>OX393558.1:14208978-14808978 GCA_947650365.1 Chamaelirium japonicum
CACCAAACCGCAGTGCCATGTTATATTACTATCATTAATTTTTGTCTTATTCGATTGATTCCCACAGGATCTCATCCGTTCGATCATTCGATCGAACGGCTACAACTTTTAACCGGGCGAAAAGTATTTGGGCCGTTCGATTCACGTCGATCGGACGGCCGGGGTTCATCCGAACCACCAAAACCGGGGCGGAAAGAATTTGGGCCGTTCGATTCACGCCGATCGGACGGCCGGAGTTCACCCGAACCACCGAAAATCGTTGTTACTGTGGCCGCCACAGTAGCAGCGATTTTCGATGGTTGGGTGAATCCCGATCGTTGGATCCGTCGATCGGACGGTCCGTGCACCCCCGACTCCTCCGCACGTTAGCCGCACACTAACCCCAGCCGCACACTGCTCTCAGCATTTATTTTGTCTAGTCAGCTTTTGTGCCATTTTGTCTAGTCAGCACCAAACCGCCGTGCCATGTTATATATATATATATATATATATATATATATATATATATATATATATATATATATATATATATATATATATATATATATATATGCACCCGCAACCGTTTGATACGGTGCACCGCACCGCGCCGCACGCACGCGCGTGCATCGGACGACTGCGGACGCGGACCGCACGGACCGCAGACCGCATTGAAGCATGCCCCTATATATATATATATATATATATATATATATATATATATATATATATATATATATATATATATATATATATATATATATATATATATATATGTATATATATATATATATATATATATATATATATATATATATATATATATATATATATATATATATATATATATATATATATATGCAAATCATACCTCGGAGCAGCTCTTTTTTTCATCAACAACTTATACTCTACTAAAATCACTCTAATAAGAAGCCAAAATAGCTTCTTAACATTGCATTGTGATACTTGAATTTTTTTTCCTCAAGTAATTGCATAAATGATGGATAAAATGAAACAAAATTATACCCAATTCATACTCGAAATCCGAACAAAAATGCGAAACCCGATTGGGTATGGATCAAGTATGGACCCTCTTGTATCCAAATGGGTATGGGTCGGGTATGGACCCGACCCATACCCGAATCCGTGCAGATGTACAGTATACGATAAAGGGGAAGCATGATTAGACATTATCTAAATGGGAAATAAGTAAAAAAAAAACATGAAAAAACAACAAAAATCGAACTTAAATTTAGTGATATCCCTCGATGCATTCACATAATCGAAGCCCGCCTTTTTACTTAGACTTGTTATCTCTGCTCATTTGTTATGGTTGTGAATAATTTTTGGTAAAAGTGGAATGGATAAAATTCCCAGACTTGTATCAATTTCAGTATGAGAGGTTGCATCTCTGCAACCAGAGAATTTTGGGATTGAAACTTCGCCAATGAGATTCGAATTCATTGCTACTCCTCAGCGCGGATTGTTTGAAGTTACGCCATTCCAAAGCATGTCCTTTCACTGTGAAGTGTGAAAGAAACTTAACATTTTAAGAGAGGATCCGGACTCGGCGGCAGGCGACGGGCAGCGGGCGACAGATTGGGAGGTGGGTTAAATGGGTTTGCAATTTTGGACCCGACACGATAGACTTATAAGCATCTTATAAGATGAAATTTTGCAATTTTGGAACTAACACGATAGTATCTTTTAAGATGAAATCTTTGAAATCTTTTATACAATTTTAAGATGAAAATTTCATCCAATATGCAATTTATTAAAGGAAAAAATGAGAAATTAATCACCTTGATCCCGTCTATTTCGAGATTCACCTTCTCTCCGCCTTTGATGGTGAACTCGGAAGTAGGTTTGGGAGGGCTGCCGCTCTGCAAATCTCTCGGCCGGCTGATGCCACCGTACTGGACCGGCACGAACTCCGGCCAAATAAATCTGAAAGAACAGAGCAATCACATGGTACGTGAAGAAGTATTGAAACGAACACGTTACAACATTAATGTTGTACAGTAAATGATGTTGAATCCATCTCCGAAATGGGGGAAGAAGACCAATCGCCGATAAGAAGCTATTCAGAGAGGGGGAGGAGGAAGATACAGAGCTGAGGCAGAGAAGAGATGGGTACAGGGCATTAATTATATATTTTACTTGTAAAGTGTCTCGGCCACATTCCCTTCTCTGGCAATCAGGAACTTGCTCTTGGTCCTCTAGGTGAGAAAGGGACTGATCATTGAGTACATCATGCGGAAATACCACGGCACGTTGATGAAAACCTGCAACCCAACAACCCATCCAAGATTATCAGATTTGATCCAACAAAAAAAAAAACTCAGGAAAAGAAAAGGATTGAAAACCTAGTTCATGGATTTGCAGAGATCTAAACAAAAGAACCCATTAATGGGTTTCATGGTTTTGCGAGCAGGCGTAGAGCGTGCCTCGCCGCCGCCAGTTGCTGTTGTTTGGTACATTAACGGCGGTAAATTGTGCTCTAATTCGCATTCCGGTGGCTACGGAGCCCAGCGAGCCTAGCTTATAAGGCAGCAGCGTGCCCGCCAGGATACGGGTGATGGCGACGACGATACCGAGGGGAAGCCAGAGCAGCACGACGATTTTCCCTTTCTTTTCCTCTTTCTTATGTAAGGACCCAAAAGTGCGGATTTATCTTGGGGGGTATGGATACATGTCAAACTGCATTACCTACACAAGTTAGAGATAATCAGGTTTCAGGTTTCATGTATGGCTATTGAGGTACCCATATCCATTCTTGAAAGTTAATTAGGTAGAGGTCAAATACCCATACCATATCTAAGCCTTGTAAAAAGTACTAAGGTATGTACCCATACCCGAAAGTTAATAGGGTAGAGTTCCTATACCCATATCCTACCCAAACGTTGTACAATCCATATCGATACCATACCCAAGCCTTTACAACCTAAACCCATACCTGAAAGTACATTTGTACCCATAACAATACTCGATGTTTCGGGTCGGGGTCGGGTCACAAGTTAGAGGGGCAATTGGGTTTCGGGTATGGGTATTAGGGTATCCATTCCCATATCCGAAAGTTAATTGGTAGAGTTCCTATGTCCATACCCTACCCAAACATTTACCTTGATGTTATTATAAAACATAAGATTGATAAGGGTAAAATGGAGAACAAAATGTAGGATGCAAGGAAGAATGGGTTAGTGGGTCAGTCGGACTGGCCTTCCCATTGTAGCCCTTATTTTTTTAATGGATAAATAAGATTCAATTGATTAGTTGCAGAGAAGAGAAGGGTAAAATTGGAAAGAAAAGTAGGATGACGGAAGAATGGGTTAGGGGGATTGTTATTCCCATAATAGTCATTGGTTTTTAAATGGATAAATAAGAATCAATTGATTAGTGGCAAAAGGGTAATATTCTTGGATGGTATTTGTGATTTGTGTAGGGATAAAACGGGAAGAAAAAAAATGCCCTTGAGCTTGTTTTCATGACATAGGATTTCAAATATTGGGTATGAATTAATATATATGACAAAGGGTAAAATGGGAATATTTGTAAAAGAATGGAATGAAGCAAGGACCCAAAAATACGGATTTATATTAGGGGGTATGGATGCGGATTTATATTAGGGGGTATGGATAAAAAGTACTAAGGTACGTATCCATACCCGAAAGTTAATAGGGTAGAGTTCCTATACCCATACCCTAACCAACGTTATACAACCCATACTGATACCATACCCAAGCCTTGTACATCCCCAACCCATACTAAAAGTACATTTGTACCCATAACAGTATTTGATGTTTCGGGTCGGGTCACAAGTTAGAGGGGCAATTGGGTTTTGGGTATGGGTGTTGGGGTATTTATACCCATATCCGAAAGTTAATTGATAGAGTTCCTATGTCCATACCCTATCCAAATATTTCCCTTGATGTTGTTTTAAAACATATGATTGATAAAGATAAATTGGGAACAAAACATAGGAAGAATGGGTTAGTGGGATTGGCCTTTCCATTATAGCAATTGTTTTTTTAATGGATAAATAAGATTCAATTGATTAGTTGCAAAGAAGAGAAAGACAAAATTGGAAAGAAAAGTAGGATGGAAGGAAGAATGGGTTAGTGGGATTGCTATTTTCATTATAGCTCTTGGTTTTTTAAATGGATAAATAAGAATCAATTGATTAGTGCTAAAGGGTAAGATTCTTGGATGGTATTTGTGATTTGCATAGGGATAAAACGGGAAGGAAAAAAATGACATATTACAGTGCTAGCCCTTGAGTTGTTTTCATTACATAGGATTCCAAATATTGGGTATGAATTAATATATATGGCAAAGGGTAAAATGAAAACATTTGTAAAAGGATAGAAGGAAGTAAGGACCCAAAACTACGGATTTATATTAGGGGGTATGGATTTTTTAAATGGATAAATAAGAATCAATTGATTAGTGGCAAAAGTGTAATATTCTTGGATGATATTTGTGATTTGTGTAGGGATAAAACGGGAAGGAAAAAATGGCATATTACAGGACTATCTCTTGAGTTTGTTTTCATTACATAGGATTCCAAATATTGGGTATAGATTAAAATATACGGCGAAGAGTAAAATGGAAACATTTGTAAAAGGATGAAAGGAATTAAGGACCCAAAATTGCGGATTTATATTAGGGGGTATGGACTAGTGCACTGGGCACGTGCGTTGCACGTGCATCGGTTACTGATCTATGAACCCTTTTATACATACACAAATTAAAAATAACCATTTTAGTAAAGGGTATGGACGCATGAAATAATAATAGGGGCATAAGAGCATATTGGTAATTCATACGGAAAGGGTGCCACGTCAGGATGTTGCTGTATGCGCAAAAAAAAGATGCGGGTCGTCTTTATTGTGAACACACGAGATTACAAGAGTGGCCGGGACCGGGGGCTCGGGGGTGACGAGTCCGGGTGCGACGAGTGTTGATCAGGAGATTGTGGGAGAGATCCTCTGGAGGGTCCCTTTGATCCGCGTCTCCACGTGGTATTCGTGTGAGAGCTTTGAAGGGGTTGCCCACGACAGAGGTCTTTACAGGGTGAGGGTTTTTGAGAGGCTAACGAGTATCCACCGTTACTTTGTCCCTTCCGTGCTTCGTGCTTTCTCGGCTAGGGGGTTTTTGGCTTCGTTCCTCGGTCTTCGTGTCTTCCTCGCTCCTTGCTTGACCTCGGCATCCTTGATCGTCGGTTCGCGGCGTCGATCGTGCTTTGGCGTCGACTTTGGCTTTGGCTTTCGGCTTTAGCTTGGCTTGGGCGTGGCTCTATCTTTTGCTTTGCTTTGGCGCTTGCACTTGGACGTAGACGGGGGAGACTTGCGATGCTTTCGTTCTTCCGGACTTCGTGTCATATTGGCTAGAACGTGCGGTGGTTTTGCTCGAGACCGGCGTAGTCGCTTGGCTTTGGCACTTGCGTTGCTTTGGCGCGGGCTTTACCGGGGCTTTTGCTTTGGCTTCTTGTGTGGGCTTTGGCTTCAGCGTCAACTCGGTCTTCTTCTCGAACGTCGTGGGCTACTTCTTTAATGCTTCTGGCTTCCTCGACGATTTAGGTGTCGGCTAGACTTTGCTTCTTCTCCGGGCTTCTTTGGCTTGATTGGAGTCGAAGGGTACTCTTGAAGATGGCGGGGGTAGCACCGATCTCCGTGCGACGGTTGTAGCGTCGGATTTTCTTTGAAGATAACGGGTGTGGCGACGCTTCAGGTAGTCCTCTCTAGGCTTTCTTCTTCGTGGATGGAGCAGACGTTTGTCGAAGGCGACGGGGTGATGACGCTTTGTTCCTCTTCTTCGGGCTTTGGAGCTTGATCGGAGTTGAAGGTTTGTTGGAGCCGACGGGGTAGTGCCGCTCCGAGCTTCTTCTCCGGCCTTTGCTTCTGGCGTCTTCGGAGTCGAAGGGTCTTCTTCTCCGAGCTTTCTTCTTCATGCACGGAGTCGAAGTCTTGATCTTCTTGTGCAAGGGTCTTCACGTTGATGAGGGCTTTCAATGGACTAAGCTGGTCCCGAAGGGATGGGCTTGCCCGTGCCTCGTGAAGCCTTGGGTTGATGAAGAAGCGTCACCTCTTCTGCAGAGCTTCCTCGCTTCATCTTCAATCTTCGACCTGGCGACGGTTGTGGCGTCGGCTTCTTCTCCGGGCGTATTTGGTGTAATCGGAGTTGAAGGCTTTGTTGAAGATGACGGGTGTAGCACCGCTTCTCTTCTTCTCCGGGCTTTTGGGCTTGATCGGAGGCGAAGGCTTGTTGGAGACGACGGGGTAGTGCCGCTCTGATCTTCTTCTTCGGCCTTTGCTTCTAGCGTCCTCGGAGTCGAAGGGTTCTTCTTCTCCGAGCTTTCTTCTTCGTGCACGGAGTCGAAGGCTTGATCTTCTTGTGCAAGGGCCTTCACGTTGATGAGGGCTTTCAATGGACTAAGCCGGTTCCGAAGGGATAGGCTTGCCCGTGCCTCGTGAAGCCTTGGGTCGATGAAGAGCGCGTCTCCTCTTCTGCAGAGCTTCTTCGCCTTGCCATCCGACCTCTTGGCCTTCCCCCACCCCCTCTATTTATAGGCGAAGGGGGGAGGGGAGAGATATGAGAAGTTTTAATTTTAAATCCCTTTAATATCTCCCCCATAATTACCCAGGATTTATTCATCCATTAATGAGGGGAATAAGCCTTTATTCGCTTTCCTTTCCTGGTGGGGTAATTAAGGCTCAATCATTTTTGAATTTATCTCGAATCTTGCACATAAAATCGATGGCGACCTGACTCTTCTTCTTGTCCGTCGGATCGAGGGATCGGCGTAGATCTATGTGTGGGTAGACGTCATGCGCAACCTCCCCCCGCGCATGGCGGTATTTGTTTCCTTTTTGGTCTTTTCTTCCCTTTTCTTTTTTTTTCCTTTTCTTTTCTTTCCTTCTTTCTTTTCTTTCTTTCCTTTTCTTTTCTTTCCTTTTCTTTTCTTTCTTTCTTTCTTTTCTTTCCTTTTCTTTTCTTTTCTTGCATGGCCGGCCTTTTCTTTTCCTTGCATGGCCGGCCACCCCCCTAAAGGGGTTCGGTCTCTAGTAGGGGGCCGGGTGGGCCCCACTTGAGGATGGGCCCACCCGGCCCCTTGTTGGGCGCGAGTCGGGTCGGGGTCCGCGTCGGGTTTGCCTCTGCAATGGTGCATGCAAGTCGGGTCCGGGTCGGAGAGTGTGTCGGGTTCGCCTCCAACTTGGTGCATGCGAGTCGGGTCCGCGTCGGAGTGCGTGTCGGGTTTGCCTCCGAATTGGCGCATGCGAGTCGGGTCCGGGTTAGACACAATTTGTGTGTCTACAGTTGCCAACATTGAGCAGATCTTGGAGAAAAAATTGACGATCGATTATGGCGATTGGAATTGCGATCGGCCAATAGCATTGCGCCATATACCCCACAACCCCAATGAAAAGAACCTCCTTAGGGGCTTTAAATTACATTCTTAATGTTTATGTGAGGTACGAGGAGTCAAGGTTTGAAATTTTAATTTTGACTAATATTTTCATACTACAAATTTTGAAAATATTTCGACAATGTGGAATTATTTTAGTTTTATAAAAATGAAAGAAATTTCAATAAGATGATTGAATCTTGTAACAAAAATCTTGACAATCATAAATCAAGTATAGATACATATTGTGGGATTCTTAAGTCGTTTCTACTCTATCAAGGGGTTAGGAGGTCCATGTTTCTATAAATGTTATATAGATACATAGTGGTCTAAGATCTACAACATATCCAAAGCTCGAGTGATGTCATCAAAATTACGACCTGATTTTTTTTCAATAACTTTCAAAATTTTAAAAGGTAAATTTGTTGAATTCAGTTATCTATCCTTAAATCCATTGTAAGAATATAAAATCTCAAATCTTCATAGATTTAATGTTATACTATCATATTATTAAATAATTAAAAAAAATAATTGAAAGGAATCTAAGATTTAACATATTTAAAACTTTTAGAAAGTACATTTCAATCTAATCGAACAAACATTTGAATGTGCTTTTTGTTGAATTGATCTCCCCAGTTTGTTACTGGATGGTAGATCACACATCCCAAAACAAAATTTTAAAATAAATCACACAGGAGGAGTCTAACGATCTACTCAGAGGGTTTAAAGTTTAGGGTTGAGGTTTAAAAAGTTTAGGAGTTAAGGTTCAAAATTTTGGAGAATTTTAAATTTTTTGATAAATTTTGGAATATTTTTGTCCCCCATATTTTGTTTCGAGGGTCGTAAAAATGAAAATATTTTGAAAAAATTTGAACCTTTGTGGTGCAATGCCACTGCCCAATCGTAATTTCGATCGTCCTAGCCGATCATCAATTTTTTTCTCAATTCTTGATGTTGGAATAACATTCATTGCTCCTCCGGGAAACCCTCGTCAGTAACAAATACGATTTTGAATCCCGTTTCCTAATTTTGTTTTCACTATGTAACTATTTTTTTTGGGGGGAAATGTGTGAGCGGTCCCCAACAATAGATCATTTGGGTGAACAATACACGCCTAAGTTTTATTTAGTCTAAGGTTCCCGACATCTCTTCATAAACCCAAAAATACCCTAATCACTCACCTGCTCTCCTTCTCCCATCTCTCTTGAGTCGTGGTGGCAAGCAACAGCGATGGCGGGTGTGAGCAGCATGTGAATAGGACCTCGAGGTGCAGCTGCTCGTGGCGGCGACAAGCAGTGGAGATGAGTCTGCGACAGCGAGCAGCGAAGACGAGTGGGTATGGGTTCGGTTTAGATCACAAGTCTAGTGTTCATCCCATGTTCCATAGATCTTGAGTTTAGGATTTAGGGTTTGGTTTAGATTCTGTTCGGCGACGCCGAGTAGTGGTTCGAAGATTCGGTGGCGTTCAAAAAAAAAAAAATTGAAATGATGTGGAGAGCATTTTTATCCACAACATTTCAGAGTCCTTTAGGCTAAACTGAATCCTATGTCGGGGACGGTTCACTAAGTCCCCCACCGGAGGGCGGGGGGGGGGGACTTAGTGAGCCGTCCCTAACAAAGAGACCGATTAAGCTAAATGACTCTAAAAACCTGTGGACGAAAATACCCTCTACTGTAATTTAACTTTTCTTTTGCAATGCCACCGAACCATTGAACAACGAACCTGGCCAGATCTGCCCACCTTTGTCAGACCCCACCTCCTCCCTCCTCACCGATGGTGGCTGCCGTTGGGCTGGGGTGCGATGCACTGGTCAATGGTGGTTGCCATCGGGGTGGGGTGCGATGCACCAGCTAGAGCCCCACCTCCTCCCTCCTCACCGGATGTGGCGACTGTTGGGGTGGGGTGCGATGCACGATCGGTAGTGGCAGCCGTCGGGGTAGGGTGCGATGCACCACCAAAGCCCTACCTCCTCCCTCATCAACAGTGGTGGTCGCATCGAGAGAGAGATGGGAGAAGAGAGCAACAAGGAAGGGTAATTTCGGGTTTACAAAAAAAGGCGGATGGATCTGTTGTAAGAGACCTCTCACCTTTCCATTTGAACTCAAATCCCTGTGGACGAAAATGCCCATCATCTCCCTTTGAATTCAGGTTTACTGCCACTCATTTGCCGCTGCTGTCACCGCCACCCCCGTTGTCGGACCTAACCAAACCCCACCCCTCCCCGCCCCCGCTGGACCTAACCGAACCCCCCCAGCCGCCGGACCCAACCAAACCCCCCTTCCCCCCTTGCAGCCGTCGTCGGACCTAACCGAATCCGCCCCCCCTCCCCCACCGCCTTAGGACCTAACCAAACGACCCACCACTGCCGCTGCCGCCGGACCTAACCGAGATCTAGATACCATGGGATGGACCCTAGACCTTGAAATCCCAACCTAAACTGAACCCCAGCCACTGCCGCCGCTCGTGCTCGCCGCCTCCACTACTCACTGTCGCTTCCACCTCCACCACTTGCGCTTGCCGCCTCCTTCATCGCTGCTCATAGCCACCTTCGCCTCTAGCCTCCGTCGCTCCACCATGGCTGATCGAAGAGTGGAGACGGTGGTTTGGGGATTAAAAAAAGGGGGGAAGGGTTTATCCTAATGATGGGTTGGTTAGAGGGCTGGAGCTCAAATGAAAAGTTTCATGGGTTTATCCTAATGTTGGGTTGGTTAGAGGGTTCTTAGGCTTATAACCCCTTTTTTTTGGGGGAGACTTAGCCTTAAGTCCTTTTAGCAGATGCTATATTAGCTAAATGACAAGCAATGTTTCAATATTGCATCAAGTCCCTCCGTGCTACAGCAAGTCCCTCGTCCTTATTTGCTGCCTCATGTGCTACAAAGAGTTTCCATTCGTCTCCAACAAGACCATTCGCTGGTTGACACTATGCATGTAGTAGTTGCTATAGTGATTTCACTATAGCTGCTACAGTGATTTCACTGTATTTGCTATAGTGAAATCACTGTAGCAAGAGTATCAATTTAGCGAATTATCTGTTGCTACGGTTATTTCACTGTAGCAAGAGTATCAATTAGCTGAATGGATACTCTTTTCCAAAGACGAATGGATACTCTACTACAGTGAAATCACTGTAGCAATTACAACATGCACAATGTCACCCGGTGAATAGATACTCTTGTTGATGATGAATGGATACTCTTTTCAGGGACGAATGTATACTCTTTGCTACAGTGAAATCACTGTAGCAATCGCTACATGTATAGTGTTAATCGGCAAATGGATCCTTTTATTGGAAACAAATGGATACACTTGCTGGAGGGACAATTCTGTAATTTAAAGGGTAAAAAAAGTTAACATTTTTAAGGAGGGACTTGTTGTACAAATGTGTCCTTAGGGAGGGACTTTAGCTAATATCCTAACAAGTTGTATCCTTTAGTTTAAATAAAGACTAGGACTAATTAAAACCCTAAGTTATTAGCCTAAGACCCCTATAACCAACCCACATTAGGATAAACCCACTGAAACATTTTATTTGAGCTCCAGCCCCTCTAACCACTCCAAACTTTAGGAAAAACCCTCCCCTTATTTTTTAATCCCGAGACCACCCTCTGCCTTCATCTCTCTCAAGTCCGACCAGCGATCGCGCAGGCAGCGGCGGCGGTGACTGCAAGCTGTAGGGACGGAGGCGGCGACGGCGACGACTGCGAGTTCATCCCATGGCTTGTAGATTTAGGGGTGGTGTTCGGTTAGGTCCGGCGACGACGATGGCTGGGGGTTCATCCCGACCTGTCGATTCGGGGGGGGGGGGGGGGGGGTTGGTTCGGTTAGGTCCGGCGGCGGAGGCGATGGGGGTTTCGGTTAGGTCCGATAGGGGGCGGGTTCGGTTAGGTCCGGCGGGGGCAGTAGTACGATGGCGGTAGATGAGTGGCAGTAGACATAAAATTCGAAAGGATATGAGGGGTATTTTCGTCCATAAGGGTTTCAGCTCAAATGAAAAGGTGGTTGGGACTGTTGCTCAGAAAGGATATCTAGGATGGGCTTCTTGCTAATTCCCCCCCCCACCCCCACACTTTTTTTTTTTTTTTAAAAGACACAAAATGTAACTAACTATTCATCAAGGTATAAAAGAGATGAGCGAGAGGTTTTGAAAGCCCCAAATCTCCCCGCCATGGCGAACCCCGCGTCCTCCTCCGGTCCGCATCCCGTCACGGCCCCGCCCTCCGCCTCCTCCGCCACCATTCCCCCCAGGCCCTTGCTCCCGTCCTCCATGTCTCCTACCCTCCCCGCCCCCCGCCGTCCTCCGATCTACACTGCCCAGCCCCTCCTCGGGAAGCCCCTAAACCCTACCCCTCCTCCTCAGGGGGTGCACTTCCCCGCCGGGACCACCAACCGGGGCTTCCCGATGAGGGCCTCTGCCGCTGCCGTCCGGCCCCAGCCATTCGATCAGACGGTCACGGTGGCCAATCCGGCCGGGTACATCAGGAACAGCAATCCCACCGCAGTGATGACGTTCGCGCCCACGGCCAGGCCCTTAGCGTTCAGCTCCGATCACGCATCCCAGATGCCTCCGCCGGTCCAAGCGATGAGGCCGCCCCAGTCGCAGCCCTCCCCGCAGTTTGTGGCCCCACGGCAGATTGGAACCAGCGGAGGTGCATCTGCTCCCCCCAAGGCCGTTCCTATTGCCGCCCAACCAAAGGTCTTTCGATCTCTTTTTTTTGACATACTCGCTCCTTTTTGTGTGGTTGAATCTTGTTTGATCCCGCTTTCATTGCTCTGTGCTCTTTACCTCACTGCCATATTCAGCATATTTTTTCATGCAAAAATTTATCCAACCATCAAACTATCTTATTTCTCTCTCTCAAAGATTGAGTGTTTTTTTAAAGCCATATTCTTGGTGTTTTTTCATCCAACAATTGATCCAACCATGGAACTATCTTTATTTATTTCTCTCTATAAGATCCAAATGGATTTTATTTTCTATTTCTTATTGATTAGCCATAGTTTAGGCAAGAGATAACTCGTAGAGTAATTGTCATTGCATCACTTTCCCACTGCTACTTTTCATTGGCAACAATCTTAATTTTCAGCTTTTTTAAAACCTTTGTAGAACCCATCTCTTTTGCATCCCATCTAAGCTGACCCTGTCGATATAGGCTCGCCTAGCATCACTCACAAAAAAAATTGACCGGTTAGTTGAATTGTTCTACATTATCTATCCATCAATGAGTTTTTGGTTGGGAGATGAGGGAAACCCATCATGATAAGAAAATGGCATATGCCCTTCTTTTTGGAATGATGTAGAATGAACCCACATGATTTAATTTACAAGGGTGACAGATTTGAGATTACTTTATATCTATAGAAGATAATCTAACTCTAAATTTGAAGAGAGAGAGAGAGAGAGAGAGAGAGAGAGAGAGAGAGAGAGAGAGAGAGAGAGAGAGAGGATGTCTATCCCTCGGACGCTCCCAAGCGTCAAAAGCGTTTAAAATCCTGCCTACACCTGGCAGGAATGTGATCTTCGCCAGGTGCCCCAGCTTGGCAAATATGCCCTTCATAAAGTGAAGGCCAATTCGACCATAAAAGCATTGCAAAGGGTAAAAGGAGCTGGCCTTGCCCAACTCCCCCTTTGCATTCTTGCCACCAGACAAGCTCCAGTAGTTCCTGCTGAGTCTCCGGTACAAAGAGCATAAGATTACCGACATCAGGTTGAACATCTCCCCCATCGCCTTGTGGGCGGCCACGAGGAAGTTCCCGGAGCGAATCACATCCTCATTCCAAGGAAGAGCGAAGCGGCAAAGAAAGATCACCAATTATGTGGCTCTGTAGACAGCTCTCCAGTCATCACTATTCTCTCCTAAGCCAAATACCTCTCAGGGGTACTGCTTTCGTACAATCAAATATTTCTCCTTTGCCATAGACTTGATCGGCCTCCAAAAGAGACTAGACTTAGACCTTTTGAACTGAGACGTCTTCCATATCGGATGCTTGTGAAGAGGGCAGGCCGGTAGTCACCCCTGAACCAGAAGTCAATCCAAGCAGTGTGACGGACTCAGTCTGACTGTTCGTGCGCCACCATGATTGCATACGCCTTGAACAAAAGGAGGGATGAACCAGGAGATAGGCCAGGGTCCATCAAATCCTTCAACGAACACACCTCTTCCTTATAGTAGTTCCGAACCTAAGGACACCCGGTGATGATATGGATATCCCAAAGTGTGATCCCGGTCTCGCCAACACCGGTAAGAAAAGTGATGGTGTCAGGGCACCACACCTCGCAAAGGACCCTGTATATCTCGTTGGGACGGCTGTACTCTCAGCAGGTCGACGCCACAAAAAGGACCAAAGGTTTCATCTCAGGCTCAGTGCCCAATGTATCAGCAAGCTTCCTTATCAAATCGTAGAAATTGCAGAGGTACTGGACGTTCCCACGAGTGCGAATCTTTGAACCACACCGAGTGCAACGGGAATAAATCTTCATGGTGACGACCAGTGTAGGGGACAGACTCCTCGCTGCTATGATGATATGGATATCCCAAAGAGTGATCCCGATCTCGCCAACACTGGTAAGAAAAGTGATGGTGTCAGGGCACCACACCTCGCAAAGGACCCTGTATATCTCGTCGGGACAGCTGTACTCTCGACAGGCCGATGCCACAAAAAGGGCCAATGGTTTCATCTCAGGCTCAGTGCCCAAAGTACCAGCAAGCTTCCTTATCCAATCGCAAAAACTGCAGAGGTACTGGACGTTCCCATGAGTGCGAATCTTTGAACCACACCGAGAGCAACAGGAATAAATCTTCATGGCGACGACCGGTATAGGGGATAGACTCCTCGCTGCTATGATGGAAGGACAAACACAGGCTCGATCGAACAACCCTCATTGAGGTCCTCTCATCGGAATAATTTTTCTCGTCAAGCTTCGAAGACCGACAACAACCTTTCGCTACTCCATCCTCCTCGATTCGCTTATGAGCATTCATCCGCAGTGGGGACAAAACCCTTTTTATCTTGGATCAATGATGGTGGAATCATGGAAGACGCGTGTGAGACGAAAGTACGAACATCTACTCCCGCAGGGGATGTCATCAAGAACCCATCCCGAAGAAAGAAGGCTCTCGTAATGTGAAATCCTAAAAAGAAAGAAGGAAAAATGGTCATGGAACGTGCACAACCTCTAAGGAGGAGTAAAAAAAAAACCTTTATAAGTCCCAACAGTACTCCAAAACTCAAAAAAAAAACTTTAAGTGTCCCCAAAGAGAGCCACAAAGACCAAGTCCCCATAGCCCCAAAAGGGGGTCGTAGAGATTAAACAACAAAAGAAAAGGAGCTGCAGGCCCACAGCAGCCCACGTCAAACCACAGACCCCTCATCCCGAGATGGGACCACTGGCCCCATAGTCCCACTACGAAGCCGCAAGATCCTGGGTCCCACTGTGGGATCACGAGCTCGGAGCCCCCGTTCGTCTCAGGCATGCAAGTCCTAGGGAAAAACCAGAAGAACCTGGGCTGCGTCATCTCGCCATTCTTGCCTCGTTGATCTTGTCTTGCCATCCTCATATCCGATCTTCAAGATCCGTTGTTTACGATCCTCCACAAACAACGAGCCACCACAAAAAACGAGGGATAACGCAATTAGGGGAGCGGAACAGAGTCACGTGTTAACCCTAAAAGGCCTCCTCATCTCCATTCTTCAAGCTTCTAGCCTCCAAGAGAGCAAGTAGTGAACGAGTAGGGGTGAAAGGGCATGGACCTTTAAATAAGCCCAAGTCCCGTTCAAACAAGGAATCAATGATAAGTGCTAAACGCCTTCCGTTACACCACTTATCCTTAAGGGGGCATTTGTAGACAATGAAAAGTCATCATCCAAAGCCGCACAAAGAGGTCCAACCCACCAACACGAAGGGCCCCTCAAACCCAAAAGCCCGCACAAAGGACCCGCTGCAAACGGGGCCAAGCCCAACACGAAGAAGGGGGGCAGAGCGGGCCCATCCACAAGTAGGGCCCACTGGCCCCTCTTACAAGGCTCACGACCCCTTCCTTTGGGGGTAAGGCTAGGATTGGTCCGGACGAAGAGCAAGCCAACCAAATTCTAAATTTGGACAATCACATGCAACATTATTTGGGAATTTGGACGGGCGTGGGCAGTTTTTTTTTTTGCCCGAATTTGAATTTGGGCAATCATGGTCAGTCATTTGACCAACTCGAGCAACCTGAGGGGTGTGTGTGTGTATATATATATATATAGGGAAAAGGGAGTCTAGACCTGAGGTGCAACTTCGTTGCTACACCTCAAGCATTGTTTGCCATCTTAGAAGTTTTAGAATTTGGTGATTTTGGTGAATGTGTTATCTAGGGTAATGTGATCATCCTCACAAAAAATCAGTAAATTCTAAAACTTCTAGGGTCATCAAATGTTCGAAACATTTTCGACCGTTCACTATAACCATTAATTTTGCCGAGCTCATTTGATGACCCTAGAATTTCTAGAATTTGCTGATTTTTGGTGAGGATGATCACCTTACCCTAAACAACACACCCACCAAAAATCATCAAATTCTAAAACTTCTAGGGAGGGTAAACAAGGGAGAGGTGCAACAACGATACTACACCTCGGGTGCAGGCTCCCTGCTCTCATATATATATATATATATATATATATATATATATATATATATATATATATATATAATCTTGCTTATCTATGGCTACTGGAATGAAGCTGAGGTCTTGAAACGAAATTCTTTTTCTCTAGTGGGGACGATCCAGATGCTTAATGATGCATCTGGAATGTTCAAGGAGAAAGGGAGTAAGCAATATGAATGATGGTGGCGTGTAAAAAAGGGTATGGGTGACATGATGGCAATGATGCACGAGTCATGTCTGTGTGTAAAGTTTAAATCGGATGATTGCTTACTCTTCCGTGAACGGTGTAGATGTTGGAGCAAATTTTTTTTTTCCTTATGAAAACAGAGCATACATGACAGGCTGACAGCTCATTACTATGGATGTGGTTTCGGCGTAGCTCTCAAAAGTTAGGCAGTGCGACCTGCCGAGTTCCCCTCCCCTCATTACTCCAATACTCTCCCTCTCTCCCTCTCTGACTCTTTGACTCTTTCTCTCTCTCTCTCTCTCTCTCAGACGTTGGGCATTTCGGTGCAGTTCTCTCAAACCAGGTCCTCATCCCCCCCCCCCTCACTTCTCTCTGAGCAAACCTGCAGGAGATCGAGATAGGTTCCATAGGGCTTCCTCCATTCATAGGACAAACTAGATCGAGAGAGAAGACACCCGCACTAGTTCGGATACCCCTCTATTCTCTATATATTTTTTTCCTTTTTTTTGTTTCCCTTAGATGACCTATCTTCCCTTTTTTCTTTCTAAATCGAGAGATCTCGACCTGCATCGGCTTCCTCCATTCTCTCACGGATCCAGCTCCCTCATAGGTTCGAGAATCCCTATCTTCTTATAGTTTTAGTGCTTAATTTTCATGTTTAGGTTATTTGTTTTAAGCCCTAAAGTGTAGGCAACCTGGGCAACCTGGGCAACTTCCATGATCCAAACACGGGCAGACCCTTTACGGGCTCCTTGGGCAAAGGTGATGTAACTTGGTCCAAGCATGGTCAGACCTCCAAACCTGACCAACTGTTGATCCGCGCTAACCCTAGCGATCCAACGGTCAAAATACTAGACCAAGTTGTCATCGATCCAAGCGCAAATCGGGCTCAAGCCATGAAAGGATAGAGCCTAAATCAAGCCCATAACTACTTTTGCAAAAAAAGAAAAAGAATCCCATGGTTATAAAGGGATCAAATCACAAAAGATATGACCCAATCTAGGCCATAACTATCCGAGATGAGAAAGGAAATAAACTCTTGGAAGTTACAAACGATCGAGCCATGAATGGGATAAATCCCAAATAAATGGCATGACTATCCTATGCAAATAAGGGATGAGTCTTAGTAGTTAGGAGGAGAGATATTTAAGGAAACTAAAACGATCCTACCATATCTCTTCCACCCCTTCCCTTTCACCTATAAATAGGGGGGTAAGGGGGAAGGCACAAGAGGTCGGCGAATAAGCAATGAAGGGGAGGCTCTGCAAAGAAGGAGGCTCCTACGCTCGAAGTCGACGTTACACCCGTCGTCAACAAAGCTCCACCAAAGGAGGAAGTCCAGAGAAGAAGACCCGGAGGTGTCGCCGTCGCTATCAAATGCCAAGATCAAGCCAAAGCCAAAGCCAAATAAAGCCCGCGTCAAAACAACGCAAGCTCCAAAGCCGACGAACTACGAAGAACGACGAGCAAAGCAAACACACGTTTTATCCAATACGACACAAAGCCCGAAAGAACAAAAGCATCGTAATCCTCTCTCCTACGTTCAATCGCAAGAGCCAAAGCCAAAGCAAAACCAAGCAAAGTCCAAGCCAAATGCCAAAAGCCAAAGCCAAAAGCCTAAAGCAACATCGAAACCAAAAATCGATGATTAAGGACACCGAGGTCGAACAAGAGCCAAATGAGACACCAAGGTCGAGGAGTGACACTAACACACCCAATCCGACAGAAGCTCGAAGCACGGAAGGGCCAAAACACTACTAAAACTCCCCTATCTCTCCAAAACCCTAAACTCTTGTAACAATCTCTTGATAATATCTTCATTGCCACGACTCACCACCCTCGAGACCCGGGAGCGACTGTAATCACGTACGGTTTTAGCAATAAAAACGAATCATCTTTTTGCCCTACAATCACCTATCTCACTCAGCACTTTGAAGGGTGAACCTCGCTTTTTGGATTGTATTCTACTACCCAATGTGGTACCCTCCCTTTTGGTTCCCATCCCATGCGATACCCTCCCTTCTATTTTCATGATTAAGTGTAGGGGCTTATGTACATGATCAGATTACATGGTATTGTTTTGTTGTCCCCAAAATTTCGGTATCATATTGAGATTTGTCAAGCCTAAACTTTATTATGCTTTTTATTCATCTTTACGGTTTTGATAGAGCAATGTGGGCATAAGGGCATGTTCGTAGTCTTTAATTCTCACCATATTTAATAGTGTTAATATGTTTGCTTCTTGCTCCTTAATTGTTTAGGTTTCTTCATTCCAAACATTAGCTTCAACCCTTGAGTATAGCAACGGTAATGATAGGTAATTTGTGATCTCTACAGTTTTTTAGGTTTTGCTTTGTATTCATAGAACACAAATACTAATATCTTTTTTATTGAGTTACTTGCAGGGACAAAACTAAAGAAGATAGTGTTGTGACTATCCATAATCGGAAAGTAAGTGTACCATTAGCAGGACTCTTTTGATTAATTAACTGATTTTATGCATACGTGTCTGGTTACAATTAAAGAATTGCTTAAATTCAGATTTTGTTGCCTTGTCCATGACATGAATAGCATTTTGGGTTTGTGGTTTCACTCAAGGGAAAGCTAACCTGTATTATTATGGCAACCTCTTCAAAAGGTTACAATTTAAAATCATTTGGCTAACTACATTGGCTATCTTGCAGTAATTGATATTGAGAACATGGGTATTTGATAGGAATTGGACATGGATTTGCTTCTCATTTTAATGCTTTTAATTTATGATAGTGGCCTTCGTTATTTATTTGAAGGTTAGACTAGTGGATGGTGGCTCAAGCTCTCTATACGCTCTCTGTCGGTCTTGGTTACATAATGGTTTCCATCAAGAAAGTCAGGTGGGTTCATATCTCAATGCAACTGAATTTTCTGTAACTACATGGACCAGACTAAATGCATTAGTGTTATTTGTGTTGTGCCAACTTGGGGAAATGTGTGTCCATTTAATTTAGACTGCTTTGCCCGTTCTGATCAATTTTTTGTTAATATTTATAATAACCTTTCCCAGAAGAAATAACACCCACATGGATAGATAATCATACATAAATGGGTATATGTGGGTGTTCTCAAATACTCTCCCATCTTGGTGGGGGCATGGGTTGATGTTATCTTGTTTTTTCGACTTTCAGAATTTATGATCAACCAGCATATCTTTTGATACACAATATGCCTTTATAACTCAATGATATGTTTGTTTTGCTAAATAGACCGATAAAGATCTACAGACACCCAATGATTAAGAACGAAACCAAATTACTTTGAAAAATAGCAGAAACAAATTCGGATTTCTTGATTTTCTCAGGAAAAAGAGGTCTACAGTTTTGCAGATCTTTTTTCAGAGGTACTAGATCACAATCCAACAATTATGGTGTGAAATCAGTTCTTGAATTGCTATCCTCTGGCTTCTCTTCTTGTGCCAGTTTGGGTTGTGCATCAGTTTGAAATTTTTAGTTCCTTAAAAGTCCCTTCAATTTTATTTGTTTTCTTTCTTTAAGCTCCAAGACATGCATCAACTAGCATCATCATTGTTAGCTTGGTGTGCATAGTTGGTCCATTCCCTAACAGCTTAAGCTTTTGGGTAAGAGCAGGAGGTTCCATGTTCGAATCCCTTGGTCCCCCCTATAATGTTCGACTATCGTTTGTTCTCGCTTATGTCCCTGGTGCTTGTTCCTGTGCAGGAGATCGCACCCTTTGATATAAATTATTGCTTCTAAAAGCTCATGCTTTTAGCGGAGTTGGTAAGTTAACATACTATCAGAGCTCTATTTTTTGGAGCTCGTTACCTCCATTTGTTTATCCTCCCATCAGTTAGCTTCTCTACATGCGATGAAGGGCCGCATGTGAGGGGGAGTGTTGCTTGATATGCATTTCTGGTCCATTCCCTAACAACATAAGCTTTTGGGTGAAATAGTAAGTTAATAATCATCATCAAGGTTCAAATATTGACATCGGGGCTTGTAACGGCGAGCCAAAAACCAATAATAGTTGGCAATATGACTCGGTATTAGCTGATAGGACTCAACCAAAATAGAGGGAAGAAGGTATATCCATAGGGGATCAGCCGATCAGGCTTCCTAAGTGATATTATTGTACAGTCTGTGTAACCCATGTGCACATCCCATATACAACAAGGCAACTCAGCTAGCTTTTTTTGGTTGTGATTGTGGGCCAGACCCAATGTTTTAAAAAACGGAAGGCGGAAGGCAGGCGATCAAGTGGTTTCAAGGCGGAAGGCGGACGACTAGGCGGGCGCCCGGAGAAAAAGGCGGACGGTCACCTATATAAAATATATTCTATATGTATGTATATATAAATTCATAATTCTATATAAAAAAACAATAATAGAAAGTTTTACATATGCAAACATCAAAACAACCGATCTGAATATAAAAGTTTTATGAAAAGGAAAGAGGGGATTGGGTGGGGTCAGGGTTGACTGCGAGGCAGGGGAAAGAGAGCAGCTTTTGAGCCTTTGAGATATCTAGGATATCTAGTTATGTATTGAAAAGGGAGGAAGGGATCGAGTGGGGTTGGGGTTTTATGAAAAATTATTACTAATCTGCCCGCCTAAAGCCCGCCTACCTAGGTCCTAGAGCCTGCTTGGAACGCGCCTAGGTGCCCGCCTTTTACTCGCCTAGGCGGGTTGGATCCCGCCTAGGCGCCCGCCTTTGTTCAACCCGCCTGCAGTGCCCTTAATGCTGAAGCGGAGCGGCCAACCCCCTAAAACACCTAGGCGGCCGCTCAGACCGCTTTTTAGAACAGTGGCCAGACCGATACAACTCGGGCATATCGGATTTGACTCGGCTGTATCAACTGATACAACCCAAGTCTTGGCCAAGTTAGGACCTATACCGATATTAGTCCTTGAATCGGTGGCTGCCTGTAAAAAACTGATACGAACAGGCCTATCCGCCTATACAACTCAGTATCGATATGTTTTTGAACTGTGATCATCGTCCAAAGTCCTTGAATCAGTGGCACGTTGGGCAGATGTAAAATCGACCCTATGAGCAATGTTCAAAATATTGGGCGGATGTAAAATCGACCTTATGACTATGAGGGGTTTTCCTTTCTGCATTCAAATAGATTCTCATTGTTTGGAGAGATCAACATCATTATCCAAGTCTTGTCCAATCAAGATGGGGTCAACTCCAGCGGTCATAAACAATAATTTCGATTGGTTGTCATCTGGTCTTGATGTCAACCCTCTATGATTAGATACCTCATACCTGTTTTCAACCCTCTGTGATTACTGCCCAAAACCTGACTGAGGCAACTTGGCAAGAACCAGGCATGCAAAGAAACCTATAAGGGCAGTTGCCGGGTAGGAAACCTACCTTATTTGTTACGGAGGAGCAATCTGCAATCCTCCAAGGTTGCCATAGAAGGAAAGATTTGATATATTGATTGAATTCATCAATGTGGCACAAACTATAAGCCAAATATCTTAAATTAATCAACATTCCATATTTTTTTGCAGATATGTTTTGGCTTTTTATGAGATAGTTTTTTTTCCTTCCATCGTTGGCTATCTTTGGGATTCTAGACTATCTGATGTTGTATACTGGATGATGAAAGCTTACTTTAAAAAAAAAAACTGGACGAATTTGCTGTTTGTTTTTCATGTTATATCTGTCTATGCAAACTGATTCGTGTATCATTAGTATGAAGTATGATTACCTTGTGTAGGCAATTAATACTGAGAGGATTCATGAAAGTAGGACACAAATTTGGGGTTTGTTCTTTGGCTATGGCGGTTGTGGTAGGGGATGCATGCACACGTCTGCAACACGAATCCATGATCTTTTCCTGGTCATTAAGACAGTTTGATCATGATGTGTGATGTAATTAATTTGTGCAACATTTCTAACAGTTATAACGAGTTTTTTTTCTTGAGATATTGCTTTTAATTGTATGGTGAATTTCTAAGCACTTGCTGGTTGCCTTCCTTCTAAATAGTTTTTGGTTATGAATTCGCTCTAATTGGAGGTGTTAAATATAATATTTTTGTGTTTTATCTAAATACACTTTAAGCTGTAAATTTGCTTACATCTGCGTGTAGTCTGTATACTGCCTTTCATCAAGTTGCCGATATCTGCTGCTTTATTTGATTTTACGTGGGTTCTCATCTACTCCATATGCCTGTGAAGCCAAATTTTGGAGATGGTGTGAAGCTTCTTCCAAAACCCTTGCCTGCTTCTATGGTTGACACCGATCCCTCAAATAAAAGTGAAGGCGAGAATGAAGCTGCAGAGTCTGAAAAAGAAGAGGTCAATATTTATAGAAGTTTTTCCCCTTTGTTAGTTGCGCTACATTCTATTTGTGGTTAACTTGTTTATTCATTTGACAAGACAAAAATGTCACCTTCTGGGTATGTGATGACGGTTCCACATGTGTGTGTAAATAATCTTTTCTGGTAAGGGTAAATCTGATATAATTATTCTTGAAATTTGCCTTCTACATTCATGTGGACCTTTTGTCAATTTTCATTTGCTAAAGCTGCATCATTCGAAGGATAAGGAGAAGCTTAAGGTAATAGTTTAAAATCATTGTCAAATTAGTTTAGAATGTTAGCCCTTTAAGAGAGCTCAAACTCATAAGATGAGCGTGGAATAGATGAGGATGCTGAGGTGAATGTGTAGAAAAAACATGGAGGGATCATTGTTATTTATTTTATGGTTACCCATATAATTACTTATGGTCTTTCACCTACATGAAGTATCAGAATTTACTGATTTTTGGTGGATGTGCTATCCATTGCAAGGTGATCATCCTCACCAAAATCCAACAAATTCAATAACCTGGATTACCGACAAAATTTCTAACATTTGATGGCCCTAGAAGTTTTTGAATATGTTGATTTGTAGTGGATGATCTATGATTAGGTGATCATCCTGGCAGCAAATTCTGAAACTTCAAACTTCTATGTATGTGAAAGACCATAAGTAATTATAGAATTCTAAAATTAGTCTACTGTTGAATTGTTTCTTATTTTCCAAAGTTTTACTTGTTTATTCATGACCATTGATTTAGCCACTTTGTTTAAATTTTCATTTGGTTTGGTCTTTATCTAATCTATTGTTGTTTGAGAATTGATCATTTCCTTTGGATCTTCTGTCCGGCCTAGATTGATACCCAAAAGAAGAAGCCTTTGTTCTCTCACAACAAACGTCAGGCAAGTCCCATGGAAGAATGAGTTAGATCCGGATGAATCTTTAGCTATACAGCAGTTGGCTTTAAGTCAATTTGCTCCAAGAAGGGTCCTCTTGCTGTTTCCATTGAAATGGTATAGAAAAATAGGTTCAATCATTTGATTGAATAAAATTCATGTGCAAATACAGGCAAATCGTTTCACCGGTTCAAATCTTCTAATGTTTCATATTTGTGGTTTTAAGAAATCATGTATATGGTTCTTGCAATTTTTTAGTATTATGACAAATATTTGCTATTCTATCGCATAAATAACCACAACCATGACCAAGAAGTTTTATCCATAAGTTTAAAGCTATTTGCAAGATATGTTCATGTTTCAGGTGTAATAAAGTACTGATTCATTGGATTGAAATTCTCTTGCAGCTTGAAGGTTCTGTAGATCAATTATCAGCGCGCGACTTGTTAGAGGAACTTAAAAAGCGTTCTAAAAGGGTTCGGGCAAAGTAAGTTTCCTGTGCGTGGTCTCGATAGAATAAGTAACTTTCTGTTCTGGTCATTTACATAAGTGAGAGCCACACTTGCTTTGAGATTTTAAGCTGTTTATTTTTTCTGCTAATATAATCTGATCATCAATAGTACAACCAATAGTTGCTAATAGTTAAGCACTAGTACTTATGCAGCTATGGATATGTAAGTGTTAGTAGTTTTTGATGAGCTTGTACTTATGACATTTACTACCACTTGCTTGATGCTGAGATACTGAGAATGCTTGTTGCCATGGATCCCTGTCTCCAAGGAAACGACCATCCTGTTTTTTGTTTGGTAACTTATTTGGGTGAGGAATAACCTAGCTAATCCATTGTTTGATAATACAAATACTGGTTTCCGTGAAAATGCAACCGCTCATCTAATTTTCTTTTTACCTTTATTAGTCTAGGTCGAAAGCCAATATTTTGTTAATAGGTGCTATGTGATCTAAATGCTTATCCTGAATAATCTTATTACAATATGTATACAAGTCTATAATATACTAATATGGTAAAGGCAGAGAGAAGACTGCCTACATGGCACCCCCTCCTCTCTCCCACAGTGTGCGACATGTAGTGGTGAATTGCACCTAGCCCTCCGATGCATGAAATCACACTCAGTCTGACTCTCACCTCCATAGCATTGGGTGGGTGACGAGTGGTGACAAATGACCTCATAGCATTGGGTGGGTGACAAATGACCTCATAGCTAGGAAGCACGGACACTTTCCCAGGCCTCCCGTACCCGTGTCGGAAACTTGTCGGACACCGACACTTGCCGGACACTCGTCGGACATGCACCGGATACGCATGTGCCGTGTCCCACGTGCTTCCGGGAGCCGGACACGGTCGGACACTTGCCGGACACTCACTGGACACGCATCGGACACGGCGGGTTGACGGGTTGTTCGATATAGGGTCGGGTCACAAGCTGCCTTAGAGGATTAGATAGGTTGAAGCCAAAACTGAATCGTAGCTGTTCTTTTGCATGCCATTTGGGCCTGAGTATAATTCACTTGTTAGGCTGGTTGTAACGAACAGTTATAATTCAGTTTTGGCTTTAACCTATCTGATCATCTGAGTTTTCAGATAGGTTGAATCCAAAATTGAAACACGGTCATTCTTTTCCATGCCATTTAGGGTTGTATACTTGTATGTGATTCACCAATCGGGCTGGGTGTAACTAATGGTTGCGATTCAGTATGCATTAAATTTTCATTTTAGTTGTTTTCTATAAGATTTTTTTGGTTATTGAAATATATATGAATTATGAGCACACATAAAATATAAATAAAAATTATTAATTTATTTTGTCGTGTCCCCGCCGTACCCGTGTCCTCTTTTTTTAGGATTTGCCGTGTCGGCGTACCCGTGTCGTGCCGTAACCGTGTCCCCGTACCAGTGTCAGTGCTTCGTAGCCTCACAACATTATGTTCCCAACAGTCTATTAATTACTTAATGGGTGCGGATTCTCTAAGGTTATAACCTCAGAGGATCAAATAGGCTAAAGCCATAGTCGTTCATTTGGGGCTGAGTGCCCGTCCTTTTGCCTGACATTTGGGGTTGGGTGCGATTCATCGGTCGGGCTGGGTGTAAAGACGGTTGTGATTTAGTTTTGGCCATAATCTATCAACCTCAGAGGATCCCATGCCCTACTTAGTTAACCTTGGACTAGTTAAAGATTTTTTTTGGTTGAGGCCATTGTTCTTTGCGTGTTTAATTTGGTTGCCCCCGGTTGCATGAGGCTATATCGTGTTATCAACACGGTATGTCTCTCTACTTGCCAACTGACCTTTTAGGTGTCTTGGCATGCCTCTCCTTTGTGAAGTTTTTTTGGTTAGATTTTCAACACTGATCTTAAGTGGGTTGACGATTGATGTCAGCTTGATAGCCTGTTAGGAAATTCTTGTCACTATTCGCTATAGTAGGCCCATTTTGATGGGGGTAAGGCTTTGATGATAATGATGATGATGGTCTTGCATGGATGTTTTTGAACATTTGGAGTGGTTGCACATGTGCATGGTACAATTAGGGTTGGCAGTTAACTGGGTTTAGCTGGTAAACCGACTCGACCCGATCCGACCGTTTGGGCGGTTTTGGGATTGCTTGAAAAACCTAATCGGGTTTGGGACAGGGACGACGTTGGGGTCGGATTTAGCCTATCTCGTCCCAAGCCCGACCCGATTACATATTTACATGTACATATATTGATTAACATTAGTTGCACTCACCATAACCCAAAAGTTTTATTCTATGAAATATGAATATATATATATATATATATATATATATATATATTAAAAAAAATAGAATTAGCTTATTATTTAGTTAAAATGAAAATAATTCCTACTATGTTTGGTGTTTATCTTTTAATTCAAACCCAATCCAACTCGGTCGATTCGCCCCGCCCAAGTATAATTGGGACGGGATGATTTGGAATTTGGCTAATACAAATGGGATGTGTTTGGGATTTTCCTTCCAAACCCGAGATGGGTTTGGGACTGGCTTGGGATATGGTATTCCTTAACGGGGCGGGTTCGGGATAGGCTGACCCGTCCCAAACCTGACTCGTTGCCATCCCTAGGTAGTAGGTACAATTGATGCATGATGGGATTGGATGATGGAGTCGGACGTCTAAAATTTGCTTGATACAAATGATCGCAGGTTCAAAAAGGAGCGTCTTCGGCGAATCGCTCGATACAAACAGAGGCTCTCTCTTCTTGTCCCCCCACCGAGCGAGATAGGCAGGATCGATGCTGCTCCCTAAAAGCTGACCAGGTTACCAGTTGGTTGCGTCTGATGTGTCTCCCGGGCCCACCAACTAACATCTAGTTTCTTTAATGGGTGATCATCCGGACAGGACAGTGAGATCTGTATAGGGTACCTGTGAGCTAGCACGGTTTCGAAGCATGAAGGAATTATTTGGTAGGTTCCAGAGATTACACATAAGACAGCAGGGAGAAGCGATGGATGTGTACCCAGAGTTTGATATTTGATCTTGTTAGATAATACTCATTCAAAGTATTTGGAGTTTAGAAATTTTTATCGTAAAATCTATATATTTCAAAGTGTTTTGTGTACCTGTGACTCCAATTCTATCGTCCAATGGCTGTTGAAATCTGCAGACAATGTGTAGTGGGTTTGATGGTAAATCGAGAAGTGGTTTAAGCAGCAAGACTTTGTTCTTTTCCTGGGAATTGGAATTCCCAGGAAATTGATCCCGTTCCCATGTTCTTTCCATAACCGGCCTTGTGTGGTCGCCTATTTCCTGAGAAATGAAAGGCTGCTGTTTGTGAGATTTCATTTCTCCGAGGGCGAAAGCAGGTGCCCGTATACAAAACCAGATGTGGGGAGGTTTGTACTTCCCTGGTACCTTGTAGTTTTATGGGGATATGGAAATGAGCCCATTTCCTGGGAATGCTAGCGGGTGTTTGGTATCATTCCCTTGGAATGTTTCTTGGGCAATTTAGGGGGCAAAAACTATCCGTTACTCTTAAAATTTGAAACTGGGAATATAAAGGGAGGGTTCCGGAATGATGCTAACACCCTCTTACTATTCCTATAGGACAATTTTGTTCTAGAACACCGTTTGACATTGCTCTTTGTTTGAGTTTATTACGTGTTCTTTCACTAGTGCATGCCTGTGCCTGTCGGCACTATAGCAGGCCACCTTCGGTGGCAACACATCTGTCAACAATACAACGGACCGCCTTCGACGGCAAGACATCCCCGATTGGCACAAAGCGGGCAACCACCGCCCCACCCCCCCTCCAACCCCCGAATCCAAATCTTCTGCCCCATTGTTTGCCCCCCAAGTCACAGCTGTCCGTTGCACCCATACCCGACCCATGCATCGCACTCAGTCCGTACCGGCAGGCAAATAAACAGATGTGATTGGTCCCCCGACATATGCTCCAGGTTGTACCTGGTCACTATCGTCCCTTTGCCTACCGGTTGGGATGAGTGCGATGCACCGGTCTGGTCTGGGTGCAACAGACGACTATGACTTCGGGGGCAGACATTGGGGAAGAGAAATGCAGCAGAAGATTTGGATTCCCAATCTTTTATATAACCATGATATCACTTAGTTGTCATCACGGATCAATAACAAATGCTTGAGCATCTCTCGTGATGCATCATAGCCACACGATTGCAACCATCGTGGCAGATGCATTGCACTCAACCTGAACTGCACACGTCGGCTTCTCTGATTTAAACGACTATTGTGAAGAGAGGTGTTGGCTCCATCATTTCTGATTGATTCGTGATGCCAGCTAAGATGGTATCACGGTTATAACAACGTTTTTGTACCACCGAGGAGAGAGAGAGAGAGAGAGAGAGAGAGAGAGAGAGAGAGAGAGAGAGAGAGAGAGAGAGAGCAGTGTTTTGAAAATCGGACCGGATGAGCGGTTCAACCGGTTTGGACCAAAACCTGAACATGTTTTGGTTTAGTCTTTGAATAAATCGGTTTGTATGACCAAACTGGGCGGTTGAGTACTGGTTTGAACCGAAACATGTTTCAGTTCAGTCTTTGAATAAACCAGTTTGTATGTTAACCCAGGAATCAAACCTTGCCATTGAAGAAATTAGCGGTGGGAGTGGCGATCTGGGTCCCGGCCCGCCTGTGGCGGATGTTCCGGCGAAGGGCTTTTTCGGATCCCCTCCTCAGCTCGGCGGTGCGGATCCCGGCGACGGTGGTATCAGATGTGGATCGAGGGATGGTGACTCGTCTTCTTCTTTGTGCTAGCGGTTGGTGGTTTTGTCTCGCTCGAGCTCTGTTTTGGTGGTTTGGACTTGAGTTTGGAGGGGTTTTTTTAGGGTTTTTGTGTTGTAATCATGTGTCTATCTTGCCATAGTGGAGGATTGTGTTTCCTCCGGCCGGTGTGGCGGTTTTTGTGGTTTGTGATGCCTCAGGCGTTGTTGGTTTCACGCCGGAGTGGCGGGCTTTGTGATTTTGGGGTTTTGGGCCTCATGTACTCTCCGTCGGTGTGTGGCGGTTGTTGTGGCTTGCACCGGACTGTGGCGCCTCCTGGAGGTCTGGTGACCTCCCTTTGATAATACCAAAAAAAAAGATCATTATTTTTCAGCTCGCTTTCAAAACCGGCATCCAGAACCATTGAACATACGGCTGAGGTTTGTTGATGTCTTCCTTTGCCTAGAGAGCATTTGTCAGTTCAGATAAAGCCATACACACATTGGTCGTGTCATGGCTTTTTTTTAATACTGGTCAAATGAGTCCGTCAGGATATGAAGGATAACATCAATTAGGACTTTCCCATCTATCTTTAGGTCGAGGGATTCCGGTTCATTCACAATGTGAGAAATGCTCCTTATATGATCCTGAATTGGTATCTCTTTACCCATTCGCTTGTTCACTAGGTTCTTTATCGCGACCTGCCTAGCAGCGTGAACTTGATACCCAAACATATCTTTGAGACTCATCATAATAGCTGCATTAGTGGGGGTTTTGGAATTCCTTGAAAATTGGTGAGGATGATCATGTTAAGCTAGACAACACACCCAACAATTTTCACGAAATTCCAAAACTTTTAGGGTGGTCAAAATGATCGTAGCTCATTTTCTCCTTCCGTAGCTCATAGCTCACTGTAACATTCCTCTCTAAAGTAAATCCATTTAGCTTTAAAGGCTTTAGGATGGCAGCAAATGAGTTGAAAGGGTTCAACATCCTAGTAAACCGAACAAAGTCATTACTACTCTAGACATGGTACTTGTTTATCGCTATCTAGTGATCCTCTCAAAACAGTATAAAATGAAAAACCTTGGAAATCCAACCCATGAAGGCATTGTGATATAGGTCCTCATTATGGATGAACGAGCCTTTTGCCCACCAACTCCTACTGTCTAGGCATCTCATGCTAAGTGAGCAGTCGGCATCCAAGTTTTTCTTTGGCCTCCAGTTGGGATGGCAGACAACTCTTCGGGGAGAATGCCACCCTTCTAGTCATATGTACACCATTGCCTAGGCAAGCATATAAACGAATGGGCTGCGCCACTCAGGTGGTCGCTTCCATCCCCTAACTGCCTCTTATTCTCTAGGAAATCAATGCATGTAACCACCAGACAATGTCACCCAATCTACGGGATCCCACATAGGGAAGACAAGGCATCATTCGACGGCAATGGAAGGTTGTGAGAATATAACGTGAAATCAATGAGAATCCCACTCACTCAATTGTTTGTTTGTAAAGAGGATTTTTCGTTAATTTGTAAAGCATCTCATGCTAACAAAATCGGTTGGTCTATCCAATTCATCTCATGATTGCATCCGGGTAAGACATAACCAACAAGATGGGTTGAATGTCTAGTGCACATCCATCTCATGAATTTATAGTTGCAACCATGTCATGATTTACATGTGCTATGTAACACATCCCTCCGACGGGTGCCAAATTCATCTCATGAAACACACATAAATTCCATCATATGTCAATCCTATGCATTCATTTATTATGCATCACATGAAAAATAAAAGACATCACATTATTGATGAACCTTCATGGTCAATCATACCAATAAGACCAACTTGACTATCTCATAGCCATGCACATGGTTTGACTCATGTTTCTTCTCTCTAGGGGTGTTCATCGGTTCGGGTTGACCCACCAAACCGAACCGAACCGAACCGGTCTATTTGGTTCGGTTTGGATCAGGTATTTTTGACCGTTCGGTTTGGTTTGGTTCCAAAAAAAAAAAACCGCTATGGTCGGTTCTGTTCTGGGTTGTGAGTTTTTTAACCCGAACCAACCCAATCCGAACCATTGGTACTATAACCTCAGTAGTTACTACTATACAGTGTACAGTCTCACTAATATTGTACATTACATGGTGGTGACCCCAATTACCACCATTCGGTGCATTCAAAACTTTCAAGTGATCAACAGTGTGATGAAACTGAAAAGTGAAGGGTGTTACCCACATGATTACTAGCACCCCCAAATCCCAACTTATGAAATATCTCAAAGTGAAAGATTAACGGTGTTACTAGTAATTCTATAGGGGCAAATAGCAGCACCCAAAGTTAAAGGCTTAAAAATAAAATCTGAACTAACTCAGCAGCTCAACCATTCACGCCTCACGGTGTGACGACGAGTAATTTGAAAGACCCACAGAACCGAACCGAACCAAACCGAACTTTTTCGGTTTGGTTTGGTTCGGTTTTTACCAAGGAATGGTTTGGTTCGGTTCCATTTTCTAGAGAACCGATCAACTTCGGTTCGGCTCCAAATTTATCAAAAAGCCGAACCATGAACACCCCTACTTCTCTCCTAATCTTAGTCATAATAAAATTATGCTAGTGGATTGGTGTTGTCCATAGATCATTATCTAGCATGCAATCCTAACATTCAAAATATATTATATCGTATACAATAAGACATCCAGAAACGAAAAAATATCGTATGCTCATTGCCCATGATCCTCCGAACTCAAAGAAAGGAAAAAGAGAGCATCAACTCGAACTAGCATCCTCCCGGGTTGATCTTCTTCTCATCATTAAGCCTCCTCTCCATCTTGTTTGTTCTTCTTGAGCAGGAAAAAGTACAAACAAAGGGAATAGAAGGCAACATTTGGCATAGGGAATTGCATCCTTCTCTGTCACATAAATCATAAGCTAAATCGCAAATGTACAGAAAAGTAATTAAATTGTAACAAATTTTTTTTTTTCTCCAATGAATTTGTGTTCACAACTATTACTATCGAGAAATGTGGGTTAATAAAATCACTATTCATATACCACATGAAATTGAAGATCCCAATGATTTATTCGTTGTTGTTGCCAACCTGCATTATCTTGGGGAAAATCCTAATGAATCAGATTGCTCATCAGACTACTACTTACTCTCCCAAAAATAAACATTTTCTAATTCTCTTATTCTGAAATTATTAATACAAACTCCACTTAGAATGTTAAATCATTACAACACACCCAAGTTCAAACCCTACAAAAAGTTTGGACAATAGACTTGTCGATCATCTCTTGCGGGTGTCCTTTGGTAGCAGACAAACATAAATCATCCAAGAGAGAAATGCCACTTCCATAGTTTGTCGTAATCTTACACCGTCCACCATTTCCAGGAAAAATTAGTTGTCGTAATTCCAACTTTTCTGTCCATTGATGACGTTGACGCTGACAGAGCAAACAATATAACCTCCTTATTTCATTGAATATATTGGAAACAGTACAAAGCAAAAAGAAAAACGAATGACTTGAAGGGAAAAAAAAATACAGATGAACATGTCTGATATACCTTTTTTGACTATTGCTTCATTATCATTAATTTGAAAAGAGAGAGAAACTCTCTATCCCCTCTACAGTTGATTGAATTGAATTCTCTTAGCAAATAAAAGATATCAACCGAGAGAGAAGCAGAAACTACCCAATCAACTCAAAGACCTGAAACAAATGTTGAGCTCAATTAGCTTCTGTGGTTTCAGAATGTCAAGAAAGGCTTCGGGCAAATCTTCATTTTTGGGGGTGAAGTTTTGAAGTTAGCAACATTTGATGCATCAAAATTGGTCAGCTAATTATTTGTGGAGGGAACCACTGATAAGGACCGATTCAAGCCTACTTGACAATGTAAGCATAGAATTGTGTCATTACTGACTTCAAAAAAAAAATCAAATCATGCAAGTGATCAAGCCTTATTGGCTGTGAACATGCAAACATGGTCTTGATAAGCTTTAAATATTGTTTGGGTTGATGCCAATGTGATTCAAATAAATAAAAAACCATAATATTTTGTCTAGTCAAGCCTTATTGGCCATGAACATACAAACATTGTCTTGATAAGCTTTAAATCATGTTTGGCATGCAAGTGCCGTGCGCGCGCACGCACCCACACACACAGTGAAACCTCCCTGCTAATATGAAACCCCCTTTTGATGCGAAACACCATCATAGTCGTCCTTGAAGGCATAATGTCGAACCCAAAACCCTAAACAACAATGCGCCCTGCCACCTAGCGGACACATGGCCGGACACGTGTCGACCTTAGGGTTTAGGGTTTTGGGTTCGATCATATTCATGGATAAAAATACCGGTCGCGGACAAATTATTGGCCGGCCTGAAAAACGGTTCGAATCGGGTGGTACGAACAGGTACCGGTCCATACCAGTGTGAATTGATTTTTGGTTTCAAAAAAATTTGAAAAAATAACCAAAAAATCCAGAATAATCTAAAATACTGGTTTGTGATGCTTTTTTTCATTAGTAAACTAGTTATAGGTATGAACCGGTCTTTTAAGTTATAAAGTCACTGTATTCACTGTATGATTCTAAATTGTGGAATTTGATATAGTTATTAAATTGTATGTGTTAGATTAGCCTAGTATTATGCTTAGGGATTACAAAATACAATTCATGATCATTGCACAAACATGAGTCACACAATTAACACGACTACATGAGTCATATTTTACAATTTCACATAATAAACACAAATTCATAGTCCTAAGACTCCTAACATGTTTAGCAAATAAAATGCATATCCATATCTATAGATCTAAGCTTTGATGGCATGGATCTAGCCCATATCAATATTTTCACCACAATTATCTGATTTATTTTCAAAAAAAATGTAAAAAAAGAAAAGAAAATTAAAAACCCCCCAAATTTGCATGAACCGATCATGCAAATTTGGAGACGATGCTTATAGATCTATAGATCTAGGCTTTGATGGCGTAGATCTAGCCCATTTCAACATTTTCACCACAATTATTTAATTTTTTTCAAAACAAATACAACAAAACAAAAGAAAATTGAAAAAATTTATGAAAATATATCTTCAAATGTGATTTTGATCTTGCAAATCCGAGTTTTTGGCTTCAAATCTTGCAAATCTAGCTAGTACGGAGCTTCACCTCATGTGGGAATGAAGAAAGATGCTCAAAAAAATGAAACCGGAATGAAGAAAAAACCCAAAACTATGCTTAATAACCGGAACCGGTTCGAACCGGTATTTGGTCGAACGAGCCGGTTTTTACACGATTTGATCCTCGCGACCGGTATCAACTGAATACCGGTGCGGTTCAGTCCAGTTCACGGTTTGAACCGGCCGGTACGGTTCGTACCGGCCGGTATTTTGATCCTTCATCATATTCGATGTCAGATTGAGCTTTTAATTTGGTCCATCGATGCCCTGCAGAAACTTGCTAGCCATATTTTATTAATAATAATGCTGAAAATCCATCTAAATTGCTAGGAATGATCCGAAAAGCCACCTGAATGCGATCATGGATATCCCCATGATAGGGCATAAAAAATAACTGATAATAACGGTGAAAATGGCCTAATACAACAAATAATGGTCACAAAACTGAAATAACCTAAAATCTGCTAATAATAATGTTTCCAACCAAATAGAAATAAACAAAAGTCCTGATAAAGATTAGGTGTGCATCAAATTACTAGGAGAGAACTTTGGGGTCTAGCACGGATAAGGTGACTGGTCGCAAATCATGTGTCAGGCGACGGGTCAGGTGTTAGCCGATGCGCTCACAAAGCTGACAAGGACAGATTCCTGCCAAACAATGGAAGTACTCCATGTGGCTTGGAGAAGGCAACGAGCTCCACTCTCTGTAGTCAAAGCGTCACCTAGGTGCTGTCTAGGCGTTTTCAATCCCTAGACACCTAGGCGACCCCCCTAGGGGGGCAGTTTTCCCTAGGCGGCCTAGGTTCGCATAAGCGGCCGCCTAGGACCGCCTAGGTGTCTAGGCAGTTTTGCACTGGATCCAATTTGGGTTTTTTCCAAAATTGATTTGAATTTTGCCTAATACAATAAATTTTTTTGGGGGTTTTCCAAAATTAAGATGAATTCACTAAAAATTGAGTTGAATTAACTCAAAATTGAGTTGCATTATCTCAAATTGAGTTGAATTAATTCAAATTCTTATGATGGGTTCATAAGAATTTGGGGGGTTTTCAAAATTGAGTTGATTAACTCAAAATTTAGTTGAATTAACTCGAAATTGAGTTGAACTAACTCAAAATTTAGTTGAATTAACTCAAATTCTTATGATGTGTTCATAAGAATTTGGGGATTTTTTAAAATTGAGTTGCATAACTCAAATTGAGAAAAATTAACTCATTCTTATGATGGGTTCATAAGAATTTAGGGGTTTTTCAACTTGAGTTGAATTAACTCAAAATTGAATTGAATTAACTCAAACTCTTATGATGGGTTCATAAGAATTTGAGAGTATTTCAAAATTGAGTAGAATTAACTCAAAATTGACTTGCATTAACTCAAAATTGAGTTGCATTACCTCAAATTGAGTTAAATAAACTCAAAATTGAGTTACATTAACTCAAATTGAGTTAAATAAACTCAAAATTGAGTTGAATTAACTCAAATTCTTATGATGGGTTCATATGAATTTGGGGGGTTTTCAAAATTGAGTTGAATTAACTCAAATTCTTATGATAGGTTCATAAGAATTTGGTTTTTTTTCAAAATTGAGTTGAATTAACTCAAAATTGAGTATAATTAATTCAAATTGAGTAAAATTAACTCAAATGGAAAAATTAACTCAGATTCTTATGATGGGTTCATAAAAATTTATGAGTTTTTCAAAATTGAGTTGAATTAACTCAAATTGAGTGAAATTAAATCTAAACTTAAACCTTAAACCCTAAAATATATGTTTTCTTTTTTCTGTTTTTTTTTTGAAATTTTTTAAAAAATTTCTGATTTATTTATTTTTTATTTTCTGATTCAGTTTATGGGTACGGTACTCCCATAGTTTCGAGATAATTTGACGTTTAGATGGTAAAAACTATAATCAACATGTTATTAGATTACTAAAATCATGTATATACATATTTGTACTCGGCTAGGAGCCGCTTCACCTAGACAGGCCAAAACACATAGGCGGTGAAAACTATAATTAACATGTTACTAGATTACTAAAATCATGTACATACATATTTATACTATATATATAATATTTAATAATTACTCGTCGTCTAGGCGCTGCTTCATCTAGACAGATCGCCTTGACTGCACTACGCCACGTAGAGATCCCTCTAGGTCAACCTGACACTTCCACGATCCCTCGTCATCCTCATCCAACAATTGCCCTTCACTAAGCTAAACTATGGAATCTCCATCTCTCTCTCTCTCTCTCTCTCTCTCTCTCTCTCTCTCTCTTCCCCCCCCCCTCTCTCTGTCTCACTCACACACACACGCTCACGCTCACATACAGGCTCACACGCATGCACATCGTACAGCTTTGATTTGAGGTTCATTGTTTATATGATCAACACTTCTCACTCGAAATATATTCATTTTTTAGGCCCTTGAAACTAAATTGGGGGTCAAAATATTTGAAATAAATTATCATTTTTTTAGATAATTTTGGCCAAAATTTCAAAAAGTCTCTAATTCCTAAACCCTAAATGCTCAACTCTAAAACCCTAAATTATATGAGCATTTTGTTCTCCGACGTTATTTTCTAAGAAAATTATTTTGGAGTGTTACAGGTCCAATCAATGAAAATGAATCGTGTCATTCGTTTAGAAATGATCTACCCCAAAGTATTCCAAAACAACTAATCTTAAATTTCTTTCAATTAATTAATTTCTTGTTTAATCGATAGCATAATTGTATAATAACAAACCTATCATACATTTAGGATTAATCACGTAATCTATATGATCTACCTTTTGAAAATTTAGGGGTTTTTGAAACGATCAGAAAATTTAGTCTTAATGTCATTGAAATCACTTGATTTTTTTATACATTGCAAATCTTTTGTACAACACTACATGGAAATACATATTATGTCGCATTCCAAACAGTAGATTGTGTAGACATGTTATTTAATTGTTCCAAAGTGTATATCTATCTTTGATTTATGATTGTTTAAAGTTTTATAACAAAACTCTAATCATTTTTGTGTTTAGACCTCTATGCATCTGCACACTAAGCATAGAAATAAGTGCTATGAGGAACACCACACCCTTAGTGCAAAAATATGATTTTAAGTGTTCCAAAGTGTGTGCCTATGCTTGACCTGAGTTTTGTTCAAAAATTCCATCATGACCGGTATTTCCTTCATTTCTACAAAACTGCAATATTTCCATACTGCTGGAATATTTCCCCGCAACATTTCCTATCATGGAGTATCGAATTATTGATCAAAACCAACATTGTGAACCATGCAAAGAACTTACCATAAACAACAACATAACCAATAGATACCATCATTAATTATTTTATTTTCACTCAAGATAGAAAAGAGGACACTGAATTGTAACCGTCCATTACAACCAGCCTGACAAGTGAATTATACTCAGGCCCAAATGACATGCAAAAGAACGGCTGTGATTCAGTTTTGGCTTCAACCTATCTAATCCTCTAAGGCAGCTTGTGACCTGACCCTATATCGAACAACCCGTCAGCCCACCGTGTCCGGTGCGTGTCCAGCGAGTGTTCGACAAGTGTCCGACCGTGACCGACTCCCGGAAACATGTGGGACACAGCACATGCGTGTCCGACAAGTGTCCGGCGAGTGTCGGTGTCCGACATGGGTACGGGAGGCCTGGGGAAGTGTCCGTGCTTCCTAACTCCACAGGGAGGAAGACCTGATCTTGGCCTCACTAAGGTGTACAAATTTCAAAATTTCCATTTCAATCAATATTTTGACATTCGGGTTGTGGAAATATTTCAATTTAATAAAATGATGAAAATATTGTTAAAATGGTGGAAATTTTCAAAAAAAAAAAGGACAATCATAAATGAAGTATGATACACACTCTGGAACATTAAAATCACATTTGTAAAATATTTAGGGATGTGGAGCACCATGTACCAAAGTATTCCTATTTATGTTGTGTAGATGCATAATAGTCTAAAAGTAGAAATAACGGTAATATTGATTAAATGATGTTGTATAAATAATCATATATCAAACATAGATACAAACTATGGAACACTTAAAGAACATTTCTATGTTATCTACTAGTCTGGAACTCTACTTAAAAGAACATCCTTGTTGGTTTTAGAACTCTTCCACCATGCCTCAACACATGACCTAGAATAACCCCAAGAAGACTACCGACCCAATCTCATCCTAGAGACATTATTAGTACTCTTATGAGAGGACCTTATCTTGCAAGCTATACCTTTTAGCCTCAGAACTAGAAGAAAGATGAAAGTTTGAACACTTTCATAAATTGGTTGTATATAATATATCCAAAATGTTGCAAAATAGCACCAAAAGCCGGCAATCTTAGAAAGTTTAGCGAATTTTGGTAAACTTTCCTAATTTCACCGATGTTTTGTACCACCCCCCCAACCGACAGTCCGGATATTTTGTCGAAATACCGGTAAAATTTTGAGTCAGTAGAATTTAGGACGTGGTAGCATAACTCATTTCGATTAATCTGTGCCAAATATTTTAAGTTTCTTCACAGCATGTGGCACTAGATTCTGGTTATTTATAGTTTTAAATTATATATTATACTAAGGGACTAAGCGTTTGGCCAAGATATATAACATAAGATAAAAGATATATCTGGGTTGTCGATCGATATGCACAAAGATGGTTTTGATTCACCTATTCAATGAATGAGATTTAAGCAAATCTTTTGACATCTAATTTACAGGATAACCACTATTTCCAAAATAATCAGCATCTAGAAATAGCAAAGTATGTAAGCTGAAATCAAATTAGTAAATGGTGCAAATATCTAACCTTAACCTTTCAGTTCAATCTGCATAAGCCTAGAAAATTTGGAATTTTTGTAGAGTAGGATTCATAATGCCGACCCCAAATATATGGAACATGGCTTGATGGTTATGGTAGAATAGATTTTGCATTTAAATAAACAAGAACCTAATGAAATACAAGAACTGATCACATAATTATTTTTCTTCATAACAATCATAATTCATTCAAAAAAAAAAGAACACGGCATGCAAATAAACCGTGAAATAGTTGGTATGGGAGCCTCCCTCTATCAACATTAAAATTAGTAATGCAAGATTATTTCTCCCCATTTAGATAAAAAAGAAAAGCATGATGCAGAAATATAATATCAAAAGATACACCGCATTTGAATTCATAGATGATAGCAGCAAATAGTAAATAGTACGAATACGTTACGGTAATTTACTCACTGGGTTACATGATTTCAAATGTCAACCACCACCTAGCACCTATGAGAAAAATCCATTCTCTACTGCATGTCCTGGTCGGCCGGTGGAAAAAGAAGAATCCAGCCATCCTTCGAGCTTTGCTCTTTCAACATAAGTTGCAAATTGTTTCTCCGCATCCGGCACATCCAGCACCAAATCATCTATACAATCTGCTATTCTACCAAAACCCTTCATCATTTGATTTGGTGTAATTAGACCCATTGAATAACACTTTTCCAATAAGCCCCACAGTCTTTCATTCTTTTTCTCCATAATGGTTACCAATGCCTTCTTTACAACCTCATGGTGAAAAAATGGCATTCCAAGTTCCTTAATGCAGCGACAAGCTTCTTGTACATCCCCGCCAGAATCATATTCCTCCAACAACTTCACAATCTTGTCCTTAACATCCTCAAATTCCCATCCTGTCCTGCTACTACCACCTCCACCCCAACACCGCAAGATCCGTTCCCCAGAAAGACGGGCCCGGAGTAATGAACGGGCCAGTTGGAGCACTTTGCTGCAAATGGAATCTGGTCCATCACACTGATTTTCAATTTCCCCCAGGTGAAATGGGGCCAATACTTCATCCACCACCGCCCTAGCTAGAAACATTGCTAAATCTTCTACAACAGCTGGAATATCCAGTGCCGTATCCTCTGCGGGCTCAATCAACAAAAGGAAGCCCGTTACAACATCTTCTGCCGGAAAAGACAAAGATGTCAACAAAACAGAAGCCATTTCCTTCTCCCTGTTTTTCCGTTCCATTGCTAAAGTTATCAGCTTCTTGATAAAAATAGAATTTAATGAGGCAGAGGAAGAAAGATTTTCTGATTCTAAACTGCTAATCACTTCTAGAATGTCACCAGTCAAGAAATATTCATGAATGATAGATGTAGCCCTAATCTTGAAAAGTCTAGCTGTATTATCCTCAACTTGTTTTTCAGGTTGGAAGTAAAGGGATCTTAATGAGGAAGCACACAGCCATCCTTCTGATGCAGCCTTCGATATCAACGACTGCAAGAGATCCCTTGCACTAGGGATGTCTAGAGATAAATCATCAATGGTATCAATAAGCCGATTGAACCCTTTTGATATTTGACTTGCATTAATCACTCCTTCTTCGGAAGCTATTTTCAACAATCCCAAAATAAGGCGCTCAGCTGATCGCCTCTCCATGGCTAGAATTAGGGCGCGTTTCACTATATCATGGTGGAAGAATGGAACGTTTAAATCTTTGATGCACCGACAAGCCTCTGCCTTATCACCACTTGCTACATATTCAAGCAGCAGATTATTAATCTTAGTCTTTACATCCTCAACTGTAATATTCTTGCTTTCACCCCACTTCCTCAATATGATCTCAGCATGGAGTGGCGCCGATAAGTAGCCCTTTTCAGCTCTCTTTATCACCTCAGTTCCTTTCGAGTCTTTTGGTAAAGAGGCCATCTGTTTTGTCAAAAATGCTGGTGGGAGAATGTCATCAACCACAGCTCTAGCTATGAACAGAGCAAGGACATCAACTGCATGTGGTATGTCCACGGATAAGTCGTCGGAGGACTCAACTAGTTTGCCGAAGCCTTTGTATACTTGTGATGGATCAATCACTTCAGCATAGAGTGCTGACAAAAGAACTGCAGCCATTTCTTTCTCCTTGTCATGCCGGTCCATGGCTATGGACACTAGCTTCTTCACGAAATAGAAATGATAAGATGGCAAGCTTATATCTCTTAATTCGTTAGCAGTAGACATAATGTCATCAGTAGCAAAGTATTCCTCCACTATCACAGTGGCCTTCTTCTTGAACCCCTCGAGATCTCCTGATGATTTACTATCACTTAACTGGGAATCTTCCTGAGATATCATGTTCTGCAAATAAAAGTTGAAATGGAAAGAATCAACAACAATCAACAAACATATGCACATAAATGATAAAACATACGTTGGAAAAAGAATAAGTATACATGCAATCGCTTCGTCATGACAATGAAAGGCACATTGTCGTTGATCAGAAATTAAGAAGACATTTTCATTTATTTATCACAAAAACAAAAAAATTGTTCTATTTTTATACAGCTTGGTGCATTTCGAATATACAAAAAGTTAAAACATATTTCATTCAACTATCACCTTTGTGGTTTTGCATTAACAATGCTCTTCTAGGTAGGTGTTTTAGAAATAAATAAAAGCTTATAAGAGGCTTCAATAGGTTAGATTACTGTCAAACTTATTGAGATATCCTCTTGTTTCAAACCTGTTCTATACCACATCCATTCATCAATTTTTCTATAAAATAGTGGTGAATCTACCAAATTGTCTCACTTTTTAAGCCAACTTTCCTTTTTTGATCTTACTCCTTGTAGTTTGCACTGTACTACATTGAGAACAATTCCCAAGCTAGTAAATCTGTTGCAAACCTGAAATTAATATTATGGACCATCGATTCCGAAATAGCACGAGGTATCATACATCTACTACTCAGTTATGGACCTGAGGTGCAGCATCGTTGCTACACCTCAGCCATTGTTTACCATCCTAGAAGTTTTACAATTTGGTGATTTTTGGTGGATGGGTTATCTAGGGTAAGGTGATCAACCTCACAAAAAATCAATAAATTCTAAAACTTCTAGGGCCATCAAATGTTTGAAACATTTTTGATCGACCATTGTAACCGTTAATTTTGCCGAGCTCATTTGATGACCCTAGAAGTTCAAGAATTTGTTGATTTTTGGTGAGGATGATCACCTTACGCTAGACAACACACCCACCAAAAATCATCAAATTCTAAAACTTCTAGGGAGGGTAAAAAAGCGAGAGGTGCAGCAACAATGCTACACCTCAGGTGTAGGCTCCCTGCCCTCATATATATATATATATATATATATATATATATATATATATATATATATATATATATATATAGGAATGGGATCCTGCCTATCAAAGCAGGGTTTTTTCCTACTTTGATTCATTGTTTGATCATCCTAGAAGTTTTGGAATTTGATGAAATTTGGTGAGGGTGTTGTCTAGGGTAAGATGATCATCCTCACAAATTTTCATCAAATTCCAAAACTTCTAAGAGGGTCAAATGGTCGAAGCAAAATCTGCAGCACCATTAAAATCTGCAGATTTTGCTTCGACCATTTGACCCTCTTAGAAGTTTTGGAATTTGATGAAAATTTGTGAGGATGATCATCTTACCCTAGACAACACCCTCACCAAATTTCATCAAATTCCAAAACTTCTAGGATGGTCAAACAATGAATCAAAGCAGGAAAAAACCCTGCTTTGATAGGCAAGATCCCGTTCCTCATATATATATATATATATATATATATATATATATATATATATATATATATATATATATATATATATATATATATATATATATATATATATATACGGTTCAATTGCCCGACAAAAAAATTAGAGGGACCTAGAGGCTTTATAATTTGCTGATTTTTGGTGAGGATGATCATCATGCCATAGATAGGACCTCCACCAAAAATCAGCAAATTACAAAATCTCTAGGTCCCTCAAAGGTGTTCTTCATTATCGACCGTCTATTTTAACTGTTAAATTGAATAGCATATTTGAGGGACCTAGAGGTTTTATATTTTGCTGATTTTTGGTGGAGGTCCTATCTATGACAAGATGATCATCCTCACCAAAAATTAGCAAATTATAAAACCTCTAGGTCCCTCAAATTTTTTTGTCGGGCAAGATAAGCATGTCTGACGTCGGGCAATTGAATCGTGTTGTGTGTGTGTGTGTGTGTGTGTGTGTGTGTGTGTGTGTGTGTGTGTGTGTGTGTATATGGATACGGGGTATAAGCTGGCGGCCTATTTCGGCGCAATGGACAGCTGCCTATTTGATGCACCTAGAAGTTTTAGAATGTGCTGATTATTTCGGCGCAATGGACAGCTGCCTATTTGATGCACCTAGAAGTTTTAGAATGTGCTGATTTTTAGTGAGCATAAACACCTTACCTTAGATAGATCACCCACAAAAAATCAGCACATTCTAAAACTTTTAGGGGCATCGAATGTTATAATTCAGATTAACGGTTACAACAAACGTTCGATAAAACTTCTAACATTTGATGCCCCTAGGAGTTTTAGAATGTGCTGATTTTTTGTGGATGTTCTACCTAAGGTAAGGTGCTTATGCTCTTAAAAAACCATCACATTCTAAAACTCCTAAGGGATTCAAATGAGTGGCTGCCCATTTCGGCGACATAGGCTGCCAGCCTATACCCCGTTTCCTCTCTCTCTCCCCCCCCTCTCTCTCTCTCTCTCTCTCTCTCTCTCTCTCTCTATATATATATATATATATATATATATATATATATATAGAGAGAGAGAGAGAGAGAGAGAGAGAGAGAAAGAACCGGGTTCCTATGACGGCATCGTAGGGAGTACCCTAAGACATACGGTGAATTAGCAATACAAGAATGTTTAGAATGTGCTGAATTTTTATGAGAATGATCACCTTACTTTAGATAGAATGTCCACAAAAAATCAGCGCATTCTAAAATTTGGGGCATCAAATGCTAGAAGCTTTATCGGCCATTCATTTTAACCGTTAAATTGAAAAGCATATTTGATGCCCCTAAAAGTTTTAGAATGATGCCCCTAAAAGTTTTAGAATGTACCGATTTTTTGTGGGTGTCCTATCTAAGTTAGGTTGATCATTCTCATAAAAAATCATAACATTCTAAATATTCTAGGATTACTAATTCACCATATGTCATAGGGTACTCCCTATGACATGTCATAGGAACCCATATATATATATATATATATATATATATATATATATATATATATATATATATATAGGGAAATGAGTTCCTATGACATGTCATAGGGAGTACCCTATGACATATGGTGGGTTAGTAGCCCTAGAATATTTAGAATGTTCTGAATTTTTATGAGGATGATCACCCTATCTTAGATAGGACCCCCGCAAAAAATCAGCTCATTCTAAAAGTTCTAGAGGCATCAAATATGATTTTCAATTTAACGGTTAAAATGGATGGCCGATAAAGCTTCTAGCATTTGATGCCCCAACAAGTTTTAGAATGCTTTGATTTTTTGTGGACATTCTATCTAAGATAAGGTGATCACCCTCAAAAAAATTCAGCACATTCTAAACATTCTAGCATTACTAATTCACCATATGTCATAGGGTACTCCCTATGACATGTCATAGGAACCCAGGCCTCATATATATATATATATATATATATATATATATATATATATATATATATATATATATATATATATATATATATATATATATATATATATATATATATATAGGGGCATGCTATAATGCGGCATGCGGTAAGTGCGGCACCGTATTACAACCGTCTGATGCACCACTGCGTGCTTGCGATGCACACAACAAGTGCATCAGACGGCTGCGGTGCCGCACTTACCGCATGCTGCATTATAGCATGCCCCTATATATATATATATATATATATATATATATATATATATATATATATATATATATATATATATATATATATATATATGGGGTATAGTCTGGCAGCCTATTTCGACGAAATGGGCAGCCGCCCATTTGATACCCCTAGGAGTCTTAGAATGTGCTGATTTTTTGTGAACATATACACCTTACTTTAGATATAACACCCACAAAAAATAGCACATTCTAAAACTTTTAGGAGCATCAAATGTTATATTTCAGATTAACGGCTACAACGGACGTTCGATAAAACTTCTAACATTTGATGCCTCAAGGAGTTTTAAAATGTGCTGATTTTGTGTGGGAGTTCTATCTAAGATAAGGTGCTTAAGCTTACAAAAAATAAGCACATTCTAAAACTCCTAAGGGCTTCAAATGGATGGCTGCCTATTTCGCCGAAATAGACTGGCAGCTCATTTCCCGTTTCCTCTCTTTATATATATATATATATATATATATATATATATATATATATATATATATATATATATATATATATATATATATATATATATATATATATATATATATATATATATATATATATATATATATATATATATATATATGGGAGGGATACTCTCACTAATGGGCTCTTACTAATGGCCCTTACTAATGATCCCAGCCATCCATCGGTTTTGATGGATGGTTGGGATTAAACTCCCCCTCTCTCTATCTCACTATCTCTCTTTCTCTCTATCGTGTAACCCACCCACCCCCCCCCCCCAACGACCCCCCTCCCCCTCCGACCCCGACCGCCCCGTTCCCCTCCGGCTCGGGCTCCGGCCATCCCCCCCGACGCCGGCAGCTCCGGTGCCGATCGCAGCAGCCCCGACGGTGAGATGCCGGCGTCGGGGGGGATGGCCGGAGCCGGAGGGGAACTGGTCGATCGGGGCCGGGGCCGGAGACTCAGCCGGAGTCGGAGCCGGAGGGGAAGGGGAAGGTCGGGCGCCGGAACCGGAGGGGAAAGGGCTGCAGCCGGAGGGGATCGGGCTGCCGCCGGAACCGGAGGGGAAGGGGCTGTCGCCGGAGGGGAGGGGAAGGGGCTGCCGCCGGAGGGGAAGGTGGTCGGGGCCGGGTTTACTCGATGGAGAGAGAGAGAGTGTGGGAGAGGGAGTTTAATCCGAGCCATCCATCGGATCCGATCCGATGGATGAGATCATTTGTAAGGGCCATTAGTAAGAGGCCATTAGTGAGAGTATCCCTCCCCTATATATATATATATAGAAAAGGGTAAGTTTGTATGCCCATGCAATAAGGGCTTAAATGTATGCTCAACTCATAACCCTTGGATACAGATCTAAGGGTATCAGATGGGCTTCTGAACTCTAGTGTCCCATGTGACCTTGTCAACTCTAGTGTCCCATCTAGCATTAATTGTCCAAGTTCTTCTCTTTTGGAAGTGGCCCTCTTTTTCAAAAGCCCATCTAATACCCTTAGGTATATATCCAAGGATTACGACTTGAGCATACATTTAAGCCTTTAATGCATGGGCATACAAACTTACCCTTCCCTATATATATATAGGGATGATAATGATAAAATTCAGTGTACGATCTGCGCCCGCAACCGTTCAATGCACCCCGCCCAGACCAATGTATCGCACTAATCCCCGATCGTGCAGCTACGAGCACACACCACACTATGGTGCAGCGGCTGCAGCGAACTTAACGTGCGGCTAACTTACATCCATGCTTTGGAAGTTTTTATTTTTTATTTTTTTGGAATATCACCTTCCCTTTGATAGGCCACATGTCAAAAATCAGCTCATTCTAAGATCTCTAGGTGTATCAAATGTGCTCCTTAATATGACGGTTAAAAATCAATAAAGCTGAGCACATTTGATACACCTAGGGTCTTAGAATGAGCTGATTTTTGACATGTGGTTTATTAAAGGCAAGGTGACCATCCTCAAAAAAAAAATTCTAAAACCCCTCCACGTGCCCAGTTGTACATTAACTGCACGTTAAGGTGGACACACCATAGCCTATATATATATATATATATATAGAGAGAGAGAGAGAGAGAGAGAGAGATGTTATAATGTGGCATGCGGTAAGTGCGGCACCGCACCGCAGCCGTCTGATGCACCGCTGCGTGAATGCGATGTACGTAGCGTATGCATCAGACGGCTGCGGTGCAGTGCCGCACGTACCGCATTCCGCATTATAGCATGCCCCTATATATATATATATATATATATATATATATATATATATATATAGAGAGAGAGAGAGAGAGAGAGAGAGAGAGGGGTGATATAGTGCGGTGTGCGGTGGAGGTCAAAAGTGAGCTGTTAACAGAGACCATCTCCAAATTTTTTAAAAAAAATTGTGACTAATTCGTGAACATAAAAGGAAACCAATTATTCTTCGATTTATTTGGCGGTCAAGGGTGTGCCCAAATAACTTCCAAACTATATGCGAATTATTCACGGATTTTACAAATAATCCATGAATCTATCTATTTCTATATGATAAATATTGTATTTAATTTATAAGTTTAAAATTTAATATATATTCATATAAAATTGCTTATGTAATATATATTTGCTATGTTTTAGGTTTCCGAACTCATTCTAAAATTTCTAGATTTTTCCAAACTCCGAATGGACCGAATTTTCCTCCCTTGCCGAATTATTCTGAATGCCGGATTTGTTACTATGACTGGAACCAATATTGCTATGAAAGTTTAATCATATCTTGGAAATGAATGAGGATTAAATGATTATAAGTGATATAAATTATTGAAATGCTTCAAAAAGTAATAGGACAAATAGTATAGACAATTTGTACAATATTCTCGATTACCACTAAAGGTCTTAATTGAGATGGAATAAGTATTTGTATCAATAGTGTACTAATAGATAGCAAATATAACGAATGATATAATAACTAAAAGAACTTTTGAAGCTTCATACTAGCCTACTTCCTCTTCTTCGTTTCATATAAGCTTATATAATATCAACTACCATTCGATATGTAGTTCAGTGTTCCTTGGGCTAATTTTTCCACAAAAATGTAGGTCAAATAAGATCTGATGCATAATGTCAATCATATAGGCTTAGACCAAATGATCAATTAAATCATGAATACAAAAGTTTGTAACAACATTCGTTGCCACTAATTTGGTATGGTACTAATATTCTAATCCTATGTTTAAAAGGTGAAGTAGGAAACAAAGGATGTTTCATTCATAGGACCCAACCTATGTACAAGGCAATAACTATGATGTAGTGACGTTCTGAAACCATATAATATGTACAGTTTTGCCAAATAATCAGTTAACATAGGTAATTTATCAAATAATCGTGACCAATAACTTTTACAATAAAGAACTGAATCAATCAATTCATGAGCCCAACATGCATATGTATGTTTGTCTTACTAATGTTATGAGAGAGAAAAATAAGATGTGCAAAAGCTTATACAGTTAAGTAGATACCTCAGTGCGATCATAGTTTGGAATCTTTGGATCACTATGGTCAAAATCATAACCATCTTCCCTGTCAAGTAATCCCCCCCATGTGCCTTTTCCACCTGAGCCACCTGCGCAAACCTACTAGTCTCAATCCCTTCAATGTTCAGAAGCTTCATATAAGAGAACCTTATAATCTTTTCACACAAAGAATAAGACCTTAAAGTGAAGCAGGCTAATGCAGTATACATGTTACAGCATGTACACATGTTCTTGTATTTTCATTATTTGCAAGGCTAAACATGGGTTGTATGTAACAGAGGCTGTACATTAGTTCTACAGAAGTTCCCCTTATTGCAATATCTTGCTCGAAAGGTGCTTTTTCTTTGTAACTATGTGTGTGTGTGTATATATTAGTAATGCTTGTGTGCCTATTGGCACACTGCCGCCTTCAGTGGCACTTCCCCTCCGCCACCGTGTGAATCGTACTCGTCTTTGGACATTTAATGTTTTTTAGAAACATGGGTTTATTTACCGGAAGAGAGACGGTTACGCAAGTGAGATTCTCTCTCGGAATATGCTACTCTTTTTTCTCCTCCGTGACTCTTCGATGGGACCCCCGAACCTCTCCACCGGGTGAATCACACTCATCAAACTGGTAGACTGGAGGGCTAGGAGCCTAGGATACATTTTTTCATTCGTCATTTCCTTCCTCCCTCTACTCTATAGGTGAATCGCACTCATGCAAGCGGTTTTCGTTATTAATTACGGTGCATATATGGATGGGAGGGAGTTAATTACCGTGCGTATATATGAGGGAGGAAGTCCATTACCGTGCATATATGTGAGGGAGGGAGTCAATTATCATGCATATATTGGTTGAAGAGAATTAAATGAAGTGCGTATATGGGAGGGTGGGAGTGGGTTAAATCCCTTCCTCAATTAGCATATGGAGATTCAAATTTTAAATTAAATCCTTAAAAGACAATTAGGATAGTTAGGATGAATCGCACCCGTCTTTGTGCATATGGTTCGACGGCTCAAATATATATATATTTTTTATGTTATATATCTGGGCCTCCCACCTAGTCCCTTATTACAATATATATATATATATATATATACATATATATATATATATATATATATATATATATATATATATATATATATATATAGGGTCGGGATCCAGGAGCACTCTACTTTGCCACAAAGTTTGACACAACATCCTAATCGTTGGATAGTGGTTTCAGAATTTGTTGATTATTTGTGAGGATGATCATCTCGTGGGCCTTAGATAGCACATCCATACAAAAATCAACACATTTTGAAACCTCTAGGTACATCCTGCATCAAATGTGATCTTCAAATTAACGATTAAAATGGACGATCAATAAAGCATTTTAGATTTGAGGCACCTAGAGGTTTTAGAATGTGTTGATTTTTTGTGAATGTGCTATCTAAGGCAAGGTGAACATCCTCATAAATAATGAAAAAAAAATTTGAAACCTCTATCCGACGATTAGGATGTTGTGTGTCAAATTTTGTGTCAAAGTAGTGTGTTTCTAGATTTCGACCCATATATATTAAGGCATGGACGTCCACTGACTGTGAGTAGACATCCTGACTTTCTTCACGGGTTCTTCCTCGGTATTGTATTTGGAATTTTCATCGATCTCATCTTCAGCTTCCTCCACAAACTTTTCCTTTGGCATCTCGATGGGTTTCTCCTTGGGATCCTGGTTGAGCTCATCTTTTGGATTTTCTTCGGGTTCCTCCTTTTTCTCTTTGAGCTCTTTTTGTTTTCCTTCATGGGTCTCCCTTCAAATTTTCTAGGGATTTGTCTTCGAGCTCTTCGTAAACATGGGGAGAACACAAAGCAACAATTAGAGGTTTCTCTAGGAATAAATTACTCCGAAAACTCCTCCATCTTCCACAAAGTTCCCTTTCAGTGAATCCAAGAGCTTAGATTTCTTGTTGACAACCGATTTGAAAATTCGTATCCCCGAGGTCACGCTCCAGGTTCCAAATCTCTTGTATGAGATGATCTACCTAATATTGGACACCAAGAAATTCCATCTCCTACGACTATCCATGTTAACCTTTGACACTCATCCCTATCTCACAGCCATCGCCTTCAGCGAGACTCCTCGCTTACCAATTAATGTTGAACAAGACCCAATTAAGACGAATCAATAAAGACTTGATAAGGTATACGAAGAAAAAAAAGGAGAAAATACTTCATCTTAAAGTCTAAATTAAATGGAAAAACAAACTCTAATTCTTGGAATTACTTCATAGAAAACTAAATTTTAAAGCATTACATCCATCTTCCATATATAAGCCTTTCTTCCTACTAAAAAATAATAATTAGTAATTAATAATTGTCAAATAGAACTAAAACTCTCACTTTTGTGGAATGCGATTATTACAAACTGAATATCAAAGCATTACATCTGATGGGGCCCGAGAATCGTCACTAGCTCATTGTCACGTGTCGAGGCCCGAGACCGCCGCATGACCCTCCGAAGAGGCCGGGAGTCCCCTTTTCTTACATATGTGGTGAGATGTCGGTCCGCTGGTTACTATAGTGACTACGAATTCCATTTAAAACGAAGCACCGAGCTTTCTTCATGAGGTCACTCTACAGGGTCCATGAGTCTTGTTGGGCTATTAGAAGTGACAAGCTCCTCAAGGAACAACCCCCTCGGAGGGGACAACGTTGGCGCCTAGAGTATCAACTACTCAACCTCCACAAGGTAACCTGACGTAATTCAAGCGTTGCTGCTCGCGCCCCCAAAAGGCCGAACCTGCCAGAAGCTCGCCTGAGCTGCGTTTACAATTCTCGGGCTGCCATGGCAAAGTAGCCTCGTTGTCGCCAGTGGCACGCTCGCCGGACATCCTGCCTACAAACTCATGGTGAATCTCACATCCCCAGAGGGAGCTCGGCATCACGGACCGCGCCAAGGACACGCCCCGGCCCGTCAGCTTGGTGACAAAATGGAAGATCTAATGATAACCTCTGCCGCAAAAAGCTTGCTGCAAAATGGCATTGCCGAGACCCTGTGTGGATAGCGCGACACTTGGACCCTATGGCGGCCGCAAGTTCCCCCTTTACAAACTACAAAGCACTCAGGTACAAGGTGTCCGTACAACCCCAAGAGGATCTCGCGCCCGGTAACCAACGGATGGAACCTATTGGCAATGTGAAGAAGCTAAACAAGAGATCAACGAAATAACCTTCGTGAAGCCCGACATCGACGTTAATAGACACAATAGGAATATTTTTTATCATAAACGATCGTCTTGGTGACCACTACTCCTTCCACCCCCTTGAACCAAGCCGCAGCCCAAACTCCATGGCGAGCTCATCTGAGGTGATGCTAGTATAGATCTCGTTCAGAGAAGCTCTCCTGGAGAAGCCACAGCTCGACCTCCATAGCGAGCTCGTCAAAGGTGACGCTAGCATAAAGCTCGCCCAAAGAAGCTCGCCTGGAGAAGCCACAGCTCGGCGTCCATTGCATGTTTGTCTGATGTGACATCAGCATGACGTCAGTAGGGAGCTCGCTAAGAGAACCAGCAACTTGACCTACATGATCTCGCCTAAGGTGGCATCAGCATGACGGCAGCAGAGATCTCGTCTGGATAGGCCGCAGCTCGACCTCTGTGGCAAGCTCACCTGTGATGATACCAGCACGACCTCGACAGAGGACTTACTCGAAGAGATCATAGCCCGACTTACAAAGAACTACCCTACCAGAAATATCATACAAACCACCCGGAGCTCACGCCCATCAGCACCAAGACTCCTAGGGCAGTTCGCCTAATCTTTGTTAGAATGGCGTCGTTGAAACCTTGGGCACTTCGCAAAAAAGGCAACGGCTTCCTTCCCTGCAATACGACAAAAAACCTGGCCGACTATCAGAGAGGCGGTAAGCTTTGATCTAACTCGATGCAGCCACCTAGCGACCACGTAGGTGAGCACGCTCTGCTCCAACCCGATGCGGCCACCTAGCAACCACATGGGTGAGCACGCTTTGCTCCAACCCGATGCAGACACCTGGCTACCACATGGACGAGCACGCTCTACGCCAATCCAAGGTGGCCACCTGGTGACCCTGAAGGGGGTGCTCCCTACTCCAATCTGATTCGGCCACCTGGCGAGCACGTGTTGGTCTCCCCTCTACTTTTGAGTTCTACCAAAGCACCACCTGGAGCCCCAGAACGCGGCAGGATTTTCAGTGAGAAAAACCCACAATCACTTTTCCAACTATATGCTTCTTCCACTTCCACCTCGAGCTCCCCCCGCCCCTTCGTACCTTCATAGACTTGAGCGTCGGAGGGTCTGTGCTCCGTATGGAACTAGTCGTTCCTGACCTCTCGTGTGCTTGCAAGATTTTTTTCATTCTCAAAGGACCCCCAACCCCCCTTCGGAGCTATTACCACGTGGAGTACAGCAGCAGAGACCTCTCTCCGACGGAAATCTCGTACCAACAAGCATTGTAGAAGGGAAGACAAAAACATTTCCCCCCGACAACATCCATCTTCCGACCTCTTTGTGGGAGGCGAATCAGTCCCTCCACAGCCAAAGTATCCATGTATTACCTAATCTTGATCATTGATTAGGAGACATGAGCCCAAAATGTTGTCCAGACTATTCCTAAATTCCTAATCACATTTTGAAGTAGGCAATAAATTGATTCCCAAGGATTATACAAGCTTAATAAATGGAAGTGTAAAGTAAGCAAGTTGTTGATTCAAATAGAAAAAAATTCAAGCTTTAATCATATCTCTATGGAACATCTTACATGACTATTAACAAGCTTGTACCTAGAAAAGCTTTTACAATCCTCAACATGAACTCAATTTTTGTGCAAGTCCATATGTTTTCTTCTATCAACTTGAAGAGTAATATTTTTGTATGACTAGAAGTTATAGCAGACAAGTTGATTTTTTTTTCCAGAAAAAGTAAATAATCTCCAAAAGAAATAAGGTGTCTTAGTGAGACATTATATTTTGGTATTGAGAATCATACTTGGGAATGCCGTAATATGCATATGCGACGGGTATGCATGCAGAATGGAGAACTCCATCATATACTTTTCACATTAAATGTAGTTTCAGAGAAAGGATCAATAAATACCTACCCTTTTTGGGACGACCATCTCTTCCTGATTGTGAATGCCTACCATGCTTAACCGGGCTCCCTTTGTTGGGACTCAGATTGCCATGAGAAGGCATTCTAGGGGACCTTGGAGATGAAATTTCCAAAGGAGAAACAGAAATAGGATCTGCACTCTCTGTAGCAGATCGAAGTAATTCCCGATGCTCTTCGGATATAATGCCATCATTAAAGTCCATTGCTAATCGGGAAACACTTTACCAGCTAACAATTCCAGAAAGACATACACTGTAGAATTCTGTTGCAAAACTTAAAGAAAATGGACACGCCTAAGAAGATCTGTAGTTTCCACAAAAGAAATGCCCCTATATCCACCATTAGACATGGAGGTATATCAGTTGCAATTCTCCAAACTAACTCTTTACTATGAGGCGCCTCTGTCAACTTTGCTGCAGTTCCTAGCAAAATCTTTTAAAATTAGTACAGATATGGAAAAGAAATCAACCAAAAAACAATGGTATATGCGACTATATAGTTGTTGAAAATAGCACGAACACCAAATTAATGCAGAAACCAAACAGGTTCTAGTTGTTACAAAAAACCAAATCCGAATCAATCAATCACCACAGTAGACTAGAATCTCAAAGAAAGGAAAGGAATGTGACATTTCATGGATTATTATCAAATAAGGGGAAAAGGCCACATTATGATATTTGAGTTGTTTATAATTTAAAAACAATGTTGAACATAGTTCCCATCAAATTAGACCACTATAGTACCATCATTTATCATCGTAAGAGTAGTTAATGCCCAACAATTATGCTGATCATCAAAAAATTTTAAACGCTTAAGCTTTTTATTCAAATTAAGCCTCTTCAAAGGAAAACATCACTAAAAAATAAAGGATAATTTAATCTAGTGTGTACCATTTTCCCCACGCCTTCCCACTCCTGTTTCTTTCATATTTACACCCTTTCCAATATTAAATAAAACTTTCCTAAAACCCTAACCAGAGGCTTCAATCCTCAAATTCCACCAAATGCTTTCCAGGTCAACAATTTCCACATGCATTGCTCATGCTTTCTTACGAGTAGAACTGACCCAACTTAGTTAGGCTAAAAAAGGTTGTTAAACATAGAAGAAAAAATTATTAGATTACTTACACAAGATTCTGTAGACTATGACTATCTCATGATTCAGAAAAAGGAAAAACAAAAGAATGACTAAAAAGATGCAAGTGCACAGAATATTAAGATCAGTTGCAGCTACCACTTCTAAGACCTCAAGACCCTAATTAAAAAGTCTTATCCCAATAAGATGGAGTCAGATTTATTAATCAAATTATGATCCATCATCGTCTCGGAAATTTTTAACAATCATCTCTCTACCAAACATCAGTTGTGAGATGGATCCAAATTCTAGGCCAGCAACTCAGGCTAGGAAAGGCAATAATCTTGGACATGCTTTCAAAATAGGATGGATTACAAAATATTGAATTAAATAGGTTGTTTACAAGAGAATGCCTGTTATCAGTGCCTTTGAAATAAACAAAGAATTTTGAGTATTTATCTAACCTCATTGCTTCTCATGTAATGCAATAACTTTATGTCTTTAAGTTTATTGAAACACACAGCACTTGAAAACCCTTTGAAATCCAAAATCACTGAACACTACTAAAATTCACATGTGGTATAGTAATAACAAATTATATTACAAAGTCACAGAGTGGTTGCACAACTCATGGAAACCATAGTCGCAACAAAAAATTTCTTGATTACTATTGTAGGCACTTAAAATTTCCAAAGCATGCGGTACTCAAATTTTTTTTCTAAATATAGCATTAACCCCAATAATTTTCCAAGTATAGGAGGAAAGAAAGAAAGAAAGAGAAAGAAAGAAAGAGAAAGAAAGAAAGAAAAAGTGAAAGGAAAGGAAGGAAAGAAAGAAAGGAAAGGAAAAGAAAGGGAAAGGAAAGAAAGGAACCATACCCAAAGTGCAGAGTGGCGGGGCCTAGTACACGGGGTGGCCTGCCCCAGTACCAAGGTCGACCGATCCCAGTAAGAACCAGGGCAGGCCAAGAGGAAAGAAAGAGAAAGAAAGAAGAAAAAGGAAAGGAAAGAAAAAAAGAAAGAAAAAGAGAAAGTAAAGAAGAAAGGAAAAGGAAAGAATCATCCCCAAAGTGCAAGGTGGCCGGCCCCGGTACACGAGGTGTCGGCCCTAGTACCAGGGCCGTCTAGGAGGAAAGAAAGAAGAAATGGAAAAGAAGAAGGAAGAAAGAAAAAAAAGGATGAAGGGGGGGGGGGGGGGGGGGGAAGAAGGATAAGAAGCAGACTCAAAAAAATTCTAGATTTGCACCCATCAGAAATGATCCAAATAGTCACCGAAAGTGACCGGATTATACACTTGATGAATCGCAAGACACAAACAGACAATTCAGATCTACTCAGGTAGTTATGAAAACTTCCTATGGGAGTTACCAAAACCACTAGGTAGTTATGAAAACTTGCATAACTCCTTGTAACTCCCATAAACCACTCCAACCGTCAAGTAGTTATGAAAACTTACATAACTCCTTGCAACTCCCATAACCACTCCACTTCTTATAAATAGAGGGGTGAAGACAAGGAGGGAGGCTAGGACACTTATGCTCAAGACACCAAAACTCTACTTCGATGACTTCAAGAACACACAAAGAGTCCGAAAAAGGCACTAGGACTTCAAACTTCCTCGACTCGGAGCAGGGCATAGAAAGCCCCGGAGCAAGGATTCCAATTCCAAAAAAAATGATACTTCCAATTCCAATTAAAGCCATAAAATAGAAGATAAATGAGAAAAGCACCGCTAAATCCTAGCCGATCAAGCGTGAAGCCCGGAAGGATCACGCTTGCAAGCCTCTTCTATCTTCACCAAAAAAAACTTGTAAATTCAAGTTGAATACTTCGACCCTCGACAAAATCCCAACACAATGGACAGAGGATCAACAGATTCAAAGAGAATCTCCCACAATTCCCTGATTCATCTTTTGTACTTCGTTTCACCACTTGAGAAATTCATTATAATTTGTTGAGCATTATTTGCAAAGGCTATTGATCAATTTTTTGTTCATACACATGTACTGCGCCTCGCTAGCTATGGTGACAAGCTCACAATGGTATGAGCTATAGAAGTGCATATTGGCCAACACCATCACAGAAAGCTTCTAATAACTCATAAGAATCAGTTCTAATTTACCTAACCCAAATTGCCACAAGTATCATCATACGTTTTTTGGCACAGCCCAATGGACTGTCACAAAGATACAGTGACCTACTTGTTAGCCAATGCTTTGTGAAGTTGCCAGATTCCTATGAAACCATTGAGCTTTTGCTTGATTGCTCAAGAGGATTACAGGACTATCCTCTGATTCTAGAAAGGATAATTGAACACTTGGGCCAAATGAACAGGCACCTCTTTTCACAAGGGTTAGTCACCCACTTCTTCCCCTAAGTGTGCTCTATTGATTCTCTTCTGGTTGACCCAATCTTTGTTTGAACGCAATCTAGTTCAAATTGGATCTACCTCTCTTTGCTCCTACTAATACGTAACACCCATGAACCTTCCTTTTCCTTCCTCCTCTTTGATTAAAAGCTTGTTTTGTTTTCCCAAACTCTAATTGGGCTTATGGTGATCTTTTTAATACTCGTGAAGTGTAAAAGCATTCATGAAAAGTGAAGTTTCTTTAAATCCTAATCAAACCTATTTTAAACTGATTAAAACACAAATCCAATATCCTTTGCCACTATTACTTTTACCGATTGTTGCTAGGGCTTAGTATGTTTCTCATATTTCATATATGTCATCCGCATATGGGGGCCCACCATGTTGCTAATTTGTGAAGCCATTAATGGGATCCACACCATTGGCATGAAGTGGTCATTCTTCCAACTTCTACTACCGGGTTGTTCTATTAGGGGTTCCTACAAGATTTTTTCATATGAAATATTCTTTTGGTATCCACTACTTTCCCAATTCATTGATTACATCTAGATTATTCATTGTTAATTGCTCTCTATTAATGTCCTTTGACTAGCGGGTTACTCTCTAGGTTCTTCAAGTTAAGAAGACTTCAAAGACTTATCTTTCACAAAATTAGGCTCAACATACCTGGAAAAGAAATGGGCCTAGTCTGGACCATAATTCTATAGTGGAAACCCCATTAGGTAGGGACGGATGATGATATGCCTGAACACATTGGGTACAAACTCCGTTTCCAATGGATCCCAAGTGTAGGATTTCATATTTTCGCAGTTCCTATATCAAGCTCCAAGTAAAACATTCACTTTTAAGGGTCATAATTTGGAGAACCAATCATCTAGTTCAATCTTACAATTTCTTACTTTGGGTTCTTGAGGTGATTCATTTATCAGGAAGTATTGGAATCAATAAACAAGTACATCTTCACCAAGATATCATGGCCTTATAGGATTGCAACAAGATTCAGGATGCAAATGTCATTTTCTATTCTTTTAGCTGCTAGTTTATCTTAAAGATTAATGTTAGCTTGGTTACATTGAAGGTTTTGATAAAGCCTTCCAAGAGTTCAAGTCATTCTGGCCCACATATTTGAAGTAAGTCCACTTAGATACTATTGAACATGCCCTACCTAGAGGGTGAGTCACTTTCAAGTTTATGTTCCAAGGTTCCCCGAGACTAAGGGTAGAAGGCAAGTTTGATATGAGAAATTCGATTATTTCAATGGTGTAAACTAGCAGCCAAAGAGACAAAGTAAAAGATTCCCAAGTAGATTAAAGAACCTATTGAACAAAATTATATCTTTCCTTAGACGTGGAAGATCCATGTGCTTTCTTCATTTAGATGGAGACAGTCGTAGTATTTATTTGCCATTTTATAGGAATCCAATAAACACAATGAAGGCGCATGTTGAAGGTCTCAAGAATAAGCTAAAGGAACACAAACTAGGTTAAATCAAGATGATAACTTATTCCTTTTGAAACAATCTAATTACTCTCGGCGATGCTGAAAGGGTAACCACCCAACTTGGTAAGATCAGGTGGACATCATTTGATATTAATGTAATCCAATACACACCATGAAGGCGCATGTTGAAGTGCTCAAGAAGAAGCTAAAGGAACACAAACTAGGTTAAATCACTTTTAGAAAATGATAGATTGTTCCTTTGAAATAATCTTACTACGCTCGGTGATGCTGAAAGGGCAATCACCCAACTTGGTAAAGAGAGCTCAGAAGAAGCTAATCCCACAAACGAAGAGTGTAATAAGAGAAGGATGAGGAGATTCTTGAATATCACCAAGTTGATCATCAAATGAGCTACAAACCTACAATAATCAAACAACGATTGACTTACCTATAATCAGATGGATCCATCATACTACTTTATTTTATAGTTTATTAGCCACATCAAGACCAATGATCATGCTTAACTGAAGCACGATTGCACAATGTTGTCACATAAGTCTCGGCCAAGATTTCATAAAGATCATGAGGTGGGACTTAAACATGCTAAACATCAATAGGATTTGGAGGCGAGATCATCAGAGGGAAAGTGATTAATGTGATCTATGTTCAGTTGCATATTTACTTTTGGGATACAATTTTCCACTAGATTTCATTTTTAAAATTTAATTACAACCAAGACTGTGTGCCATACGTGAGATTCATGCATCCATCTTAGTCTAATAGTAGTCGCTTTTGTGGTGCCTTCATCATATGCATTTCTTATATACCTGTTGGGGAATAATTTTATTGAGCCAGATAACCATGGTCTCAAAATGTTGTGAAGTGAATAAGGACGTAATTATTATTTTTATTTTATATAGTTATAACTTTAGTCTAAGGGTAGTGAATTAGCTTGCCCATATAATATAGTAGAAATACACTCTATATTCCCTAGAGTCCAATCCATTATGGTGTATATGTAGGGATGAGACAACACTGCTAATGATAGTTACAACTTACAAGCTCCGATGAGGTCATAGTCGATCAAAAAATCATCTAAAACCATGAAATTAATAATTATTTGATATTCGTTAGTGCTTGATCATCCCTAATATTTTTGTGACAATACTTGATGGGATGAGGAATACGTACACTAGAAGAAGTATAGGAGTTGCACAATAACAGCAAAGATAAACCATAATAGGAATGACTAGTTATAGATCGATAAAGATGATGCATTATAGGGCAGGGCTTGATGGTCGTGGACTCGTGGTTACAGTTATATGTAGGGATGAGACCATCACAAATGATATATGATACTCAATATGAATGTAAGTGCCAGCTAAGTGAGTTGGTAAAGTCTCGGGGGGTTGGTACCCGAGACTTGGGATCGATTCCCACTTGAATTGAATTAATAACTGGTAGGGGTCTGCCTTAACCCTCCCACAGATGAGATGTTGTGGGGTGCTCAAAAAAAAAAAGAATAAAATTATGGCTTATACTCAATCATGATCCATTCCATGCTGATCATAGAATTAAGTAAATCCATCAGCTATCTCTAGTTTCTCTCAAATTTGATAAAAATAAGATTACACAACTATAGACCTATTTGTTAGATCGTTTGCATCATAAAATGAACTTACTTGCACCCAAGGTTCGAAATTTCTATTTTGGTCAATATTTCGCCCTTTGGATATGGAATATTTCGTGGAAATATTTCGACAGTGTGGAAATATTGTGATTTTATAGAAATGGTGGAAATATTGATTTTTTAATGGAATTTTTCAGTGAATCTCTGCATAGTCATAAACCAAGTATATATACACAATTTGGAACACTCAGATAATAATTATACCCAATCTACAGGTGTAGAGCATTACAAAGCATGTATTCTACATTTGAGTCTGTGAGTCTTGTGCAGTCTTGTTTGGTCCTGTTTTGATCTATGTTTGTAAAATAGCTTTTAATCTTTTTTGTGGATAAAAATATTTCCAAAATAAAGATTAGTTGATTGTTAAAATAATGCTTTAAACGATTTTGAAAACGGACTTAAAACAAGAAAGTTGTGCAAGTTTGAAATCGTGCAAAAATTATGCTGAAATGCAAAACACTGTTTTTTTACTAAGTCTGAAAAAATGAGTTTTTATAAAGAAAAGTTTGTATACATTCAAAATTTTGTTTGACGGACTATGGTTTTCTAGATGTACTTGTATTTCTACATCTTATGGAATTTTTTGAGCTAAAAATGAGTTGATTTAACCACTTTTCTCAACAAACAAATTTTATGAAAAACCAAAAAAACTGTTTTCTCCTACTAAAACTGAAAACCTACTTTTTGATTCACTTGGTTTTTGATTTTTTTTTATATTTTTATTGAAATCAAATGGGGGGGTATTTGCTTATTTACATATAATAACTTAAAGTAAATGGAGAAAATAAAAATTAAGTAAGATGACGTTTACTTAAATGTTATTATATGTAAATAAGCTGCTGAGAACGAAACCCCCAGTCCCCTTTTATAACCAGTCAGTCCTAACATTTCGGTGCCAAAATCCCGAAATTTCTCGAAATGTCTCGAAATTTCTCAAAATTTCCACGAAATATCGTGATATTTCGTGCCGACAAATATATCGTGCGAAATATCGCGATATATCACGATATTATCGTGATTCCTATTTCGTTCGATATCACAATAGGAATTTCGTGCCGAGGTTTGAGAAAACCGAGATATTTCGCGAAATATCGCAAAATATCTCGAGATTTTGTACCTTGCTTGCACCCTTACCCTATGAAAAAACTAACACAAGCTTTTAACCATTACAAATTTTTTCGTTGATCAAGGATTCTTCTAGATAGCCATCATTCGTATCATCAGAACATACCTTGGTGAAACAGTACACTTACAATTTCTTACACCCCATGCTCTGTATTGGATCCAATCTGCAACCTTATATGCTGACAAATGTTAAACTATAAGAGGACTTGAAGAGTTCCACACACACAAAAAACAAAAAGTTCAAAATGTCACTTCCCCTGATAAAGACTTCTCATTATATATTGTAAAAACAAATACCTTTTGATTGTGAAACTCCAAATGATATTGAGTTCGTATACCAAATTAATATGGCACCGTCAAGGAACAAAGGATTGGAAGAGAGAACCATAGGGGAGGTTGTTTCCGGTACCACACCAGTAACAGTGTGCTAGAACTGGATCCATTTTAAAGAAAATAACAAATAAAAAGGAGAAAACTCCAATGGAAAATCTAGAAATCGGTAGAAAATCTGAGATCTTCTTTGGTCCTATATACGGCTACTAAATAAATCTCGAATTGCATTTGAATAATCTGATTTCAATGTTGAGATAGTTTGAGTCCATTATCTATATACCAAGTTTAGAAAAAGTTAGAAAAAAATAGGCATCGATATGACACACTCAAGGTCGGGTAAGCTTCAATATCAACATATTCACAAAATTATCATGTTATATGATCTTGACAAACAAATATAATCCAAATTCCAATATGAAGCAGAATGTGAATACAACAAAGTAGATACATGGCATTCAAATTTGTGATTCAAGTAATGGTCCAAGAAGAACATCAGATATGCTCTAAGAAATCAGATTATGCTAGATCGAATCAGGCCAATTTTGAAAAATTACATGATAACATATGGAAATAAATTGACATTTTCGTTCCAATTAATTTTTCCTCCAATTTATTCTCCTATTCTCTGTTTTTTTCCTCCTTTTTTTACTTTGCTCCCTCTCTTTTATCTTCAGAATTCGTCAAAATTATACACTTAGAATAACTCGTCAGAATTTGACCAAAATGCACTAACAATTAAACTCTTAGAATAACTCTTTAAGTCTACCTCTCTTTTCTCTTCAAAATTCATCAAAATTGCAAACCTATTAAAAAAAACTTCGTTTAGGGAGTCTTGGTCTATAAAGAGGTAGACTTAAGAGTTATTCTAAGAGTATAATTGTTGGTGTATTTTGGTCAGCATTTTGTTCGTTTTTCCCCCTAATACTTCCCATTTGTCGCAGGAGATGCACTTGTTTTTTCTATTATATCATATTTGTAGATAGTGAAGTTTACCATAATGAGTTTGAGAGTAAAATAGAACGTTATTTGTTTGATGGGATATTGACTAGAATGTTGTAGGGACATCATGGTATATAAATAGGAAAAGCATTGTAGGGTTAGAAAATATGCCTTGAATATGAACTGTTGTAGTATTTTGGTTAGAAATGTTGTTTTTTCTCCACAACATATTTCTCATCTGTAGTAGGCGATACACATGTGTGATGTGTCTTTATTATGTTATATACTTGTTTCTTGTTTATCTTCATGTACTTCGATCTTTTTTTTGTATCAAGTATGTTTTAATATATTGCTTAATGATGCTCACGGAATGAAATCAGCTAGCATCATACTTGTACGGGCCCTAGCCAGCATCATTTTTTATTGCGAACTGGTATGCAAGAAACCGATTATGTTACTAAGAATTAACCAGATTTGGTTGGTTCAACCCATTAGCAAGCAAGACCAAGTGGAGAAAATAAGAAACTGAGGTATCAGCAAATATCTACCAAATTAAATTTACTTAGGCCACTAGAAGCCAATCTGGGTTTCTTCAGGCCAACATGGATTGGCTAATGCTGGTACAAGCTCCTATAACATTTGAGCCAATAACCCAATGAAAACAATACATTCCTATTCATTATCAGACTCCTTTAAGGTAAACTTTAATAGAAAACAATAACTCGATATAAGATGTTGGAAATTTAGCTTCCGCTAAAAAAGAAAGAAGAGCATCTGCAGCAAAGAAAAGAGACCCAAAGAAAATGATATTAGGAACAATTTTGTTGACAGCACAAAGAAGCAAGAATTTTGAAGACAAAACTTAAAGAGAATGGTGTCTTAAGAGAGGTGTTGGAAACATAGAGCTCTCTATCGGTGAGAAGGATTTGAAAAGGATATAGGTACCAACTATAGAAAATGAAATTAAGGTATTGATAAGAGTGACAAAGATCATCACAAACACTCATTATCACTTCTTCACATATGAAGCATTCCCATCTTGTTTTTTCAGCTGATCGTGGATATTCTTCCCCCCATAACCTATTTTTTGGTTGATCACATTAATATATGCCGGCATCAAGTAACCAACGTTTGAAAACTAGGTATCGATCGTGAGCCAACTCAGCTAGTTGGCTCGGCAGTCGGTATCCACTGGTTCCGGCCGATATCAATTTTGGGGCTTTACTTAGAAAAGACCAACAAAAAAAATATTTGTACGTACCAATCGTTATGACTTGTCTTTATCGGCTGATGCCCGGCTGACTAGGCCGATATGAACCGATAAGCACTGTTATCAGCCAATACAAATCAAGTATTGGTATCGGCTGGTGACTCAAAGCCGGTTGGTATCATGCTAGTTGGTACGACTCAGTATCAACTGAGTTTTGAAACCATGCCATTAACTAAACCATCCTCTTTTTTTTTTGCACTGACATGTGAGTCTCAATTAATCATCGTAACTTCAAAGGCCCCATCATTCCAACTGCGGAAATTCTTGAAAATCTGCATGAGTACTGCATTGAGCATACCTAGTTTGTGCAAAAGCTGTCATCGAGTCACAAATGCACCAACCATGTATCTAGGACATAGTGACTTAAGAAAAGCGACCGAAAATATCATGAATACCATCCTAGGATGGGGGGCTAGGCGGATCCCTAAGTGTATTCTACGTAAAGGGCCTCATAACCCAACCCAGATGATTGACTTAAGTGTTTGATCCGACCGGTGCGGTAAAAAGAATTAACTAACAGGAATCACTAACAATAAAAGATCTCCACCGAGATTTGAAAAAATAAAACAGACCATCTATAAAAAAAAAAAAAACAGAACTGATCAATTGTCAAGTTTTTGCAGTTTTTCTGAAAATTGAATCAACATGGAGGGGGCTAATCAACATTGCATTACAGACAGAGAAAGCCAGATTTATATGAACTCTGATTCTGGGTAATTGAAATTGATACCACACGAGATTTGATCGGTTCATCATAAGAAGAGATATATGTAGAAATTCTTTTAGAGAGAGAGTGAGAGGAATCAAGGGAATAGATTGAGAGCGCATTGCCTTACCTTGACCAAGAACGATGAGGAAGATTCTTTCTCACGGTTTTGGAAGAGCGGTAGCCTGAGATCATCAGTGTTATTGCGGGAGAGAGAGAGAGAGAGAGAGAGAGAGAGGGGGGCGGGGGGGGGGGGGGGATATTTAAGAGAGAGAACAGGAACGGTTTCGGTGGGTCAGCCGACGGACCGCTTCCCTTACTTCCTCCCCACTGATCGGATCCAGTCGGTTAGCAGATGCCACGTGCACGTGGCATGGTGGCACTTCCTCTCTCCCATGGTTGGAGAGGTTCCCTGTTCGACTTGCCAGCGGCATTTCTACATGATCCCTTGGTGTTTTCGCGTGGCTCCTCACGTCGACGATCGGCACCTGCTGTTATCATCTTTGTAGTTTGTGCTGTGTCCGTGTCCGTTCGCTTGTTCGCAAGCTAGCCGTCCATCGACAGCTCTGTCACCACGATCTATCTCTTGTTGATTACAGATGGACGGCTCACACCTCTCGCTCTTCTCATGACCCACATGGAACCCAATATCAATGAGCATGCCAGGAGGTGATTAGAGGACCCAGTTGATCCTATGAGGATGAAGACAAGGGAGGGATGATGTCACTGAGAAACCGTATACGGGTATGATTAATCCCATATCGAATAATCGGCCTCCTAACCTTGGGCTTATATAACTCATAGGTGGCCTCACCCTTTGACCCCAGCTTTTAGGATGTTGGATACAGCTTGTAGCATTACATACATCCAAAAAGAGAAAGCAAAAGGGAGCGGCAGCGGATGGCGCCTTGCTAAGGACACGACTAACAAACTATTCGATTATGGTATTCTTGAGGGACCGCAACTCGAGTAGGGTCATACAAAGAGGTCCTACGGACTCTACATCTAGTGCTTGTCACTTTAATCTGTCAATCTGTGCTATCTATCGCAGACCTAAATCTGGATAGGTTGGGTGGCCTACATTAGATACTAGAGAATAGAGACATTCCTCACTCTCCGAGAAAAATATGGTGTCTCCTTGAGCCAGGGGCGGACCTACATAGGGCCCAGGGGGGGCTCAAGCCCCCCCTCACTTTGCAAAAAGCAAAGGTAAGTTACACTTACCCCCTTGACATTTAGCTCAAAAACAGGTAGCCCCTATAGTTAATTTTGTTCCAAATCACTCCCTAAAGCCTGAAATGTTAGCACAAGACCCCTTTTGTCAACTACTTGATTTCCTCATTTGGTAATTTTTATCATATCGAAAATGAATTGAATGGGGGGGTCAAAATGTTATTTTTTAACTATAGGGGGGTTAAAATGTTTTTGAGCTAAACTTCAGCATGGGAGGGGAGCCATGTGTAATTTATCAAAAAAAGAACAATTCTAGCTGGTTTGTCGACTATTGGTTGCCAACTTCACACGGAGGTGGCCCCCACCAGTCGCCACTGCCCCACCGGCCACCAACCCCCGCCAATCAATGTCCACCACCATGCCGCCAACCACCACCCCACCGCCACATGGGCCATCGGTCGCCGCCGCCCACCACCCGTATGTGCGACGCACGGCCGGCCACCACCCGTTGCTGGCCACCAATGCCCACTATTGTCCGGCCGACATCCACTACCGTCTACCACTACCCACACACGTGGCATCCCCGCAAAGTTCATCACATGGCCCTTAGTGAAAGAGAATGGAGTGAAAATCGGGGCTTATTTACAGGTTTTTGTGGGTACATATGAAATACCCCCTCCACCCGGAAAAAAAAAAAAGATCTGGTCTATTATTTACAACCCGTGCACCCTGATCGAGTAGTTCAGTTACAGCTCCAAAATTTTGAAGGATTCCGAGGATTAAAATTCTCCTCCACTCGAGGTAAAATCCTAATAGGTCTTTTGTTGCACGATCGAATGAATGGTAGGGAAGTTGTCACGCTGTATGCCGAAGCCTTCGACTGTGAGGTAACGATTATAGTTACTTTTTAATAATTATGCCCCCCCTGAGAAAAAAATCCTGGGTCCGCCATTGCTTTGAGCAACTTTCATGAAATATTGATCATCAAATATGGCCAGATGTTTATAAAGTAAAGGTAGGGATCACAAGGATTTGGAAAATTAGGACTCAAAAGGGTAAGCTATGTTGGGAGGGTCAGTGTATTATCCCGGATAGTTTCACAAACATCAAAAACAGGAGGGGTTCAGTGCAATATAGTGAAAAAGGTAGTGATATCCACTGACCTCGGAGTGCAGTGATAGCTTAGTAGTGGTTGTGGTCATTAACTAACTAGAGATGACGTGACCATGAGATGATTACACACATCTTTAGTTGGAGCCAAGGTCATGAAGGTCCCATAAGAATCTATATCCTAGCCTATTATACAGATGAGTTGGCCCAGTCGCAGTGCATAGTGGTCTCATGGGCATGAGACAGTGCATGAGGAGGACCAGGGTTTACTTGAGTCATGGTTACCTTACTAGACCTTGTAATGTCTGTTTTTTTTTTTGACTCCTTGTTGGACTAAAAATCCTAGGTGGCACCACTTGTTAGACCCATATGGGTTGCTTAAGTGGGCCATGTTCCATAAAAAAGCATGCCAAAAGTATTTTGTGTGACTTGGGGATGTGTTTATAATACCATGAGACCATATAGTTGAGGGAGGAATAATCCAAGCTTGATGAGGATCCCCCTCCCTCAAGTACGCGGTGGTCAACATATGATGGGGAACATATGTGGTAGCCGACCATGTAATGAAGAGAGGAGGTTTAAGCTTGCCAATGACTCCTCCCTCAATTAAGTGGAGGGTATATGGGGAGCACCTATCCATAAAAGTGGTCGGCCATATAAGGATAGGGGGAATCCTTATTTGGCACCCCCCTCCTTTCCCCCATCCTACCCGCCACCTTATATAACTCTCACCCTTTTAGGGTTTCGGGTATGGGAGTACCCTAATCGTTACCCTCTTTTCTCCCTCACTTGTGTGTTCTGGCCGCAAGGTATCTCTATATCTCTGTAGTGTTCGACCATCAAGGAAGAAAGAGAAGAGAAGAAGGAAGAGAAAAAGGAGAAGGAGATGCACACGCATGAATGTGCTATTGAAGGAGAAGAAGGCAAGCTCCCACAAGCCTCACAAGCCCATGATGAGGAATGAGAATATGATATGCTTTCAAAGGGTTATAAGGCCAATGTTCTTCGACGGATTCATCTTCTACCAAGATGAATGACTGCAACTGTTCACCTCAGGTATCGATATGACCGAGAGGTATATTTTTATAGTCCTTAGATTACTCGCATGTGCTTTTAATTTATTAAAAGCCATCTACTTCATCCTCTAGTATACATATATAGCATGCGACGTATTGATTATATCACGCAAATCGCTTCCGTTGCATGTTCCAAACCCTTCACCATGCACCCATCACCATCAACTCCTTCTCCCCTCCCTCCTCTTTATTTCGCCTACTCGTTCTTCCTCACCTTTTCATCTTCCTCCTATTCGACTTCCTCATCCATTTGTTAGTATTGTAGACACACTTGGCCTCTAATTTGCCGAATCCATCGAAGGTGCACTTGGCATCTAATGATCAAGTGCCTATATTTCAGAAGGTGGAAGAAGAAGAGAAATAAGGAGAACTGGATGAAGGAGGAGGAGAAGGCAAAAGGAGTAGAGGAAGGAGGAGGAGAAAGAAGAAGGGGTGGAGGGAGGAGGGAGAAGAAAGATGGAGGAGAAGGATTGGGTAAAATTGATATATGTTGAATACCTATCCTAGGGTTGCCTTTAATAAATTACAGCTTTAATGGGCTGTCCATATACAGGGTTATTTCAGTAATATAAAAAATATGACTTATGGGAACTGGAATGTATAATGTATATAACCGTCACCTTTTAGTTATTGCCACTAAAGGCATGTATGCGTCTTGCACATTTGCATAAAAGGACATTGGAAGTTGGGACATCAGACATAGATCGTGGATGATTGACTCTTATTGACCACGTGTCACCCTCCATTTCTAAGATAACCCCTTTCTTCCACTCCCTTATATGTGGCACAGGGTCTCATATTCTTGTTTGGTAAAATAGACTCCTTCGTGAGGGAGTGATATCACATTAATCAACGCGCTAATGGATGGTTGTGATTCTTTTCGATAACAACTGGCATTTCTTTAGTCTTGCTCGAGGCTCAAACTAGGTCTCTTTATATAATAGATATGATAGTAGGATGTTTTGTTGGACCCACATGCCAAAGAAAAACTTCTCATGTGGTTAGATACTTAGATCAGTTCCAAAAATTATCTCATATCAAATGGTCCATATCACATGCCCTCCCATTTTTCACTTTGAAGAGTCTATAAAGAAGGTTGCTGGAGTAGGATGTTTTAAGGAGCCTCAAAATGGGTGACATGGTAGGTTGGGATCCTCTTGTTGAGGATCCAATGGTGCAGGCTTTTGGAGTTGCTCCGTCGAGAAGTGCATCCAAGGGCTCACATTGGAGGTTACGTTGACCCACCTGTCGTTGGTCAACAAAGTTTCCCCCCCCCAACCAAGCCGACCCATCGTAGCGTCGCGCGGGTCTCGTGGACACTCTAACTTGGGACGAGGGCGGGGGCGGGGGCGGGAGCGGTTTTCGGCAAGACGAAAGCGGGCCACCGAGGAATGCGGAGCGACGGTGGCGCACCCTCGAGGCCGATTTCCGAGCCCGCTTTGTTTCCCGACCGTTCCTCGCCTGCAAATCTCGCTGCGAGGCCCTCACATTGCCCCCCATCTCAAACGGCGATACTTAACCCCATCTAAAACGGCGATACTTAAATCAAGGTGATGGCGGAGCCACGGCCGCGGGATTGATCCGGTCAGTAGCAGCACCAGCAGCAGCAGCATCTGCTCTTCTGAGATGATCGCAGGTGCCTATTTCTTTGTTCACGTTCTCAATTAGAGGTACAATCAGTCCTCAATTCTGTTTGGATTTGATAGTGTGATAACATTTCCTCCGTTCCTGCTGTACTTAGAATCCTCAGTGACAATTTCATATGCACGAACCATGGCCTGCATTTCATCGAACGGTTTGAATAGATGGTGGGTCTGGTTGTGGCAGGAATTAGGATGGTTTTGGCTTGTAGTTTTTTTTTTTTGATGTTTTTTGTTACGAAGGAGAGAGAGAGATTAGGGTTTCGGAGAGAATCCTCATTGTATTGATTATCATTATACTAGCACTACCTCTCTTTATATAGGGAGAGAATGCACACCATTACAATATCATAGTCGATATGGGACTGAAGTACGGCTACATCAACACCCCCCCATCAAACTGATGTAGGGTATTAATTGATGTCAGTTTGTCTAACATGAAAAAAAAAACAAATACATAAAGAAGGAAAAATACATCCAACATCCTCTTTTGTAAAGTAAAGATAAACCGATTGACCTACAAGAAGGACAATCGGGGAACACGGTCAACCTGCAAGCAGGCAAACCGGGGAAAATGCAAGGATTGGTGAGGCCCGACGCCAAACAGGTGGAGTGATGACGAAGGCATCTGATAGTGGTAGAAGTCAATGTAGAGAAGACCGGGTGAAGTCGGACGATGAAGCCGGGGAAGGATAGAGAAGAGAGCAAATGATACACACTCGTGCAAGACCAGAGAAAAGAGGCGTCACTCGAGAGAGGGCCGGTGATCGGCAATAGCTGGGCTCCTGGCGTGTTGAGTGAACCCGAAATATAGCAGACGCCCTGCGTGTGAAGCCGAAGGGAGGGGTTATAGCGGTCTTTATGGGACCTAAAAAGTTAGGGGTGTATATGCAAAAAGGGAGCCTAAAAAGTGAGGGGTTATATATGAATATATAATATCATTATTTGCTAGGTGTATATATGGGACAATCCCTTCAATGTATGTATAATACTAATATCAATATTAGTTAGGGGTGTATATGCAAAATTCCCTTACATATATTGTATATATGCGTAGGTTTTTACTATAGCTAAAGGGGTACTAAAGGAAAACTGGCGAGTGAGAGGGTTATAATATTAATATTGGATCAGGCTGTATATGAAAAAATTCTCTTTTATATATAGGGATGTATATAAAAATATCTTATATTAGGTTGTATATGAAACAATCTCTTTTAACCCGTAACCAATATTGATATTCTAAATAACCCCCTCACTTTTTATATAGGGATTTTTGCATCGACGATGACGACGTACACAAAGGTCTGAGTAGTCCAAGGATCAAATGGTAAAAAAATTAGCCACATGATTTTTTTTTGCCAAAATCAAGATATGTGAAGGGGTTGTTAATAAAACTGAAAAAATCAAGAAGTTATGTATAATATTAATATTTATTAGCGGTGTATATGTGAAAGTACATTATATATATATAGGGAAAGGGTTTGGTGAAATCGAGTTCACCATTCAAATGGTGAACTCGAATGGAGAAGATGCCATATGTCCTAAGAAAGTCAACAATTACGTCTGGGTATATATATATATATATATTTATATATATCCTCATATATGTGTATATATAAATATCTCCAGTCGCAATTGTTGACTTTTTCATGACACGTGGCAGCTTCTCCATTTGAGTTCACCGTTTGAATGGTGAACTCGAGTTCAGCTTCCCGGGCCCCATATATATATGTATAATATCAATATTTGTTTGGGTGGACATGCAAAGATTCAACTGCCATGAAAAGATAGGGATGTGTGCAAATTTAAACGGATCACACTTTTCATCAAGCAATGCAAGGATAAAATCTAGGAAGCACGGACACGGATACGGACACAGATACGGGACACGACACATCTTAAAAAACTAGGACATGGGTATGGCAAGGATTTATCAATTTTTTTATTATATTAATATATATATATATATTATATACATATGCAATAAAAAAAATTATTTTTTTTCTAAATTTTATTAATTTTCTATATATATATATTTTCCCCCTAATTTTTGTATCTTTGTTTCAATTTTTTTAATATTTTCTTATATTTTTTAAAATTCTTATATATATATATATAAAGTTAAGTGTGAATTGTGATACACTCACCAGACACACCGCACACGTGTAATCGACCCACATTTACACACTCGCTCACACACGCGGTGCTTCACGCACACACGAACGCATAAACTGATATAGACGTTGATCTAATTGATCATATATATATATATATATATATATATATATATATATATATATATATATATATATATATATATATATATATATATATATATATATATATATATATATATATATAGGGGACGGGGAGCCTGGACCTCAGGTGCAGCGTGAACGCTGCACCGGTGGTCTGGATGAACGCCACGTGTCAAAAATCCCGTGATCCGGCCGCAAAAATCCCGCCCGAAAGCTCAGCCGTCCGATCGACGAAATCGAACGGACGGGATTCACCCGGGCCGGCGCTGTTACTGTGGCGGCCACAGTAACAGCCCGGGTGAATCCCGTCCGTTCGATTCGGTCGATCGGGCGGCTGAAAATAAAATCGCGGTTACTGTAGCCGCTACAGTAACCGCGAGAATCCTTTCAACCGTCCGATCGATTGAATCGGGCGGTTGAAAACAAAATCGCGATTACTGTAGCGGCTACAGTAATCGCGAGAATACTTTCAGCCGCCTGATCGACCGAATCGAACGGACGAGATTCACCCGGGCTGTTACTGTGGCCGCCACAGTAACAGCGCCGGCCCGGGTGAATCCCGTCCGTTCGATTTCATCGATCAGACGGCTGCGCTTTCGGGCGGTCTCGGGCGGGATTTTTGCGGCCGGATCACGGGATTTTTGACACGTGGCGTTCATCCAGACCACCGGTGCAGCGTTCACGCTACACCTGAGGTCTAGGCTCCCCGTCCCCATATATATATATATATATATATATAAAGAGAGAGAGAGAGAACCCCTCTAGTGCGATCCGATTGGTGCGATCCGGCCGGTGCGATCCGACCACCGTGGGCTGTCCGATTTAATTTGTACGGTTGTGATGCATTGTTTTGGTGTGCATGCATCACATCTATATATTGGCTCATTGTGGATCGTTGGATTTAATTTATATCGTTGTGATGCATTGTTTAGGTGGTGCATGCATCACACGGTCACACCCTAACGTATGTTGCACTACTTTCATTGCATATGTTGCACTACTTTCATTGCATATGTTGCATGGGCGGACTGGGCGGTGCCTGCACGCTAAAATCTGCATGTTACTATGCTCCGCTGCATATGTTGTAGTGCTCCCAGTGTATATGTTACTCGTCAGGGTCGTACCAACCGGATCGCACATGAGGGATTATATATATATATATATATATATATATATATATATACACATATATATAGAAATGCTATAATGCGGCATGCGGTAAGTGCGGCATCGCATCGTAGCCGTCTGATGCACCGTTGCGTGCATCGCATGCACGCAGCGCGTGCATCAGACGACTGTAGTGCGATGCCGCACGTACCGCATGCCGCATTATAGCATGCCCATATATATATATATATATATATATATATATATATATATATATATATATATATATATATATATATATATATATATATATATATATATATATATATATATATATATATATATATATGGGGATGCTTAGGTGTGGTCCGCGGTCCGCAGCCGTTCGATCCACCGGCCGAGTGCATTGGATGCACGGAGTGGTGCATCGGACGGCTGCGGACCGCGGACCGCGTGCCGCACGGACCGTAGACCGCACCTAAGCATTCCCATATATATATATCTATATATCTATATAACATGGCACGTCGGTTTTGTGCTGACTAGACAAAACGGAACAAAAAAGCTGACTGGACAAAAATGAACCGAATAAATCTAACCATTCGTTCAAAAATCAACTCACAATCTCTCCTTGGTTTCAAATCCCTACCAATTTAAACTGCACTAAACCCCTAAAATCCCGACCCATTGAAACTGCACCAAACCTGACCGTTCATCCCGTGATCGTTGTTCGCATCAACGACTATAAACCTGCCTGCTAAAATTTCGGCCGCCCCAAACTATCGGTCGATCTCGAGAAATCCGTTCAAACAGAGATAGCTGTGATTGATCAATTATAAGGGGAGGGGGAGTTGGTTGCGCAGAAGGCTCCCGCTTCATGCCAATCGGCACGGGTGAGGAAATGGGTGTCCCTATAAATACCGGTGTTGTCGTCGAAAGTGTTTTGTTGTCGAAGGCGTTCAAGTGTGTTGCCGCCGAAGACAGCCCGCTGCAGTGCTGTATGCGCAGAAAAAGATTCGGGTCGTCTTTATTGCAAACACACGAAGATTACAAATGCCGGGACCCGGGGACTCGGGGGTGGTGAGACGGGTGTGGCGAAAATTTGATCAAGAGATTGTGGGAGAGATCCTCTGGATGGTCCCTTTGATCCGCGTCTCCACGTGGTGTTCGTGTGAGAGCTCTGAAAGGGTTTCCCAAGACAGAGGTCTTTACAGGGTGAGGGTTTCTTGAGAGGCTAAGGAGTATCGGCAGTTGTTTTTGTCCCTTCTGTGCTTCGTGCTTTTTCGGCTAGGGGGTTTTTGGCTTCGTTCCTCGGTCTACGTGTCTCTCTTGATTCTTGCTAGACCTCGACGTCCTTGATCGTCGGTTCACGACGTCGATCGTGCTTTTGGCGTCGCCTTTAGCTTTGGCTTTCGGCTTTGGCGTGGCTCTGGCTTTGGCTTTGCTTTAGGGCTTGCGCTTGAACGTAGACGGGTAGAGGCTTGCGATGCTTTAGTTCTTTCGGACTTCGCGTCGTATCGGTTAGAACATGCGGTGCTTTTGCTCGTGACCGTCATAGTTGCTTGGTTTTGGCACTTGCGTTGCTTTGGCGTGGGTTCTACCGGTGCTTTTGCTTCATGCGTTGGCTTTTGCTTTGGCGTTGACTCGATCTTCTTCTCGAACGGCGATGGTTATGTCTTCACTTTATTCTTCCGGCTTTCTCGATGGTTGTGGCGTTGGCTTGACTTCTTCTTTTCTCCGGGCTTCTTTGGCGTGATCGGAGTTTGAAGGCTTTGTTTTGAAGACGACGAGTGTAGCGCCGCTTCGGATGTCATTCTCCAAGCTTTCTTCTCGTGAATGGAGCGGATGTTGTTGAACACGACGCGGTGATGCCGCTTCGATCTTCTTCTCCGGGCTTTTGGTCTTGATCGGAGTCGAAGGCTTGTTGTAGACGACGGGGTGATGCCGCTCCTGTCGTCTTCTCCGGGCTTTTGGGTTTGATCGGAGTCGAAGGTTTGTTAGAGACGACGGGGTGATGCCGCTTCGATCTTCTTCTCCGAGCTTTTGGGCTTGATTGGAGTTGAAGGCTTGTTGGAGACGACGGGGTGATGCCGCTCCAATCTTCTTCTCCGGCCTTTGCTTCTGGCGTCTTTGGAGTTGAAGGGTTCTTCTTCTCCGAACTTTCTTCTTCGTGCACGGAGTTGAAGGGGTAATCTTGTGCAAGGGTCTTCACGTTGATGATGACTTTCAATGGACTAAGCCGGTCCCGAAGGGATAGGTTTGCCCGAGCCTCGTGAAACCTTGGGTCGATGAAGGGCGTATCTCCTCCTTTCCAGAGCTTCTTCGCTTCTGTCTTCAACTTCGATCATTTGAGCATTTCCCCTCTCCCTCTATTTATAGGTGAAGGGGGATGGGAGAGATATGGGAAGATTTATTTGAATCCCTTTAATATCTCTCCCATAACTACCCAAGATTTATTCCTTCATTGGTGGGGGGAATAAACCTTTATTTATTTTCCTTTTCTGGCGGAGTAGTTATGGCCCAATCTTTTTTTTGAATTTATTTGAATCTTGCACATTAAATCGATGGCGACCCGACTTCGTTTCATGTCCGTTGGATCGAGGGATCGGCGCAGATCCACGCTTGTGTAGACGTCTACGTAACCTCCCTCCGCGCATGGCGGTGTTTCTTTCTTTTTTCTTCATTTTCTTTTCTTTCCTTTTTCTTCTTTTTCTTTTCTTCTTTTTTTTCTTGCTTGGCCGGCCACCCCCTACCTGCGGGTAGGGGGCACGGTTTTCTGGAAGGGGGGCCGGGTGGGCCCCACTTGAGGATGGGCCCACCCGGCCTCTTGTTTGGCTCGGGTCGGGCCCGGTGGGCCTGGGTTTGTATCGGGCCTGCCCTCCGGGTCGGTGCATGCGAGTCGGGTTCGGGTTTGACGCAATTTGTGTATCTACAAGTGCCGACAGGTGTGTTGCCGCCGAAGGCGGCCCACTGCAATGCCGACAAACACAGGCATGCACTGCAGTGCCGACAGACACAGGCATAACACCTTACTAATATGAAATTGAGCATATTCTAATCAAATGCCTGCAACACAATGATACATACATAGTATAAACAAGTAAACAACAAAAGGAACAAATAGAATACAAACACTTGCTAACATAAAATTGAGCATATTCTGATCAAATGCATGCAACACAAAGAACACATAGTATAAACAAGTATACAACAACAAAATGAACAAAGAAGATAGGGGCGGGTTGGGTTTTACTTAAAAAAAAATAAAAATCAATACCTAAAACTAGGCGTGCGCCTAGCCTAGGTGTGCCTAGGCCGCCGCTTAGTGATGTTCGCCTAGGCGCACTGGGGCCTAGCTATCTCTGGGAGCTTATTGCGCCTAGGCGCACACCTTGACAACTATGGTCGGAGATGACAAAATAATACAACTTGGATACGTGGACACAAAGATATATAACCTATACATACTTTAATTAAGTATAAATAATTCAAAGCATAAATATGATCAATCGTGCATGTGATAAGAGGAAGGAAAATATCTCATCTTTGTTAATTGAAGGGCGTATTTAATGCGATCGGAGTAAACTCTAAACGAAAATCTCGACTGTGATACGCGCCTTTCTCTTTAGTTATCAATGGATGTGATGGAAATAATAAGTCAATTAAGCAATGCTGTAATGTTGTTGGTGGTCCTATACAGAGAAAGAAACAAACTTTCTTCAATAACACAACATACTAATGTTGCTTATGGACCTATATAGAGAAAGAAACGAATCACAGTCAATTATGCATCGCAAATAATGCATTTACTATGAAGCCACATGTGACAATGCCCCACAAATAGAGGGTACCTTGAGATAAGGGGTACCATTAACACGACACATGTAATGCGTTTATACATGTCCCCAACAATGCACATAAACCCTAATTTCATGTGTCCCCACGTGTGGACAGGGGTGTCGGTGTCCACACGTGTGAACACGGCACTAGGAAGTGTCTTAAGAATCATAGAAATACCATAACAACCTACTCTGGCTCATGGGTCAGATAATGTTGTTCACGATTCTTCAACTGCCCATACGCATATGCAACTATTTTTCCTTGCTACATTAAGACACAACCCAGACCCTTACGTGAAACACCACTATAGATCATAGATGACCTCCTGAAGAGATAATAAGCATGTGCACCAATGTTAATTGGGTCTTCAGCTCCTGGAAACTCTCTTTCACATTCTTCTATTCGAAGAAGTTATGTTTTCGAGTCAACCGACTCAAAGAAGCTGCAATACGAGGTAACCCCTTATGAATCTTCTATAATATCCTTCTAACTCCAAAAAGCTTCTTATCTTTATTAAATTAGTTGGCATTTCCCATTTTACCCCTGTCTCTCTTTTTTGGTGGTTCTACTTATGCATCCTCCATAGAGATCACATGACCTAAGATTGTCACCTCATTTGAATAGATCATCCTGGGTTTTGGAATAGATCAAAATATCATTAACAATCCAACGAACTACAACAAATTGAACCAAAAATGGTTTAAAAATCCTATTCATTTTGATCCATAAATGTTGCACATGCATTTGTTAGCCCGAAAGACATGATTAAAAACTCATAATACCCGTACCAGGTCCAAAATCATTGTTCAAAAATTTGAAACTTGGACTTGATTCGAAAGTCACCCAAGTCGACTAAACTCGATCCCACTTGTCTGAGTTTTATCCCCACTCCACCTGACCCAGTCGAACAACTTGGCTTAAAATCTGGTCGAGTCAAGTCGACTCGGTCCGACTCAGTTGAGATTTAACAAGTTTTAAAACACTATCTCAAATGCTCTCTTGGGAATATCCTCATCTCTAACTCTAAATTGATGATATCTGGACCGGGTATCAATCTTCGAAAAGAACTTGTGATGAGGACATCGAGCAGCGTCCCTGGCGCGTGTACCAGCGCAGGAGGCGCCACCTGAGCTTGTGGCTGTGATCAGACAGCCAGCACCGTTGATGATGATCGTGTAGTCGTTATTTATTTGTTTTGCTTTGTGTTATGTTATTTAGTCCCACCTCAGTTGTCAGGGATTTTCTTCTGTTTATCGCAACCTTTATATAGGCCTGCCCCTGGACATGTAAGGGGAACTGATGAATTAATAAAATCTTATGTTTCCTCCACATGCGTGTTGAGCGAAATCAGGGCGAGGCGTGTGAAACCCCGAACCCGAACCTAGGCGTGTGAAACCCTAGGTCCAGTATTAGGCGTGTGAAACCCTAAACTGGAAACCCTAAATTTCCCCCTTTACCTCTCCCTCGTCTAGCCGCCGCCCTTTTCTCCCCCTTGTTGCCGCTGCCTACACCCCAGCCCACCTTCCCTCCCTCACCTAACCGCCGGCCCCTCATCCTCTCTTCCTTGTGCTGCTGCCGTCCGGACCCCAGCCCCCTCCCCTTGTGCTGCTGCCGTCCGGACCCCCAACCCCATTCCCTTGGCTGCTGCTGCCGTCCGGACCCCAACCCCATCCCCTTGTGCTGCTGCCGTCCGGACCCCAGCCCCCTCCCCTTGTGCTGCTGCCGTCCGGACCCCCCCAACCCCATTCCCTTGTGCTGCTGCTGCCGCCCGGACCCCAGCCTCATCCGCCCCCAACCCTCTTATTGCTGCTGCCATCCGGACCCCCAAGCTCCACCGGCCCCTCCGTCGTCCCCGGCCGCTGCCACCCCCGACCCTCAGCCCATCCGCCCCCTCCCCTTCTCTTCCCCTAGCCCTGCCGCCGGTCCCATATCCCAGCCAACCCGAACCCCAGCCCTGCTGCCCGAATCTCTCTTTTCCCCCACATTGGCCGATCCATTCCCCTCGGCCTCTTGCGTAATCTGTTCCGATTGGATCTGGCCCAATCCACCATTGGGTGGGATCGAAGACAAGGAAGGGTGCCTCGACAACGGCTTTCCCCTCCCGCATCGGAAGGAGAGAGCGTGGAGGGATCTACGAAGGGGCCTCGACATCGACTTCCCCTCCCGCGAGTCGGAAGAGGAAGCGTGGAGGCATACGTGCCTGTGCCGGAATTCCCTCTGCGACCAGGTATTCTCGTGTCTCACCAAATCGGTTATCTAGTTTATTATCGTTGCCAGCTGTGTTCCCCATTGTGAGATTGAGCGATTACCTGCCTGTAGTGCTATTAATCTAAACATTGCAATAGGACTACTCGGATTGCTTTATCGTCTGATACTGAAAGTGACTGGCACTAGTACAGTAGTTCTCATCGTATCTGCCTGTGTTATTTGTTTGGTTTGATTTCTCGTGCGGCATCATACTTAGTAGAAAGCCCTGCCTGCTCAATTAATTAATAAACATTTTCTTCATTGCATCGTATTGCATCATTTTGGTATAAGAGCATGGTTATGAGATAAAATCCTGCATTTCGTATCTGTCATCATTTCCTCTGCATTAGTTATCATTGTGTGTGCATGCCAACCCGTAACGGTAGGCCATATCTGTTAGGAGAGTCTAGTGAGTCCGACAGTTGCACTATGGATCCCGACGCCCTAGCTAGGACACTCGCTGAGTTAGCTCAGGGTATTGCCACCATGAACCTAAACTTCGCTGCTTACCAGCGCGATACCAATGCCCGCTTTGACCGTCTGGATCAAGTCCCACCTCGAACTCCCCCACCTGTGGACCCTCAAGATTTTCGGCCACCTTGGCAGAACCATCAAGATCCGGATGAGCAATATCTCCGGAGCATTAGGCTAGAAGTGCCTGCTTTTGATGGTCGGCATGATCCCCAATTCTTCCTAGACTGGCTCCAATCCATGGACCGGTATTTTGCCTGGTACCCATTAACGGAGCCACGAAAGGTCCGTTTTGCTGCAATGAAACTCAGTGGCCCCGCCAGTCAGTACTGGACGAACGTTGAAGCCCTGAGAGTGGCCCGAACCCAAGATCCCATCGACACTTGGGTAGCCATGAAAAACGAACTGAAGGGGAAATACGTGCCACCGTCCTACCAAGCACGTCTTTTAGATCAGTGGCATCAGTTCACCCAAGGCAACAAGTCAGCAAGAGACTATGTTGCCAAGTTTGATGAGTTCTTGACTCGCTGCAACGTCCTAGGGACTGAGACCCCTGTCCAGATTTTATCCCGCTTTCGGTCAGGTCTAAGAGAGGACCTGAGGAACGAGCTTCTCGCTCGTGATGTTACAGAGTTAGAAAGGGCCTACGCGCTAGTGCAAGATCTCGATAGCTTTAGGTCCACCCAGTCTCATCGGAGCCAAGATTCCCGAAGTCACGCCCCACGACCTTCCTCGAGCAATTATCCAAGTCGGCCTAATCCCACCCAATCCCAACCCAGGACAGACTCCACGAGTCGGAACAACGAAAGGGACAGCCGTGGTAAAGGCCCTGAAAGGGATTTTTCCAAAATCAGCCCCCTCACCAAATGTTACAAGTGCCAGGGTTATGGGCACGTGGCTGCGAACTGCCCTAGCCCCGTCAAAATCAACATCATTGACGGCACACTTGTTGAAGTTTTGGAGACAGACGTAGATGGGTTCGTTTACCAAGCTGACGATGATGAAGGAGACTTTGATGAAGAGGGTGATGACGTTACCCTAGGTTGCCTTAGGCGCACGGCCCCCACTGAGCTGGCCGTTGTTCGGTGCGCATTGTCCCAACCCAAAGAACAAGATGATTGGAGGCGTACCAACATCTTTCACACCTTTACTCGGATCGGAGAAAAGAACTGCAAGGTGATCATCGACAGTGGAAGCTGCGTTAACGCAGTTTCGTCTGCCGTGATCTCCAAGACTGGATTGAAGGCAGTCCCCCATCCCCGACCATACCAAGTTTCCTGGATCAATTCTACGGCAATGGAGGTCAAACAGAGATGTTTGGTCCCCATAAACTTCAATGCCTACCAGGAAAAGATCTGGTGTGATGTGTTGACCATGGATGTGGGTCAAGTTATACTAGGACGGCCCTGGCTCTTCGACAACGATGTTCTCATCTACGGCCGATCCAACATGTGTATGTTTGAACATGAAGGAAAGAAGATTAAGTTGCTACCCTCTCAACCCAAGAGTGGTCAGCCTGCGCAACAGCCCACCTCCAAGAAGAAAATCAGCAACGTCAGTCTTATCGGGGCCAAAGAATTGAGCCTCGAGCTGGAAAAAGGGGTCCCGATCATGATCCTTGCAGCCCGGGAAGTTCCTAGAGAGTCCACCCAAGTTGTTCCCCTAGAGGTTGCCCCAGTTCTGAGAGAGCCGATGTCTTCCCTGAGGACCTCCCAGACCAATTACCTCCGATGCGTGACATACAACACGCCATCGATTTGGTTCCTGGAGCTAGCCTCCCCAACTTGCCCCACTACCGAATGAACCCTACAGAACATGCCGAGTTGAAACGGCAGGTCGATGATTTACTGAAAAGGGGTTTCATCAAAGAAAGTATGAGCCCTTGCGCGGTTCCAGCTCTGCTTACGCCAAAGAAGGATGGAACTTGGCGCATGTGCGTAGACAGCCGCGCTATCAACAAAATCACGGTCAAATACCGTTTCCCTATCCCTCGCCTAGATGACCTGTTAGACCTGATGTCTGGAGCCACAGTCTTCTCCAAAGTTGACTTGAAGAGTGGCTACCACCAAATTCGCATTCGCCCGGGAGATGAGTGGAAGACGGCTTTTAAGACTAAAGACGGACTGTACGAATGGATGGTTATGCCGTTCGGACTGACCAATGCACCGAGCACATTCATGAGAGTCATGACACAAGTACTCCGCCCTTTTATGGGAAAATTCTTGGTAGTGTACTTTGATGACATACTCATTTATAGCCAGTCCCGAGCACAGCACTTAGACCACCTTCGGCAAGTCTGTACTGTGCTAAGAAAGGAAGAGCTGTTCGCCAATCCCAAAAAGTGCACCTTCCTCACCACTGAAGTCCACTTCCTTGGTTTTGTCGTGTCGGTCAACGGGGTCTCCGCCGACCCCGAGAAGGTCCGTGCAATTGAAGAATGGCCTGAACCCAAAAACATCCGGGATGTCCGAAGTTTTCACGGCCTTACCACCTTTTATAGGAGGTTCATTAAGGGGTTCAGTACCATCACGGCCCCAATCACCGACTGTCTGAAGAAAGGCGAGTTCGAGTGGACGAGTGCGGCCACTAGGGCCTTTCTGGAAATCAAAAGAAGAATGGTTGAGGCCCCTGTAATGCGCCTCCTAGATTTCACCAAAGTCTTCGAAGTCGCTTGCGACGCCTCTGGAATCGGCATTGGGGGCGTTCTCTCCCAAGAAGGTCATCCTGTCGCATATTTTAGCGAGAAGCTGAACGAAGCGCGACAGCGATACTCCACTTACGATAAAGAATTCTATGCGGTGATTCAATCGCTTCGCCACTGGCGACACTACCTACTGCCACAAGAATTCGTTATCTATTCTGATCATGAAGCCCTTTCGGTACATCTACTCCCAGAAGAAGCTTAACGCACGGCATGGTCGCTGGGTCGAGTTCCTCCAGGACTACACCTTCACCCTGCGCCATAAAGCTGGAGTAGAAAACAAAGCGGCCGATGCCCTTAGCCGTCGCATGTTCGTCCTGTCTAGGTTGACCGCTTCGGTCGAGGGTTTTGAGAGAGTGAAGGCCGAATACGAATCTTGTCCCGATTTCGGCGAGGTCTATGTGGCACTAATCGACGACCCAGTTCACGAAAAGGATGGATACCTCATGCAAAACGGGTACCTTTTCCGTGGCCGTCGACTATGCATTCCCCGAACATCCCTTCGCGAATTCCTTATTTGGGAGCTGCATGCGGGTGGTCTTGCGGGCCATTTCGGCGTTAACAAGACCATCGAAGCCATTGAATGTCGATTTTATTGGCCGAGCCTGAAACGTGATGTCGCCAGACATGTGGGTAGGTGTCATACTTGCCAACTGGCCAAACAGCGAAAGCAAAACACTGGCTTGTACACCCCTCTCCCAGTTCCTAACTGTCCCTGGCAGGACATCAGTATGGATTTCGTACTTGGCCTCCCGAAAACCCTGCGTAAACATGACTCAGTCTTGGTAGTGGTAGACCGGTTCTCTAAGATGGCTCATTTCCTTCCGTGCTCAAAAACTTCCGATGCGTCCCACGTAGCGAAAATCTTCTTTGAGGGCATCGTGAGGTTACATGGGTTGCCCAAAACCATCGTCTCGGATCGAGATGTCAAGTTTACCAGTTTTTTCTGGAAGACTCTCTGGCATAAGTTAGGAACAAAGCTCCAATTTTCCACGGCCTTCCACCCCCAAACCGACGGTCAAACCGAGGTAGTCAATAGGAGCTTGGGGAACCTTCTGCGAACGTTAGTGGGTGAACACGTTGGGAGTTGGGATCTGAAACTGTCAATAGCTGAGTTTGCATACAATTCTTCTGTTAATAGAACTACTGGCATGAGTCCACATGAAATTGTCCATGGTTTTAAACCTAGACAACCCATAGATCTCATTCCCATGGCTAGTCATCATAGAGTCTCTGAGTCTGCATCTGCATTTGCATCACATATGCATGAATTACACAAAGAAATCAGTAACAAAATTGAGCAGAGCAATGCTGACTACAAATTACGAGCCGACACCCGAAAACGAGCTCAAACTTTTAACATAGGGGATTATGTGATGGTCCGGCTCCGCCCGGAACGGTTCCCACCAGGGACCGTTAAGAAACTACATGCACGCAGTGCCGGCCCCTTCCGGATATTAAAGAAGATAAATGACAACGCCTATGTCATTGACCTCCCTGAGGGTTTTGGCATTAGTCCGACCTTCAATGTTGAAGATCTAGTGGCCTACAAAGGCCCAAATTTCAACCCTAGTAACCCTCTGGTAGAGCCTACCCTAGATCCTGTTTCTGAGAGCAGCCCGTTACCTCCACTTCCCCAAAATATCCCATATCCCACAGCAAACGGCATCGATAAAATTCTAGATGACGAGATCGTCTCTGGTAAAGACGGTGGAACTCGGAGGTACCTGATTCGCTGGAGCGGAAAACCCCCATCTGAGGATACGTGGATGGAACGAGAAGAACTACAACGGCTTGACCCGGACTTGCTGGAGCTATACGAAAGCCGCACGGAGCCTTACTCGACGGAGTCGAGCTCTCTCCCACCCCGGGAGAATGATGAGGACATCGAGCAGCGTCCCTGGCGCGTGTACCAGCGCAGGAGGCGCCACCTGAGCTTGTGGCTGTGATCAGACAGCCAGCACCGTTGATGATGATCGTGTAGTCGTTATTTATTTGTTTTGCTTTGTGTTATGTTATTTAGTCCCACCTCAGTTGTCAGGGATTTTCTTCTGTTTATCGCAGCCTTTATATAGGCCTGCCCCTGGACATGTAAGGGGAACTGATGAATTAATAAAATCTTATGTTTCCTCCACATGCGTGTTGAGCGAAATCAGGGCGAGGCGTGTGAAACCCCGAACCCGAACCTAGGCGTGTGAAACCCTAGGTCCAGTATTAGGCGTGTGAAACCCTAAACTGGAAACCCTAAATTTCCCCCTTTACCTCTCCCTCGTCTAGCCGCCGCCCTTTTCTCCCCCTTGTTGCCGCTGCCTACACCCCAGCCCACCTTCCCTCCCTCACCTAACCGCCGGCCCCTCATCCTCTCTTCCTTGTGCTGCTGCCGTCCGGACCCCAGCCCCCTCCCCTTGTGCTGCTGCCGTCCGGACCCCCAACCCCATTCCCTTGGCTGCTGCTGCCGTCCGGACCCCAACCCCATCCCCTTGTGCTGCTGCCGTCCGGACCCCAGCCCCCTCCCCTTGTGCTGCTGCCGTCCGGACCCCCCCAACCCCATTCCCTTGTGCTGCTGCTGCCGCCCGGACCCCAGCCTCATCCGCCCCCAACCCTCTTATTGCTGCTGCCATCCGGACCCCCAAGCTCCACCGGCCCCTCCCTCGTCCCCGGCCGCTGCCACCCCCGACCCTCAGCCCATCCGCCCCCTCCCCTTCTCTTCCCCTAGCCCTGCCGCCGGTCCCATATCCCAGCCAACCCGAACCCCAGCCCTGCTGCCCGAATCTCTCTTTTCCCCCACATTGGCCGATCCATTCCCCTCGGCCTCTTGCGTAATCTGTTCCGATTGGATCTGGCCCAATCCACCATTGGGTGGGATCGAAGACAAGGAAGGGTGCCTCGACAACGGCTCTCCCCTCCCGCATCGGAAGGAGAGAGCGTGGAGGGATCTACGAAGGGGCCTCGACATCGACTTCCCCTCCCGCGAGTCGGAAGAGGAAGCGTGGAGGCATACGTGCCTGTGCCGGAATTCCCTCTGCGACCAGGTATTCTCGTGTCTCACCAAATCGGTTATCTAGTTTATTATCGTTGCCAGCTGTGTTCCCCATTGTGAGATTGAGCGATTACCTGCCTGTAGTGCTATTAATCTAAACATTGCAATTGGACTACTCGGATTGCTTTATCGTCTGATACTGAAAGTGACTGGCACTAGTACAGTAGTTCTCATCGTATCTGCCTGTGTTATTTGTTTGGTTTGATTTCTCGTGCGGCATCATACTTAGTAGAAAGCCCTGCCTGCTCAATTAATTAATAAACATTTTCTTCATTGCATCGTATTGCATCAACTTGTTGATCAAATAAATCATTAATCCTTAATATTGGATATTAAGTCTTCACGATTACCCAGTTCAACTGTCTATAATCACTGCACAATAGTATAGATCATCCTTATTTCTAATAAATAACACCGGAGCACTCCACGATGATACACTGGGTAGAATAAAATACTTGGCTACCAAGTCCTGCAACTGCTCCTTGAGCTCAACAGATGCCATCTGATATGGGGATTTCAGATTGGGAGAATACGGGGAAGCAACTCCATGGTAAAATCAACCTCTCTTTTGGGTGATACCCCAAAAATTCCTTTGGAAATACATCACAAATTCCTCAAACAATTGGAATATTTTCCAAGATCATTTCTCCTTTTGATTCCCAATAACACAAGCAAGAAAATCTATACATCCTTTTCGAAGGAGACGGTCAGCATAAATAGAGGATATTACTAGTAAGAAACCGGGGCAATGCCCGGATGAACTTGATGTACACAACTTGCACCGACAATATCACAGCTGTCCGAAGAAATGTGCAATCTTGAATCAGTTTGACTCACTCACTCCATATTAACATCAAATGGTTTCTAATTCTTATCCTATTAAAATCAAATGACCTTTAAATGCTATTGACTGAGTATTTATTATCTTTATAGTAGGTTTTTAATAGGATTTAAGCGAGAGAGCCGCATTCACACACGGGAGAAGGATTCTGGTTATTAAAATGAGGTCAACGTGTCACAACACGGGAGAGAGGACTCCATTTTAGTATTATACTATTAGATGTGCGGTCAAGAGGTTTCCTTAATGCCCCTGAAGTGAGAATCAACTAGCCAAGGATTTGAACGTGACAAGTTTCTCAAAGCAATCAACATTTGCATGATAAGCAGGAACCCGGTCCATGCCCAAGAAGATAACATCAAAACTGCAGGCAGTTCTTTATCCTCTATTCACACTAGAGAAGACTTGTATACTAAGTTAGTGTCTAATGAATTCCCAACTGGTGTGGCTCCTGACAGGGAACAATCTAATTCTCCTGTATCTACTACTAACTGATGCAAATTGTGATGACGCAAAAGAATGAGTAGACCCGAATCAATTAAAACTCAAGCTATAATCTGAAAAATGGGAAGAGTACCTTCAATTATTGATTTTGATGCTTGTGCATCTTGCTGCATTAACACATATACTCTCCGTTGAGTGTTGGGATTCCGTGCTTCTCTACTTGGTTTCTGTTGTTGCTACTGCCTTTGCTTTCTACGCACAAGGGAACGATAATTAAGTAGATGTCCCATCTTCCTGTACCTAATGCAAACTCCAGTCTTCTGATAACTAGGCCATGAACCATTATTTTAACACATCGACTGCAGATGTCAAACGAAGTCTGAAATATTGCATTCTGTCTAGGTAGTATTTGCGTTGATGTTGTAGTTCTGTCCCTTTTTATCCCCCTTCATCCCATCCTTTCCCCTTTGCCAACTCCCCATTGTTGGTCCAACTTGACCTTTTTGCTCCCGTTCATCTTCAGAAATTTGTCACTGTATGTTTCAATGAACAACAATCTATCCACCACTTCTGCATAATTCAGTAAATTTGGATTGATATTGGGCCATTGGCTTATATTCATTCACCAACTTGGAATCTCCACATCTTTCATGCTTTTAAGGAAATACTTTTTGTAGCAAACATTATTGAAAAAATGTTATTGATTCACTTCTTGTGTCTGCATTCTTTGACATTTTCCACGAATACTCAACTTCACCTTCTAACATATACATGGCAAGAATGAGCCTCTACTCATCTGCACAGCCCATCACCTCAAAAATCTTCTTCGATCTATTATCCATCTTCCTACTTCCAATGGATCACACACACCTCAAAAAGAAGTTGGTCTGGGCTTCTTAAAACTTTCTACAATATATGGTGGGAGTCGGTCACCACCTGACTTTGCATGCCACCGTTTGCAACTGCAGTTGTAAAACGACAACCATACCCTCTAAGGCCTTGAAAACTTCATGAATGCTGGTGTTCATTGTAGCGGTAGGTGCTATATGTATGTCCAATTATTTTCATTGGTTTGGAATTCATTAGAAAAGAACAAACACATAACCTCTTGGTCAACAATGTGTCTTATTTTAGGGTCCACCCAAGGGCTCTCATAACACCCTTAGCTCATTGACAATGACATTTTTTTGACCGATAGTGCAAAATCATAAAAATCACAAGCACATGCCATAGTATATCCATTCAAATCTCAACCTATCTTTGGCACCATCTTCGGATCACATTTCAGATAATATAAGATCAAAACTTATCTGATCAATCAGATGACTTCCATATTTGAAGAAAATCATCCAATGTTTTAAAAAGTGCTAGGCGCTAGTCGGGCGGTGGGGGGACCTTCTAACGCCTAGGGGTTTTGGCTTTTTAATTTTTTTTTTAATTACTATTTTGATTTCATTAATAATATATTTTTTAAAATCACTACAAATTAAAGATTATCCTAATCATTATTTTAAAGAGCATGTGCCAATTACATAACCATAAACTCAAGATTAACAAGAACAAAAGCATGCATGATATTAAGAGATAATATCATAATATTTATGATTTTAGTACAATCCATACCATAAATTCAAGATTACCAACAATAGAATAACATCTACATACGTTCTAGCACCTAGGCGGCCGCCTAGCCCCGCCTAGCTAGGCTGGGCGGTGGGGGGGATCTTCTAGCACCTAGGCTGCTTTTTAGAACATTGAAATCATCGCAAAGCATATGCATGTTCAGATGGGAAGAGAGCATAACAAATTTGACTACCACAACCCTTCTGAAAGTAAAAGGAAACATAAGATATCAAATCATATCAATCAACTAGATTTGCATGTATTTCAAACCATTTCAAACCCAATTAATACCATGTGAAACAACATAATCTTTTACAGCTAAACATAGGAACTAAACCTTCATTAAATAAAAACTACTTGCCCAACTAAACCATCACTGAATAGATAAGTGCTTGCTTAACTAAAAGCTAACTGAATCGATACTTACTTTCTCAACAAACTCTGCCTGAATACACAATTACTTGCCTATTGCAAAATTACGAGCAAACAAGTCAACATTTTCTACTTTTTCTCCTTCTCATTCCTCCACCTCCTCTTCCTTTCGTGATTCAACATAAACATATTTGTCTCTTGTTAATAGTCTTCTTGGCCGGTTGGTTATGTTGGCTTGGCTAGGTCAGTTGGTTAGGCTGATTGTCTAGGTCGGTTTTAGGTTGGTGGATAGCTAGCATCCTAATTCATTGTATCTCCATTGCCTCCTTGTTTCCATTAAATACCATCTAACTGCTTTTTCATTATTTTGGTTCATTTCTAACCGATATTTAATATCAATATTATTTTACCCCCAATTGAATCATATGACAATTATCTCAGATCCAAATTCCTAAAAAAAGTGAACTTTGCCATTCATGTACGAAACCCGCCTTTTAGGGGTTTGGTCAAAGTTTCAACTTTCAAATGCCGAGATATTTCTCAAATCACAAATTGCTTAAATTCTACCATATCTAAATATTTCTTAAACCCAAAAGCCTGGTTTGAAATGTCTTATAGTTATAGCCTTATTCTTTAAAAATGTTTTCCTCCAAATGGTCAAAAGTCAACTTATAAGTCCTAAAATTTCATAAATTCTAAGATATGCTGTGGTTTTACATTTAATTCTCCATTATATTATGACTTTTCCCCTGATTTTCCCTAGATCTGAGTGATAATGGGTGCTTTCACACACCATCTCACCGGATGTGGCCATCATGATATTGTTAGATATGTGTGAGGTACTGAGGCCTACAGTTAGAAGCTATTCTTCTAGGCGCCATCAAACTTTCATATATGTATGTTGCTAGAGTACAAGAATACCTTTCTGGACGTTTGGACCACACAAAAAAGATTTTTGTAGCTCAAAGATCCTGAAATTGTACTAGAATCTAGAGAGATCCAAATGGCTTGAGCTTTCTTCATCCTTAGCCATTTGGTTTGCGACTGTACATTTTTCTATGGGTCTGATAAATCCTTAAAATCTTGGAGCTGGAGTGAGTTTTGACTCTTGACAGAAGTAACCTTGAATTTTATGTTGCTCAAAGTTTAAAGCGGCATAGGGAACTGAAGCGACATAGGCAACGAATATGCTTTATAAACAAGTTAAAGCCCTATTCCGGCGATCCCTGTTTCTGTGGATTATATCACTGTGGTGTACCTTGTAGCTTAATATGATGCAGTTCCCGAGTCCAATGAAATTGTTTGCTGCTGTCTAATGATGAGGATTTGTTTGTCCCTACTTCCCAATCATAGACATATTTTATATGGCAAAGTCCTTAAGATCACTTGATTCTTGTCAAATGGAGAAGGCAGTCGAGTTATGCTGTTTCAGATGTGACTCACTAAAGACACGTTTCACATCAACATGATATGGATCAATTCCATCTTTTCTGATTTACATAATGATGTAGCTAAATAGAGACAATTTCCCCTTGATCTTAACATTACAATGTAGCCTAATTGTCTACACATGCTGTCCTAGACGATCTATTTACTAGGCTGCACCACCTTGCATATTGCGAAATGGCACTACTAGATGGTATTTGGTGATTATAAACCTTAAACAGCAAGCCTTAACCATCTATATGGAGTCGGCTTGTTATGATTTTACTCAAATAGTGACTTGTAATCCATATTCCAGTTTAAATTGGTTGATGAAGCACTTATGATGCTGGTGATCTTTTGAGGGTAGTCCCTAGATTACAGATGGCAGACAAGGGTGGTTGCTAAATCTTGATCACTGTTGCAAGCCATGTGCTGAGTAGTTATTGTCATTAATTTTGATGTTCGTTCGGTTATTAACACGTTACGTTCTTTGGCTTCTTTCATCCTTTTCCCCTCAAATGTTCGTAGTACTTCTTTTATTTAAAAGATATCTTTTGAGGTCTTAATCTTTCATACCATTCATCTATTTGGTTTGCTTGTGTTGTTAATACTTTAAACTACTATGACAGATGGCCTCATCCCATACCAATGAAAATTCGATACAGTGCAAAACATGTCGATGTGGAGAGGGTGACACAAATATCTGGACTACAAGGGCCTCTGACAATCCTGACAAGCAGTTACAAAAATGCTCCACTTGCCAGGTGGGTAGAAATTTGCTGGGTGTATGATTATTCCTTCTCTTTCCCCTATTTTATTCTGACTATTGTATACTTTTTAATATGGAAAAATGATTGTTTGGACAAACTTTTTCATGTCTTAACACAATTTAGATTCATTTTTGTTTGACTCAACTGGATTGTAAGTTTTTTTTGTCATAATCTAATCCTCTTTTGTGGTTTATCACTTTATTGGTGTGTCAAAGAAGTGCAATTGGTTTCTTCATAAGAGTGTCTTATACTATTATTTTAATTTACTAGTTCCACCATTGATTTTCTGTTATTTTAATTTTGAGTTATTTCTCAAGGTCTGCTTCCTGAATTTCGTGACTCCTCAAGTCGTTAATGCTGAAAGAGTTGGATGATTATGTTGCTGTCCCATTTCTCCAAATAAGGTGTCAAGTAATGGTGATGATCCATATGGACCATATGTCACCATCATTGCAGCCAACGAGCCTTTTATCTTCTATTTGTAGTTGAATGTTTGATCCAAATTTTGTTCTTATCACGGGCTGTCTTTTGCAATGCAAGTTTTTTCGACCTTCCTCCCATATAGCTCTTTTTAATCCTCTCCTCTTTTTCAACACATCAACACCATATTGAACCTCTTCTAGATGTTAGTATGTCACAACCTTCTCTAGCCTTCATTGCTCATAACCATGTCTTAATTGGTTTTCCATATCGTTTAGCTTATATTAGTCCACCTCTAAACTTGACATATCTGCACTCATATTTAGTCTTTTCTTAGCTTTAGTACTCTTGATTGTAATAGCCTAGATGTTTGATATTATCAAGCTATGCACAATGTTTTTAGAATCCCACAATTAATGGTCTGATTCTTACAGTCCCAATTAAGTGAAGCCTTTTCGATCTGGATCATGGGCACTGAAGGATTACGCCATCGTTTTCTACTCGGAGTCGGTTGTACCCGCTGTGGAGTTGGTTTCGTCATCGGCCCTTGACGGATGATGCGCAGCCTTGCTGAAGTGCATTGTGAAGCAACCATCACTGGTGGGAAGGAGCCGAATGTGATCGATGTCGTGTTTGCTGTGGTGACATCACTGGAGTAAATCTCGATCTTCCCTTGTTTGGCAAGTGCCATGATCTTCTCCTTAAAGATGAAGCACTTCTCGATGGAATGGCTGACCACCCGATGATACTTGCAAAATAGTGGATCGTTGACTCGATCTGCTTGTTCCGGCTTCTTTGAAGGCGGGAGTTCGATTGTCTTTTTCTGCAACAGTTGATCAAACATGGAGGAGACTTTAGAGTCCGGGAAGGGGTATTCCTTGGCCGCGAGTTCCGCAAGACTCATCCTTGGTGGTCTTTGCTGTGGTGAAGGTGGTACGATAGCCTTGTCTTTGTCCGGCTTGCCATTGATCTTGAGCAGTTTGGAAGACGAAGCAACATTGGCTTGCTTTGGTTTGGAAGTCGCCTGTTTGTCCTTCGCTTTCGGAAGGTCTTTGCTCTTCAAGTCTCCGCGAGTGGCCAGGCAAAGTTCCATGTCATGTGCCTGAGTAGCCAGGTCATCGAAGGACCTAGTTTTTATTCCTTTGAGGATGTAGAGCAAGCCCTAGTGCATCTCCTGAGTGCGCATCTCGATGGTTGAGTCTTTAGACAGACGATCACACGAGTTTATCGCGAGGTTCCTCCAACGGTCGATGTAGTCGATCACCGACTCGTCCTTCCTTTGCTTGACAGCGATAAGTTCCACCATATTAACGATGCGTCGGGTGCTGTAGAAGCGAGTAAGGAACTATCTCTCCATTTGATCCCAGCTGTCGATGAATCCTGGAAAAAGGTTGACGTACCAGTCGAATGCATTCCCTTTGAGGGTGCGCACGAACTACTTCACTATTTCGTCGCCGTATGTGCCTGCGTGGTTGCAAGTTTCGACAAAGTGGGCGAGATGTTGTCTGAGGTTTCCCTTCTCGTCGAAGTGCTGGAACTTTGGTGGCTGAAATCCGATAGGAAAGCGCAGTTGCTGGATTCTTGAGGTGTAGGGCTTGGAGGCCACCGTGACCGGAGGAAGCCCGCCACTGTGAGAGCACCATATCGGTGACTAATGACTGAATTTGTTGGACAGTCATAGCCGCAGCCACCGGAGGTTGTGTAGCCACCGGAGCCATTGCTAAAGGGGCAAATTCTACCAAGACTGGCCTAGAAGATGGTGCCAGAGTAGCCGTTGGGGGAGTCATTGCTTGATCAACCGTCGGGGTGTCCCTTGCACTCACCCTTTGTAGCAAGGTGTTGATGTAACAATCCTTCTTCTCCATTAGTCGAGCTATCTGTGCCATCTGTTCGTCCATTTGCATGACTTGGACTTGGAAAGCGGACGACGGATGATGACGCAGAACGTCTCGGTGTTGTGCGTCGGCAAAACATAGTTGTGACGAGTTGTTTTCGTTTTGTGGCGAGTATGCACCTCCTGTATACGAAGTACAGGGCCATCCGTAGGAATCGACTGGCCTTGGAAATGGGCTGGACCTCCCCAGATTTCTGGAATTGTCTTCCAGGAGCGAGGCTTGTTTCTTCATGCATCAAGGCCTCATCGGAGCTTTGGCGAGCATCTTCAGCATCAATTTTAGGAGTGAAGACGGTCGCATTAGCTTGAGTATGGCTAGTATAGACGCGTACCACCGGGGGAGTATCATCCAAAGATGTGATGCCGACCTTCGCTTTTTCTGGATCACCTTGCTGGAGTGGTGGACTCCGCGATAGGTGACATGCTTGTTGGAACAAACGTGTCGTTGCTCGTCCTTGCCATGGCAAAACATAGATTTGAGGCAACTCCTTTAGAGAATGGAAGATCCGAGTCTTTTGTAGAAATGGACGGATGAAAGAAGACTGTTCCACCGGGCGTGCCAGAAAAAACATCCGCACTAGCCTTTATACTCGAAGGGAGCCCTCTGATGCAGGCTTGATCTGTATCATTAGATCATCATCCGCACTAGCCTTTTTTTTATTATACTGAAAACACATTATTAATATTGCTGTTATGGATGTTTTAGGTCATTTTTATTATGTTTTGGCCTATTTTATTCACTTTATGGTAGTCGTGTTCTCGCCCAAGTCATAGGGGATGTCTATGATCTCATCCGAGGGCTTTTCGGATTGAATCTGGGCTCTTTCGGGTGAGTTTTCTGTATTATAATAATAAAATCTGGAGTGTGTGCTTGCAGCGTGCCGACGGTTGAGATTAGATTTTTAAATCGACGGTTAGATACTTAGATCGATAGAACTTAAAATAATTGATGAGGTGGCATAAATGGGCTTCAATAGGAGAGTATTAGACTTATCTTAAGCCCAAAGGAGCTTTTCCCCATCCCACTTTACCTCTCTCGCCCTTGCATGTCATAACCGTGCGCCCCCTCTTTCGTAACCGTGCGAAACCGACACCCCTCCTCTCCGCACGGAAATCAAAACCGCCATTCCCCCTTTCTCTCTCTCCCTCTTTTTTCTTGTTTCTTTCCTTCCTTGGCCCATTGTATCATCACCTTTCGCCCTTCATTCACTTTGACCCGCACCTTTGATTTGCAAACCCTAGCAATATAAAAAGAAGGAAAAAGAAAGAGAATTCAGCTATGAAATTGAGAGAAAAAAATCTTCGTCCGGGGAGACTCGAGTGCCCGATCCTCGCCAACGCCTCGACTTTGTCTCGAGAAGTTCCTTGACTTCGCCTCGAGAAGGCCTCACATTGCTTTCCGAAGGATCCAGCTTCTTTCGACATCCGGCCTTGCACCGTGAGCGGGTTCACTGGCGCATCCTCGCATCTACTCACGACGAAACCGTTCAAGCATTATCTATCCTCTTTTATTCCTTTTTCTTCGCTTACACATCTGTTTGCTTATTCTCCATCGCCTCCGCATCTTATAATAGCCATCATCGCATCAGCCTCGCCTCTAGTGGAAGCCTTAATAAAAGCCACCAACATCATTAGTTTTTAGTCGATCTTTGGTACCTTGAATGTACATTTTCGCCACTTGTATATTGAAAATCTGCTTGTTGTTTTTACAAAATTTGCACATTGTTTCATCATAACCTAAGAAGCATTGACATTGTTACGGGGACACGCGTACGACACGACATAGGTTTGTCGACACGGCAAATCTTAAAAAAGGACACAGGTTCGACGGGGACACGGCAAAATAAATTAATATTTTTCTATTTATATTTTATGTATGTTTATAATTCATATATATTTCAATAACCAAAAAAACCTCATAAAAAACAACTAAAATGAAAATTTAATGCATATTGAGTCGCAATCGTTAGTTACACCGAGCCCGATCGGTGAATCGCACACAACCCTAAATTGTATGGAAAAGAACGGTTGTGTTTCAGTTTTGGCTTCAACCTATCTGAAACCTCAGAGGATTAGATAGGTTAAAGCCAAAACTGAACCGTAACCATTTGTTATAACCAGCCTGACAAGTGAATTGCACTCAGACCCAAATGGCATGCAAAAGAACGGCTGCGATTCAGTTGGCTTCAACCTATCTGATCCTCTAAGGTTATAACCTTAGAGGATCAGATAAGTTGAAGCCAAAACTGAATAACAACAGCTTATGACCCAACCCTATATTGAACAGCTCGTCAACCTACCGTGTCCGATGAGTCTCCGACCATGTTCGGCTCCCGGAAGCACATGGGACATGACACATGCGTGTCTGACGCGTGTCCGACGAGTGTCAGTGTTCGACACGGGTACAGGGGGCCTGGGGAAGTGTCCGTGCTTCCTAGATCTTAACTTTAGATCTAGTGACTTGATCGTCCTAAAATTTAAATCAATCATTCCTCATATAAAGCCCATCCGTCCCCTAAATTTTCGTCTAGTTTGGACCACCGGATCATCCATAAAAGATGAAAAACCCCTGGATGTCCTATTTTTTTCAGATTTTCCCAATTCTTCTCGAAAATCTAGTGTAGGTCCGCCCTCGCTTACATCACCCTTAGTAGACGCAGAGCTTGAGGGGACCATTGAGGAAGAGGAGAAAGGCATTTGGTTTTCAATACTAGATGTAGGAAGCCGCGGATGTAAAGAGCAGAGCGGGATTAGATATTGAGGTGCCGTTCAAGAAGAGGGATGCCACACAAAATCAATCACGCGTAATGGAATCAGTCACATGAGCCGCACGAAATGGATCGCGAAAACATGGAATTGTGTGACAGATGGATTGTGGAAGGAGACGAGCACTGACCAATCGCGAGCCGTTGTATCACGCAAGAAGTCTCGCCATTGGTCGAGATATAGACGACTCTGCACTCAGAGAAATGGACACATCACATCGATGTAACATGAGAGGTCTCACTGTTGAATCGTGAGTGAGCCGCTGAACGAGATCGTGATAGCTCTGTACGCTAATCGCGAGTCAGAAAAAACGCCACACCACACCGCCGCGCACTGGCCGAGAAGTTGCCATGCCACATTGAGATCGCGAACTAAACACCAATCGAGAAGTCACCACGCCATACACTGATTGTCGTAACCTGAGGAAGAGGGAGAATATGCGGGAAATGCCAAAGAGCACACGATCGGTTTCAGATCAAATATTGGCGACTCTGATACCATGTCACCAATAATCCTAGAGAGAGAGAGAGAGGCTATATATTGGGAGTGAATGCTTCTCTAATCTCATTAGGGCAAGAGCCCAATACATACAATATGATATGTAGGTTATGAGTCCCATTCACAGTCGAAGATTTATAACCCTATATACAAGTATTTCCAACATATAGAATCAGGGGGACATTACCTTCAAGATGAGGGTGCTTCACCATCGTTTGCTATGAAGACAACATACTATCTCTAAACCAACACAACCAGTAGTGGATCTATCGATGCGCATAAGAGATGCTAGAGAATGGAATAAAGCAACCTAAGAAAATTCTGAGAAGGTGGTTGTAAAGTGTTAAGCTAAAGGAGACATTGGAACCTAATTCAAGTATTACAAAAATGGCGCAGTGTATGCTGGCGAAAGGTGGAAAGATGTACATAAAACATCAGTATAATAAGACACATTTGGTCGTTGAAGTGTTTGAGAAGCCTCTGTAGATATAACTCTGACACATAAGTAACGCTCGAGAAGGGCATAAACAAAGGAAGGTGGAACCTGTTGCCTGTTGGTGAATCTAAATGCAACCCTAAAGGAAGCAAGCCATAAATTCTTTCAAGAAGTGGATTCTTTTGATTATCAGGTGCCCAATCATTTTCAAAGTGACATTCAAACCATTCGGAAACCATGTTAACACTAAAAGGAAAAGAGAGGAGGAGTTTGAGAGTAAAGGGACTCCTTTATTCATTAGTGCAACGGCCCTATATATGTCTATACAAAAGATGGGGTCACCAAGGGTGAACATACCCCGAAAGGCTAATGAACCTATGCAAAGACTAAGTGTATATATGCACGCTGTAAGCCTGTAACCCCCCGTCCTCTCAAATTCAAGGTGGATTATATACCAAAAGTTTGCTATGGAGATATTTAAACCTTTGAATGATATGTCTTCGTAAAGAAGTCTGCAACTTGCTCTGTAGAAGACACATGCAGCAAGAGCGTGCTATCCTAGGAAGCACATACACTTCCCCAGGCCCCCCGTACCCGTGTAGGACACTTGTCGGACTGGACATCGACACTCGCCGGACACGCATGTGCCGTGTCCCACGTGCTTCCGGGAGCCGGATACAGTCGGACACTTGCCGCACACTCGCCGGACACTCACCGGACATGGCGGGTTGACGGGCTATTCGATATCCGGTCGGATCACAAGCTGCCTCAGAGGATTAGATAGGTTGAAGCCAAAACTGAATCACAACCGTTCTTTTGCATGTCATTTGGGCCTGAGTATAATTCACTTGTCAGGCTAGTTGTAACGGACGGTTACGATTCAGTTTTGGCTTTAACCTATCTGATCCTCTGAGTTTTCAAATAGGTTGAATCCAAAACTGAAACACAGCCTTTCTTTTCCATGTCATTTAGGGCTATATATGATTCACCAGTCGGGATGGGTGTAAATAACGGTTGCGATTCCGTATGCATTAAATTTTCATTTTAGCTGTTTTCTATGAGATTTTTTCGGTTATTGAAATATATATGAATTATGAACACACATAAAATATAAATAATTTTTTTTTTTTTCCATGTCCCCGTCGTACTCGTGTCCTCTGTTTTTAGGATTTGCCGTGTCGGCGTACCCGTGTCGTGTCGTAACCATGTCCCCGTACCAGTGTCGGTGCTTCTTAGGTGCCATCCTTATAGCGATGTCACACATGGTGACAATCTAGCTTAATATGCTTTGTGCGCTCGTGAAACACCGGATTGCTAGCAATATTAATAGCACTTCGGTTATCACAATAGAGGGGAGTCGACGAGGTCGTCTGAATACCCATATCACCAAGCAGACGATGCAGCCAAACAACCTCACGCGATGTGCGTTCCATTGTACGATACTCGGCCTCGATACTAGAGCGCGAAACAATCTCTTGCTTCTTGCTTTTCCAGAAGATGAACGAGTAACCTAGGAAAATGCAGAAGCCGGTGGTGGTTCGTCGATCAGTGGGGCCTTATGTCCATTCTGAATCAGAAAAGACGAAAAGCTCAAAGGTAGAAGAGGACAAAAACAGTAAGGAGCGAGTCACCGTGCCTCGGAGATAGCAAAGAATCCTTAGTAGTGCGACATAGTGAGCTGAGCGAGGAGCGCTGACAAACTGGCTAAGAACTTGGACGACATGGGCAATATCCGGACGAATGATCATCAGATAGACAAGAGCACCAACAAGCTGTCTGTAGTGCGTGGGATCCGAAAGCGGCTCACCATCGGTTGAATGGAGCTTTATATTAAGCTCTATCGGTGTGTCCACGGTATGAGAGTCAATAAGTGCGGCACGATACAGTACATCAAAAGCAAAGTTCTGCTGAGACGAAGCAATCTCAAGGCCAATGAAGTAGCAAAGCGGACTAAGGTCTTTCATCTTAAATTGCTGCTGTAGATGTCTCTTTAGAGAGTCAATGGTAGTAGTATCATCACTAGTGATGATCGTGTCGTCAAAATATAGAATTAGAATCGCACGACCGCTAGCAGAGGTAGGTGAACATAGCATAATCATTAACACTCTGTAAAGCCATCTACAAGAACAAATGACCTGAAGCACTTAAACCATGCCCATGGAACTTGCTTGGGCCCATAAATGGCCCGACTGTTCTGGCCTCTTTGAAGGCGTTGACTCAGTCCTCCTGCTCTGGCCTCTTTGGAGGCAGAAGCTTGATTAATTTCTCTTTCAGCAACTGGTCAAACATAGAGGAGACTTTGGAGTTCAGGAATTGATATTTTAGTCTTGAGTTCTTCGAGGGACATCCATGGGACCCTTTATTGTGCTGGCACTGGACCATATTTCCCTTTATCCGTGTTGCCCTTATCTTCAATGGTGTCGAAGTGGAAGCGATGCCAACGACATTGGCTTGCTATGTTTTGGGATTGGCATGCATCTCTTTCTTCTTTGTGCACTGGTGATCTTTCGGTTTTGACTCTCTGTGAGCGGCCAGGCGAAGCTCCATGCCATGAGCTCGTGTAGCCAATTTTTCGAAAGTGTGAGGCTTAATCCCTTTGAGGATGTAAAGTAGATCTAGTGGATTCCTTGTATACGTCTCGATAGCCGAGTCTTCGGACAGACGATCCCATGAATTTAGTGCTAGATTCCTTTTAGTGGTCGATGTAATCGATCACTTTGCAACCTTCCTTTGATTGACGGTGGCGAGCTCCACCATACTTACTGTGCATCGAGTGTTGTAGAAGTGGGTGAATAATTCTCGATCTAACTGGTCCTAACTGTCAATGGACCCCGATAGAAGGTCCATGTAGCAATCGAAGACATTCCCCTTGAGTGAGCGCATGAACTGCTTCACCATTTGATATTCAAAAGTGCCTGCATCATTGTTGCATGTCTCGGTGAAGTGGGCTACATACTGCTTTTGGTTGTCCTTCCCGTCGAACTGCTGGAACTTGGGCGGCTGGTATCCTATAGAAAAGGGTAACTCCTTGATCCGTTGGGTATAAGGTTTGACATACCTAATGGAAGTTTGGGTATTTTCACCACTTTGCATGTGGATCATGCTTGAGATCATTGACTGCAATTGTTGCACAATCATGATCGAAGTGATAGAGAGTTGTGTTTCTTTTGAAATTGTTGCTATCGGAACGGCTGCCGGTCGTGTAACCACCGGGGCTTATGCTAGGGCGACAACAAGGGAAGACATCATTTATTGGAAGCGACAACGTCATCCTTTGATTGCATCTTCTGGAGGAATGCATTAATTTGGCGATCCTTCTCCGTCATCATCTGGGCCATTTGAGCCACAGTCTGACTCATTTGTTGGATTTGTTCCTCAAGCTTGGTCGGTGAGAAAGGACCAGTGACCTTGCGAGCGTCTTGGGCTTTTATCTTTGGTGTCTCGAGGTCGTTATCAGAGACATAGCTGTGGCACTCCTCCTACACCATAGTGGCCTCATTGCTCCAAAGGTTGTCCTCGGCTTCAACTCCAGGCGCAGAGGCAACAATAGTTGTCTTAGCGCGTCTAGTATAGACACGAAGGGAAGGAGGATCGACTGGCATGTCAGCATTAACCTGTGAAGTATGACCTTGCACGTTGCCATGTTGGAGTGCAGAGGACTCACCACCGGGCGTAACGACAAGAGAATGAATGGTATAATCATCGTTGATTCCAACCATAGTGCTATTAGGCACTTGGACAAAACTTTCGAAGAGATGAAAGACTTCGAAAGAGGGTCAAAGAAGAGGGATGAATGTAGACGAAGATCCCACCGGGAGTGCCAGAAATTTGTATGAACAAAAATTTGCACAGTAGACTTTGCAAATAATGCTCAACAAATTACAATGACTTGATCATGCTGATTCGCCTTGAATCCTTTGATCCTCCATCCTTTGTGTTGGGATTTTGTCCAGGGTGAAAGTATTTAACGTGAATTTATAAATGTTTTGGGTGAAGATAGAAGAGGCTTGCGATGCACGATCCTTCCGGGCTTCACATTTGATTGGCTAGGATTTAGCGGTGCTTTGCTCATTCGTTTTTGATTTTTTGGCTTTGACTAGTACTGGAAATGTCCTTTTTCTAGAATTGGAATCCTCACTCCGGGCTTTCTATGTTGTGCTCCGAGTTGAAGAAGTTTGAAGTCCAAGAGCCTTTTTCAAAGTCTTCGTGTGTTCTTGAAGTTGTTGAACTAGAGTTTCAGCGTCTTGAGTCTTCCCTCCCTTGGTTTGTCTCCACCTCTTTATTTATAAGAAGTGGAGTGGTTATGGGAGTTGTGGGGAGTTATGTAAGTTTCCCTAACTTCGTGGTGGTTGGAGTAGTTTATAGAGTTATAAGGAGTTATGCAAGTCAGCAATTTCGGCTGAAAGCCTTTCAAAAATGCAAAAGACATCTTGATGTATACATCCTATTCATGCATCGTACCTTTGAGCTTGATCCATGACAAGGTATTCGACTATCAGAGGATGCTCCTATTAATGGAATTCTCTCTTAAGAATGGCTGTTTGAGGACCATTAAGGGTTTTCCGGAAGCTCCTTTACCTCCTCATTAGAGCATCTAATGAGAAGACATCTGGTGAGAAGACTTTTCATAAACACGCCTCTGCTCCCATTTTGTATTTTTGCTCTATCTTCTTATGAATTCTCCATTAACCTCGTAGAATTTAGGGTCTCCTGTAATAACTTTCGGGACAAGTTTTTTGTATTATTTTATTAATGGGGTATTCAACTTTCTTGTGTTTAGGAAGGTGGTAACATCTTTCTCTAAGAACAGGTGAAGGAGAAGGGAATAGTCAATATTATCAGACCTGGACTGGACATTGACTTGGTCGAGGTTCCGGGTCACGGGTCTCTGGTTCACGCTGGACTTAGGGATTAGTGATTAGAAGTACATTGAAACATTTCTAATCACAAGGTAAACATTATGGTGTATAACCATATATGTAACAAGGTTAGGTTTATTTAAAACAACACCCAGAAGATTAATTTTACACAAAACCATGGTTGGAATCATTCCTTTCTGATGTGGACGAACATCCCACATGCACATGCTACTCTAAATTGTAAACCAGGCCTCCCATTAATCCTTGCAAACTCTTTAGAAAAGAGTAGCCAAGACCTATTTTTCTTTAAACCATAGTCAAGAAAGTAATTTAAAACCTCAGTTTCCATGATTTCCTTCATCTTATTATTTAGAATAATGCAAGATTGCTGCATGCATGGTCTCCTTAGACACGCTTGCAATAGAATAATTATTGAGGCACTGGCTGCACTGCAGGATTCAGGGGTGGTGGGATTGACTGTTGTCCATCCAGTTGGATGAGCTGTGAGCTTTGGGCACTGCACGAGAGGAAGAGAAACAAGAACTAAAGAGATGTGAAATGACAAAGAAAAAGAAAAAACTATAAAAATAGTAGAGGAGGAGAACAGGAGAGACAGGAGAGGACCGAGGAGTAACGGAGTCACATGGAGAACGATAGTTGGGAAGAGAGAAACACTGAAGACGACTCCTCTCTCTCGGGTCTCAGATGATCAGATGGAAAGGGGGCGTCATTGTATTGCTAAAGCCGCTATGCTAAGGTCACTGGGTTATTAAATATAGGGGCCATATTGACCAAATCAAAGAACTGTCTGTGTTGAATAGAACAACCTGGTCGCACGGGTTGGGATAAAACCGGATTGGTCGCACGGGTTTCACTGGTTTTTTATCATTTCCAATCCAAATGGCAAACCAAACCGGTCGAGGGTCCAGTTCTGTGGTTCACCGGTCCGATCGGCCGGTCCGGTGTGGTTCTGATACCACTGAGAAGAATGGTTGTGTATGGAATAATGGAGGAAGATTAGAAAGGGATGGAGGTGACCTACTTTTTGGGATCATATTGACCTGTGATGCAATATTGCAAGAACCACCACATTTAAAGCAAGCAGAAAGGGTTTGGGAATCCTTGAGTGAGATACCCTAGTCAGCCTCGTGTGAATTGTCAGAGCGAAGTGAACTTCTTGGAGAAATCGTTGCATCTGATGGATCCTTCGGAGCTTTTAGACTTGCATGCGATTAGTGTCCAATCTCCAAAAACCATGATGAAAGAGAACATGGAAGGAGGGAAGAGTTCCTTCTAAGGAGTAGGGGAGGAGGAAAAATGAGAGGGTCCTTTCCACGGAAGGAGGAGCTCCTGGTGAGATCTCATGTTGGAAGAGGGAGATCTTAGAGGAGTAGGATCACTTGTATTTGCTCATCCAGATTTTTCTAGTTTTATTCTTCCATATAAGCAGTTTTGCAGCTTTTGCTTCCATCACCCATTTCTCACTTGCTTTCGGTTCCGTTCTCCCCATGGCATTCCTGCCCTCTAAATGAGACTGAGGCACCTCCTCTCGCTACATGATCACCCTTGAGATCACCTTATTTCAGCACAGATAGTAACCCCATCAAGGTCTCGTTCACATTAGTTGTTACTTTGTCTTCATCCTTTTTCTCATTCATATATTTTCCCCATCTTCCTTTCTTTGTCATCAATTTCCATGTGAATCCCACAATTTATTTTTCTTACCTTTCTCATTAAGATTCCTTGTGATGTTTTTTAAGGCTTTCACATGTCCTTTCTGCTAAGGGTAAACCCATGCGAATCAGAATCTCCAAACCTTCCTTTACCTCCTATTTTATAAAAAGGAAACCATCTATTCTAGCTAAATTGTGTAACTCTGGATATTGGCAGACAAACGTTAAATGTGTCACTAGGGCTGTTTTATGAAGGTTAGCCAAGGACGTACTGTGCCCCTATTATGAAGATTTAGTGGGTACACTAGGGCTGTTTTATCTGTAATAAATATGCAGTATTATCTCAATACTTCTATTATCATCACCATTTTTTAAACTGATTTGTCAGTATTATTTCTTAAGATATACTTTTGCTTTAAACTATTGATTTGATTTTGACTTTTATGCTGAAATCTATGTGAATCTGCAGGTTTATAAGAGCGGGCCACTATTTTTATCATCTAAAGGTATGCATTTCTGTAATCATTAAGAAATAAAAGTTCGCGTTGCCTTAGACTTGGTGCAAGTTTGATTTTTGATTATGCCTTTCTATTTTTGTTGCGGAAGTTCTATTTTACAGTCGCATGCCAACAGGAATTCATCAATATTTTGCTGACAGTAACATCCTTGATTCTCTATCTAATTGTATGCGTCGTTAGTCTCATTCTTAACTTTGAGTTCTCCAAGACGGTTCTTATTCTGTTTTCCGCTAGTCCTCCTCTATTGAGAACCTGAAAGTAGTTGCTATCTCAATGTCGTTATAAAGGAGTCGTGGTGCCGCTCATTTGTCACAGTTCTGTGTGCACCATTCTTGCAAGGAATCTAATTCTTTTTACTGTATTGTTGTGCTGGACATTTATCGTTTAATGTGTATGTTTTCTCGTTTAAATCAAAATGTGTTTTGTTTCTCTTGTAAAGCATGACCTTTTCTTTTCTTCGGAACAACTAGTTGAGTGGAGTGCAGCGTTATGCAACATGCTAAAAAATGTGCCATCAAATTAAATGTGTTTGGTTCGTTTATGATCACATTTTTCATTTTGTAACAATTGGTTTTGTGCTTTTGAGCACTATTTCCTCTTGTTGTTAAACCCATATTGATTTAGTTTGGGACATTTTCTGCCAAAAAAGGGAGTTTGTATTTGTCATATGGCTCATATTTCTCCCTTGCCATGATTTTAGCATTTTGATGTAACTTTCCTTCTTCAAACTCTCCACACCAAAAGTTTTGAATTGTGTTATGCCAGTTACAATTGTTCCCGAATGAGTAATTCACCTGAAAAACATACTATGTTAGGAACTGATGGTTTCGTATTCAACGGTACACACAAGTTGGTGAGTAGAACCTTAATGATTTTCATTTGGCATTGTTAATTGTTAGGAGGATTGTGTTGGAGATTTCTGATGGCGGTGTAATCTTTTCGACCTCATTGTTTCAACAGCATATCCTATAGTTACCAATTTCTAGCAGTATCCCAATGCATTCCCGACCTCCCCTTGACTTCTGGCATTCTCGCACCAAATGCCGCCACCAGCACCCTGCCCTTAACCCTCAGATCCTCAATGGATACTGGCGACAATCCTCTGCCGCCGGGCCCTTCCCTTTATTGGTCGGAGAGCCTCACGGGCAGCCCATTGTTCTCAATCCTAGGGTGCAAAACAGTCGCTGGAGAGAGGAAGCGTCAGGGGCCCGAGGAAGATTGGATCGTGTGGTCCCCAGACCTCCCGTCATTCGAGGCTCTAGCAGCAGGTCCTTTTCGCTCAGGTCAGATCACTTTGGCGGTGCCATCATTACCAAGCAGTCTTGTCCGGCCTCTTGGGCTTCCCATTTATTCGGCCACCCAGCCCCTCCCCCTCCTCCCCCACCTTCCCAGCTTCCTCGCTCCCCTCAGCATCCTCTGCCTCAGGCCGCCCAGCCTCCTCCTCCGCCGCCTTCGCCACCCCAGCATCCCCCTCCTCTGCCTCTGCTGCTACCTCTCCCTTCTCCGCCTCGGCCTCCTTTCGCTTTGCAGATTCCTAATCCTTTTCCGCGTGGCCGTTGCTTCCGCTGTGGTGACAGAGGCCATTTGCTCTCTGCTTGCCGTAACGCCATGGTCTGCTGGGTCTGCCGAGGGATCGGCCACTCCTCCAACAGTTGCCCACTTCGTGTCATCCTAGCTCCTTCCTTTCACAACCAGCCTGCCTTCCACCCTCCCTCTCCCCCTAGGGCCTTTCCTTCCTCCTTCGTTACCATCCCTTCTTTTTTTGAGTTCCATTCTACTGTCGCCAAGCTGGACTTCTGTGCCATTGTCCGGGTCTCCGGTGGTTCCCCCAGCCCGTCCGAGCTTTCCTCCGTCTTCTCTACCTTTTGGCAATCTGAGTGGTCCTTCCCCGCTTGGAGTCTTGGCCAGTCAGAATACCTTGTTGAGTTTCCCTCCCCGTACGTTAGACACTCAGTCGTCAGCAGAGTTTCGATTAAGGTTGGCCCTCTGTCCTTGGGGTTTTCAGCCTGGACCCCCTCCCATCATGCCACAGGTGCCTACTGCTCCTCGTTAGTTCATCTCTTCATTACAGGAGTTCCTGTCCCTTGCTGGAACCGCCCCGCCCTGCAGTCTGCTTTAGCAGACTTTGGAGAAGTTGTCTCTGTGCACAACGAGTTTGTCCCGACCAATGACCTTCGCGAAATGGTTGTCTCTTTCAAGACGCTAAACCCTTCCCTTATTCCTTCTGCTTTGGTGTCCCGTTTTGGTGACTTCTTCTTTGACTTGGCTATCAAAGTGGTCGATTATCGAAGAGCCTTCCTCTGGCTCTTCGTCCTCCTCCTTCGGCTCTGCTCAGATCTCCGGGGACAGCTCCGGCCCCTCGCACCCCAGACCCCAGACCTCACACACCAGTTCGAGACAACTTTCCGGTTCAGTATCCGGTCCAAGGCGACGAATCGACCACGGGTCCACTCGGGCCGGAAGGTAACGTATCTCCCCCCCCCGCAGCCACCGCCCTTGGCCTTCATTGATTTCCTTGTGGGGACCTTTCGAAATTTGAATTCCTCCTCCAATTCAGGACAAGCTGTTGAGGTGAATGCCTCTTCAGTAGCTAATCTCGGGGAACCAGGGGTTCCCCTGAACTCTATTGAGTCTGATGCAGGTCAACAGAGTATGGTGGAGCCTATCCTTGAGTCTGTTGAGCCTAACACTGATTTGGTTTTGCCTAGCCAGGCCGCCTCTGACTCGAGGCTTGCTATCTCCCAACCTTCTGCGTCCATGGTTGCGGGGACATCTTCACTTTGGACATATGCCAGGAGGAACCCGAGGTCGACCCCCCAACACCTTATGCAGAACCTGAGGAGTCTCCTTGCTTCCAAAGTAGAAGATTTTGGTCTTTTGCTAAACCTGCTCGACCAGGATTCTATTTTGCAGATTGCGATGGACTATGGGTTATCTTTTGGGGACGATGTCGAGGCAGCGAAGGAGTTTTTGTCTTCGTCTAAGACCCTTGAACAGGGTAGGGTTTCGGCCAATGGCCTGTAATCTCTTGATGAAAATTTTATCATGGAATATTAGGGGTTTGGGGGATGTTGATAAGCGGCGAGCTGTTTTCTTTTTTTGTCTGTTGCATGGTGTGGCTTTGGTTTGCATTCAAGAGACGAAAACTAGCAACCCTAGTGCCAGTTTTATGAGTAGTCTAGCAGGGCCCAGCTTCCAACAGTGGGTTTCCTTGGATGCCGTGGGAGCTTCTGATGGGATCCTTATTGGGTGGAATAATGACTCCTTTGACATTGTCCGTTCTCATGTGGGTGTCTTCTATCTCTTAGCGGTCCTTTCGTCTAAGGCAGATAACACAGAATGTGTTGTCTGCTCGGTTTACGGTCCCAATGATTTGAGTCTTCGTCATGATTTTTGGGTAGAGCTTGCCTCTTTTCGTGGGACAGCCTCAGGGCCATGGGTGCTGGGGGGTGACTTCAACGTCACTCGCTTTAGCCATGAACGGCATGACAGCCTCGGCCATCGTGGAGCTAAGGAAGACTTTTCCAACTTTATTCAAATGTTTGACTTGACTGACCTTCCTCTCACTGGACGTCTCTTCACTTGGACCAACAAGCGCGACGTCCCTTCCATGTCCAGGTTGGACAGATTCCTTATCTCGGATGACTGGAACTTCTTGTTTCCTGGCACCATTCAATCCTCCCTCCAGTCTATTGTCTCGGACCACATGCCTCTGTTGTTGGACACCTGCCCGTCTCTCGCCAAGGCCCCTAGGAGATTCCGTTTTGAGAAAATATGGAGGGAAGATCCTGCGTTTGATGACCTTGTACGTAGACGGTGGGTCCAGGTGCCTACAGATTTCAACTCTGCCAAAAATCTTGTTCGGGAGTTCAGGTTCCTCCGCCAAAAGATTAGAGGATGGGAGCGATCCTGCTTCGGGCATGTATTGCACCAGAAGAAAGCCATTCTTCGTGCTATCGACTTGCTGGTAGGTGAAATTGGAAACCTATACTCTCTCGGATGGAGAATCTTCTACTATGTCCAAACTTCGAAGCGACCTCCTTTCCATATTGAAGGAGGAGATTTTGTGGAAGCAACACTCCAGGGACAGGTGGATCCAACTAGGAGATCGTAACACGGCTTACTTTCACAAGGTAGCCAACCGGAGAAAGAAACAGAACTCGATAGACTACCTCGTAGTAGGGGGAAACCTGCTAGATGGGACAACGGACATCCTCCAAGACGTTTCAGGCCATTTTAGGGAGTATTTTCGGGCATTCCTGACTTCCTCGACTTCGTTGGACTGGGGTGGCCTCCCCATCGGCAAATTACCAGTGGATGCTGACCTGGACAGGGATTTCTCAGAGGAAGATATCAGACGGGCAGTCTTCGATATGTATGGTGATGGAGCATCGGGACCCGATGGCTTTCCTATGCACTTTTTCCAAATCTTCTGGGATTGTCTATCCCCAGACGTTACTAGATTCATCCAGGATTTCTTTTCCGGGGCTGCTTCTATTACCAACCTGAATTATTCTATCATTGTCCTTATACCTAAGCATGCTGATGCCGAAGTTGTCATAGATTTTCGCCCTATCAGTCTCTCCAATTGTATCTACAAGATAGTCACCAAACTTTTATCTAACATGTTGTCTCCTTTTATGGATGAGATCATCAGCAAATCTCAATCAGCTTTCATTAAAAGGCGACTAATCCTGGATAGTGTGGCTTCAGTTCAGGAGATCCTCTTTCAGCTCAAAGAGCACAGAACAGAAGGGCTGATTCTCAAGCTAGACTTTGAGAAGGATTTCGATAGATTGCAATGGGACTTTATTCTCTCGACTCTCCATGCTAAAGGCTTTCCCCTGAAGTGGCTTCATTGGGTTTTTAACTGCCTTTCTTCTTCCATACTGTCTTGCTCCATCAATGGTACATCGGGTAGCCAATTTCTGGTGAAGAAAGGTCTTAAGCAGGGTTTCCCTCTCTCACCGTTCCTTTTTATTTTGGCGGTGGATGCTTTTGACACTATCCTTGCCCGAGCCAGCAATAGGAACCTGATTCACGGCATCCGAGGTAACTCTTGGTGCATCTCTAATCTCAATTTTGCTGATGATACTATTCTGTTCTGTGAAGCCAAGCTTGAGCAGGTAGTGGTGTTGAAGATAATTTTATATGCTCTGGAGTTTTGCTCGGGCCTTCGGATTAATTTCAATAAAAGCTCTTTATGCTATGTGGGAGCCCATGAGGATTTTGGCCCTAGGGTTTCTTCCCTTCTGAATTGCAAATTGGATTCGCTCCCAATGAGCTACCTTAATCTTCCTGTCAGTAATAAGCACCTCTCTCGCTCCGATTGGTCTAAAGTCATTGTGAAAGTGGATCTTCGTCTCTTCCGTTGGATGGGAAAGCATGTCTCCCTGGGAGGTCGCCTCACACTGGTCAACTCAGTCTTATCGTCCATCCCCTCATACTACCTGGCTTTCTACTTCATCCCGTCATGGGTGATTAAGAAAATTGATAGCATATGAAGCTCTTTCCTCTGGAAAGGAGCTGATGGCTCCTCGGGGATTTATCACCTGGTCAAGTGGCGTGGCTTGCAAATCTAGAGATCAAGGTGGTCTGGGCATTATGAACCCGAAGGACTTCAATAAAGCGCTATTAGGCAAATGGTGGTGGCGGCTGCAGAACGATCAGGGAGACCACTGGTCGCACATCATTCGAGATCGTTATTTCCGGCGCTTCTCCCCTCTCCAATTGAGGAGCCGACGCTCTGGTAAGATCTCCCCTTTCTGGAAGGGTATTTGCAAAATCGGGACTTCATTCAAATGCGGAACACGGCTGATCCTTGGGGACGGATGCCATATCAAGTTTTGAACTGATCAATGGGTTGACGATATTAGTCTGGCTACTCTTTTTCCGGATCTATACGACTTAGCTTGGGACAAAAATGCGTCTACCCGTTCCCAGACTTCAGAGTCTCAGGGTAGCTACTCTTGGTCCGTTAGATTCAGAAGGATTATCCCTCCGGCCTTGCAGAGCCAACTAATGATTTATACCAGATCTTAGCTTTTTTTTCCTCTGGTCCTGGTAGAGATTCCTCTTCATGGAAATGGGAGGCTATCAGTGTCTTTTCGGTCCGATCGTTTTACCGGTTCTTTAACGCAGGAGGGATCATCTGCCCAATCGCGAAGCATCTATGGAAATCCCCGACACCCCACCCTTAAGACCAGAATTTTCATGTGATTGGCAGTTAAGAAGAAACTGATCACCATAGTCAATCTTCGCCAACGCCATAACCCTAATGTCTCAGATATCTCCTGCACTCTGTGTCACTCGCATAGAGAAGATGTTGACCACTTATTCCTTCGTTGCCCCTTCTCGAAGAAGTTATGGCGGATGTTGAAACACATATCAAGGGTCATCCAGGATCCATACACTCCCTCTGGACTCTGTGGCGATCGAGACGCATTGAACGGACTTTGAGGCCGACGTGGGACCTCCTGGTCATTGGGCTATGCTAGTGCATTTGGCGGGAGTGTAACTCGAGAATCTTCTTAGGCAAGGAACTTCCTATAGCGACTATCTGGTCGAATTTTTCGGGGCTGATTCACAGCTAGTCATTCGGTTTCTCTCCCAAGGGCTCCGAGCAGATAAGGTCTTTCCTTTGTAATTTGTAACTTTTTCCTTAATTACAATGTTTTAAAAAACGGAAGGCGGAAGGCAGGCGGTCAAGTGGTTTCAAGGCGGAAGGCGGACGACTAGGCGGGCGCCCGGAGAAAAAGGCGGGCGCCCACCTATATAAAATATATTTTATATATTCTATATGTATGTATATATATAAATTCATAATTCTATATAAAAAAACAATAATAGAAAGTTTTACATATGCAAACATCAAAACAACCGATCTGAATATAAAAGTTTTATGAAAAGGAAGGAGGGAATCGGGTGGGGTCAGGGTTAACTGCGAGGCAGGGGAAAAAGAGTAGCTTTTGAGCCTTTGGGATATCTAGGATATCTAGTTATGTAGTGAAAAGGGAGGAGGGGATCGAGTGGGGTCGGGGTTTTATGAAAAATTATTACTAATCTGCCCGTCTGCCTGGAGCCTACTTGAAACCCGCCTAGGCGCCCGCCTTTTACCCGCCTAGGCGGGTCGGATCCCGCCTAGGCGCCCGCCTTTGTTCAACCCGCCTGCAGTGCCGCTTAATGCTGAAGCGGAGCGGCCAACCCCCTAAAACGCCTAGGCGGCCGCCCGAACCGCTTTTTAGAACAGTGCTTAATTAATAATATAGCTTGGGGTATGGCTTAACCCCATCCTCTCCCCCTCGGTGAGGATTTTCTCAAAAAAAAAAAAAAAAACAATGAGGTCGAAAAATGTTTATTAAAGTTCCTAGGTTAGGTTGCTTGCATTGTTAGCTTGGAGACTTCTCCTAGAAGGATGATGGTCCATGGATATGAAGGTGATAACGATTTTCTAAAGTATAAAGTCTTATGTCCTAAGTCTTGTCTGGCCTTCTTGGGTTTGGAAATTGTAGAAGTACCCTATAGTTGTATTTCATGTTTATATTTCATTCCTTTAGTAAGATGTGAGATATCATATATGAGATTACTCCTTTATAGCCCTTTGGGTTATTCATGATGACATCTTGTAAAGATCCCATTCTTACAATTCCTCCATTCCCAACGATAAGGCTGCGAATCATTGGGTTTGCCACAGAGAGTTCAATCTGATTTTATCTTATTGAAAAGTGGCTGAGACATTTGAGCACCATGATGATTTTGTCCAAGGTTGTCGTAACGTATATCGTTTTCTAGATTTGCTTATCATGTTTATGTTTAATTTTTTTTAATAAAAAATTAATAAAAATATAAATAAATATGCAAAAAATGTCTAAAAAATAGAAAATGCATACTAAACAAATTTGAAGTATTTTCATAAAAATGAAGGTGTTTATGATTAAAACATCTATTATATCATGCATTCATAAGAATATAACATAAATGAAAAACATTTAGGCCTTCATTGAACATTCAAAATGATCAGCACAAATACTACTCTCCCACATAATCCAAAATGAACATACAAAACCAAAATTATTTTCATGATTCATCACATATACTATCCTCCCACATAATTAGTCACAAAAACCAAAATGATATTTCATGATTCAAAACCAGAATGATGTTTCGTGAAAAAAAAATCTAGGCTGTCATTTAGTCATCTATCATCATCATCGTCATCGTCATCATCTTTGATGTCATCTTCTTCTAATGCCGCTCGTCCCACATCCTCCACATCAGTGCTCTCATCGCTCTCAGGTATACCTTCCTTATCAGTTATCACTCTCTAAAACTTTCTTTTTACCTTTCTACTTTGGATTTAAATTTCTCAGACCTACAAATAATTGGTATCATTGTAAGTTAAAATATGCATAAAATGAGAGTAAATAAATATGCCAAACACTAAAAATCTAGAATACTTCTCTTGCTTCCCTCTTCTTCCCCTTCTTTATCACAACACTTGTTGACATCCATCCATGAAGTGATCTGTCCCTCTGGTAAGCATAGATCCTCCATCTCCGTAATCCATTTGGTATCGGATTACATATCTGATAGACAAATACGATCATAAGTCTCATTAGCCTCTTGTCTCTTCTTGTTCCTTATTTCCAACTGAAGATTGCATTTCACAAAAACAAAGGCATTCAACCTTTGTTGCTCCAAACGATTCCTCCTCTTTGAATGAATCTGGTCGAATGTTGCTACATGTGAGGCTCAAATCCGAATGGCAAGCCTTTGGAGCTCTTTACAGTCCCCTCCAAAGCTCTCCCACCATAAAGCTACTTAAAAGATTCTTTTATATATTTAGTTTGTAATCTCTAAATAAGACAAAATATAAATTGGAGTTGAGTCAATGGATTATGAGATTACCTGGTTGTTTTCTCCCTTGTGATCTTAGCCATGTCCGTGACAAACATCTTCTCCTTCCCTCTACAAAATTTATCCAATTGACCATCAATCTTTATATGTGTAGAAGTGTTGGGCACATTCTTTGTTGTTTGATATAAACCAAATTTAATTTCCATATCGGGGTTGCAATTGGGATCATATTTAAACCTAACAATTGATAGAAAGTGATGTACAATTAATATGAATCAATTAATTGAATAAATAGTAAATAAATAGACATTGAAAGAGAACTTGATTTGGGTTCAAGTAGTATTATGCTGCATGTAGAGGCCTATGGAGTTGCAAGTCCCAATGTTTGTCTATGATTTCCCAAATGGATTCATATCTCTTTTTCACAAAATTAAAATTCTTTCCCATCTGTTCCTTTGCCCTGTCCATGGCCTCATACATGTATCCCATAGCTGGACGTGTATCACCATCAAGGCATCAACTAGTCTAAGCACCATCACTAGTGGCATGACAAATTTCAAGCAATACTATATACCTTGCCACAAGTTTAGGACAGACAAGATGATCTCTTGAACCTTGCACTCATCAACTTTCTTGGAATATGAACTTCTAGCCAATTAATCACAAGCAAACATCGCCCTCAACCCAACCTTTTGTTCATGCACACTTTTCAAAGTCAAGTAAGAGGTAGCAAATTTTGTAACCCAACCTATTTGCTTTGCACTTAATGCAACCATTAAAACATGGTGATTTTGAAGTTGATTTTAGATTTGTTCACAGATCGAAAACACAATATTTGGTTCTTACTAGAGTGATAGTAACCAAGTCAAGGAGCAACAATTATATCCTTTGCTATACTTTATTGCGCATTTATTTTTTCTAAATATTCCTTCCGTATTAAGGAACACATGAAGCTTAAACATTTCATCTTGGGATGTATGCCTGACCTTTGTATGCCTCACCTTCTGCCTTTGCCTTCTTATATTTTGCTCCAGATATTGCATGGTTTAATTTGTGAAGAGTTCCTAAGTTCAATCATCCCTACCCTCACATTTCATTGCATTTCCCAGATTAATAAAACTTATTACATTTTTTTCATGAACATCTAAACATTTTATTATGTTCTAAATATTTTTTATTTATATTTCCTACTTTTTGTTTTATGCCATGCATAGAATAATATTTCTGCATGTATCAGTAGAAGTTTGGAACATTTACTATGGTGCTGAAGTTCAGAGAGATTAAGGACCAGTTAATGCATTCTATGCTGCGATTTGATGCATCCATAATAAGAACTTGATGATATATGTGCAGCTCAAATCTGTGAAACCTTTTTCTATTTCAGACAAATAGGTAATTCACATCTTGCATCAAGTTTGATATTTTAATAATTTTATCGGATAAAATTGCAGGAATAGGTTGGACATCATGGAAGAAGCGATGGTTTATCCTGACCCGTACGTCGTTGGTGTTCTATAGAAGTGACCCAGTAAGCCTTTTGTTTATATTTCCTTTCTCAATGTTTGAGCTTTTTATTATAATATTTGTATCATATTCATGAATCATATGTGGAATGATCTGTTCTGTCATAGTATGATGTGATTTGTGTCTATTCTTGTTAGTATTCGAAGTTGCTCATGCAGGTTACATCACCTGTGATGAACCCAAAGAGATCTTGCATGGCTTTTTAGAGAAAAGGTAAGAGAGAGTGTAATAACTTCGAAGAAGGTGAAATGCAACTTCCCAATAAGGAACTTCGATGCGGAGCAAAATCTGACGTGCATGTTTTTTGAGGCCAACCAAGCTTTGCATGAATCTCGTGGCCCAAGTTCCATCCACATCTGATGGCCCCATCTCATACGGAATCTGTTTATGTTTATTATGCAATTTTTGGTCATTAGAAGTGTATTTTCGTCATATTTTTGGCTTAATTTTTGCACATGTTAAAACCCATGTTATAAGGGTTGCGTAAGTGTATTAGGAGTCAAGTCCTAAGTGTATTAGGAGTCCAAGGCCTAGTATTAGTTGTATTGCTTGGGAGTCTATAAAAGAACCCTAAAGCCTCTATTATGGTTAGTGTTATTAAGGAATAAAACTATTATGGAGCTATTTGCTTAGAGTGAGTTGTGATGGCTTGTCTTACCAACAGTGAGAGGCCTACGGATACCCGACAAGAGGTCGACGACGAGAGGTCGTAGGGTTAGATGCCCTGATAATCATCTCTTTTATCTCCCTTTATCATCCTTCTTTATCTCCATCCATCAAAATCTTGACCCCATTACTTCTTTTCGAATCCAATAAAAACCTGATCATAAACAACCTTAAAACCGTATGAATCCCAGCTAAACCTAGATATCAAGTCTATACCTTTCTCATTCACCGCCCACAAGATCCACCACTTTCGATCACCAAAATTTCCTGAAAACCCAATCTGGACTGTGTAGTCCAGATCTGGAAATCCTTTTATATCTCTCCATCCAATGAACGAATCACCATCAAATTTCGACCCTACCTTCCCCACACCTAGACCCACCCGCGTACAAAATTTCAGCCTTACCTCCTCTCTTCGATTACTATTCCAAACGAATGCCCACGAAGGATTATGAATAAGAGTACTTGGAGGAAGTTGATGAGGTACTCATGGGAGAGACTGAGGATGAGTCTGTGATGGCAATCATGGATGTTTATTCTTCAGAGGATGTCCCATCTTTTGCTGAGTCATAAAGGAATCCATCATCATTGATCAATCAATCCAACAAGATCAGACAGAAGTAGAGCCTAACTTGCCTATTTCGGCACTGATGACTACATCCTTTTAAAGCTGTATTTAATGAATTTGCACTAGTTGTAGGATGGGAGGAATTATCATCTTGAAGAGTTCTGATAAATTCTTTTGAAACATCAGGTTTCTGAATTCACTCAGAGTGGCGCAACGAAAGTGAATTTTCTGTATTACGCCAAAATAGTAGAGTTTGAGCAACCATTCCAAGTGGATGTTCATCATTAGCTAATTTGGAGTTACAAGTTGTATCTAGAACAACACAAAACGAAGTTAAGTGTTTAGAATCAAATGTAGGATTATTTATAGGACACTTAAAGTGCCTAATTTTAAGTTTTATTGGTTACTTGTAGGCCTGATTTGATGTCTTTAGGTTTCGTTAGGTGTCATGAATGAGTCTAGTTGAATCATTTTTATAAACTTAGTTCTATTATTTTTTCTATTTTTTGGCATTTTTGTTTGGAATGTTTAGTCTAGTTGCTGCCAGCACGTCTCCCTCGTCGCTACCTTGCACTCATTGCCAACTTCATTGTAATATCTATCATTCCACCATGTGCTCAGGGTCAACAGTTGTCATTAACTTATCACCACTAGCATTGCCATTGCAAGAAACACCCCAACCGTTCCTGTCACCAACATCATCACCATCAGTATCATCATCGTTGTTATCACCATCTCCACCATGACTACCATTGCCACTGTCACCATCACGCTTGCCTCCACGCCATGACAAAACTTGCCACCACCATGACCAATGTCACTCTCAGTGACATCACTAGTCTTTGTTCTCTTTATCTTTTGAACTCAATTTCTAGAATTTCTTAGCATGTTATTTTAGTTTTCTTTTGGATATCTTCTTTTTCCATTTTCTTTGTAACCATGTATTTGCCCAACGAACTTGTTTTCTTTTGATTTCTACATTCATTTTGTTGAATTTATTTAAGAAACAAATAAATTTTAATTAAAACCATTTAGAAATATTGAATTGGCTAGTAAACAATAGTGACATTTCAATCCTTCATGGCTTGTTTCTGATTCAGGGATGGCTAAGATGATGTCTTTGAATGATTGGTGTTCAAAAGGGGAGATATAATTACATGTTCCTTAATTGATTAAGAGATATATAACGCTGGTATACCCTCTTGACAAAATCAAATGCTTGAAATAGGCTGGCCTCACCTCGCGACGTGAGATAAGTCTCTTATAAAAGGGTTGAGGCTCATGGGTGAGGTTTTATTAACGTTAGGCGCATAAATCACGCGGAGTGCCTCCATGTGAGGCACATGCATTGGGTTTTTTTGTTATGCATACACACTAGACTTTGATTTATGTACCGGTTCATATTCCATGCTGCTTGCAGGTGATCGGACAACTCGAAAGGAGAAAGTATGTTATTGTGAACTTCATTAACCCTCAAGTGGATTTTTTATAAAATCGTGTTCGCACCATCCTTGCAATATGACGACAACATGAACTTAGAAGATAATCTATGGAATCCAGGAATGACACTATTGACCTCAGATCTGACTGATATTTTTTGGATAAAAGTATAAAACATTCACTGACCCATTAGTGCTCACTACACTATTTCATAACATATAATGGTTGTCTGCACATGCATGACAATTGCTTTCCTTGTTTTTTTTTTTTTGAGTATTTGCATGTTTTTTTTAGGAGTTGCGGGTGGGGGTGGTGGAGTCATTGTACATTATTTACACGAAGTAGTGCTATGGGTCCTAATGAACCTAAAATTCTTGCACTCTGAATTGGTTAGAGGGACATCACCTCTACCTCTTAGTTTTTTGTGAGGAAACTCCTCTCTGAGAGAGAGGATGGGGTTACGATAGACCCTAAGCTATATTATTAATAAATAAAGGTAAGACAATCTCAAGTGTTATTACAAATAACTGAACTGATCTTCAGGAAGGACTTAGCTGATAGACCCGTAGTGCATTCCTTACAACGAAATAGGATAGACTTCTAAACCTCCTCTGGTGTTAATGATTTTTCGCAGAAAATACGTAAGTTCCGTTCCTTCCAAATGCACCAGCAGATGCAAATAGCTAGAAAGTCCCAAGCTTTGTGGATGGAAGGCTTGATTCTCTTATTTCTCCAAGCAATCCAAAGAGAACGAATATTGCCTGAATGACCTTTGATGTTCAGTTGCCCCTTCAAAAATTTCCAGATTGTTCTAGAAAATTGGCAATGAAGTAGAAGGTGATCAGAATCTTCACGATGACTACCGCATAAGCCACATGAGCGGTCAGCAATGCCAGGGTGATTTCTTTTCTGAAGATTGTCCCGAGTGAGGATTCTATCTTTAATAGCTAGCCACATAAAGAATCTAGTTTTCTGTGGAGTAGGGGTCTTCCACAGATAAGAGGCCATTGGGCACACGATCCCTTCGACGTTTATGAACTTAAAGAAAGACTTAATTATGAAGATACCAAATGAAAACCACTTCCAAGTTGTATCTGTGCTGTTGCTGATAGGGAATGGACCCAAGATGGCATAATCTCCTGGAGCTGATGATCTAGATTCGAGGGAATTGATTTGTGGAATTTGTCTGAGCAACTAAATGAAACATTAGAAAAGGTTAACTGAGACTTGAATGTCGCTTTCTGGCTCCAAGCTAGGTCGAAAAGTTCTGAAAAAAGAGTTTCGAGATCGAGTATTAGGAGTCGTCTAAAGTAACGATCAGACACTCACCCCTCATTTTTACTACTTGATGACGATGGAGATGAAGAACATGTGGACGTGGATGACATTGGAACTCAAAGGGAGGTGGATGGTGAAGAACATTGTGTAGGAAACAAATCGGATGATGATTTTAATATCGATGTTGGAGAGGACTAGTACTATGTGCTTTTTTGGGGTGGGTGTGCCATGTACTTATGTTATTTACTACTTGTCAAAGTTGTCTGGATAGATTGAATTATAACATTATGTTCATTTTTTGAGGTTATAGCATTATGTTACTTGATGTAATTTCTTTGAGATTATGTTTAGGGCTTTTTTTTTTCAAAATATCATTGAAAAAATAAAATATGTAATAACCATCTGCGAAAAATAATTCAAAAACTGGCCAACTGACAGCCACGTGACGAGGTGGCGCCGCAAAACACCCGTCACGTTGGCTGTCAGATTATTTTTCACCTGGCCGCTAAAACTGGTAGTTAAAATACCGTTTTTCCTATATCCCTTTATCCCCACCTGTAATCAGCAGTAACCGATGAGGATTTAAAAAGAAATACAAAAAATGAAATCGTTATTTCAAATACTGTTTTTAAAAGCAGTATTTGAAATATCAATTTCTGCCAAAGGGAGCCACATGAAGCATTGAAGCAAACCATGGTTAAAAACGGTGACAAACGGTATTTCAAATACCGGTTTTGAAAATGGTATTTGAAATATAAATTTCCCAATTCTATTATCTTGTGTTAATAGATATTGGGCTTGATTCAAGAGTTATTAAGAGAAGAATTATGGTGTGAACTATTCTTCTGTGTTGATGCAGAGCCTGAACAATTGACATGTGTAGAATGGGTAATCAAATCGCGTGTGTTTCTACGACGAATGAATTTGAGCAAAATACAGGAAACCAAAGAGGTAAAAGTGAAAAGGGATAAAGTGAGAAAAAGAAACAAATGATGAATGACAGAAACTTGAAGTCCAAGTCAAGCAAGAGATCCTCGCCAAAGGTAAAGCCACAAAGCAAAGCCAACACGTTTTTTCCCAGGTTAAAAACGATAAAAATCGATACTTTAAACACCAATTTTAAAAACGGTATTTTAAATACTGGTTTCTTTTTTTTTGTATTTTTTTAAAATCTTCATCGGCTACTATTGATTACAGTGAGGATTAAGGGTTAAAGTGAAAACAGTATTTCAAATACTAGGTTTCACAGCCAGGTGAAAAAAATTCTGACAACCGGTATGGCAGGTGCTTTGTGCTGCCACCCCGCCACGTGGCTGTCCGTTGGCCACTTTTGGAATCATTTTTTGCAAATGGCTATTAAAATAATATTTTATTTGTAAATGCTATTTTTTTTTAAAGCCCTTATATTTATGCTAATATGTTGTTTGATGTTAATTTCTTTGATAGTTGATGACTTTATATTTTATAGTATTTATACTTTATAGTCGATAGTTGTTACTTATTGTTATTGACCAACCAGTATCATATATTTGTTGATATTTATGCTAGTTCATATATAATATATGTTTAAGGAGAGGGGAGGGGTTAGATTAATTTTTTTCGACTAGTCCTGACTAGTCCTAGCTGGGCCTTGGCTGACTAGGGGCCGACTATTGACTTTGACTGCATAGCCCCCAGCTCATTAGATGATATGATCATTGTCCACTCTCTTCCACAAGAATCTATTGCGAATGCCGACAATTTTCTTAATGATCCAAGATGGGATGCTGGCAATTTTCTTAATGATCCAAGATGGAATAAAGCAGAATGCAAGAAAATAAGAAGGAATTACTGAGAGAACCTAATTGATGTGGGTCAGACGTCCTCTTATAGAGAGGTGCTTTCCTTTCCAAACCCCTAGTCTGCTTTCCACCTTTTCTCTTTATTTATGCCACTCCTGTTTTCTGAGTCTTCTGTCGTTGAGAGGGAGACCCAGGTATTTCATTGAAAGGGTTTCAAACTTACAGAGTTACAGTAAAGAATAGATGCTAGTCTCTGCCCTTTTGTCAAGTCATAATCGACATAAAAATTAGAGCTTCTAGAAAAATTGATTCAAAGGTCCAAGGAGAATTCTAGAGCCTAGAGAATATTATTGAGGATTGCCACCTGCTTTGCTTTGGCTTCGGAAAAAAGAATAATATTACCAGGGAAATGAAGGTTATTAATGGCCAAGAGTTACCTCGAATGCCATTGATGAACCCTCTCTTGAGTTGGATCGGTGCGGAATAGCATCAAATGTAATAACTGCTAAGATGAAGAGAAAGTGGGATAGGGGGCAGCCTTGTTTCATGCCCTTATTCATCAAAAAGTGATTGTCTACCTCACCATTTATGAGACAACAAAGCTTAGATGTATCTTGATAGGAAGAGATCCAGCGAATCCAATTGGAAGAGAACCCTTTAGCCTTGAGGGTGTTGATGAGAAAGTCGCAATGAAGACGATCAAATATTTTTTTTGAAGTCGAGGAAGATGATTTCTTGGGCTGTAGCTACGCTATCCAAAATTACTTTGCCTTTAATAAAGAATGACTAGGATTTGCTGATGAGATATCCCACTACCGACGCCAGATTATTAGATAACAATCTCCTAAATTGACGCCAGTCTATTCGATTGACTAGGAAATCTGATACAGTGTATGCTCCATTCTTCTTCGCCTGTAGTGCTATCCCAGAGTAGTTTAGACTGGCTACAAAAGCGGAGCCATTGAAGAAGTCATGTACGAATGTACATGTTTGGGGATATGCATTCCTAGAATTTTTGTAATAAAGACAACAAAAAGTCGTACATATCTAGGGATATGCATTCCTAGAACTTTTGTAATAAAGACAACGAAAAGTCATCCGAACCTAGGGCACCATCACTATTCATATCTAAAATTGCTTTCTTAAACTTCTCCGTAGTAAATTCTTTGTCTAGATTATCGTCATCTGGCATCTTCTTCAAGGTGTGACCTTCCCAATCCAAGGATATAGTATAATTTGGAAAATGGAGCGAAAGTAGTTCGTGAAATGGGTATAAATCCCGACCAAGGTTCGAAATCTCCATTTCGGTGGAAATTTCGACCTTCTGGATATGGAAATATTTCGTGGAAATATTTCGACAGTGTGGAAATATTGCAATTTTGTAGAAATGGTGGAAATATCGATTTGTTTATGGAATTTTTTAGTGAAACTCTGGATAGTCATAAACCAAGTATATATACACACTTTGGAACACTCAAATAATATTTGTACCCTATCTAGGGGTATAAAGCTTCACATAACATGTGTTCAATATATTGAGCCTATGAGTCTTGTGCAATCTTATTTGGTTCGGTTTTGATATATATTTTTCAAATGTTTTTTAATCTTTTTTTTGGATAAAAATATTTTTGAAATAAAGATTAGTTAATTGTTAAAATAATGTTTCAAACGATTTTGAAAGTGGACTTAAAACAAGAAAGTTATGCAAATTTTAAATTGTACAAAAATTATGCTGAAATGTGAAACACTGTTTTTTTACTAAGTCTGAAAGAAAGAGTTTTTATAAAGAAACGTTTTTATACATTCAAAATTTTCTAAGATGGACCATAGTTTTCTAGATGCACTCGTACTTCTACATCTTGTGGAATTTTTTGAGCTAAAAAGGAGTTGATTTAATCACTTTTCTCACCATGTATATTTTATAAAAATCCATAAAAACTGTTTTCTCCTACTAAAACTGAAAGTTTACTTTTTGATTCCTTTGTTTTTTGATTTTTTTGATATTTTTATTGAAATCAAATGGGGGGGTATTTGCTTATTTACATATAATAACTTAAAGTAAATGTTTCTCTATTTACTTTAAGTTATTATATGTAAATAAGCTGCTGAGAACCAGGCCCCCCAGTCCCCTTTATAACCAGTCAGTCACAGAATTTCGGATAAATTTCGCGAAATTTTTCGATATTTTCGCGAAAGTTCGACAAAAACTCGCGATATTTCGTGGAGATGTAAATATTTCGTGAAAATATCGCAATATTTCGCGAAACCACTCGATATTTTGACATTTCCAGTTCTGCTCGAGATTGCAGGTTGTATTTCGTATCGGGTTTTCATTTTTTCGATATATTTCGCGAAATATATCGATTTTTTGTTCCTTGATCCCGACCAACACTTCCTCAGTGCCATGATGATGTTGCCCTCTAATCAAGGATGAAAACAACAAAATAAATCACAAAAAATTTCCATAAAATGAATACCCGATTCAAAATATGCACTCAGAATTAACTGACACAAAAAATGAAGAATATTTCAGAATTAATTGGAATATTTTCGGAATAAATCAGAATATTTCAGAATAAATCTGGAAATTCAATTTTTTTTTTTTTTTGAGAAATCCCTCTCAGTGGATGAGGGGGGGTTCGGCCTAGACCCCTACCAGTGCATTAAAATAAAAGGAGTAACAACTTACAAGAACCCAAAAAAAGACAGCAAGAAAAAATCAAAAGAGATTACAAATGATGTTATCTAGTTGCTCCAATCTCTTCCCTTGCAAAACTACTTTCCACTGTAGTAACCGCCTCTTTGCCAGGTCTTTGACCACATCTCTGTCCGTAATCTTCTGCCGAAAAATCCTGTTATTTCTTTCAATCCAAATGCTCCAACAAACCGCCATAACCACCAAGTCCCAGCTATGACACAATCTTCGTTTAATTCTCTTCTCTCTCCAGACTGCCCATATAGAAAAAATTGACCCCGGTATACCTCTGATATTGAGCCCCTTCTTCAGGTGCTCCCAAATTCCCTTAGAGAAGGGACAATGGATAAAAAGGTGATTAACATCTTCTCTGCCCTGCTCGCAGAGAATACAAGATATGTCCGTAATGTGCTGATTACCACGTAGAAGGAGATTGGTTCTGGTCAACAACTTCTTCTTGATCATTAACCACATGAAGATACATATCTTTAGGGGGACTCTAGTCTTCCACAAGTCACCAGCCACTGGGCAAATTACACCTCCCTTGTTAATAAAATTGTAAAAAGATTTAGTGGTGAATTTATCTGTAGACGCCAGACGCCAGGTAGCCTCATCCTCTGATTCACTGATCGAAATGAGGTGAAGCAGGTCTATCAGCTCCCGAACTTGGTACTATAAGTAAACAGGAATAACTCGACGAAATTTAATATCCTAGGCTGTGATGTTATTGCTAACAGAGCATTGAGACCGAACCGAGCATTTCTTATTCCACGCTAGCTCATATAGTTCAGGGTACCAGTTCTTAAGTTGACCCTCCACCAGCCATATATCCTCCCAAAAACTAGTGGACTTACCATTCCGCACCCTCAGATTAATGCCACATTTATATATATAACTTATTTTCTGAATCCCGCTCTAAAAAGGGGAGATTTTACCCGACGTTCTACTTCTAACCTGCAACGGTTTGAATCTCTTAAAGTTTCTGCCTCGGATCATCGAACTTCAGTTATCTCCTTGGTCATTCTGAAGTCTCCACCACTATTTACCCAAGAGAGCTTTGTTGTGGTCTGCAAGGTTAATAACACCCAGTCCTCCTTCTTCCTTGGATTTGCAGACATTCCTCCATTTAGCCAGATGATAAGTTTTCAAATTGTTATCCGCACCCTTCCATAGGAATTTACTCCGAATAGAATCAATTTTCGCAATAACCCACTTAGGCATGAGATAAAACGAAATGTGATAAGACGGAATCAGCGTTAGGACTGCGTTAACCAAAGTCAACCTGCTTCCCAGGGAGAGATTATTTCCTTTCCATCCCGCCAATCTGGCATCCATCTTCTCTATCACCTTGTACCAGTCATTCTTCTTAAGTCTACTACCATTCAGAGGTAGGCCTAGATATTTAGTAGGAAGGGAATCTGTTCTGCAGTTCAATAATGTAGCTAGGGAAATGGCTAAAGCGTCATTATCACCTATATAGAAAAGAGATGTCTTCGAGAAGTTTACCTTCATCCCTGAAACAATCTCCAACGAGTATAGAAGAATCTTAAGCATGATGACTTGTTCCTTCTTCGCCGCACAAAAGATAATCGTGTCATCAGAAAAGTGCAAGTTCGCTATTTTCCAGTCTGAGTCGCCGATGCCTGAAATAAAGCCTCTGGTCTCCACCCTTCTGATCATTGCATCAAAAACATCCATAGCCAGGATGAAAAGAAAGGGGGAGAGTGGACAGCCTTGTTTAACTCAAGATCAGAAAAACAATCTAACAAAAATCAGAAAAACTCATGAAAAATTAGAGGAAAATATCTAAAAATCTTTAAACATGTAGATATTATAGAAATGTTGTTTAGGTGTTCCAACGTGTGTATGTATGTTGTTTATAATTGTATAAAATCTTGTTGTAATATATATATAAATGTTTAGAATGTTATTTATTTGCAGAACATGCATAGAAATACATGCTATTTAGAGTTTCACAAGCGAATATTATAGAAATGATATTTAAGGATTCCAAAGTGTGCATCTATGTTTGATTTATGTTTGTACAAAGTTTCATTGCAAAGTTGCATCATTTAGGCATATTTCTATCATTTTTATATTTAGACTGTTATGCATTAATACAACATACAAATACATGATATGTCCAGCTCTATTCCTCTTGATAGTGTGGAAATGCGATCTAAGTGTTACAAAGTGTCCATATATGCTTGATTTAAGGTTGTTTAGGGTTTTGTTGAAAAATTCCATCAAAAAATCAATATTTTCATCATTCCATAAAAATGCAATATTTTCACATTGTTGAAATATTTTCACGATGAATTTCCATATATGCCAATATCAATTTATTGGTCGATATCAATTTTTTGAACCTTGCCTCTAACTTCAATGTGGTGAATCAAATTTCTTTTGTGCATGTTGTTAGCCTATTTGTAGAAGTAGGAAGTGTTTTGGTCACCAAGCTTCACCCATTGGTCCCGAGATTTCTCTTTCCACATAGTTTCTTCACAATTCAAAATGGATCTAAGCTCCTCTTGGATGGAGTATAATTTAATTTTTTACAAGTCTGAGAGGGGAGAAGATTCGGACTTCACCTCTAGGGTATTGATGTCGCCTAGGAGACTACGTTTGGTGTTGCAAATATAGCCAAAGGAAGAATATTCCCAGCCTCCGATCTTCTGGCAGAGATGCCTGAATTTTCGAACGATGTTGCGGGTTGAATTGAAGTCATTCGGAGCCTGGCACCACCAACGTCTTGCTAAAGAATAAAAGGATGGGTCCTCTGCCAACCTTTTTAATAACGAAACCTGCGAGGAGACCATTGATATGAGGAGTCAAGAAGGAAGGGTACATGGTTAGAGACAAAAGCCTGTAGCGCTGTCTGACTATAGTTGGGGTACTGAGAATCCCAATCATCCAAAATTAAGAATCTGTCCAATCAAGCAAAAGAAGATAGATCCCTCTTGGTTCTCCTGGTGAATTGCCAATCTCCTAGTGGCAGGTCCACTAGGTGAAACCTCTTGACAAAAGCCACAAAGTCTCCATTCTACGTCTGCTTCCCACCCATCATGTGCATCGTAAGAAAATCTAGTAACATAGCAAGCTCTGCCTATTAGTTTCTTTTTCAGAAGTCAGAAGTGAACACAACAACCTATACATAGAAGTCAATACAGTAACATGGACATAGTATATAAAAGGATTCAATATGCATCAGACTTCCGCTTTGCTATGTTGGAATTGTAATAGGCACATCGAACACAAAAGTAATTGCATATGCAAACTGCTTACCTGCTTTGTTGCAGTCATGACAGTAATCTGCACATAGTACACAACGTTAACCAGGACATTTTTAATTGTTACCTGCTATTTAAGAAATCAGTGTAGCATTTTTGGTAGAAATTGTCAGTAACATGGATATTGTGCACTACCTGCACGTGGATGTGGTACACTAATACCTTGACATACACGATTACCCACTTTCAGAAGCCAAAATAATAATCTGCACAAGAGCACATACGCAACGGTACCCACATGCTATTGCCTATTACTAATACCTTTTCAGATTGATAATTTGTATATACCAAATATTACATTTCTTTTGTTCAACATTGTTCTCTATCATTTCAACAAGTCCTCACATTTCTTGAAAAAGATCCTAGATCAAAAGAAAAAGTTACATGTGCTGGACCATCTTGACTAAAGTTTATGAAAGTATTTAGGGTTGGTTGAAATTGTGTCCAAAATGGATATTTCATACCTTCTTATTACGTTCATTCATGAGCAATTGAAGGTCTACAACGAAGATTATTTCCCACAATATTTTGTCAATGTTTTTTTCCAATTCCCTATTCTCACAAATCCAGTTAAGGTTTATTTGTGTCTTAGGAAAGTGGTTTTTTCATGGAAAAAGAGAAGGTTTTATCTAGATAAGGAAAGCATTGTCTTGAAGCTGTTTGATATTGCAGAATAAAAAAAAGCTTTTTTTTTTTCTGTTGTTTGAAACATTGAAAAGGGAGGTTGAAGATGAGATTACGAAGGGTCAGAAAATGTCCCGAAAAAAGCAATCCAGATATGCTAGGAAAATAACTGCTTTTGTTTTCTAGAGAAACAGAAAATGAAAAAGATACTGTTTCGGGCTTTTCCTGGTTTTCTTTTTCCTAGACTTTTCCTCTGAATAACATATGGAAAAGTTTGTTTTTCATGAACGTGTTTCCTTGAAACCAAGCAGCTCCTTGAAGAAAACCAGAGTTTCATGACCCATTTAAATCCATGCTTTAATGGCCAATCCCAAATTTTTGGAACGCTGAAAGGGAGGTGGAAGATGAGATAACAAAGGGGCAGAAAAAGGTCCCAGAAAAAGCAATCTAGACATGCCAGGGAAATAACCACTTTTGTTTTCTAAAGAAACAGAAAATGAAAATGATCCTGTTTTGTGCTTTTCCTGGCTGTTTTCGTTTTCCTAGACTTTTCCTCTGAATAACATATGGAAAAGTGAGTTTTCAATAATGTGTTCCTTGAAACCAAGCAGCTCCTTGAAGAAACCTAGAGTTTCATGACTCATTTAACTCAATGCTTTAATTGCCAATCCCAAATTTGTCATGAAAAATCAGAAGAGAGATGAGAGGCTGAGTACACTGTTTGTCCACTTAGAAGACTACGAGCCTAATGCATGCCCTTCCCTCGTATGATCTAAACCTAGAAGGTTCTATGGAAAGTCGTGTCACCATAACCTCTCATACTGTAATTCTGAAAACTGTATATGTTTGGCTTCCTTATATAAACCTTTGTCCTTCAGAAATTTTGATGTATTCTTTTACTTTTTAAAATACCTATTGTTGCTTACTCTGACATGCATTTTCAGAATACAACTCCTCAAAAAGAAACTGAAGCAAATCTTACTCTTGGTGGTATTGATCTTAACAGCTCAGGAAGGTGGGTATGTCATGATTCATTATCAATTTGTATATTTCTTTCACTTATAGCTATTATGCTGGATGAAACTTTAATTCATTCTCAATATACTATTGCAAATTGCACAGTATTGTTGTCAAAGTAGATAAGAAGCTCTTGACGGTGCACTTTCCTGATGTTCGTGATGATCGAACTTTTACACTTAAGGTATTCTAATTTTGTTTGAAATACGTTACTCTTTCCTTGATCATTTACAAAGTAATGTGTATCAGCATTCTTTTGATTAAACAGGCAGAAACTTCAGAGGATTTATACGAGTGGAAAACTGCATTAGAGAATGCTTTGGCACAAGCGCCTAGTGCAGCCGTTGCACTGGGGCAGAATGGAATCTTCCATAATGATATAGCTGATTCAGTTGAAGCTTCATTTGAACAATGTACACTTCCTTCCTGTGGTTGATGCTTCAATGGTTTATTTGACTTGGGACCATAATATCTCACTAGGGTTCATTCCAATTGTTTTTTTTTTCCCCATAAACCTATTAAAGCAGGTGCTGCAATACTCATTTTCATATTAAAAAGATGTGCTATAGTACAACATGCCTGTTATTTGTGCTTCAGTCTTCTTCTTTGTACAGTTGCATATTTTTGATGGTAGAACACTTTAACATGAAGCACCAATGACATACCTCGATTGGATGACGTCCACAATTATAATGTGGTAACGAGTTTGAAAATAAAATTGTGATAATGAGATGTGGTCAGTGTGATTTCAACATTACTATCATTAATGTTCTTGAAAGCAGTCTTGAGGGTTACTTTAAACCTAGAATTGACATAATACGTATTAGTACTTTAACTATGATTCTAATATTTCTTCATTCATAGGCTACCCACTGCAAGGAGTAGGTAACAGGCTAGAGGAACATATAGGCATTGGGTATGTGTCTCCTTAGCGGCTTAGCCAAATAATTATCTCTCTAACTTAGGAGGGAACCAAAGAATGCAAACATTCATGAGGAGGATTGCATATGAGGATGCTCCAACCAATCTAATATTTGGAGCTTTAAATGTTGAAGTGGATAGAAAAAACTTCCACTCATATAATCTTTTTCTCTTGAGCATGTGGATTGTCGTGGGTTCTCTTGATGAGTGGCACACCAGAGGTGGTAGTGGCAGACGTATGCCTACGCGCATTACTTGTTTACCCTTTGAGGTAGTTTGGTGAGTATTAAGAAGAAAAGTATGCTTAAAGTGTACATTGAAGTTATTAAAAACATGTATGATGAAGCATCGATAAGCGCTATAAGTAGTTTGGGTGAGAAGTGAATTTTCACCTGCCTTAATGTTTACTGTTGACTGAAATGTTTTCAGTCAACGGTCATCATTAAGACAATATCTCCACATTTGCAAGAAATGAACTTATTACCAATATCCAAATGTAAATATTTGGTGTGTTATTTGCAGATGTATAGTCAGTATTAATTGATGAAATGAGGATAAGGTTGTATGCTTGGTGTAGTCTGTAGGGCTAAGATTAGTTTACTTCATTTTTTCATGTGCGTTATTCTTTTGTTTTATTATTTGAGGCCTGGGAAGTTTTAAGTTTAAGAGGGACTTTATTGAGAAATAGGTAAGTAAATGATGATGATTCAGGTGTAAAATGTTTGAGAATGTCAACTTAGGATTATGTATCCTAAGCCTCACTAGGGCATAAAACCAAAATATAAATTTACAAAATACGCTATAATGAAGCTACACGAGGGAGGGAGGGAAGGTACAATATTCACACTAAGACACCACTACATTAATAAATCATTGGCACTATGCCCCCTCCCCACCACAAAGTTTAGGTGGATCAACTATGACTATGAGTTTGCTATGAAGATGCCAAACTTAACTGATTGGGATAGGTCATAGACGTCAGAGCTTGTATTATTTAGAGATGTTACATTTTCCTGTCTCAAGTGACATCTTAGCTTGTTTCTCTGTACATTTGTACATTCCTATTTTGCCTCCTAGTGATTCTCTTTTCTACAATTTAACTTACCTTTCGACTTGGAGTCCCCAAATCTCTCTTCAACTTTCCACTATGTATCATGGTATCAGAACCTTGAGTTGAAGGGATTTAATTATGTTTGTGAAAGCCTCCACATATCTGTTATTTTTCTTAATATGTTTTCTTCTTGGAAGAGCATTTCCATCCACAAGTGATATAATTGAACTCTGCTTGCTGAAATAGTTTCCGATGGCTGTCTGGGCTGCCACTAACAGCTACAAAGATAGGCTCGGTATCTCCTTCAACTGTTGCCAAGATCTCTCAGTCATTGTGTCTGTCGGTGTTGAGAATTGAAGTCATTTTCTTGATTACCATTAGTTGCTGCTGTGGAGATTGATCAGTAGCTCTCGATGCCCACGTAAGATTATTGGTGTCTTATATATTTGGACTCATCCTCTTGCTTTGATACATTGGTAACTTAGAGGGGGATCCCAAATCTTAGTAGTTCATGAAGTCTAATATATCTAGGGTGTCACACCATGATGATTCTACACCACACATTTAAGTGATATTTTATGCCTAAACACCAGAGTTCTTTGTACGAGATTCATTTACAACCATAATATGTATAATATGTGCACAAATTCGTTATACAATAAATTTCTCTAACAAGATGGGCCATAAATTGCCATATCATCAGTCAAAAACACATATGAGAGAACTGACTATACATGTGATACAGATGAAGAAGGGGGCTGCCTATATAAGTCCCCACTTAATAGAATCCATTTCCTATTTTTTAGGATCTAAAATTAAATAGGAAATCTATATAACAAGGGACGACGGTTTTGTGCTGACTAGGACAAAAAGAAACCAAATGCTGACTAGACAAAACTCTCGCGATCACAGCCGTTCCCTCTCTTCTTCCCCCGATCTTTCTTTCTCTCTTTTCCCGGATGTCTCTCTCCCCGTATTTCTCTCTTTCCGATTTCTCTCTCTTCCCGATTTTCTCTCTCTCCGTCCGTCCGTCTCTCTCTCTCTCTCTCTCTCTCTGTCCGTCTCTCTCTCTCTCTCTCTCTCTCTCTCTCTCCGATCTCTCTTTCGCCACTGTTGGTCATCAGCACGACGATCAGAGAGTAGAGCATGATCGCCGTCGAAGCCAGCAGCGTCGATGCCACACTGAGGGAGGAGCGGCTGTCGCCCATGCCAGCATCAGCCGACACCATGAGGTGCAGCAGATGGGAACGACACCTGGGGCGGGCGGAGGTTGGGGTTACGTTGACGATGGGCGCAGGTGGTGATCGGGTGGCCGAGTGACGTCGGGCGCTGACGATCAGCATCGGCGAGCCGGTGTCGGGCTTTGGTGACGTATCGAGAGAGAGGTTAGAGGGAGAGAGGGAGGCCAAAGGGCCTGACTACGTCGATCGGCACGGAGGGCGGTGCCGGGGAGGTGCGGCCTGCAAATCGGTGCCGGGTCCGTGGACCTTGATGGGGTGATGTAGGGGTTTGAGAGGAGGGGACTTAGCCCTCACGTCCTGCCGGGGGCCGAGGCCTGGGTGGCTTGATGGGGTAGCGGCCGTCGGTCACTCGTCCTAACCCATACACGAAGAAGAAGAAGAAGAAGAAGAGAGAGAGAGAAAGAGAGAGAGAGAGAGAGGGTCGAATAGATAGAAGATCAAAGAGAGGATTGAGAGGCACTTGTGAATTATCAGCTCGCTCTAAGTGCTGGGGCCTGCTACCCCTACTTTCTTGAATTGCAGTGGGCCCCAAGGTTGTATTGTACGCAATGGAACCCTCCATTAGCATTCAAGAAAATGAGATGGATGGCTGAGATGAATTCGGCATGTTGCTGAATTTTTCAATTGGTACTGTAGTGGAACCCATTAGATTTTTTTGTTGCTCCAAGTGTTGTATCATCCTAGAGAAGCCCTCTTCTCTCTCTCTCTTTCTCTTTTGAGCCGGTTTATTTTTCTTTCAGTTTCAGGTTACATCAGTTCTTAAAGCGGAGGAGTACAACAGCATGGGCGCGTCGGCCCAAGCCCGATCTGAGTAGTTGAAGAGAAGCTCGGAGAACCCCCCACCCCCCCTCTCTCTCTCTCTCACTCTCTCTCTCTCCCCCTCTCGTTTCGAGCATGTTGTTGTGGTTCTCGAATGCTATTCATGATTAGGGTTCCTGCCATTTGGCCGGATGGATCACATTCCACCTCAAGCTCTACCATCAGACCCTGAATCATTGTCGGACTGAATGAAGCATTGTGTCGGTTTGCACAATGTTTTTTTTTCTTTAGAAAGGACAATCTATATATAATCGCATCAGTTTGTGGAGTGTTTTTTTTTCCTTTTGAAAAGATAAAATCTATAAATTTTTTTGGTACTGTCAACAAATTGAAAGTATTTTTTTTTCCCATTATAGTACCATTTGAGAAACCAATCAGGAGAGAGAGGATGATAATGGAAGATTATCTATCATACCAATTTCTATCACCAAAAAGAAAAAAAACAGGAAAACACATTTAACCAAAAAAATCAAGAAAAAGAAAAGGCAAAGCTTCACAAATGAGAGAGAAAGGGGTTGACACAATACTTTGTCACACATCTAGATGAATAGTGATTTCTTAAATATATTAGAGAAAATTAAAACTAATTATAGAGATAGAAAGAGGGAGAGAGAGGGGAGGGGGGAAGCATGCATACAATTTTTTCTTTCTTTTTTTTGCGGAATTAGCTAGGCAACCAGCCGCTGAAGGCGGGTGTCCGATTCGAACACCGACAAGGTGCTCTCACCGCCGAATGCCATCGTTGTGGATGAATGTTGGTGTCACAGAGCATCAAAGCACATGTTGGGGCGCTGCTGAACGAATTTTAACGCCCCCGCCGAATTGGGGCACCCTCGCCGAAAGTGTTTGGCCGCCTTCGGCCTTCGGAGTGCTGACAGGCACGGGTCGGGTATGGGTGCAATGGATGGCTGTGACTTAGGGGGCAGATAAGTGGGTCAAAAGATTTGGGTTCGGGGGTTTGGGGGGGGGGGGGGGGGGGGGTTGCCCGCTTCGTGCCAATCGGGGGGTGTCTTGCCACCGAAGGCGGCCCGTTGCATTGCTGACAGGTGTGTTGCCGCCGAAGGCAACCCGCTGCAATGCCGACAGGCACGGGCATGCACTAGTGTAATAACAATTTAAGGGCTGTATATTCCTCTCTCATGTACATACTAGCGAAGGAACCTATGCTGCTTCTCTATCTTCTCTACCAGAACATGCCTTATAAGAAAAATTTATGAATAACAAACTTGTATTTTTAGAATTATTACTAGTGTCTTTGTTTTAGTTTCTTCTTAGTCAAGCGAGTTGCACTTACAAAATATGAGTCCAATGTAATTAAAAAATAGTTATTGAGGATGAATAAATTTATTTCTTTGTAGTTATATCTTGTTTTTTTCTCTTTACTTTTTTGCTTCTTGAGTTAGCGTTTCTTATCGCTTAATCAACCATGTTCTCGAGTAAATAATAGGGAGGATTGCCAAGAATTTTTCGACAGGCTGATAAAAGTGACATCAATTTTCTAAAATCGATGTCGAAAGCTTGACCAAGGTGACTTGCAAGCATAGTCACAAAGTTCGGCGTTTTTGTGAAAAAATTTATGGGCAGTCGATATATTACCATTCTCTTCTCAATTTTTATAGGTTACCAAATTCGCCGGTTTTTTTGGCATTTTTATTGAAAATAAAAAGTTAAAAAACATGTTTTTTTGCCGAACTTTGTGACTGTATCAAGGTTTGAAATCTTGGCCGATACCAGTACGTACCGGTTTTGCTCGGTTCGAGACCAGTACAGCACCCGATCCCGATACCTGGCCCGTACAAGCCGGTACCGGTCCGTATCGGCCGGTTCAGGCTGGTACTAACAGGTTTAATTTTTTTTTTTTTTTGGTTTTTTTCCTCAACCGGTATCGGTTCGTATCGGCCGGTACCGGTATGTACCGGCCGGTACATATCGATTTGGGGCCGACCGATACCGTGATTTTGAACCTTGGACTGTATCGATGATAAGTCTGATGACATTAAAATTCAACTTTTTTTTTTTTTCTGATGATGAGTCCGATGACATTAAATTCATGGAGGATGAAGAGAATGAAGCAAGAGAGGATGATGCAAGTTTGGCATTGGAAACTCTCGACGACATGATGGATGCTTAGTTTCTATTTTTTATTCTATCTTGATTGGTGACTATTGGACAGTGGACATCTTAAGTTTTGTAATATTTTCTTTTGGGATGTTATTATCAGCTTATCATGATGTTCGTAACTTAGTATGATACTTTGTGGGGTTGTTTTGTTGCTTACTTGCATTTGCATAGTTGTATGATTTACTTAGTTGATTTGTTGTTGTTGACCTACTATCTTTATATAAGTCGTGTTAGAAATATCGTATTTGTTTAAATGTAGGCTAAAAACTTGACTTTTGAAGGCCCCCGAACTTGCCTTTTTTTTTTCTTTTAAATTTCACCCTCGCCGATTAAAACCCGAACCCGTTTTTTCCTCCAACTTTTGCCTGTTTTTTTCCCCGATCTTTCCAATTTTCGCCAAACTTTCCCGAGTTTTACCCTTGCCGACTTATTCCCGAACCCGAACTTGGTGACAATGCTCGCAAGAAAGGGGCATGCCGAGAAACCTAATAAGCCAATTAACTAGTAGGAAGTTATACCTTGTTGGTTATGCAGTTCATGCTCATGCAACCAGGATTCAAACAATAGATTTTGGAATCACATTCATTTCTATGGAGCAAATTATAATCCAAAGAACTGATATGAACCAACATTCCCACATAAATTGTGAAAGATGCTGATGATACCATTTAGCTATATATAGTTCAAGCAAGTATGTATTCCTATAGATGGCAGAGGCTTAAGACAATTGTTTGTTTATGCTTTACGATCATATGCTAATGTATTTACTTTGATATGTCACTTTGTTCAATCACTTCTCATCTATAGTCTGCTTTAGTTACTCACACTTCACGTTATAAAATATAATTTATTTTCTTGACTATTGTCAAAAAAAAATTCTTGTTGGCTATCTAGGATGACATGATATTTTTTGGGTACATTTTTATTGCGTAACTCATTCTCTTTGAGAACCATAACTGGTTCAGGGTTATTTATAGCAAAAATTTAGGTACACAATGTTCTGCATAAATCAGATATATCATGATTTTGTATTTTTTTTTATTATTTGAGTGTTTGGGTGTGTTGTGAAGATATCTAAGATCCCTAAAATCAGGGAATATGAAATTTCTACTTTGATTAGAATGTTTTATGATTTTTCCTTCTTACATATTCAATTCTATTTAGTATTTTCTCCAAACTCCTTGAAAATTATGAACCTTAATTTTTTTGAGTGTTGGATCAAAGAATATGAAACAATCATGATTTGAAACTACAAAACATCCACAGGCAGTGTTAGATTAGATCTGCTCTTTCAATTGCAGGGAGGGATAGGCGACCAGCGAAATCCTTGGTGGTAGGAAGACCAATTTTACTTGCTCTAGAAGATATTGATGGGAGTCCATCTTTCTTGGAAAAGGCCCTCAGGTTCATCGAAGAGCATGGTAAAGTCTTTTTTTTCATGTTGCTTTGTTATCAAATGTGACAGAGATACCTTTCCTGATTTTTAATTTGCATATGTTCCCTATCCTGAATCGTGTAGAATACATTTGTTCCTGTAACATTCCCCAGAGGGCCCAGACTTCTAAATCAGTTTTACTTCACATAATTGAGATATTCTATTCGATAACATGCCTCACGGATTTTGTATTAAAATGCTACCAAAATGAGAAAAAAAGGAGGAACCATCTGTGGGTGACTCGGGATATTTGTATGCTATTCTTGGGCACATGGGAGTGAAAGATAGAACTCCACATTGAAGCTTGCATATATGTGACCGATCAGTTTTCAAGTGTGCCAATTTATGGATATACCTTTGTAGAATCAATCTTGAATTTGTTTAATCTCTTTTAAGAAAATAAGTTTATGCTCAAGGAGCTCTTTAATTATTTAATTGACTCGGGCTTTAATTTGCCAGGAATCAAAGTGGAAGGTATCTTGCGGCAATCTGCTGATGTTGAAGAGGTAGAACGTAGGGTTCATGAATACGAGCAGGGTGTGTTTACTATCCTTATTTTGTTGTTCTTCTTATGTTTTTTAATTTGCAATGCTTTTTTCTCTTTTATGTGTAGAAGCAAAATGGATACCTTTTTCCTTTGGTAGCATTATTTTCAATATTTCCGGAACAATAGTCTTAAATTGTTGCATTTAGGTTTTCATCTTAGATAATAAGTCACCCCTTAAAGTGCATAGTAGGCCTGAATTAAATCTTTTTTCAGGAAGAAATGAGTTTTCTCGGGACGAGGATGCACATGTTGTTGGTGATTGTATCAAGGTCCTTTTGTTTCCAAACACATTAAATACATGAGCTACGGTTTACCACCTGTTTCAATAGTTTAAACTGAGCTACATATGATACTTATTAATGTTGTCGATACAGCACATACTTCGAGAATTGGCATCATCTCCTGTTCCTGCATCATGTTGTACAGCATTGGTAGAAGCTTACAGTAAGTAAGCTCAAAAGTGATTTACGTTATTTCATTATAAGGTCATAGTAATATGTAAATCGTTATTCCATTGGCCTATTTATGAATTTAAATCATTTTTGTTTCATACTAAATGTGTTAGGAACTTAGGACTACCATACTATCATCTTGTTTCAGTATTATTTTCTCATGCAGTTATATTTTGGGTCTTTGCATTTTTATTTTGTTGTAGACAGGGTACCAAATTTCAATTCCTACAGTATTTCAACACTGTAGGATATGGAAATATTGTGTGGAAATATTTTGACTGTGTGGAAATATTTTTGTTTTATAGGAATGATGGGAATATTTAATTGATGATGGATTTTTCAATGAAACTCTGGGAAATCTTAAATCAAGCATTGATACACACTTCGGGCACTTAAATCACATTTCTACATTAACTATGGGTGTGGAGCTCCACATAGCATGAACTGATACCTATGCTTCAGAGTTGTACACCCATTTAAACATAGAAATGGTGGAAATAATGACTAAAATTTTGGAAAGATATTATACACAATCATAAATGAAACATAGATACACACTTTGGAGTTTGGAATACATAAACAACATTTCTGCACTATTTACTTGTAGGAACTCTACGTTGCATGTTTTACTGTGCATGTTGTGCATACGCATAACAATCTAAGGTTGTACATTTTAGAAAATTTGGGCAAGTTAGGTTTAAATTTGGGAAATGAGGGCGAATAGGGGTAAAGTTTTGGGGTAATTTTGGGTATATATTTTTGAAAGCTGGCCTAGATATTTCAGAAATTTGGGGTAGATTATGTTAATTTTTGGGAATAATTGGGGTAAATTTTGGGAGGTTAGGGGGAGATTGGGGTACATTTTGGGAAATTTTGGCAAAAGTTTTAGGGAAATGGATGGAAATCTCATTTCTAATTTTTTTAACCCCCCGCCCCCCCCATAAAAAAAAACCACCACCAATTCTTTTCGAGTGCTTGAATTTTCAATTTATTTCCTGTCACGAAATGGGTCGACATTTTGTACCTTGGTTATAACCATATAGGTATCTGCTTGAAGTATAAAAAGTGGCTCTTATGAGTGTAACCAAAAAAGAATCATATGGATAAAATGAACAAAGACATATCTCACATATGCGAAGCACCAGAAAATTGTCCAAAAGCAAGAAGTGGGTTTCACAGTCCAGATATGCTAAGCTGATACAGTGAAAAAGTAAACTGGTGCAATACGTTGCATGGGTTTCAAATACCATTTACTAGTTATCATACTGTCTATTATGTATTTGATATAATGGTATGCTATGTACTGATGTATCTATATGGTTGGTATCTGTTTTGTATTGTCCCTATAGGAAGCTAAACACCTACAAGTCGTATGCCATCTACCTAGGGTCTGCTTTACATATTTGTTTTCTTCAGCATTGCTCTGCATCGATGATGAAGTCCTATATGGAGATGCTTTGAAATCCCTTCTCAGTTCTCACTACTGCCTTAAAATATTCGGTTGGATTTATAGTTTGATTCTAAAACCTGAACTATAATTGATCATCTCTAATGGTTTTCCCTGCCTGAACCTACTGATTTTTAGCTATAAATTGTGTATGAGGGAGCTTCTCTGAAACTACTATCTCTCTTTATATAGAAGCATGCCTAATTAATTAGGCATTCCTATCAACAAATTCAACTATTTGTCACTGAAATTGTAAAGTAAGAACTAACTTTTAAAGGAATTTCCCTTTTCTGGTTTGCAATCAAATTCATCTTTAAGAGAGAAAACTTAATTCAGTTGAATATATGCATAAATTCCTTGATAAAAAATCATTAAAGAAAACTATAGTTAACCTGACCAATTGATGGGATAAGCTATGTTGGTACATTAATGACAAACAAATATATAAACATGGATTGGACAATATTTTCTGATGTTCAAATATTTCATGTAATTTATATTTTCAAGATTTTCCAACTTTGTAAGATAGGTTTCTTCCCACTACTCCAAAGATGCATATTTTGTTAGAGTAATTTCAATGGTTTTGTTGTGTTTTTTTTCTGATACAATTACCTATGAAAAGTAAATGATCCCTTTGAACTTCCTATTGAGCATGTATCAATTGATGTGCTTACTTAATCAATATCTAGAATCTAGATGAACCCACAATTTGAAGTTAGGGCGATTTGGAATGCTCTAATCATTGATTACATAAGGAACATTAAGGGATTGTTTATGGTACAAATATCGCATGCCAAAAGTACAACATACGCCTTTTGAAGTCCCTTGCTCTTGAACATTTTGACCATCATACATAGAATACTTTGGAACTCCTACTGATTAATTGCCTGGTGCAGGCTTGATTTGCATTAAGGTTCTTTAAAACATTATTATATTATTATTTTATTTATGTCCGTTTTAGGCCATTTATGATGTTTTTGGCCTTTATGTGCTTTATTTATCATTTGGAATCAATGCCTTGTCATTTGGGGATGTCCGTGACCTCATCTGAGAGCTTTTCGGATCATTTCGAGCTCTTTTGGGTGTTTCCAATTTTTAATATTAATGAATAGACCAGTGGTTATCTACATGGCGCCCAATGGTCGAGATTAGATCTCAAATCCGATGGTGAGATCATCATAACTTAAGTTATTTGACGATTGAGCATTAATGGGCTTCAAAATTTACCCATCAGGTTTTTATGATAAGCCTAAAGGAGTTCCACAACGCTCCCTCCTCTCTCCTCCCGTCTCTACCCGTGCGGCTCCCCTTTTGTCCGCTCTCTTTCACGCGGAACTAGACCCCTAGGTCTCTCTTTTATTGTTTCCTCTCTCTCTCTCTCTCTCTCTCTCTCTCTCTCTCTCTCTCTCTCGTTTTTTCCTCTTCTTTCTTTATTTGCCGTTGCATCTAGGCGATCAAATTCGTTTTCCTTCGATCTATACTATCGAATTTAAATCCTAGCTCTATAAAAGAGGCCAAGACAATTTTTTTTAAAGATTGTTGCTTCCTCTTCATGAGAGCACCCTAGAAGACGATGGCTTTGAGCCCTCCTCATTCCATAACTTCACCTCGGGAAGTACCTCAATTCTCTTTAGACGTCCCGACTTCGTCTCTAGAAGAGTTTCTAGTTCGAGATTACGAACGATCCGACAATTCCGTCGATCGGCCTTGCTCCACGAGAGGATTCGGCCATGATTCCTTGCATCTGTGGCAAATACTATCCAGGCTATATGACATATTTTTCCCCTTTGTTTTCTATTTTGTTACCTATTCTTTATTTATCCATCATCATCCTCTTTTAATCCATCTACCCCGCTGTCCTTCGACTTTCAAAAGCCATTTTCATCTCCCGAGTCCCGAAGAGTGCCCAAATAATCATCGTTCGACTCATGATCGATTGGTGTCTTTGTAGATCTCTTTAGTCTTAACTTATATATATGAAAATATGATTATTGGGACTTATTTTTTATAGAAATCTGTTGCAGCCCTTATTTTATATCATGTTAATATTTTTATAAAGCCTAAAATCAAAAACCCCGTTTAAGAACAAAATACTGCTTGCTGTTTTTTTAAAATATGCACATATATCGAGCCATAACTTCATATCCAGTGCTCCAATTAACCTCTAATTCGGACCAGCCCTTCCTAACATCAATACCCTCACTTCCACCAAGTTTTGTCAAGATCGAAAAAACTGGACACACTACAAAGATGAAAATATCCCTCGTTGTCCTAAGTCTTGGTTTCCTCTAAATTCCTCCCAAGCCTAGTGTAGGTCCTCCCTTGCCCAAATCACTACCTCTAATCTGCATGTCCCTGTCTTGTGGATATCAAAGACTAAGTGGAAATATGTATGAATGTTCAAGAGAATTAACTTAATCAAATGGAGCCATCCTCCATGTGAATGGAATCTGGCCATCCAATTTGCCAACGTCTTTTTTGAAGGATCAATGACTGGCTACCAATTCATCACCCTCAACTTTCTCCAAAATAAAGGAAGCCCAGCATATTTAATTTGAAATTGTTCGACTTCATGAACGAAATCACTAGCCCCAGTTTGCAGAAATGAGTCTCCAAAATTTAGACCATTTTCTGTTAAGGTTGATCTTCATCCTAGAGGCCGGCTTAAAGGAGTTGATGTTAGAACTACAATCCAAATCAATGGATGAAAAAAGAATATTCCATCATCAAACTACAAAGCTGAATGCAGCAGGGACTTTCAGAAAACTGGTGCACCCTTCAATATGCTAACATACAAAGCTGAAGGCAAGAGGGACTTTCAGAAAACAGGTTCCTACTTCAATATGGTCCACCAAGTCGAAAGCAAAGTGACCGGACTATAAAACTCAAATAAGAGTCTTGATGATTAGACTTGAGTTTGAGTTAAACACAACCACAAGCTGATCAAGTTAGATCGATTCGTTTGAATTTCAAAAGAAATGAAATACCTCACTCTTTACAAAAGAATGGAGGGAAAAGTTTGAAGTTCAAAAAGATAACTACTTGTGGGAGTTAAGGAAACCACTTAGCAGCCATGTTAGCCACCTTGATAGTTATTCTCCAATACCTTAGGTAGTTATTTCCTACGATAACTACCTTAAGTAGTTATTTCCTACGATAAAAGGAGGGGAAAGGAAGAAGAAGGTTGGCTTTGGATTAAAGAAGACACTTGGGAAATCTTCCACAACCACAAGCATGAAGAATTCACAAGGCTTCCGCTCAAGATACTTCAAAGATCCGAGAAACTCTGGAGAAGGAGGATTGAAGATCAAAGCAAACCAATTGAAGATCAAAGAAGATAGAAGATCGAAGATCAAAGCAAATCGAAAGGAGAAGATGAAGCAAAGAAGAAGTGAAGAACCAACAAGAAAAAGAGTAAAGCAAAGCACCTAGCCGATCATGCACGAATCCCGGAAGGATCAAGCACTGCAAGGCTCTTCTCTTTTCATCTTTCTAAACCTCTTCTTGCAATCTTTGTATTCCGAAAAATCAGTAAAATCGAGTATCAAAAGATTGCAGACGGATCTCCTCACAATCTCATGATATTTTGTACTCCGCTCCCTCGAAGCGAGTCTAAGTATAAATTTGTACTTGAGCAATACAAAGTTACTAATACAAATACCTGAGGAAATAAAAGATGAAATTGGGCTTGATCGACGGAAAACATACGAGGGTGTGACGACGATGACTCGGTGAAGCTCAACAATTGAAGGAGGGTTGTCTAGGCTCGCTGGGTCGAAGCACAACCCATCGATGCGGTTGGTCGTGACTGGCCGCCGATCAGGATGCCGACGGGCAACAACAAGGGAAAGAGACAGATGGGGTGGCACGACTCCCTTTGTAGCGGAGAAGTGGCTACTACTGCTCCTTCACACAGGGTTGTTGCTCCTCTACTTCGGGAACATGAGAATGAGATGAAGAGGAGGAATAGATAAGAGCTGGCAGTGGAGATTGTTGATGAGGGTTTGGGGCTGCAAGGTTGTTCTTAAATAGAGAAAGGTGAGGGAGATAAATAAAGGAGATAGAGATTGAAGGAAGGGATTTGATTTGTTATCGGATTCGGTGGGGAGGGGATTGTAAAACCCTAAGTGTTGGCTACTGAAAAGGGCTTTGAGGGGAGGCCAATCGATGCTGTGAATTAGGTAGGGGGAAGAGATATTAAAAGAGGGGAACAATATAAGGCCGTCTGATCTTCAGATTGGAAGAAAGGACGACGAGCAAGGCTCTCTTTGCGCATGGGATAAAAGAGTCTACTCCTATGAACAATAACCTCGTCGTCAATGTTTAAAAAGGCGTTCGAGGCTTACGCCTTGAGGCCCGCCTCGAGGCGAGGCGGTCCTGTGCTGCCTCGAGGCGCACGCCTTAGCAGCCACATATAAAAAGCATACGCATCTCCATCAAAGGGCGTACGCCTTTGTCCGAGGCGCGCCTCAAGGCGTTCGAGGTGTACGCCTCTTGCACCAGGCGTGAAACATAGGGCGGGGAGGGGTTAAAACCAATGTTTGGTGTGTGTGTGTGTGTGGGGGGAGGGGGGGGGGGGATGGGGGGCACTAAATCCTTTTAGATCTTTTTACATTTTGAAACCCCCTTGTCTCCAAAAACCCAAAATCAAGATCTAGTGCTCATTTCTTTTCCGATTTGATTCCGAAGTTGTATACTTTTTTGTGGATTGTCTACCAACTACAAGTGAGAGATAAATATTTTTTTCAAGTTTAGAGGTATGGATCATGATCTTGTATCTTCTAATAGGTTTCTCTATGTTTTTTTATTTGTATTTTACCATTCTCATGTATTTATATCATTGTTTTTTTTTTTTTTTTTGAATCTTGACAATGTTAGTCCTATATTTGTATTTTATTGTTTGTTATTACTTGTTAGTCGTTACTTTAATTATTATCTTGAATATTAAAGAATTAAGCATGTTTGAGCAATTTGACTTTCAATTTTATTGTTAGATTGCTCGATGGAGTTCTCAATTGTGTCATATAAGATATTTTCTAACACATTGTGATTTATTATGATATCTAGTTCAATTATTATTACACATTCAATAATAGTATTTATTTTGGTTTTTTTCTTTTTTAAACGTTTTTTTACTAAAATGCCTCAAAAAAATTCGAGGCTTATGCCTCGCCTCTCCAGAGGAAAAACGCATCGGTACGCCTTTTTAAACATTGCTTGTGGTTACTGTTCACGGAGTACTATTCACTATATTTTTTTTATAAAAAATCATATTTTTAAAATTTGAGGAAATTTTATGTATGAAACACACCTAGAAAAATCTATCATACCCATCTATCACGTTGGATTGGGATTTTGATCTTTTTTTTGTACTTGTTTAATAAAATAATAATAATAATATTAGTTAAAAAGCACAAACTGCGAAACTTGGTTGACTGACCAAACGATGCTCGATTATCACGAAGTTCCATGCTTTATTGGTGATCCAGATCACAATTTCGATATTGGTTTTTAGTTTTTTACATAACTAAATGGTTGCTAAAAGTCTAGGAAGCACAGATGCGGGTACGGGGACACGGGTACGACACGACACGGGTACGCCGACACGGCAAATCCTAAAAAAAGAGGACACGGGTACGGCGGGGACATGGCAAAATAAATTAATATATTTTTTAATATTTTATGTGCAGTTATAATTCATATATATTTCAATAACAAAAAAATTATCCCGTAGAAAACAACTAAAATGAAAATTTTATGCATACTCCAATCGACAAGCGAGAGTCGAGGACCTCGAGGTCCTCAATACACATAAGTAGAGATAGACATCAGACAACCATAAGTTCCATACTTCCATATTTCTATAATTCAACAACCAAAAACATCCAAAAGCACCAAAAAACAAAAGAAACACATGATAATGAAGATTAAGCATCCATGTTCACATCATCATCATCATCTCCATCAAGAAATATCATGGCCTCCAAATCCAGTTCATCAAGCGAGAGCTCTGCAATCTCAAGCACACCGGCACCATCAAGTGAGTCAAAGCTATCCCCTCCTACATCCCACATCTTGCTTTCCCCTTCATGATAGTTTGGACTTTTCCTTGATAAGAGCCGTAGATTGTTGTGCACATAGACCAAATCTTCTCCTCGTTGTGGAGCCATCTTATTTCGTTTCACTGAATTGATAAATGCATAAGTGCTCCAATTTCTCTCACAACAAGAAGATGAGCAAGGTTGTCCAAGTAGTTTCAATGCCAAGCGTTGAAGTTTAGGGGCAACATCTCCATGCACAGCCCACCATAACTTAGGATCCATTACCCCTCTATCATGCAATGAGTCGCCGTCTCTAAAGTCATCTACCCCACTAGAGAACTTGGCGAATTCAATGTTGACCATTCTACGCTCCTCTGCATTTGGAAAGAATTTTTGCATGCATGCCTTTCTTTCCTTAGCAATCTCTGCATCTTGATGCGGTGATAGTCGATTTGTAGCACCACTTAGCCATTCATGGCTATAATATCTACAAAAACAAGTTAACAAATCTAATCAACCATGAATTATAAATAAAAATATTCAATAACAATAGAAATATTAGCCCATTAGATTTAGTTACCTAGGATTCAACGAATGCGCCATGCAATGTAGTGGTGTACTGCTTTTGTTCCACCTATCAACCAAGATATTGTGCACTACTGTATAGTAGGATGACTCCTCGCCTTCTTGCTTCTTCTCATTTCGATAGATGGCAGTTTTCACATTCTCAATCATTGTATCCCACATATCATATACTAGGTGGAGGCATGGTCTATCAGTGTCCGCTAATCTCAGCATATCATATATAGGATCTGTAAAGGAGAGGATGTAGTCAACCTTATCCCACTACAAGTCATCAAGGACTTTCTCTTTCACAAACTGTGCTTTCCCCACATCCTCGTCTCTATACATGGACTATTGATCACTAATGACCATGTTTTGGAGACCTTTCTTGATAAGCTTGAACCTTTTCAGCATCACCACCACCGAGGCAAATCGGGTATTTGCAATTGATAGCATCTTCAGCTTCACAAACTTATTGAAAATTGCGAGCCTCATTGAATGATTCATGATAAAAATTTTAATCATCGAAGCATCCCCAGCGACAATGGTGATCCAACTGCATTCATCATATACTATCTCATTTGCCTCGGTATTTTTTGCAGCACATATATTTTTAAGGGCGAGGTTGAGGGTATGCACCACGCATGGTGTCCAGAAAATGTGAGGATGTGTGGCTTCAACAAGTAAACCCGCCGCACGACAAACTGGAGCGTTGTCCGTGATAACTTGGACAACATTTGCAGCTCCAACCTCCTCTATGGTTTTTATGATTAAACCAACAATGAAATGCTTGTCCTTATACTCACCCTCACAGTTCACGGCCTTTAGGAATACAGGTTGTCCTTCTGACACTGCTATAAAGTTGATTAGAGGTCTTCTCTGTGCATCAGTCCAGCCATCACTGACAATGCTCACCCCCTTATCCTTCCATGCATTTCTCACTGGTTGCAAAAGCAACTCAACATTTGTCCTTTCCTTCTCCAACAATGTTGTCCTCAACATATTGTAGCCGGGCGGCACAAAGCCACCAAGGTTGCTATTACAAGCCATGGTAAAAGCCTTCATATAATGAGGATTTCTGGCTAAATGAAACGGCAAGCCACTTGTGAAGAACATACGAGCTATCTCCGCTTGTAAGTCTTCTCTAGCACCAACATTGAAGGCCTTCTCAATCGCCGTATTTCCCACCGCCTTTCTTTTTCGCGGATCAAATGCTTCTTGCCTAAACGAAGATGACCGTGTACTGCTTCCTCCAACAGATGGCAAAGGTACTTCTTTGGGCATAGTCTCCTTGGCCTTCAATTCTGCTTGTTCCACTTCTCTTTTCATTTTATTAATTGCTTCGGTGGTCACCTTGCTACATTTTCCGATCCCAAATCCAGTAATTTTCAACAAGTGTGCCTTCAATCTAGTATATGATCCTGTGTAGGTACTCTTGCAGAAATTACATTCAAATTTAACATTTCCACCACCTCCCGAAGCTTTCTCAACCCTTGTTACGTACTTCCACAACGGTTTTGTCTCGTCGTCTCTTGACCCACCAATGACACCACTTTCAACGGCAGGTTCAGAGCTAGAAGTCGCGACAGAACTTGATGTGTTCATTGAAATTCCTAACATGACAATAATTTACTTAACAATATGTAAAGATGCAACTAACAATATCAATATGCAAGTATGCAACTTTACGAGCAACTAAAGCAAACAACTATAGAAGCAAGACTAGCAAGTTCAAGTAACTAATCTAAAGTAACTAATTAACAAGTAATTAACAATTAAGAACAAAAAACCCACTGTTTTTTAAGGAAAAAAAATTTCAACAATTTTTTATTTTTGAATGCATAAACATTAATTAATCCATAGTCATATTTTTGAATGAATTGCCTAGACATATTTTTTTATGAAGCCCAGAAATTAACTACAAACATTGAATCAGTCCATAGTTTTTTTGTTTTTAAATGCATGACAATGACTGATTCATGACTATGCATTAAAAAACAAAAGTTCTTAAAAAAAACATTAAAAAAAAAACTCAATGTTTTATGTAGAAAAAAATCCGCAGTTTTTTGTTTTTGAATGCAAAAACATGAATCAGTCATGAGTCATGACTGATTCATGTTTTTGCATTCAAAAACAAAAATTCTTCAAAAAAAAAAAAATTCTTAAAAAAAAAAAAACAATTTTTTTGTTTTTGAATGCATAAACAGGTGAGAAGGAAGGAGAAGAGGATGAAGTAGGAGCAGAGGAATGAGAGGAGAAGAGAAGGAAGAGAATCAGGAAAAAGAAAAAAAAATCACTGTATTATGCTCACTGTATTATGCTCACAGTTTTTTGTTTTTGAATGCATAAACATGAATCAGTCATGGCTGATTCATGTTTTTGCATTCAAAAACAAAATTTCTTCAAAAAAAAAAAATCTTAAATAGGAGAGGACTCAGAGGAGGAAAGAGGAGTATCTGCAGTCGGCGGCGAGGTCAGCGGTGAGGTCAGTGGCGAGTTCGGCGGCGAGGCCGGCGGTGAGGTCGGCGGTGAGGTCGCTCGATCTCGAGCAGAGCAGAGCAGAGGGGCGATCGCTAGGGTTTCTCGCGCAGAATGAAGGCCGGGCCGCCGGGTGGGTGGGGGTTATTTAGTTAGGTCGGGTCGGGTCGGGTCGGGTACAGAATTTTAAAAAATACCCATTCGGATCCGTCCGTGTCCAACCCGAGTCCGGCCCGTGTCCGGCCCGTGTCCGAAGCCCACAACCGATTTAAACCATGTCGAGCCGTGTCGGGCCATGTCGGACACGTGTCCGGGCCGTGTCCGAGCCGTGTCCGTGTCCGACACGTGTCCGACACAGGTACGGGTAGGCGGGTGAAGTGTCCGTGCTTCCTTGCTTAAAGTTAAAGGATATCAGTCAGAAACGATCAATATTGAGCATTGAACAACCACAAAAAAACTCAACCAAAAGTGAGTGTCGGTTACCTCGAAGACAGAATATACAATCACACGACAACCCAACACGTTTTTCGGAGCAACCCAAAAACTAATTAAAACATCACAAGCGTTACGTGATAAAGAAAACACCAGACAACCATTTTATTAATATTTAAAAAGATTTTGGGGTGTTACATCATACCCCAAAGGAATTTCTTATTTTCTACCCTCTAAAAGAAAGTTTGCCCCATAAATTCACCTACCGATAACATTTGAATACAAACTCGGGTATTGAGCTTGCATCTCTTACTCTAAGTCCCATGTGGCCTTACACTCTGAGTGGTGTTGCCACAACGCTTTGACCATTGGTCCACATGGATGGTCTTAGTACACAAAACTCTCCTCAGAAGGCAAGATGCAGATAGGAAGTTCCTAAAAAAAAACGTTTTGACTAAGCTGACGATCACGCCATTCTAGAAAAGAAGGATCTGGCTCGTACTTTCCGACTCTTGAGCATCGAAACATGAAAGACATCATGCACTTTGGAGAGCTGTGGAGGCAAGGCCAGGCGGTATGCCACTGTCCCCACCTTCTTTTGAACCTCAAAAGGGCCAACGAACCTTAGAGCTAACTTCCCACGCTTTCGCAAACGAAAGATGCCCTTCTGCGGAGAGACTCGCAAAAAGACATGGTCTCCGACCTCAAACTCTAACAGGTGCCTACTAGTATTAGTGTAGCTCTTCTGTTCTGCCTGTTCTAAGCTACCATTTGCCGCTCCTTGATCACCTTGATTGTCTCGATCGTTTGTCGCACAATCCTTGGCCCTAGCAGACTACTCTCGCCAACTTTAGTCCAACAAGTGGGAGACCGACACGGGTGTTCATGGAGAGCCTCAAAGGGTGCCACGCTTGCCTGGAAACTGTTATTATAGGCGAACTCCACCAGCGGCAAGTGACTCTCGCAACTACCTTTGAAATCAAGTTACGTATGCCTTGAGCAATGTCCTCGAGTATCTTAATCATCGTCTCATACTGCCCATCGGTCTGAGGATGAAACATTGTACTGAAAGACTGCTTCGTACCCAAAACATTATGCAGGCTCTCCAGAACTGTGGCTCGAACCTTTGATCTAGATCTGAAACTATAGAGACAGGTATCCCATGCAGCTTGACAATTTCCTTCATGTATAGTTTGGTAGGATCGTGAAGAGAAGTGGTGGTGTGGACCGGTAAGAAGTGTGCTTACTTAGTCAACCAATTGACCACTACCCAAACGGATTCTTGGCGGTTTCGTTCTACTTATTGGAAGAATCATTTAAAGATATATAGAACAATTGTAGAGAAAGTGAGGGCATTAGACACTGATAGTATGACAATTTTAGTGTCTAATACTCGAAGATGCAATATCTGTCCTCTATCCAGATTTTGTAGAAATTAGTTGTAGAAAGACTAAACTGCAATGTTTCTATCTCATAATCCTTCTATATTCCACTTAACAAGCTCATTATATTGTTGAAGCATGTGAGCATTTAATTTTATCTTTTTGATATTCTTTAGGAACTGATCGTAAATCGAGAATTAATGCTATGCATGCTGCAATAGCTGAAACATTCCCTTTGGCTAATCGTCGTCTTGTGCAGAGGTACATTATGCAATCTACAAATACTATTTATTTTAATAGAAAACCTGTGTGTACTCAAGTTGTTTGACTTTGGAAAAGAATTATCGTTGTTGCGTAGTCATTGAAGGTCTGATTTTGACAATTTCAACTATGTTTAGCAATTAGTATTCATTGATATTCTTTCCTACAAAGATATCATTTGCTTTGGTTTTATTACTCTTTCGTTGGTACCCATTTTCTAGATTTAGTCAACTTTTGCATTGTGTTAGAATATGTAAATACTTTATTAGGCCTTTTAGTCCTTTTTAGGGTATGCTCACCTTTTGGTGACCCCATCCTTGTACAGATATATAGGGCTATTGCCCCAATGAGTAAATCAAGCTTTACTCCCAAAATTCCAGCATTCATTTTTTCCTTGTTTGGGTCTAACATGGTATCAGAGCCCTAATGGGTCTCTGGTAGATCTTCCTTCAATCCAAGCATCGAAGCTTTCAACCGAGCTTCTCCTGCATTGACATCGGCATCCAAGTCTTCATTGAAGACTCATCTGCATCAAAGATTGCATTGGAGCTTCGTCTGCTTCTAGCTTCATCGCACTTCTCAAGTTTGGGGACTTCCAATCGCTGCGGGGTTTCTTTTGCTGCATCCGGATCCGTCCCTCGGGGTCTCGACGGAGAAGAAGAAAGAAAAAAAAAAAGCTTCCGATCGCTGCGGATCTTGATCGCTGCGCTGCGGACAGAGAAGGAACTGAGGAGCTTCGGATCTTGATCGCTGCGGACAGAGAAGGAGCTGAGGAGCTCGATCGCTGCAGACCTCACTGCGGACCTCGCTGGCGGCTCAGAGACGAAGGGACGAAGGGAAAACCTAAGTAGATTCGCATCTCAGCCGTTCGTCTAATCTACGGTGAGATCCTCTTCACTTAAGTTTCTGTTGCCATGTCAGCGGTTCGATCCGGCCTTGGTTCAATCCGGTTTAGCTCACAGTCTACTGATTCAGTTTGACTCAATCCGGTTCAGTTCACTGTGGTTCACAGTTTATTGGTTCAGTTTTTTTTTTTTTGGTTCAAACCGTTGGTTCAAGTAGTTTTGGTTCAATCACAGTTCACAGTTCACAGTTCACAGTACCTGTTCAACAGCAAAGAAAAGAGCTCTCATTTATATGAACTATAAAAGATTTTTGGACTTTTAAAGGACCAAATCTTGTCCGATTGCCACTGTTTTCATTGCGCTGGACTCCTTTTGCACCCCCAGACTCTCTAGAGGCACAATTGTTTAAGTCCATCAGATCTTGTGTCTCTTTCCTCTTGAGGTATCAACTATGGCCACCTCTTTAAAGCCCGACAAGCTTCCTAAAATAGACGTTGTTCTCACCGGTGCTTCAAATTTTCGATTGTGGGCCTCCACATTGCGCATGCATCTCGGTGCCCACAAACTCTGGAAGTATGTGGATGGCATGAAGCCCACTCCTGCAATTTCTGATAACTCCTCTACTGCAAGTATGGCTCAAGACTCCGTCGAATCTGAAGAATGGGATGATGTTGATTCCATCATTCGCTCATACATCGGAGCTTCTCTTTCTCATGAACTACGTGTGGAAGCTCTTCAGTTTCCCACCTCTCAAGAGATGTGGTTCTATCTCTCAAAACAATTCGTTCAAACTGGCGGTGCACGGGCATTTCAGCTTGCTGCTCAGGTTCAACAGCTTCAGCATGCCTTCACCCTTCAGCAGGGCTCTCCGACTACTGGTACTGCCTCCGCTGCCTGGATTTTGGACTCGGGTGCCTCACACCATTTGACTTCTGACGCTTCTGCTCTCACTGCACGTACTCGTGTTCCTCCTGAGCTCCAGCTTCGCACTGCTGATGGTTCCCCCTTACCAGTCTCTTGCCAGGGGACTATCACCATATCCTCTGACCCCAGTGGTCGTCTTTCTCTGCCTGACGTGCTTCTTGCTCCTTCATTGTCCATTAATTTGATTTTTATCAGCAAACTTGCTGATTTGGGCTATATCACCACCTTCTCGTCCTCGTCTTGTCTTGTGCAGGATCCTCGGACGGGCAAAACGATTGGGACTGGGCATAGGGTGGGCGGTCTGTAGCACTTGAGGCATCTCCATATACCGTTTACCACCTCCATTGCTGATACCACCTGTGCTGTTTTGGATCTCTGGCATCGCCGATTGGGCCATCCTTCAGCTGCACGTCTCCGTACTATCTTTCAGTTCGGAGCCCTCGGTGATATCTCATTTACTCCACCATCTCCGTGTGTTAGTTGTAGCTTGGCCAAGCATTCTGCTCAGCCATTTCCCATGCATGAGTCTATGTCCTCGTCTGTCTTTGATTTAGTGCATTCGGATATTTGGGGACCTGCTCCTGTTGTATCTCTTTCTGGTTTATCATATTATGTCAGTTTCATTGATGATTTTTCTCGTTTCACTTGGGTGTTTCTCTTACGTCGTCGATCTGATGTTTGTCGGGCATATCGCGACTTTACCAGTATGGTTCATACTTAATTTGGAAAGCGAATTAAAATTTTTCGTTCTGATGGTGCTCGCGAGTATCTTTCCTCTGAGTTTCGTGACATCCTTTTCTCTCAGGGTACATTACCACAACAGTCATGCCCTTACACGCCTGCACAGAATGGTGTAGCTGAGAGAAAACATCGCCACATTCTCGAGACTGCTCGCTCTCTCTTATTCTCTACCTTTGTTCCTCGTCACTTTTGGGCAGAGGCTGTCCTCACCTCAGTCCACTTAATCAACCGTACTCCCTCATCAGCTCACACTGGTCAGTCACCCTTTCAAATCCTGTACTCCGTTGTTCCTCATTATCGTATCTTGCGAACCTTTGGTTGCACATGTTTCGTCCTGCTTCCTCCTAGTGAGCAAACAAAACTCACTCTTCGGTCTGCTAGATGTCTCTTCTTGGGGTATAGCTCTGAGCACAAAGGTTGGCGTTGCTATGATCCCTCTGCTCGTCGTATCCGTATCTCTCGTGATGTGACTTTATTTGAGAACACTCCCTTCTACTCAGGGGTCTCTATGGATCAGGATTTATCCTTTCTTCATCCTTTTGAGTCACTCATTCCTCCAGTCCCCTCCTCCTCTGGGATCTCGGTTCCCTCTCCCTCAGCTGACTTACCAGTTACCCAGGATGCCTCTGCTGTTCCTCCTCCCACATTTGAGCTCCCGCGACCCCCGGTCATTTCCACTTACACACATCGTCAGCATGTTCCAGCGGTTCCATCTGCTCCTCCAGATTTTCCTGCCGCACCAATGCCAGTCTCGTCTAGCCCTGAAGGGGGATCTTCTGCTCCTCCCTCCCCACGACGTTACCCTGAACGTGACCGGCATCCGCCGGATCGCTATGGTTTCTCTCATACAGCCTCTTACTCTTCACAATTTCATGATTTTCTTGCTGTTATCCACTCCCTTCAGGAGCCCCAAAGTTACCGCGAGGCTGTCCAGGTACCCCATTGGCAGCAAGCTATGTCCGAAGAGTTACAAGCTCTTCAAAAGACTAATACTTGGGAGCTTGTTCCTCTTCCCCTAGGGAAGGATGCTATCAGTTGTTGCTGGGTCTATCGAATCAAGACTCGCTCAGATGGCTCGGTTGAGAGGTACAAGGCCCGCCTAGTTGCTCGTGGATTCACTTAGGAGTACGATATTGATTACCAGGAGACCTTTGCCCATGTTGCAAAGATGACTTCTGTATGGACCTTGTTAGCCGTTGCTTCTGCTCGTCACTGGCCACTCTTCGATATGGATGTCAAGAACGCTTTTCTTCACGGAGATCTCTCTGAGGAGGTCTACATGCATCCCCCTCCGGGTCTCCTGACTCCTCATCATTTTTGTCGTCTTCGTCGGGACATTTATGGACTGAAGCAAGCTCCTCGGGCTTGGTTTGAGTGCTTCAGGTCCTCGGTGCTTGCAGCTGGCTTTACAGAGAGTATGAATGACTATGCTATGTTCACTCACACCTCTACTCATGGCCGTGCGATCCTGCTTCTCTATGTTGACGACATGATTATCACCGGTGATGATACTGCTACTATCGACTTTTTAAAGAGGCACCTCCAACAGCAGTTTGAGATGAAAGATCTTGGTACGCTTCGCTATGTCCTCGGTCTTGAGGTTGCTACGTCTTCCCGGGGATTCTTGGTCTCTCAGCAGAAGTTTACTTCTGATATATTAAGTCGTGCTGCACTTACTGATTCACGGCCTGTGGATACACCGATGGAGCTTAATGTGAAGCTCCATCCCACTGATGGCGAGCTGCTTCGGATCCTACGCGTTATTGTCAACTTGTTGGTGCTCTTGTCTATCTGACAATCACTCGTCCGGACATTGTCCATGCCGTTCGAGTTCTTAGCCAGTTTGTTAGTGCTCCTCACTCTGCTCACTATGCCGCACTTCTACGGATTCTTCGCTACCTTCGAGGCACAATGACTCGCTACATTCGTGGCATATAACCATAGCCGAAAAGCATTTTACCATCTCATTATTGCACTTATGTATGCAGGATAAATCGGCGCAGCTAATACAGTATTCTATGAAGATTATTTTAGATTCCCTATTAGTCATGTGAAAAATCCATTTGAAACAAGAGGACCAGAGGTCAACTTTGGTATCCCTAGTGAATAGTACTGCACGTAATTCATGAAACCCTGTTGTGAAACTATTAGTGTCGAGGAAGATATTTGAGCCCAATGGTCTCTGTTTTAAGTCAGAAATTCGTGACTAAGTATCCTTAGTGTGTAGCAAGTTGTGCCACTATAAGATGGTGCTTGCAAGAGTGACGAATCTGCAGGTACAGTACCCCATACTACCATCTCAGAGTGCATGGTAATAAACTGAGGCTGCAGCATGAACAATTGACTAGACAAGGATTGGTGAAGACATGATAATCAATCATGTGCAATTCACATACCGCCTTCAAATCTTGACCATTATACCTTCGGAAGGGGCAGTAAGCATTCATCAATAACCCCATGTATATGAGTATATCTACCATCAGAATGAACCTCCTTCCAATTTCCAAATGTTATAGTTTGATGTTTTTAAGCTTTTGATGTCTCGTTGAAAGATAGAGAGAACATGAAAGGTGAACGGAGGTCAAAAAATCGCTAAGACAAAAGGAAAAAGATAAGACTAAGCATAATGTTGCAGCTTTAGGGAGAAAATGTAAGTTGTGGAAAGAAGAATACGACCTTGAGATGAGGCACCCTGATCTGCATCATGATTTTTATCATTTTTATTGCTGAAAACAATATTATTAGCAGTTTTTAGTTTAATTCAATTTTTAGGCCATTTTCAACATTATTATTAGTGAAGAACATTACCTACATTTTGGGGATGTCCACAATTGTTTCGAGTGACTTTATGATCATTTTGGAAAGCTCGAGTTCGTTTCAACATTTATTTAATTAAATAAAAGGCTAGCAGGTTATGGAACCAACAATTGAGATTAAAACTCGATCCAATAGAAGGATGAGCATGACTTAAGCCATTGATGATATTGCAAGTCATTGGGTCTCTTTTAATGGGCTTTTAAGATATAGCAAATTACACTGACATCCCCTGAGGTTTGCCTAAATTACATGGACCTCCCTTGTAGTTCTGATATTTAAACTGGCCTCCCCTATGCTTTACTTGTCGATAAGAGATTCTCCCCTCCGTTAGTGAGCCGTTTGTATCTCGCACTTGAAGTGTTGACGTAAGCAATAAAATTTTTGAAAACCCAAAATTACCCTTTGGGGAATACCCAATGCTTTAAATATCGGCGATATATCGCTATATCGCCAGCCTCCAACACCAATCAAAGTTAAATTTTTTATTTTTGGGGAAAAAGTCGACATATCGCTAATATATTGCCAATATATCGCTAATATTGCCAATTTATCGTTCAATATCGCCGATATATCGCCAAATATCGCTGATATATCGCCAAATATCGCTGATATATCGCCAAACCCACCATTTGTTGTTCTTGGTGGATTTGAAGCCTCTCTTCATGGATTTGGGGTTTCTTCCAAACTTCTAAGTTGAGGTATATTTTCAAATCTTTTTTAATTTCTCAGATTTCTTAAATAGATCTTTATGAAGAATAGATTGTGAACATGAATCACATCAAGTTTGAGGTGATTCATCATGAAATTAATTGGGATTCATGGGTTTCATCAATTTAAACCCAATAAACCCTAATGAAATTTTAGTATGTAAATACTACACATCCAATCTACTTGCTGTGGGGGGAAATTTTCGAGCCGCCTTGATCGGGAACCCCGCCCCACAGCCTTGATTGAATATTGATGGTTTGTAGAGTTAGAGAGTTGGGAGAGTAGATAGAGAGAGTAGAGAGTGATGACACAAGGATTGGTGACGGAGTTCAGTCTTACGACCTACGTCTCCGGGCGAGAGGTGCCACCTGATCTTCACTATAATTTGAGTAAATGAGGGTTGAGCGTTCTCTCGACAGGCCGAGAGAAGCTTCTTACAATGTGTTTGCACGGAGCAATTAGAAGAGTTTAAGAGGAAGAATGGAGGGCTCTGGCTCTGGATCTGGAATCCCTCTTCCTCTGATCGAATGACCAACCCCCTTCCTGGATGCCTTGGGGGTCCTTTTATAGCGTAGGCCTGTGCCCGATATGGCAGTGATGACGTGGCGCTGATGACGTGGCACTGGTTCTGGGCCTCCTTGCTGGGCCCTTATTGGGCCGTTGTTCAGGCCCAATAAGGGGGAGGGCTTGATCTGCAAGCCTTGTAGAGTGGGCCCATGAACCCGGGCGGGCTTACTCACTTGGGCCGTTTTGCGGGCCCATGCCGCTCTGATCCGGTCCGGTACAATTTTTGCACCCACAGTTACCCCCTCCCAGTCGGGTCAGGACCCCCTAGGTTGGCTGGGATTCCAAGGTGCAAACGTTTTAGGATTCTGGCGCGGTTGGCGAGGGTTGTCGGTGCCGCGGTTCGTATAAGCAGAGCCTTCTTCCGCCGATGCCGAGACCCTTTTTGGCGCGAGCCAAAAAGTCTCGGTTTTGCGAGGGGGTGTTTCCGAAAAAACAGTGCGTTTTCCGACCGAGTGGATACCGAGAGGGTACCGAGTGGGTACCGAGAGCATACCGGGTGGGTACCGAGACCCTTTTGGTACAAGCCAAAAAGTCTCGGTTTTGCAAGGGGGTGTTTCCGAAAAGGTAGTGCGTTTTCCGACCGAGTGGATACCGAGAGGGTACCGAGTGCATACCGAGTGGGTACCGAGAGCATACCGAGTGGGTACCGAGAGCATACCGAGAGCATACCGAGAGCCTTTTGGTGAAAGAAGAGCTTTTTCCTTTTCTTTCTTTCTCTCTTTCCTTTCTTTACTTCTCTCTTTCCTTATTTCGATGAGAGCAGATCTCTCTCTTTCCTTTCTTTCTTTTTTTTTTTTTTGGTATGTGCTGCACACGGGATGGGGGCACGGCATGAGAGCGGCGCGGGGCTTCTGCACGGATAGGAGAGAGAGAGCAGGCTCTCTCTTTCTCTGTTTGCTTTCACTTTTCTTCTTTTTTTTTTTTTTGCTTTCACTTTCTATCCTTTGACTCTTTCCTTCTTTGCTTTCACTCCTTTCTTTTTGTTTCCTTCTTTTCTTTGTTTGTGCTGTATACAGGTGAACGGGGCAAGGCAAGAAGGGTGCGGGTTCGTGCACGAGTGCGAGCCGGCCCCTTTTTTTTTTTTTTTTGTTTGTGTTGTACACAAGATGGGGGCACGGCAAGTGGGGCGCGGGGTTGGTGCCCGAGTGGGAGCCGCCCCCTTTTTTTTTTTTTGAGCTGCGAGTTGGACGGCAGCGGCAGCATCCATGGTCGGCACGGGGTGCGGATCGCAGCGGCTGCTGAGTGCTGAGAGCCGGGTCCCTGTGTTTTTTTTTTTTTTTTTTGGGTCCTCCACCAGCAGCGTTTCGATCCCGAGCGACGTGCTACTTTTGTATTTGATCTGGAGCGACGAGCGACTTCCGTTTCAATCCCAAGCGACGTGCAACTTTTGTTTCTGATCCCACGTGGTCTCCACTAGCAGCTATAGCAGCGATCATGTGGTGTTTGTAATCTTTGGCAAATCACAATCCGAGAGCGCGCCGTCACCCCCTCCCTACTCGGTTTTTTGTGCAAAACCCAGGGGTGAGACGCTGATGGTATGCCGTCGCCCCCTTCCCACTCGGTTTTTGTGTGAAACCGAGGGGGGGGGGGCTGCTTGTTAATGCCAACACACACCCCCTCTCGGTTTTCTGACGAAACCGAGGGGTGTGCTGATGGTGTGCCGTCACCCCCTCCTCACTCGGTTTTTGTACGAAACCAAGGGAGGGTTGCTTGCTGATGCTGACACACACCCCCTCTCGGTTTTCTGACAAAACCGAGGGGTGTGCTGATGGTGTGCCGTCACCCCCTCCCCACTCGGTTTTTGTGCGAAACCGAGGGGGAGTTGCTTATTGATGCCGACACACACCCCCTCTCGGTTTTCTGACGAAACCGAGGGGTGTGCTGCTGATGGTGTGCCATCACCCCTTCTCCACTCGGTTTTTGTACGAAACCGAGGGGGGGTTGCTTGTTGATACCGACACACACCCCCTCTCGGTTTTCTGACGAAACCGAGGGATGTGCTGCTGATGGTGTGCCGTCACCCCTTCCCCACTCGGTTTTTGTGCGAAACCGAGGGAGGGTTGCTTGTTGATGCCGACACACACCCCCTCTCGGTTTTCTGCCAAAACCGAGGGGTGTGCTGATGGTGTGCCGTCACCCCCTCCCCACTCGGTTTTTGTGCGAAACCGAGGGGGAGTTGCTTGTTGATGCCGACACACACCCCCTCTCGGTTTTCTGACGAAACCGAGGGGTGTGCTGCTGATGGTGTGCCGTCACCCCTTCCCCACTCGGTTTTTGTGCGAAACTGAGAGGGGGCTGCTTGTTGATGCCGACACACACCCCCTCTCGGTTTTCTGACAAAACCGAGGGGTGTGCTGATGGTGTGCCGTCACCCCCTCCTCGCTTGGTTTTTGTGCGAAACCGAGGGAGGGTTGCTTGTTGATGCCGACACACACCCCCTCTTGGTTTTCTGACGAAACCGAGGGGTGAGCTGATGGTGTGCCGTCACCCCCTCCCCACTTGGTTTTTGTGCGAAACTGAGGGAGGGTTGCTTGTTGATGCCGACACACACCCCCTCTCGGTTTTCTAACGAAACCGAGGGGTGTGCTGATAGTGTGCCGTCACCCCCTCTCCACTCGGTTTTTGTGCGAAACCGAGGGGGGGTTGCTTGTTGATGCCGACACACACCCCCTCTCGGTTTTCTGACGAAACCGAGGGGTGTGCTGCTGATGGTGTGCCGTCACCCCTTCCCCCTTCGGTTTTTGTGCGAAACCGAGGGGGGGTTGCTTGTTGATGTCGACACACACCCCCTCTCGGTTTTCTGACGAAACCGTGGGGTGTGCTGCTGATGGTGTGCCGTCACCCCCTCCCCACTCGGTTTTTGTACGAAACCGAGGGGGAGTTGCTTGTTGATGCCGACACACACCCCCTCTCGGTTTTCTGACGAAACCGAGGGGTGTGCTGCTGATGGTGTGCCGTCACCCCTTCCCCACTCGGTTTTTGTGCTGATGTTGGCACCCCATTATTGGGGCTGCTAGAAGAGGCCAAAAAGTGTCGGTATTGAAAATAGTGTGTTTTTCGAATTTCAGCCCCATTTGAAACCGACACTTTTTCGGTAAAACGCTGGTCCGCAGGGATGTCGGTGAGGGACAGTGCTATATTCGAGGGGGTTTCTTAGAGATAATCTAGGATGATGCCGCATGATGGCCAGCCGGTCTTCACCCAATGTATTACCGCACCTGGTTACTGTATTCACCAGGTACTACGATCACGTGAGGGTGTTGACTTGGCCAGGATCATGGAAGCACCATTTTATCCCGTGTTACCCACCGTCGACTGCACCAGTATGGAGACACGCACTGCCAGAGTCAGACCAACCACCCCCTGATCGGTTTGGAACCGTTAGTCATCAAAAAAAAAAGGTGTTGGCCAGTGACAATCTGATGCTTGGACCTGAGTAACAAGACTAAGCTTGGACTTTTGATCGAATGCCAATACGTCGGCGATAACGTCTCGGACTTTGTCTTCAAATGCCAAGGGCTGGGCCTTGGGCTTGTAGAGTGTTAAGGCGTTGGTCGCCTCGAACTTTGTCTTCAAGTGCCAAGGGCTGGGCCTTGGGCTTGTAGAGTGCCGAGGCACTGGTCGCCTCGGACTTTGTCTTCAAGTGCCAAGGGCTGGGCCTTGGGCTTGTAGAGTGTCGAGTCGTTGGTCGCCTCGAACTTTGTCTTCAAGTGCCAAGGACTGGGCCTTGGGCTTGTAGAGTGTCGAGGCGTTGGTCGCCTCGGACTTTGTCTTCGAATACCAAGGGCTGGGCCTTGGGCTTGTAGAGTGCCGAGTCGTTGGTCGCCTCGGACTTTGTCTTCGAGTGCCAAGGACTGGGCCTTGGGCTTGTAGAGTGTCGAGGCGTTGGTCGCCTCGGACTTTGTCTTCGAATACCAAGGGCTGGGCCTTGGGCTTGTAGAGTGCCGAGTCGTTGGTCGCCTCGGACTTTGTCTTCGAGTGCCAAGGACCGGGCCTTGGGCTTGTAGAGTGCCGAGGCATTGGTCGCCTCGGACTTTGTCTTCGAGTGTCAAGGATGTCTCCTTGAACTTGGTGCATGTCAAAGCGACGACGTTTGCCTTTGACTTATTCTCTTTGCCTTGGATAAGTATAGTTGATAGTTTAGCTTGACCTGGATTGTCAGGAGCATTTTTATCTGACTTTCGCCTTGAAAGGGCGTAGCCGAATTGCCTTCGAGCTTCCGACTTGAACGGGCGGAGTCGAAGGTCTTTGGTTGACCTGGGTTGCCAGGAGCCTTTTAATCGGACTTTAGCCTCGAGAGGGCGTAGCCGAATTGCCTTCGAGCTTCCGACTTGAACGGGCGGAGTCGAAGGTCTTTGGTTGACCTGGGTTGCCAGGAGCCTTTTAATCGGACTTTAGCCTCGAGAGGGCGTAGCCGAATTGCCTTCGAGCTTCCGACTTGAATGGGCGGAATCGAAGGTCTTTGGTTGACCTGGGTTGCCAGGAGCCTTTTTGTCGGACTTTAGCCTCGAGAGGGCGTAGCCGAATTACCTTCGAGCTTCCGACTTGAACGGGCGGAATCGAAGGTCTTTGGTTGACCTGGGTTGCCAGGAGCCTTTTTGTCGGACGTTAGCCTCGAGAGGGCGTAGCCGAATTACCTTCGAGCTTCCGACTTGAATGGGCGGAATCGAAGGTCATTGATTGACCTGGGTTGCCAGGAGCCTTTTTATCGGACTTTTGCCTTGAAAGGGCATAGCCGGGTTGCCTTCGAGCTTCTGACTTGAATGGGCAGAATCGAAGGTCTTTGGTTGACCTGGGTTACCAGGAGCTTTTTTTTTTTATCGGACTTTAGCCTCGAGTGGGCGTAACCGAATTGCCTTCGAGCTTCCGACTTGAATGGGCGGAATCGAAGGTCTTTGGTTGACCTGGGTTGCCAGGAGCCTTTTTATCGGACTTTAGCCTCGATAGGGCGTAGCCGAATTGCCTTCAAGCTTCCGACTTGAACGGGCGGAATCGAAGGTCTTTGGTTGACCTGGGTTGCCAGGAGCCTTTTATCGGACGTTAGCCTCGAGAGGGCGTAGCCGAATTGCCTTCGAGCTTCCGACTTGAATGGGCGGAATCGAAGGTCTTTGGTTGACCTGGGTTGCCAGGAGCCTTTTTATCGGACTTTAGCCTCGAGAGGGCGTAGCCGAATTGCCTTCGAGCTTCCGACTTGAACGGGTGGAATCGAAGGTCTTTGGTTGACCTGGGTTGCCAGGAGTCTTTTTATCGGACTTTAGCCTCGAGAGGGCGTAGCCGAATTACCTTCGAGCTTCCAACTTGAACGGGCAGAATCGAAGGTCTTTGGTTGACCTGGGTTGCCAGGAGCCTTTTTATTGGACTTTAGCCTCGAGAGGGCGTAGCCGCATTGCCTTCGAGCTTCCGACTTGAACGGGCGGAATCGAAGGTCTTTGGTTGACCTGGGTTGCCAGGAGCCTTTTATCGGACTTTAGCCTCGAGAGGGCGTAGCCGAATTGCCTTCGAGCTTCTGACTCGAATGGGCGGAATCGAACTTCGAGAGATTTGATTTTGAGAAAAAAAGACACTTTATTGATATAACGAAGTTGCAGTTACACTTTTCCAGAAGTTGCCCAGCGGGCGTTACGATTATGCATCCATGTATTACATTGACTTTTTTTTTCTCCACTGCTGCTGCCTTTACTTCTCTCGACCTGGTTCCTTGTTAGCGAGGTAGCCATCGAGCCGCCCTTCCTGGATCAGGTCTTCGATGTGATGCTTTAGCTTCCGACATGTAGAGGTTGGGTGGCCATGGTTGCGATGAAACTCACAGTAGGCTGTCGTATCTCCCGCCTGGTCAGAATTTGGAGGGAGAGGCTGTGGCCACTTGCAAAAGGGCTCGTTCTGTAAGTAGGCGAAGATGTCTTCAATGGAGGTGTTCAGCTCAGTGAATACCCTTTGCTCCTTTGGAGTTTACCTCTTTTCTACTGGAGGGGCTTTCGGATCTTCATTGTACCTTTTGGCCTGGGCCTTTTGGTCGGACGCAGCATGGGCAGACTTCTTGTAGCGTGCTTCATTAGGAGCTTCATCATCTTTCTTATGTCGGGAGTCACGATACTCGCGGGGCTCGCGTAGTCTTCTGGCCTGCTGATTGTCTTCCACCTCTATCTCCCGCTGTACGTGCTTGAACATTGCCTCTAAGGTACTGGGAGGGTACCGGATGAAGTCGGTGTAGACGTGGAGCTCTGGCCGGATAGCATTTTGGAATGCCAGCATGATGGCCTCCTCATTATAGGACCGACCGGTGAGCTCAGAGTGCTCATTACGAAACCTCATCGTGAAGCTCCTTAGAGACTCATCGGAGCCCATCTTCAGCCGGTAGAGTGTATCCAGCTTCTTTTCCGGCTTTAAGTTTAGCCGATAATGGTCCATGAAAAGTTCAGCCAACTCTTTGAATGTGGCCACCGTACCGGTAGGCAGCGTGTGGTACCAGTCGAGGGCAGGTCCCTCGAGACTTCCCACGAACATACGACAAAGGATATGATTCTCACACTCATACGGCGTCAGGGCCTGCTTGTAGGCTAGGATATGGAGAGCAGGGTCTCCCTTTATGCAGTTAAACTTTGGCAGGCTCGGTGTTCGCCAACCCATAATAAATGGGGTTACTAGAACTTGGGGATGCAGTGGCCCCACCGAGGTGATTAGCTGTCTACGGTCTTGATGACGGCGTCCCATGTCGGCGGTATGCCTTAATCGGTTGAGCAGCTCGCGGGCATTTGTTGCTTTCATGTGCGGAGGGATAGAACGTCCAGTGGACCTTGTTGATTGAGGCGATCCTTCTCGGCGATAACTTAGTGTACCGTCGACATCGAGGCGATCCCACACCGTTTGCCTTGGTGGTTGTGTGGATACCTGACGCCTCTCGATCCGCGGCTCATATGGTTCTTCAAGATGATGACTCGCAGCTGGGTGAGTCTTCAGTGTGCCTTCAGTCGCAGCGGGAGAGTTGAGGATCATAACCCCCGCCCTCTCAGCTGCTTTCTTCAAGGAGTCTCTCTCTTGTTCGAGGGCCGCATTCTTCTTGATGAGATTTAACAGCTGGAAGTCAGCAGCCGAGATCTCATATGTAGCCTGAGGCTCGTTCCCTTGAATAGCAGGTTCTTTGCCGGACCGACGCCTCGGGGATGATGGGTCTCGCCGATCGCTGTGCCCTTCTGGAAGGCTGCCTTGCGGCCCCAGTCGTTCCCGAACATTTCTTCGGTTGGTTGCAACCGAGACTTCTTGTTCTTCTTCGATCAGTATATCGTTTGTTCGTTTAGCACCCGCCTTTGGTGGGTTAGTGCTGGCCTTCACCATCGAGCGTGTTGATGTCGGCGTGATGATGGCGTTGATGTTGATTTGGATGAGGACTTGTGGCTCGTCACCGCAAGTTGAATAGGAGTCGGTAGAGGTGTGGGTAAGACCTCTAACGATATCCCACAGACGGCGCCAAAGATTGTGGGGGGAAATTTCCGAGCCGCCTTGATCGGGAACCCCGCCCCACAGCCTTGATTGAATATTGATGGTTTGTAGAGTTAGAGAGTTGGGAGAGTAGATAGAGAGAGTAGAGAGTGATGACACAAGGATTGGTGACGGAGTTCAGTCTTACGACCTACGTCTCCGGGCGAGAGGTGCCACCTGATCTTCACTATAATTTGAGTAAATGAGGGTTGAGCGTTCTCTCGACAGGCCGAGAGAAGCTTCTTACAATGTGTTTGCACGGAGCAATTAGAAGAGTTTAAGAGGAAGAATGGAGGGCTCTGGCTCTGGATCTGGAATCCCTCTTCCTCTGATCGAATGACCAACCCCCTTCCTGGATGCCTTGGGGGTCCTTTTATAGCGTAGGCCTGTGCCCGATATGGCAGTGATGACGTGGCGCTGATGACGTGGCACTGGTTCTGGGCCTCCTTGCTGGGCCCTTATTGGGCCGTTGTTCAGGCCCAATAAGGGGGAGGGCTTGATCTGCAAGCCTTGTAGAGTGGGCCCATGAACCCGGGCGGGCTTACTCACTTGGGCCGTTGTGCGGGCCCATGCCGCTCTGATCCGGTCCGGTACAATTTTTGCACCCACACTTGCTATTCAAATTTGAAATTTTTTTGCTTACATCATTTTCAGAGTATTATGCTATGTCATGTACTGTCAGTCTGTGAGATGTTTTATTCTTATTATGCCTTATGTTTTATGAGTTATGAATTTGTGATATGCTTTTATGTACTGTGAACCATATGGGTTTTGATATGTTTTATCATTTCCTAGTGTGTATAATTTTATTGTGATTGTTTAATTCACAAACTGTTGCAAAGTTTCTAACAGTTTATAGACAGTGTCAGACAATTCACAGACTCATATATAGAGCCTAAATTGATTGTCCCCTAGAGTAAATGATTGCTTTATGTATGTTATTGATCATAATGGTGTATCTATACATCTGATGCAGGCTAGCTTGCTAAATTAATGAATGGATGCAAATGAAATATTAAAGAGGACTTTAACAATGTTTTCGACAATATTATAAGTGCAGAACTTTATAAATTAGTAACTAAACAAGCCTATAATGAATATAAGCAAGTCTAACTACTCAAAGATCACACGGATAATATTTATGGCCTTGTTAACATTATATTTCAGATCAGATATGATATATAAATATGCTGAAATTAACAAGAAAGTGATCAAAACATAGGCATAAACATCGGATAAGTCCCCCAATGGATGGATCTAACTTTTCATGGAGCCAGCCAGCCAGGATAGTTTTTAGGACAAAATAGGACTGCTGCGATGAGGGGACAGCAAGCAGGGAATCCAAAAGGAATGCAATAAAGTGGCCGTAGGGTCAAGAAATTAGGGTTCTATGCCTAGGGTTACCTTGGGATAGAAGACACCTGATGAACGTAGCCCAGAAAATACCTTGGCGAAGCCCGACTGTGCGAGGAACGCTTGATGCTTGAGATGAAGTGGCGGAAGGATGAGTGTGACCGAGAAGAGGGAGATCCGAAGCCAAGTTGATGACGATCTATGAGGTAGAAGCCTTCTAGCGGTGATCGTTTGCTAGAAATGAGATGAAGTTAGGCGGGAAGATCGAAGCTAATGATCCAGAAGAAGAGGCAAAGAGGTGAGGAAGATTCGTCGAAGAAGGTTTTCTCGATCCCGCGAAGAACACGAGGAAAATAAGGGTTTCTTTCACCAAAATTCAGATCTCCGATTTCTCTCACTAAAATCCCTTCTAATGAGATTAGGGTTTCATAGAAAACGCATAGGAGCCGTTAGATCAAGCGGAGGGACCCCAGATCTATCCCGTCCAAAGAAGGAAAGGAAAGAGAGGAATGGAGAGAGAACGGACCGAACGAAGGGGCCGTCATCTCCTTCCCGTGGGCACGCTTCCCGAGGTGGACGCACGGATGAATGGAGAGAGAGGGGGCGGTTAGGGTTAGGTTTTGTGTTCCCTTGGACCTCCTTTTGATCCCATCCATCCATCCCGAAGGATCTTTAATCGCGTCTATTGATTGCGACTTAAAGTCCTTTTAATCTCATCCCTTGATGAGATCCATCCAACGATGCCTATTTATTTTATTAATTAGCCACTTAGCAAAATTGGTGCGAACACAACTCTCGCACCTGAGTTAGCCTACAATAGAAACGATCATAACTTTTGATCCACATATCCGATCGACATGAAACAAAAACGAAAGTTGTTCAGAATAAAAAGAGCAATAAAATGAACTAATTAATTTTCCGATCAGCTGCATCGATTTTTGTGCACAGCTGAAAACAGCAATCAGCTTTTCTGCATGCATCAACATCCTAAACGGATATATAGAAAAATCTTCCAAAAAAATCTTCATTTTTTCCTTTTTTTTCCTCTTTTCCCTAATTTTTAGCGATATTTGGCGATAAATGGCGATATATCCCCGATTTTTTCCCCAGGCGACTTGGCGATATCGACCACGGTAACGATACTTCAAGCACTGAGAATACCCCAACCATCGAGGAAATATGAGTTCACATGTTTCTCTTTCGACTCAAGGGTATTTTGGACTTTTTATCTACTCTGTTAATGGAGTTAGAGGGATAACACCTATAAGGGAGGCAAGTGTAAATACCCGAACTATAGGGGAGGTTCGCGGAATTTAGGCACATCATAAGGGAGGTTAGTGTAATTTATCCTTTAAGATATCCGCAAGCCCAAGACCGCCTCACACTCCTCACATGTCACTTTTCTCTCCTTCCACTTGGTCTCTCTTTCTCTATCCTAGACGTCGTACGATTGATAGGAGGCCTCAGTCCATGTGTCCTCTTCTCCTCTCTCTCGTCATACCGTCCCTCTTTTCTCTCTCTTATCTCTTTCTTTCTTGTTTCCTTCTTTTCCCCTGCATCCAAGCCACTAATTCCTTTATTCCTTTCAATCATCATCTTCCACGACTTCGCCTCGATATGGTTTAGGATTCGTGATCCAAAGGATTCAGTGCATCTCGACGTTGTCAGAAGGATTCTCAGTGCATCCTTGCTTGTTCCACGACGAATTTCCTTTAGGAAATACCTTTCGTATTCTTCTTGATCTTTATCTATTTTCCCTTATAATCTCCATAACATCTATCTTTATTTTTCCACCATATCCTTTGTCCTTAATTGTTATTTTGCCCTATTAGATACACAGAAAGTTCCAAGATCATTGCCTATACAGGTCCGACCATTGTGTTCCTTTGTAGACTTGTTTGTGTTTATTTTCTAATTAAAATTTGCTGGATATTGATCTCTTTTTTCTGAAAATCTGCTACTGCAATTGGTACTATTATATGATGAAATTCAGTTTTGATGGAAGGAATTAATGTTTCCTTGCTAGATTTATCTCTTGCGATATATGTAGTTCTCTTATTGCTGAGATTGATTATGGAAATCTGAATCTTTATCTCTTTGTGATATATGTAGTTCTCTTATTGCTGAGATTGATTATGGAAATCTGAATTTGAATGTTTATATCATACTTGTTGATTTTCTTGATATTATACTTACATGGTTGATGTTTCTATACAAGAGGCCTTTGATAGTAATTACTGTAATTAATATTTAAAGTGTTGAACTTGCAAAAAAAAAAAAATTTAAAGTGTTGAAAATCAGTTTTTTTCTTTTTTGGTTCAAAATCTGCACCTAGTTATGTTAGAGAACACTGCATGCATCAAGTTGGCATCAGAGCGCAATAGTCGCCACATCCCACACAATGGCCGGTCCTCTTGCCCCATTTTCATCATCTGTGTGCTTGCTAATTATTTTTTCAGTTTGCATTAATCGCAGTTTCACAAAGTTTCTACGCTTTAAGAAGCCATAATGAAGTTGTTCAGCTTATGACATTTCTGGAATCAGTATGCTCATTGATCAAGTGTCTCTGGTCATGGCTTATTTTTCCTGTCACCAACATGCACTCCATTACTTCAGCATTGATACAATGACCTATGTTTTTTTCTTCCTTCACAAATTCACTTCTTTTCTTCCAGAATTCTTAAGATGATGCGAACAGTGGCTTCTCACAAATTTGAGAATCGGATGACTCTGTCGGCATTAGCAGCTTGCATGGCCCCATTACTTCTTCGCCCACTCCTTGCTGGTGACTGTGAGCTGGAGGATGATTTTAACATGGGTGGAGATGGTTCTATACAGCTTTTGCAAGCTGCTGCTGCTGCTAACCATGCTCAAGCTATTGTCATAATTCTGCTAGAGGAGTATGAAAAGATATTTGATGTAAGCTTCTTATATTTTCCATGAAAACATATCGGTTTCAATTCGTTGGTGCGTTCCAGCTTTTGAAACTAATGAGAAACTGTCCAGGAGGATCTTTTGGAGGGCGGCTCCTTTTCTTCTGAGCTCTATTCTGAGTTAGAAGATGCTGATGTCGAGGATGGAGAGTTGACTGATAATGACATCCTGGAAGAATACGGATATCATGATGCCGATGATGGCCTTGAAGCAGATATAGATGATTATCCTGAATGTTCGTCGAGTGGGACCCTTGATGAAAGCAACAGCGAGGATGGCAGTGATTCATACTACAATAAGGTTATAAATTACTTACAGCAACACTTCTAATTAGTTACTTTTTAACTATCATTCTCATTTTTTATGTAGTTCTAGCAGCCTAGAGGCCCTAGACTGTTTCAATAGGTTAGACTAAGCTAGTGTTGTGGCCTATTTTGTAACTACTCATTTTAAGTCTGTCCCATTAGTACAAATCTGTTTTCTGTCCCTGTATATTACTTTACAAACCTAACACATCATTTCATGTCTTACCAATATGATTTTGTACATATTGGTATAACAAGAAAACAAAGAAGCAATCATTGTTTCTGAAAATGTTGAACTTCTTTTAATCTTGTTAAAATTCATTTGCAGAATATTGTCTCTCTAGTTTTCTAAAGAAGTAATTATTGTTAAATCCACTATTACCCTTTTACCTTGGTAGGTTGAATACCACAACTAAACCAGCTCTTCAAGCCTTCATGATTATATATATTTTTCTAGCTGGAATATTCTAATACTCCAAAACCTTTTTAGGTTTCACACCTGTTATTGCAGTTATTTTGCCACTTTAACTATTGGTTGATTATTGTTTTCCTTAGTTGCTCAAATCAGTCATTCTAACGGTTTTCTTGAGCCTTATATTACCTGGAAGATACTAGATTTGCATTTGTTTTAAGGGGTTATTAGCCTAAGGCGCCTGAGTCCCTATAACCAACCCAACATTAGGATAAACCCAGTGAAACTTTTCATTTAAGCTCCAACCCCTCTAACCAACTCAACATTAAGATAAACCCTTTTCTTTTTTTTTTAATCCCAAGACCACCCTCATCCCCTCTCCTCTCTCGATCAGCCATGGCAGAGGGTTCGCCAGGTCCGGCGGAGGTGGAGGTGGAGGCGGCCGCGAGCAGCGTTGAAGGAGGAGGAGGTGGCGACTGCAACCGGCGGAGGCAGTTGTGAGCAGTGGTGACGGAGGCGGCGGGCGCGAAGGCGGTGGCTAGGGGTTCGGGTTAGGTTTTGGATTGCGATTCTAGGTCTAGGGTTCATCCCATGGTTTGTAGATCTCAGGTTAGGGAGATCGATTAGGTCCGACAGGGGCAGCACGCGCGCGCGAGGTTGGGGAGGGGGGGTGGGGGTCGGTTAGGTCCGGTGGGGGCGGTGGGGGATGAGTGGGAACAAATATAAATTCAAAATGTGGTGAGGGGTATTTTCATCCACAAAGGCCTGAGCTCAAATGGAAAGGTTGTCGGGACTGCAGCTCGAAACCATCTCCTAAGATGGGCTTTAGGCTCATTACCCCTTGTTTTAATTATCTAGATGATTGTTTTATGGTTCTATCTAAAGTGTCTCAAAGAAGTGTTTCCAGTATTTACATCTTATGACATTTTGTACCATATTTATGTAAACATAGTTTGGATATGCAGGTATCTGAAAATCACAATGCAGATTCTTCTTCTCCCAAACATGACAAGGTTGTTGAAGTCTCTAAAACACCGTCAAAAACATCAGAAACTTCTGAATTGCATCAGACACCAACTGATATTCCATTCCCTCAGCATCCTGGTGTACAGAAAGATGGCATTTCACAGAGTGAAAACAATAATTCCTCAGTTCAATTCAGTCGCGAGTCTCATGAGTGTATCAGTAATGCTCATACTTTCAGAAGTTCAATGCTTAAATCTGTTAGTCGTACTTTACCCTCAAGCATTACAAAACGTACGGAGTCTACGGACAAATCAAATGAACCACTGTCTAGCATTAAGGAACCAACTGTATGGGGACGTACCTCTGTGAGTATAATTATAGTGCACGAATTTGGTTTTTCTCGTAACAGGATCGCTTAGTATGATGAATAAAAAATCTTGTTATTTTTCTGACTGTCTAGGCTAGAAGGAACCTTTCAATGGAGTCCATTGACTTCTCCAGTGAAGATGAGTGAGTGTTGTATCCCTCATCTGTGCTTTCAATTTATTTTATCCTCCTGGTAAACTTGAGCTAGTTCCACCTTAGTTATATTGTTTACCCATTTAATTTAATAGGTAGCTAATATATGCATATGGAGGGCACTTTTTTGTGGTATACAGTTGGACCCAAAATGTTAGTTTTCTGTATATATTTTTGTTGACTCTTGCACAATCATGTAAATATTTTGAAGCAACTATGTTGTTTTATTCAAGGATCTACTTTAAGTAAAAGTGATAATGTTTTTTTTTTTTTGAGCAATTCCTCTCCGAGGAGGAGAGGATGGGGTTGAGCATACCCCAAGTTTTATTAAAAAAAATCAAGTTACAAGCTACAAAGGAAAGGGTTGATCAATCCTGAAAGTTTAACAGAGAAACTTGACGACCAACTGCTAACCATAGCTACATAGTTGGACAAGATAATCTCAATAGAGAGTTCTTTGCTCGAGAAGACTCTTGCATTGCGTTCTCGCCATATGCTCCAGCAAAGACCGATGGGAAGAAGGTCCCAAGCTGGACAAAACTCCTTCTTTACTTTTCGAGTTCTCCAAAGAGTCCAAAGAGAACGCAAGGAGCTAGGGTGACCCCGGATTCTGAATCTGTGCTTCAACATGGCCCAAAGGTTCCTAGAGAAGGGACAACGGAGAAACAGGTGATTGACGTCTTCCTTGTGAGAATGGCAGAGGGGGCAAGACAAGTCTGGCACATTGGGGTTATTCCTTCGTCTTAGATTCACTCTTGTCAATAGCTTCTCCCGGATGGCTAACCACATGAAGATCCTGGTCTTGAGAGGCGCTGGTGACTTCCATAGGTGACTAGCTATGGGGCAAATGAGACCTCCATTATTAAAGAATCTGTAGAAAGATCTAACCGAGAAAACCCCAGAATTCTCCCACTTCCACCTAGAGAAGTCTCTGCTGTCCCCGAGAGTGAAGGCCTCTATAATCTGGTATAGATCACTAAGTTGGCTCTGAAGGTAAACTGGGATCGTCCTCCTGAACTTAACCGACCAGATACGACCGTCTGGTGTCTCTGTAGTTTGCGAGCGAACTGATGCTTGGTTATCCCAGGTCAGATTGTAAAGGTCTGTGAACAGGGAAGCCAGACTAATGTCGTCTATCCACTAGTCAGTCCAGAATTTAATGTATTTGTCATCTCCTGGTAGCATCCTAGTGCTGCTACGGAATGGTGGCCCTACTTTGCAAATTCCTTTCCAAAAAGGAGAAATCTTCCCTGTCTTCCTGCTTCTGGCCTGCAATGGGGAGAAGCGTTTGAAGTATCTGTCTTTGATTATAGACGACCAATGATCCCCCTGGTGTAAAAGTGATAATGTTGGATACGTTATATCTAGCTGTGTTGTTTCTCATTTGAGCCTTGTATTTTGCAGCTTTAATCTATTATGGGTGTGCATATTTTGGTATGGTCCCCTAGTGGATACTACATTATTTGCATCCACTCCAAATTCCAATCCTCTTATAGTCGCATAGTACGGGTCACTGTGTTTGTCCATAATTAACCTTGGAAAACTTTCATTTGATATCACTCATCTATTTGTGATCTGTATTTGATTGTTTTGTGACCCTCTCTATACTACTCTAGCCTTCTTAGAATTTTAAGGACTGATCATTTGATATTGTTCGTCTATTGGTGATCTTTATAACTGAATTATAGTTCTTTTAGTGACACTCTGCGGTTTGTATCTTCTCTTAAACTAATTGTATACGTTCTTCCTACCGGAACACGATGGTTTGCTGGGTCTACAAAGGGATCAACTACACCTCCAACAACTTCCCCCTCCGCGTCATTTTCGCTCCCTCCTCGCATAACCAACCTGCCTTCCATCCTCCTCTAAGGGCCTTCCCCACCTCCTTTGTCACCATTTTGCCCTCCTTCGACTCCCACTCGGCTGTAGCCAAACCGGATTCCTGTGCGATCGCACGGGTTTCTGGTGGATCCCTCGCCCCTTCCAAGCTCTCATCGATTGGTGAAATCAAAATTCGAGATCGATTGACGAAACCGGAATTCGAGAATCTTCACTAGCAATGATTCTTCGATAGAAGTGGTGTGGAACAACATTATTGTTTGGGCTAAAAGCTAGTCTAGTGGCTTCTCCCCCAGACATTCCAAGAAGATAAGCTCTATCCTTTGTAATTTTTAATTCCTCTATTTTAATAATATAACTTGGGGTATGGGCCGTATGGCTTAACCCCATCCCCTCCTACTCGGAGGGGAATTGCTAAAAAAAGGGTTATTAATGGCTTGTAAAGTTTGAACACGTTAAGCCCCTGTAGTTGGATTTTAGCTAACGCGAGCTCCTTCGCCCGTGCACATGTAATAGCAAATTATTTTGAATGACAATTTTACCCCTATAGAACCCTTACAGCCCTCCCTGCATGACGTCAGACCTATCCGGTCGGCAACCCGAGCCACCCCGCGCAGCCACATGGTTACAGCCCCTCCACTGCATGCATGAACAACATGGCCGGAGCTCGTCCCGGACCACGCAGTCTGCCAATGCGGAATCGGCAAATCTCGGCACGAACGGACGGTCTCCGGTGGTTCTCTGCGTCCTCTCCGCATCGACGACGTAGGGGAGGCTGACTGGTGTTCAAGCGGGGCGCGGAGCGGTGCAAAACCCCTCAAGCTCGGTTCTCTATGAAAGAATGGGTGGCACCATTCCTAAATTCGAATGCCACTTTGGGCATTTACGTAATAAATTCAAATGCCACTTTATTTGTAGTTTGACTTTGGCTAACGCAAGCTCCTTCTCTCACGCACATGTAATACCAAATCTTTTAAATGACAATTTTACCCCTACAAATAAAGTGTAACAATCGTAGCAAAAGAGTAACAATCGTTAAAGAGCAAAAATCCGTTAGTTTTAGCTGAAGCGAGCTGCTTCTGCCGCGCACATATAATAACAAAAAAAATTAAATGACAATTTTAGCCCTATATATAGTGTAACAATTTTAGCAAAAAAGTAACAATTGGTAATGATTAACAATCCGTTAGCAAAGTGTAACAATTTGATATGGTAAAATGCCTTAATTGTTGATTGATTGTAGTGGTATATCTGCTCATCTGGTCACAATATGATTATCTTTGTGAAAAAAAATGCATTTAACTATGTGGAACCAAGTCGATTCTATCTCGCATATAAAGAGTAACAAATAGGTAAAAAAGAGTAACTATTTGGTCGGTTGACATAATAAATTTTTTTTTGATGAAAATATACAGAAAAAAAATTTAATTTTTTTTTTGTGGTTTTCAATCGACAATCTGGAATGATTTCAATTGATTTTCATACAAAAAATGGTTCGTGTTAAGTTGATGACAGAAAATGTAAATTTAATGAACTTGGGCTGGACGCTATTGTCCTTGTTACTATTTGGTTCGGCGGGATTTTGGGAGGGAGCTATTGCAAAATGGAACTTGTATGAGGTCTTATTAGAAGTTGATACCTTTGTTCAGGGAGCTATGTCTAAGTCCCCTCAAAAAAAATACCGTGCATAAGGATTTGCTAGTCTGAAGAGCATAACCAGAAATTCGAAGTGACCATATGTGTTGCGGATCACTGTCTTTGGAACATAAGCTTGTCTCATCCTTAACTGATGATAGCAGGATCAGAGATCGATCTTAGAGAAGTATTATGGTCCCTTCAACAGGTCGAAGTGGTTGTCAATGCTAGGTAGCGGGTACTTGTTCTTCACGGTAATGCTTTAGTATAATGGATCACCCATGGGGCACCTTAGCAAAAAAAAATGCTAAAATATTAAAAGGTAATTCCAATGCCCTAACTCCCTAAAAAGGGATCAAAACCAATTGAACAAAAGCAAAGAAGAATAAATAAATGGAAGCGATTCTCCTATGCAATTTGCCAAACACATGGCAAAGGAACCAAACACAAAACAACCAATCGCATTCTCACTAGCAAAAGAGCAAACACTTGGTGCGCACTCAATAAGCACAATCCTCTCGTCCTCGTACATTGGCTTTGATGGGCATAACATACAAGGTGATATGCAATGTAAAGTAAAGCACACCAAGATATTTTTAGGTGGAAACCCAATCGGGGAAAAAACCACCCCAAGCAATGCTCTGACACAGAATCAATCCACTAGAATAAAAGGAACCAACACACAAAGTCCATAAGCATACCCTCGGAGACCTAACCCTCTTTCAATATGGTCCACACACTCATGGAGATGGCTGGGCTGCATCCGCACTGTCGTCGTCCTTCCGCTACCTTTCTTTAAACCTTGTGGCTCTTCCTCTCGTGAGATCTAGCGATCAACCTGTGTTCTCCTCACCACCTCAATGAAAGGAGATCTTGTCTCTCCGCAACGAGCTCGGATGCTTGTGTCGTTCCAACGACCCCAAGCGGTGTCGTAACGCCCTTCCGGCAACACCGGGAAAGAAGAACTGGAGAAAAAGGACTTCAATGGCTCATCCAAAAAAAGTGGCTTGTCTCCTCTTTGATGGAAAGCATCAACAAGTAGATCAAATAAAATTTGATGCTCCATCAAAGAGGGATTGCTTAGATTTTTATGAAGAACACGAGTTGCTAGCGCCTTATACGAAGGGATTCAAGGACATGTGAACCCTTTTCTTTTCAAAGCAAAACCCTAATTCCTTGTGTATCTATCTTCTCATTAAAGAGAGGCAACATCAGGTTTTATATAGGTTAGGAAACCATTAAAAAACATTTAAAACCCTAACTTAAACATTGGGGGCGGATTGGACCCAAAATAGGCAAGAAAATCCCGTCTAGGTCTGTCATTCACATGGTCCATGCGCATGGACCTAGCTCGAGAGGAGGGTTGAAATCCTCTCTATAGTCCATGCGCATGTCCTGTGCAAGACATGCGCATGTCCTGTGCAAGACATGCGCATGTCATGTACAAAAACTAGCGTTGTATATGCAAAACTATTTCCCAGAATATCCGAAGGCTCTTTCAGTAAAACAATTTGCACATCAGCCTTATTTACATAAAAAACATTTACGTTTTCCTTTAAGTTATTTTATGTAAATAAGCAAATACCCCCCTCCCCCCCATTTGGATTTAATAAAAATATCAGAAAATCAAAATCCAAGAGAATCTAAATGAAATCTTCCAACTCCTATACATTGAGGTTTTTATTCCTACAGTTTTTGCTAAAGAGAAAGTTCGATGAAATAAAAACCTCAAAACATTGTAGTCAGGGAAAAAACTAAAAAAATCTAGAGTATAAAATCAACTTAAAACTCCACAGACTGGTAAAATATTTTTAATATAAAAACATTCAATTACAAAATCCCTATTTTCTCTCAGACTTGGCCAAATTCTGGAATATCGAATCTCAGTCTAATGCTCATCCAAAGTGAGATCATGCCTTTTGGAATACGGATGAGGTCTGTCCAGTCTTTAAATGCTTCTTTAGATGCAAACTTGTCAGCAACCGATCTTTACGGTGCATATGCCAACATGGACACATGACTACCAACACACTGGACTTTTTTTTTTTGAGCAATTCCTCTCCGAGGCGGAGAGGATGGGGTTGAGCATACCCCAAGCTTTATTAAAATAATAAAGAAGTTACAAGATACTAAGGAAAGGACTAATCCTCCCTGAGAGCTTAACAGAGAAACCTGGCGACCAGCTAATAACCATAGCTACAAAGTTGGACCAGATGATCCTGATAGGTAACTCCTTATTCGAGAAGACTCTGGAGTTGCGTTCACGCCAAATGCTCCAGCAAAGGCCAATCACCAACAGATCCCATGCAGGCTGGAACACCTTCTTCACCCTCCTAGATCGCCACAGGGTCCAAAGAGAACGCATGGAACCAGGGTGGCCCCGGATACTGAAGCGGTGTTTGAGCATGGACCAGAGGTTCCGGGCGAACGGACAGCGGAGAAAAAGATGGTTCACATCTTCCCTGTGAGCGTGGCATAGGGGACACGATGTGTCAGTAACATTGGGATTGTTCCTCTTGCGAAGATTCACTCTAGTCGATAGCTTCTCCTTGATGGCTAGTCACATGAAGATCCTGATCTTAAAAGGAGCCGGTGACTTCCAAAGGTGACTCGCAATTGGGCAGATCAAGCCGCCGTTGTTAAAGAATCTATAGAAGGATTTAACCGAGAAGACCCCTGAAGTCTCCTGTTTCCATCTAGAAAAATCTCTACCGTTCCCAAGAGAGAAGCTCTCCAAAATCTGGTAAAGGTCTGAAAGTTGACTCTGCAGAGATTCCGGAATCGAACCGTCCAGGATCGCCTCTCCGATGACTCTGAAGTCTAGGAATGGACTGAAGCCTGGGTATCCCAAGCCAAATCAAAAAGGTCATAGAACAGAGATGCGAGGCTAATGTCATCTACCCAATGATCGGTCCAAAATTTGATGCTCTTGCCATTGCCTAGGATCAACCTAATGCAGGTGCGGAAAGGGGCTCCTACTTTGCGAATGCCTTTCCAAAACGGAGAAGGTTTCCCTAATGCTCTACTTCTGGCCTGTAAAGGAGAAAACTGCTTAAAGTATCTGTCCCTGATAATTGACGACCAGGGGTCCCCCTGGTCGTTCTGGAGTCTCCACCACCATTTGCCTAGAAGCGCTCGATTAAAGTCTTTCAGATTAGTGACTCCCAGGCCTCCCTGGTCTCGCGATTTGCACGAGAGTCCCCAATTAGCCAGGTGGTAGAGCCCATCGTGCCATCGGCTCCTTTCCAAAGAAAAGCGCTGCGAATCCCATCTACTCTCTTGATGACCCAGGACGGAATGAAGTAGAACGCTAGATAATTGGACGGAATAGCGGAGAGCACAGAATTAACTAGGGTAAGACGGCCCCCTAGCGAGAGGAACCTCCCTTTCCAGTTGGAAAGACGACCTTCCACCTTCTCAACCACCTTGAGCCAATCCGCTCTACCCAGGTGTTTGTTGCTGATAGGAATCCCCAAGTATGTCATAGGAAAAGCGTCTAGCTTGCAGTTCAGTAAAGTGGAGGCCAAAACTCCCTTCTCCTGAGACGGCCCCATGTAGAACATCGAGCTCTTAGAGAAGTTGAGACGAAGACCCGAACAGAACTCGAGAGCGTAAAGAATAATCTTCAAGACTGCTACCTGCTCTAGCTCCGCTTCACAGAATAAGATAGTATCGTCAGCAAAATGCAGATTAGATATGCACCAGGAGTTACCTCGGATCCCGTGGATAAGGTTCTAGGAGTTGGCTCTATGGAGGATAGCATCAAAGGCATCAATAGCCAGAATAAAGAGAAACGGGGAGAGCGGGCATCCTTGCTTAAGGCCTTTGATCGTGCGGAAATGGCCTCCCGTCACACCATTAATAGAGCAGGAGAGTTTGGAGGAACTAAGGCAGTAAGAAACCCAATGAATCCAACTTTGGGAGAAACCCTTAGCCCGCAAGGTCAAAAGCACAAAATCCCAGTGAAGCCGATCAAACACCTTCTCAAAATCTAATTTAAGAACCAGGCCTTCTGACTTATTCTCCTTCAAGTGGTAAAGGATCTCTTGGACTGAGGCAACACTATCTAGAATCAGTCCCACTGTTCTAAAAAGCGGTCCGGGCGGCCGACTAGGCGGCCGCCTAGGCGTTTTAGGGGGTTGGCCGCTCCGCTTCAGCATTAAGCGGCACTGCAGGCGGGTTGAACAAAGGCGGGCGCCTAGGCGGGATCCGACCCGCCTAGGCGCCCGCCTAAGCGGGTAAAAGGCGGACGCCTAGGCGGGTCTCACTCGCCATCGCCTTATCTATTAATCAAGAAAATTTATAAGATTAATAGTGTATACAAGAAACAATATGATACTTTAAGATAAACTATATTATAGTCAAATTTTTAGAAGTTCATACATGTCAATGTTAGGCGGAGTTACATCATTCTCCATGATGGATATTTATCATTACATTTTATTTGTATTTAGGGTTGGCAATGGATCGGGTTCGGGTCGGACCCTACCCAAATCCATATCTATAACCATTCGGGTATGGCATGGTCCATACATGATCCATACCCATTCGGGTATAAGAGGGTCCATATCGGATCCATACCCATTTGGGTTTTGGGTTTTGGCTCAGGTTTCAGTAATGAATTGGGTTGAAAATTTCTCTTTCTCCACCATATGCAATTACTTGAGTAAGAAACATATTTCAATGTATTGTGATGAAATGTTTAAGAAGGTCTTACGATTTTTTACTATATTGGTTTTTGAATGGTATGAGTTTGGATAGAATTTGGATAACAATATATGATTGGTTGGAATTTGGGTACATCACAATAAAGTTGGAGTACAACTGTATTATCTAGTATACTCAAGTTAGAGGGATAATCGGGTATAGGTATTGAGGTAACCATACCGAAATACCCCTACCCACCCAATCTCCTTCTCCCTTTTCATAAAACATTTATATTCAGATCGGTTGTTTTGACGTTTGCATATGTAAAACTTTCTATTATTGTTTTTTTATATAGAATTATGAATTTATATATATACATACATATAGAATATATATAATATATTTTATATAGGTGGACGCCCGCCTTTTTCTCCGGGCGCCCGCCTAGTCGTCCGCCTTCCGCCTTCCGCCTTGAAACCACTTGACCGCCCGCCATCCGCCTTCCGTTTTTTAAAACATTGATCAGTCCGCCTTTGATAAACGCCGATTGGGATTTGCTGATTATCTCATCCAAAATCTGGAATAATCTGTTCGCGAGAAGCTTGGTAATGATCTTGTAGATACAATTGGAGAGACTGATAGGTCTGAAATCCGTTACTGCTGCTGATCCTGCCCTCTTCGGAATGAGAATCAAAAGAGAATAATTCAGACTTTCCAAGGAAGCAGAGCCGTCGAAGAAGTCTACAATGAATCTGGTTACATCTGGAGCGATTCAGTCCCAAAATAATTGAAAGAACTGCATTGAGAATCCATCTGGGCCTGAAGCTCCATCCCCGTTCATATCAAAAGCTGCTTTCCGAATCTCCTCTGGAGAGAACTCCTTGTCCATATCTGCTGACGATGGGATCCGTTGAACGGACAAATCTTCCCAGGAAAGAGAGGTAGACGACGCCGGCAGGTCTTGAAAGTAGTCCTTGAAGTGGTTAGTAACGCCAGTAAGAACCGCTTCTGTCCCCTCTAGCTGATTACTCCCTACCTTGAGATGCTGTATGTTGTCCTTTATCCTCCTCCCGTTAGCTACCTTGTGGAAATAGGACGTGTTCAGATCGCCCATCTTGATCCATTTATCTCTGGAGCGCTGCTTCCACATAATTTCTTCTTTTCGGAGAATAGCAAGGAGTTCTGACTGCGCTGTAGATAGAGTAGCCCTCTCTTCCTCCGCTAGTGGGCCAGTTTCTTCCTTCACTTCCAGATCCTCTATCGCCTTCAGGATTAGCTGTTTACGTCGAAGCACTGATCCAAAGCGTGAGCGCTCCCAGCCCTTGATTTTTTGACGAAGGCCTCTGAGCTTGCGAACCAGGTTCCTGGCTGAGTTGAAGTTGGACGGCAATTGCAACCACCATTTCCTAATAAGTGGCCCAAAGGAGGGGTCTTCTAGCCACATCCTCTCAAATCGGAAGCGACGAGGTGAGCGAGTCCAAGTGGGACAAGTATCCAACAAGAGTGGAACATGGTCTGAGACCAGGGATTGTAAACTTCTCTTAGTAGAATTTGGAAACGCTGTGTCCCACTCGTTAGAGGTGAGGAACCTGTCTAGCCTGGCCATGGAAGGGACCTCGTGCTTATTGGACCACGTGAAAAGCCGGCCGAGGAGAGGGAGGTCATTCAATTCCAATTGGCGGATGAAGTTGGAGAAGTCTTCCATAGCACCTAGATGCCCTAGACCACCTTTCCTCTCATGACTAAACCTTGTTACGTTAAAATCCCCACACAGAACCCAGGGAACTGTCCTGTTACCTTTAAAGTCAGAGAGTTCTAGCCAAAAATCATTACAGATGCTCATGTCATTTGGCCCATAGACTGAGGTAACCTCCCAAACCGCTCTGTTAGACTTGCACGTGAGGACCACCGAAAGGGAGAAGGCGCCCGCATGCTTCCTGGTCAACTCGTAAAAGTCCTCTTTCCACCTGATGAGTATACCACCTGAAACACCTGTCGCATCAAGAGCTTCCCCGGAGAACCTGGTCCCACCCATCATGCTCCTCAAGAAAGCTGCACTGGGGTTGCTCGTCTTCGTCTCCTGTAGACAAACCATGTCTAAGCTATGCAAACTACATAAAAGAGCGACAACCTGTCTCTTATCTACAGCCCCAAGACCCCGTATATTCCAGGATAGTATTTTCATTAATACAATTAGAGGCCGTTGGCCAAAATCCTATTCTTCTCCAGGACTTGGGAAGAAGACAAAAACTCCTTAGCCGTCGAAGCATCGCTACCAAAAGCAAACCCACACTCCGAGGCTATCTGCAGGATGGAGTCTCTGTCTAGCAGGTTCAGAAAGAGAGCGAAGTCCTCCTCTGCTCTCGAAGCCAAAAAACTCCTTAGGTTCTGCATGAGGTGATGCTGCGGCCTGGGATTCCTGCGCGCATAGGTCTGAAGTTGGGGCAGGGTGGCAGGGATCTCATCTGCCAAAACCTCCTTGTCTGCTTCCTCGTGGAGGGCCTCTTGACATGGCTCTGCTCCTTCTAAAACATGACTAGGCAAATCCAATGCCACGTCAGAAAAAACAGCCCGTGGTTGAGGATCTACCTCAGTAGAATCCCCATGATCACGGGAGAGAAAAACCGGATCTTTCTCCAAAGGATCCCCAGAATTATGGGGATTACGAATTTCAAAAAAGGACCTAATCGGGCTAGCGCAGTTATGGGTATCCTTGTGAGCTGGAGAGGGAGATTCCCTACCAAAGACGTTACCTTCCCCTTTTATCGGAATGGCCGAGGTTGAACCCTCTTCATGAACCGAGTCGAGCTGGGCCGGCGGGGCTGGTGATTCAGCAGCAAGACCTAGATGGTCGGAGGAGCTTCCAGGCTGGTGAACTGAAGCGGACGAGGAGCCCGGGGAAGACGAGTCTGAAACTCGGATGGTAAGCTCGAAAAAGTAATCTCCGAAACGAACTGATATGGCAACAGGAATCGCCAATGGATTAATAGATCTGAATGAAACTATCATCACTTGAAGGTTAATGGACGACTCCATGGCGTTTTCTATTGCCACCAGTTCACCGTAGGGTGCCATAGCTGACTGCATCGCTGAGGCATTCCAGCAAGGGAGGGGAACACCCGAAATAAAAAGGCGGACCAGTGAGAAAGAGCATGAACCTCTAGCTCTGTGAGAGGAGGACCAAGCCTTGAACTCCAGAGAGAGAGGACCAACCGAGGCTGTCACCCTGCTGATTTGAGAATGTCTAGCGTAGGGTGTGGGAATTCAACAAGGAACTCTGAGAAACCCAGTTGCCAGGTAGGGAAAGACCAGTCAGACTGCCAGTGGGCCTTCAAGACAGAAGAAAGCTCTGTGGCGGATGTAGATCCCTGCGTCACGCGGACTATCGCGCAAGATTCCATCTTGGACACCGTCTCGCGAGATTCGACGGAAGGGGGGACGGTTACAAAAGGATGAGGGAAGGATCTGGGTGGGGAAGGGGGGTGGAACGCCGGCTGGTTGTGGGCAGACGAGGTCAGAATGATCCTCAAGGAGCATCGGGGAAGAAGAGTGCCCTATCCCTCTACAGATCCAGCACACCATCGAAAGTGATTATGTCATACAAGCTATATGATGAAACCTACAAACTCATGCAAGAAACTCAAAATACATTGTCTTTCTCAATTGAATACATGATTCTTACATGACTCCGTGTTACAAGCTTAAGTGTTTGGTAAATTGCATAGGAGAATCGCTTGGTTTCATCATATAGCTTGTTTTGTCCTATCCCGATACTTTTACGAAGTGACGGTTCCTTTGCCATGTGTTTGCCCTATCCCTCTCACCCGATACTTTTACGAAGTGACGGGTGAATCTGGTATAACTATCATGTAGTCCAATATCGTGAAACTTAAGTGTCGGGGTGAATGATCTCTAATGAGGATACAATCAAATCGGTGTATTTATGGATAAAACATACAAACCACATACCACAAAATATTTGTTCCCGGTCATGCTAATTACATAAGAACAATATAATGAGCATGTGTGTAGTGTATATCCTATATACACAATGATAGGCTACTACGTTAACTCTCTGAAATATTGAGAAGTATGAAAATGCATTCCTCAAGTTGAATTAGGATTATATAGGACTCCTAGCTGTTTAACCCTCCATAACTAGTGCCATGCCTCAAATTTTTAACTAAGAATAGAGGGTCCAAAACTTGGAGGTGAAGAAAGGTAATTAGAAAGAAGAGAGCATAACAACTAATAAACAATATAGAAATATCCAAAACTTCGATAATAACAATAATCCACTATCTCAAAGTCCAATTTACATCAATTGTCTTCCAAATTCGATTACATCCAAGACAAAAACAACTACCACAAAAATTAAAGACAGAAGGTAACCTAAAACCAGCACACATACCCTCGCTAACTCCTGAGCTCGATCGCTGCTCCTCTTACTAGTACTGGATTTTGAAAAAATCTACAAAAAGTAATCAATGCCCTATCCTTTTCCTAGTCAGCCACTGTTTTGACCACTTTCTCACTTCCTCTAAAATTCTCTTCACAAATCTTCACTAGTCTGCATATTCCACTTTGTTCAACCTGTCAACATATATGCTCTTATCTCACTAGTCTTGACATCCTCTCTAATCATGAAACATCAATTATGCAGTAAACTGCATCTTCATTTCGAATTAACATTCCTTGTAGAATCAATAAAATATTACTATCAAGGATGACCAGCAGAAGTTACATATTTTAGGGGGGGGGGGGGAGGGGGGGAAATGAACACATAACTGATATTGGTATTCAACATAAGATTACCCAACAACTGATTGAGAATCCATAATGAGTATTTTAACTCTGGTGATGTGCTAAGGTTTCTTTTACTTTAAGAAAAATGTTATGACATTGTGGGTTCCATCGGTGGGTCATTATTATACTCGATATAGAATAAATTGTTACAATTAATGTTTTTAAAGCTTGGATGTAGCTTCTTTAGTAGGTAGGGGTTAATGGGTCATTTCCTGTATGATAAGAAATTGTTGGAAATCACCTTGAGGGACCGGGAAGTAATACCACCTTTCTGACATTGGTTTGTTGGATTTACTTTATTGTTGTTTTAATAATTATAATTATTCAGTTTTGGATTTAACTTTTCTTATGACTAGGATTGCTATTCAGAGGCTTGAGATGACAAAGAGGGAGCTGCAGACTAAAGTTACAAAGGAGGTACTGATTTTGAAATATTTTTGAAGTTTGCATAGTCAAGTAGCTTTAGAAAGTCAGCATGCTAAACTAAGTCATGTATATGTGTTTTCTATTCTAGGTACAAGGAAATGCAAACTTGCAAGCAAGTTTGGTTAAACGAACGGAAGGGTTGCATGAGCGTCGCTTAGCTCTTGAGCAAGATGTATGTACTATATAAGAATTTGTACTTCTTAGAAATTCCTAATATATTTTTTACTTTACCCTCTAAACCCTAACTTGGAACCTCAAATCAAATAAATGTTGTGAATTATCGGCTTTATTTTCTTCTCTCAACAAATACGTTACAGTTACATGGAAATTTGAAAGAAAAATGATGGCCTGTTATTTGGTTTATAAAACCCCTAACTTGGAGCCTAAAACCAGCAATAATATTACATTTATATGGAATCTGGAAAGAGATTTGATGGATCATTATTCGGTTTATAAAGCAGACCCATGTATGTGGGATATGGTTGTTTATTAATATGAAAAGAAATACAGATACACATGAGTGTACATCTAGGCAAACATACATATAGAAACACAATATTGCACATATGTATATCTACCTATGTGCATACATATTACGCCCAATACCCCTTGCAACATATTGCATGGGAAAGTAAAGAATTCTTATTGCTTATATATGTATGATTGTTTTATAACTTTCAATGGATGAGTGCATATCTGTGCATAGGCCATTCATTGTTTTTAACTTGATGTATAGGTCTTGTAGTGTTTTTCTCTGAATTGATAACCTAATGAAGAAAAATAACTAATACACAAATGGTCTTGATATTAAACCATATACCAAAATTATTTCAGACAATCAAGTACTAGTTACTATTCATTAATCATTATTACATAATTTTCATTTGTTGAAGTTTTTGAATGAAAAGAGGTCAATTTATTACTTGTTGCTAAGACTAACATGGAAACTCGGGCATGGCTAATTTTGAATGAGCACATATCTTACCAAGGGATTCCTTGTGAGCTTCTTTGTTTGGTCTCCTTCCTTTGTTGACGTTTTTTTCTATTTCCAAACCTATAAATTACGCAAAGCTTTATTGTTCATTGGATTCTTTGATGTGCATTCACAATCATAGTATGTTTGATGTTACATAAAATTGGAAGGTCCATCTAACTATGCTTGAAATGGCTAGAAGTACAATGCCCCTATTTTTCCGAGGCTTTTCAGCCTTTTCTCCTCTTATGGCCACCTCTAACCACTTCCACATATTTGCCAAATCTCTCTGATGTACTTTATTCTGATAAAATTTTTATTTAACACATGTCCATTATTAGCAATGACTTATTTAGATTTATGCATTTGGGAAGTTCTTATGGGTTTTGGCTTCTTTGATACTTTTGGATATAAAGATCGTCGTTTCTTCAATATATGTTGTTGTTAGGGCGATCATTTGTTTGTGCTTGTTTTGTTGATACTTGAGTAAAACGATCATATTAAAGCTAACATTTAATTCAACATAACTACTGAGGGATATTTTAGGTCGTATCATCAGCCTTATCTTGTCGACCACCTGATTTGTTTGATTTGCTTACTCTAAAATTACCAACCTTATCCAGATAGGTTGCTTGTTTTTCATTACGGCTCACTATGTTATTTCTGATCTTTCTACTTAACATGCTTGAAGTATAAAACACTATATCCACAAATACACTTCTTTTTGTTAGATAACCATAAGCAACAAACATTATATTGCCAATTGGGGATTTGCAATACATTTTCTTTTCAATCATTTGTTCTGACTACGCTCGAACTCTTTTTTTTCATCTTGTTTACACGTCAAAGGTCGTATTCTTTCGAGCCTCTTTGTCTTTGTTTCTCATGACCATACCATACAACCTTTCTTTATATGGATACTATTGCGGGTGTCAGTGTCAGACATTGGTACAAAGTATCGGATTCTTCAAGCTCGTAAAAGCAGATTTTGTCGACATGACTATAATATTTTATATATAACGTGTGTGTGTGTGGGTGCATGTGCACGTATTTTGAATTAGTAATTTAGTAGAAGTAACCATTGTATATTACATGTCAGGTACCTTTAGAACATTTATTGGAGACAAATAGCATATTCCTAATAGTGCATCTATTCTTTACTATGGCAAAAGTGACATACCTAACAACTAAAGAAGCATGTGAATACACAACTGATTAATAAAAGTCAAGTTTTATGATCATAGTTTAATATATTTGTGTTATGACGGTGTTTTTATTGTTTCTTTGATAGGCTTTAGTAATATAATAATTTAGTGGTTGGAAAAGAATACTAGGTGTTAAATCCTCAGATTTTCTATAGGATTCTTGTATACTTTTTAATAAAATCATGCTTGCTTTGCATAGTAGAGAGTCTTCTTCAAGTGCATTTTACCAGTAGCTGAACAATATGCATTTTACAATAACTGAACCCATGTATTATTAGCTACCAGTAGTATACATATTGTACCATGTTGATACTATCTGATAATTTACTTTTAGAAACAAAAAATGCAAATAATTCATAGAATTTCTATTTTTTTTGGTTAAGATTGTTTTCATTTCATTGCTTTACTACAAAGCACATACCTTAAGTTAAATAGATCACAACAAATCCATTCATAAATCCATTTCAAAAGTTATGGTTTTTCACGGATGCTTGTAAAGAATAGGATACATTGTACCAAAGCACATCATTCTACCATATTACTAAAAGCATATATCTTTCCTTAAGATATCTCTAGAAATTAAGATTTGTTTGATTCATATCATTATTATTTAATTTTTGGGAATTGCAAAAAATAAAAGTTTATTCGTATCATTATGATCTTTTGTTTCTTTGATTACCATCAGTGTGAATTCTGTCGATTTCAAAAATTGATTACGATGGAATTGCACAAGGTTTAAGAATTCGGGTTCGGGTTCGAACTGAGTGGAAAAAAAGAACAAATCGGTTCGGCCAGTTAGGTCGTTTTGGGTTCGGGTTTGACTAGTTTGCCCACCTTGGAATAAATCTTAAGAATAAAAAAATATTTAGGATTTATGTCTAGTTTGCCTAATTTCTGTATGATTTGATTGATTCATGTCCAATTTGACTAATTCGTGTCTGGTTCAGCCTATTCCAGCATGATTCATGTTTGATTTGGCTCAACACAGTTTGATCCAAGTCTATTTCGAATTCGAGCTAACTGATTTGTCCGAACAAGATTCGAATCATAGACAATTTCGGGTTCAGTTGGGTATATCCATTGGGGTCGACCAAAATCCATACCGATTCGGTTTCGGGGGTGTTTTGGCTCGGATTGGCCAATAACTGAACCAGTTCGAGTGGCCTCAAACCATGGAATTGCAAGCTCAAATGAAGCAAGAACAATGTGAATCTTGTAGTGTGACAAAGTCATTTGAATTGAAGTACTCTATTCATGCTATTACTGAAACTTCATTCGCAATTGATATGACTTGGTAAGGTATTGGGCTAGTCTTGAGATCAACTTGGTGAAGCCAGGCCAATTCTGTATGAATACAACTTGATTAGCACGAGTCGAAGCTGTTAAACTGTCATAACCATTTCAATACCAAATTTCTTTCTAATAAATCTACACCGAGTAAAACAAGTTGGGTACATTACTGTACAGTTATTGTATTGATATTGTACATACCACATCATGATACTTCGAACCATGTCTTAAACTCCACAGCACGATACAATTTAGTTTAAGACCATAGCAGGATGCAATACTACGATACTACGAACCTTTTCTTAAACTCTAGCTGGGCATTGGTCTTCTAATGCTATACACTACCTACTACTTGCCAACAACATTATCGTTATATTGTTGATATTGTCAGATAAGATTTTTATTGGTTTATGCGACGTTAATCTGTGTGGATTTGAAACCCATAGAAAATCAATCATTTCTCCTTTTTCTTTCTTCCTTTTTTCTATCAGGCTATGACTATATTGTTGTTGAATTCCTAGTTTATTAGGTGATGTCATTGATTGGTGATCCGTTCCATGATTGAAGCCATAGATTGCCTTGTCTATTGGGTTTGACCTTTATTTCTATTGATTTCCAAAAAGTCACCCGCTCGTTCGTGTCGCCACCTGAAGGTAGCCAGTGTGGCACGATGGCGAAAACCCTAAAAATATCCAAGGCAAATATCTCCAGGTCGATGAGCTCACCCCGCGACGAGCACAAATAGTTTGTCGCAGCTTGGTGGTGACGTTGGCAGGTAGCTTGCCCCGAAAGTCAAGCTCTCCAAAGAGGCCAGCTAGCCCTTGATGACGTCATCACAGAGCTCACTCGAGAGGCCCAGCTTGCCTCTGGTGATGTTATCGTGACATAGCCCGAGAGGCGCAATTTTCCCTTGATGACATCATCAGGAAGCTCGCCCCTGATGACTTCATCATGACATCATTGTAGGTGATATTTCTAGTCTTCCGGAAATACTATCATGTACCACATGGATAAAGTGCACGCAGTTAAGGGACAAACATTCACACACACACACACACACACGAAGAGTTTACGTAGAAAACCCTCTCAAGACGGGAGGGGAAAAATCGCGGGGACCGAGCAAGTCGGGTCATAAGCCTCAGCACTATAATCAACGAGGTTACAAACAAGGTTGAGCCTCTTGGACGTAAATGAGTTGCTTAGGTGTACCATCGAAGGAAAGGTCGTGAGCATCGTCCTCAAGCCGTGGTCGGCCATGGTCATTGTGTTGTGGGTGTAATTGTTGTGTTGCCGGTGACCATGGGCGTCATCGTCTTGCCACGGGTAGCTGCTGGCATTTTTGTCACCGAGGTCGCGGGGGACCTTGGTCGTCGTCCTCGTGCGAATTGGATCCGAGTTGGTAGCGTGACCGTGGTCGAGGGACCATTGAGTCGAGGAGGGGAGGAGGATTGGCGACCTTCGTTGTGGCTGCTGGATCAAAGGGAGGAGGGTCGCCTCCTCACTGGTCCTTTATATAGAGAAGATATGGGGAGGAAAGGCAGAAGACCCACCTTCTCTGTTTGCTTACTGCAGATGGGAGGCGGGGTTGATGAACCATCTCCTTCCCATCGTTATTCCTGTGCTGATTGGAGGAGCAGAGGAGTGGGGGGTCATGGCCCCATCTCGTCGTAGTGTTGACTGGATAGAGAAGAGAGGGTGAGGTTTGATGGCCCACCCACCTCTTCTTTATTGTATTCATGAGATGGAGAAGTGGGGACAAGGGTATGGATGAAAGAGTGGATGAATGGCATGGATGAAAGAGATGGAGGTGAGGTGTAGGAACCTTCTCCTTGTTGTTTGGCTCGTTAGATTGTGATCGGATTTGATAGTTGTCCCACCTCCTTGCCTTTGTTCTGTCGTTCTGATGTGAGGGAAGAGGAATGGGGGTGCTGGCCCCCATCCTCTTCCTCTTCCTCTTCCTCTTCCTTTTGTTGTATTGCTTGGAGGAAGTCCCAATTCACAGAGAGCCACCCTCTTTCTTGATGCTCGTTCCTCTTTTTATAGGTTTTCAAATTAGGGCTCCTTTAGGGTTTGCCTTGGGTCTCAAGTTTTTTCGTCATACGAGCATTGCAGGATGTCGTTGTCGAGTGCGATAAACACGAGATGTGACACCTTTCATCCCCGATGATTCCAGCTTATGCTCAGCGGGTGCGATACGACTGGTTTGTGTGTACACCGGGTCGCTCCGCGAGCCAACCAGCTCATGTGTAGCTTAGGGGGATGACTATGATGCCTAGTACACGTGGCGTGCATATAACCGTCCTGCAAAAATAGGCACCTACAGTCATCATGGAGCTCTCCTGAGGGGCCTAGCTAGTCCCTGATGATGTCGTCATGGCATCATTAGCTAGGCTGATCATAGAGCCAAGCCCGCCCGAAGGTCAATCTCGCCTGCGTGGTGAGCTCGTCCTGCGACGACCATGCAAAGTTTGTCGTTGGGTAATTGGTGATGACATCAGTAACGAGCTCGCTCGAACGAGCAGGAGCTCACCTCAAGATGCATGGCGAGCTAAGATAGTCACGCAGGGCCTGCCTTCGAGCGACCTGACAGGAACAATAGGGCGACGACATTATGACGCTAGCAGGGAGCCTGCTCAGAGAACCAGGGAGCTTGCCTTGGCCATAGGCGACGAGCTCGTCTTGTAGCGATCACGCGGGGACTGCCTGTCGGCGACCTTACGACTCCCGCAATGCTTAGAATTTTCCCAAAAGGGAATTGAGCCGAAGGAGAGCTAGAGACTCATTTGTTGTCTAGCACAGTTTAGGTGTTAGGCGACACACCCACAGAGCTACCACGGCCAGACTGTTGCCCCCCAATGAGAACGCGACATATGGCGAAGGAGAGAGACGTGCTTCACTTCCCCGACCAATCTCTGGATGGTGCCGATGCCGACACCAATCTGCACCAATCAGGTCTCGACATGTGGTGGTCCCTTGCATCCACCGAACATCTCTGTACAACCCCCGGGATGACATGTGAAAATTCTCTGGGCGATCTGGCGACATCGTTGAACGCTGCCACACATACCCAACATCCTTCAGGCTAGCTCAGGAGTGGTCTCTTGCGCCAGTTACGCACTACTACTTGGCTTCCACGTGGTCGGACACATGTTGACGCCTCAGATCTCCGAGCTCGTATAAAATCCCACCGAGGGCTCAGCTGAAGGGGTTCAAATCCGATGAGCCCTACACTATCCTAGCTCTTCTTTGTTACTAGCTCGCCCTTCCCCTCCTTGTTGAGTGTTGACTTAAGCATCGTAGGGCTATTGCTCTGTGGGGAGACGGTTGTCTCTGACCCTTTTTCTGCCTTGCAACTTGTCCCGGTCCGTACTCACCCTTCCTGATGACGGTGAGGAAGGCCGGAGCCACCGCATCAGTCTCACCCTGACGACGAACATTGATCAACAGGAATCAATGGAGGAGAGATGTTTTCTCCCAACGGTTTCCTTGTTGGATCCATGGTGCTTCTTCTCATTTCATTGACATAATTCATGACTTTGTTTACTAAATCACTTACCAAGTCTCCTATCTTGATTCAAGAAGTTTTGAGTACATGATCTAGGTTGCAAATTTCCACGTGTCTCATCATATACTTTTTTATATACTGTATATGTGAATCTTTAGTATTGTAAGGTTTGGTTCGAGGGCAGTTTAAACAGAATTTGATTTTTATCAACCAATATAAGCTGGCACGCATTTAAGAAAGTTAAGGTGATGTTTTACGGGATAAATAGAGGTACAAGGTAATTGCTCATATTTTCTTTAGCAAGAGACTTTAGACCGGCATGATTAGTCTCTCATACAGAGGGATATTATATTCCAGTTGCCTCGTTTTTGGTAATTGTTATAATGACTCATCCTAAGTCCTAGCCTACTAGTGCAAATTCGAGTCCGGACTCCATGCTGGCTACCGAGACTTTAACCCTGGCCTCCTATGTGGTAGGAGGGATGCCAAACGCCATGTCAAGACCTCATTGGAAGTTGCCTCCATTAATAGTTATATTATTTCATTTATGGATATCGCCTTATGTACAAATTCCTATATTATCTGATTCCACTCTCTTATGACTAATTTTTTTGGAAGTAACAGTCTAATTGCTACAGTACTCACTATTTGACATTAATAATGGAGAATCATGCTGCTACAATTTTTATATTATAAAGGCATAATGATGTGCTATCAATTTTTAACCATTTTACAAGTGGGAGTTTAAAGAGCTGATCTTTTGATCAATGGGCTTCTGCTTTAGATTATTGACATTCATTTGATTGTGGAAATAGGTAGAAAGGTTACGAGAGCAGTTGCAAAAAGAGAGAGATTTGAGGGCATCTTTAGAGTCTGGACTGATGAACTTGCGGCCAGGGAAATTACTGATCACATCTTCTATGGATAGCAAGGTTAGTTTGATATAATATATCGAATTTTATTAATTATGGCTGAATTTTGCATCACATCCATTATCTATATTTGTGATAAAGACAAGGGCAGATCTCGAGGAAATCGCTCTTGCTGAAGCAGATATCATTAGTTTGAAGCAGAAGGTTGCAGATCTCCGTGGCCAGCTTAGTCATCGGTTACAACATACCTATGCCTCCTTGTGTGAATCATGCAGTCAACATCTATATGCGAAGCATCAATCAGCAGAGTAAGATTATTTCTGTTCGATATATGTTTCAATTCCATTCTACTCCATGCATTCCTTTTGCTAGGAAGTAGGAAGTCAACCATACATCTGATGCATGCAGGGTTTGTTAAAGAACGCAAGTGCTGAATTTAAACATTTAAAGATAAATTTCTGCACATATTAATTCAAATTTCGGAAAGGATAAAGAGAACTAATCATCATCCGATCAATGCCTAAACAAGTTTATTTTAGCGAAGTGATAAAACTAGCATGTGAACAGTTAATTCCAGATTTAATAATAAAATTCCTGCAATACATTGAATGACAATATCTCAAACACAAGCCATAGTCTCAAAGAGAACACGAATCTAAACGATAGATAATCTAATGGATGAGATCCTTTAAAAGCCAAATGGTTTGAAAACCCAAAATAAAATCAGCAATGGGCCGGATTAGGATGATGTTTATCATACGAAAATATCGAGGGACGATTCAAACTGTGCTTTGGTTAATGCCGCCCGCGATCAAGGGCTCCGTTGTTGTAGATGAATGGGCGGAAGAGGAGGTGTGGTCCGGAAGATAGGGATGAAGAAGCCGGGATGAATTGATCTTGAAGAAGAGATGATCTCCGCGTTGATCTTCCGCGAAGTCGTAGACGAGAGCGTGGCGATGAGGAAGTAGCTTGCGGAGAGAAGAAGACTAGAAGTACGATGATCCTTCATAGGTGGCTCCGAACAAGCGAACCCGCTTCTCCGTTCTAGGGTTTCAATTCATCATCCATCCTTTCGGCCATTAGAGTTTGTGAAGGCTTTATAGGATGGAAATAAAAAAAAGGAAAGAAAAGAGAGAGAAGGAAGCTGCGAGATGAGAGGGAGAGAGAGGGATCGTGGGCATGCATCCCAAGGGGGTCGTGCGCGGGTATTGCTGCGGGAGGAGAGAGAACGGGAAGAGGGGCGACTTAGGGGTTATAGGGTTTCCTTTACTCTTTAAATCTCATCCATTGAGATTTTATCTCACTTAAGATCCTACGACAACTAAACAAACACAGAAATGAGTCAGTTCGGTATCTATGGCTCGAACCGGATGCGAACATGGCTCATACCTACCCCAACCAGAGATAAAAATAATAACTCAAGATCCATCTTTCTGATCGAAAGATAGTAAAAAACCAAAGTCATAGATAATCAAAATAGCTTTCCAATGATGTGGACGAATTGGTGATCGGCCTCTTGGATCTCCGTAGGGAATCAAAATACGTCATAAATTGTAGAAATCTGCACGTCGGAGCTCTTCTGCATCAAGTCCCTCGGACTCAAAAGAACTCGACTCCTGTCGAGTAGGGTCCTGGATCCGACGGGGGCTCTTTTGGAAGTAGTCGCAACCTCTGCATCTGCTCCAACTGCTCTCCCGGGTCCGGTGGCCAAGTAATCAGCATCAAGTATTCAGCAACTCCATCTGGCATCCTCTACCCATCAACGTCAAGTGAAGACTTGAAAGCAAAAACCAACATCCTCCTCGGCATGAAAAGATCGTCAAGATATCCAGATAATTTCATGTGATAATAGGAATATAGGTTGACATGAAATTCAAAAGACATGTGAAAGAAAAAGCCGCGGGAGCATAATGTGTTGCTGGTCATCGGCTTGCGTAATAAGCTATGGTTTCTTTGTGAGGCATGGGTTGCGAGTGCAATATGTGTTGCTCGAAATGGCTTGCACACATGGCAAAACAAGTGGATCCTAGACTAAGAAAATATGTCATGCAGTCATTGTCTGGATTTAATGAATAAAATAAAAAATTAAATAATTCATCAAGCCATTTGTTAAAACTTCGTAAAAGTAAAAGCGATAGGCTTTTCAAAATCTGAAAACACGTCTCATAAGTATCTATTATTGAAAAATGAACAAGAGTATCAAATTTTTTTTTTAAGCTAAATTCAACACTTGGCCGATAATATGGATGCACATATTATTGGACTCCTGATGCAAATATGGTAGGCAAATGATGAATACAAGTGCAAGTGATGCCTACAAACTCTAAGTGTAATGTGCATGCCATGGAATGCAAGATGTTGTCTAACCCCTTCCCAACTATCAGTAAATCAGAAAGACACTATACTAAATCATCTACTAATGGCGATATGGGATGACTCTGACTCAGAAGAGTTTTAGGTACAGGGGATCGCTTCCTATGAAAACACGTGGGCCATAAGGTGGCGTTGACGCTGTCCTTAAGGAAGGTATAGGTGTTGGCTCTTCCATGATGTAGTGCATCTCGGTTGAACTGCCATGGGCATCCAAGGATGATATCAGCTACTTCCAAGGGAAGGACATCACATCAAACTTTATCTCGATATTGCAGCCCAATCGACAACTTAACCAAGCAACAATGGGTTACTAGTTTGCTCGTGGTGTTGTCTAGCCAAGATGTTCTATTATGGTGAGCCAATGGTTTGACTTTCCACTTCTTGTTCCTGACTAACCTTTCACTGATTAAATTGGTGGTGCAACCTCCATCTACCATGACACAAAGGTCCAAGCCATTAGCAGTGCAGACTGTTTGGAACAGGTCGAATATCTGGTTCTTGCAATGAAGCTTCGGGGGTCTGCCACAAAGTTCGTGGGGTAGTAACGCTCTAGGCAAGGTACAAAATCTCGCGAAATCTCGCGAAATATCTCGGTTTTCTCAGATCTCGACACGAAATTCCTATTGCGATATCGAATGAAATGGAAATCACGATAATATCGCGATATTTCGCACGATATATTTGTCGGCAATACATATCACGATATTTCGAAAAATTTCGAGATATTTCGAGATGTTGGCATCGAAATGTTGGGACTGACTGGTTATAAAAGGGGACTGGGGGTTTCGTTCTCAGCAGCTTATTTACATATAATAACATTTAAGTAAATGTCGTCTTACTTAATTTTTATTTTTTTCATTTACTTTAAGTTATTATATGTAAATAAGCAAATACCCCCCCAATTTGATTTCAATAAAAATATCAAAAAAATCAAAAACCAAGTGAATAAAAAAGTATGCTTTCAATTTTAGTAAGAGAAAACAGTTTTTTACTTTTTTCGATTTTTCATAAAATTTGTATGTTGAGAAAAGTGGTTAAATCAACTCTTTTTTAGCTCAAAAAATTCCACAAGATGTAGAATTACAAGTACATCTAGAAAACCATGGTCCGTCAAAGAAAATTTTAAATGTATAAAAAAATTTCTTTATAAAAACTCATTTTTTCAGATTTAGTAAAAAACTGTGTTTTGCATTTCAGCATAATTTTTGCACGATTTCAAACTTGTACAACTTTCTTGTTTTAAGTCCATTTTCAAAATCGTTTGAAGCATTATTTTAACAATCAACTAATCTTTATTTTGGAAACATTTTTATCCACAAAAAAAATTAAAAATTATTTTAAAAACATAGATCAAAACAAGACCAAATAAGACTGCACAAGACTCATAGACTTAAATGCAGAATACATGCTTTGTGATGCTCTACACCCGTAGATAGGGTATAAATATTATCTGAGTGTTCCAAATTGTGTATATATACTTGGTTTATGACTATGCGGAGAATCACTAAAAAATTCCATTAAAAAAATCAATATTTCCACCATTTCTATAAAATCACAATATTTCTATACTGTCGAAATATTTCCACATCCAGAGGGGTCGAAATATTGACCGAAATGGAAATTTCGAACCTTGGCTCTAGGGACTTGGTGGGATGGGGACTGGTGAATAACTAATAGTGGGACCATCACATCATCACCCTCCAAGACTAACTCATTGAAGTTTTTGCCTTCCGCAGACTCATGACTGTCATTTTCATTATCCGTAAGGTTTGTCTGTGGATTGAATTGACGTCAAGGACAATCAACAACTTGTGACCTGGTCACCCGGCTGGTTGCACTTGAAACACTTCATTGTGCTCGGGTTGGTTCCTATGACTCCTTTATCCTTCTCAGTGGGTGTAGGAATTGTACCAACTATAGGGGGATGTCCAGGGACTGGTCTTTTAACAAATCCGGATGATGCCCTTGTGTTTTCATATCATCGGGCTGTAGATCTGGAGTGGTGAGACTCAACTTTCTTGGCTCGACGAGGTGCATCACTGACCAGATACAAGTCATGAAGGGACACCACCTCTTGAATTGAATGCTTAAGACCATGACGTACCTTGCGACATTTGGTTCATCTTCATGCAGATCATTGCAAGACTAGAGATTGTAGAACTCATTGGTGTAATTGTCCACCGACTTGTTCTCTTGTCGTAGGTTTTGGAATTTTTGGAACACACTGTCTGAAATCAGAAGGAACTTCTGTTGCATTTTTTCCCTCATGTGTGTCCAAGTGATAATCTTGTCTTTTCCCTTTCTAACCCTCGTCGTCTGCTACTGTCTCCACCAGACCAGTGCATGACCCTTCAACTTAAGACTAACAAACTTTACTTGTTTGTCTTGAGGTATTTCCTTTCATTCAAAATACTGGTCTACTCTCTCGGCCCAATTTAGGAACTCCTCAGGATCCATCCTACCCTCAAACTCAAGAATTTCGATTTTGATACCCTGATCCCAAGCCCAATAAGATTTCACTCTCCTATGAGTTTTCCTACTTCATCTATCAAACCCATCAGACGAGTTGACACTATCACCTCCTAACTCAAGATCTAACTCACTACGCTTGGGTGACTCTCTAGCCCTGTGCTCTAGATGGAGTCGAGGTGAGTTTTCGGCATCGATCTGGATCTGAAGCCTATTCATGTTTTCTTGTTGCCTTTGGAAGGCATCTTGCAAAGTGTGGGGTGGAGACGGTGGTCTTGGTGGTTCTGCCATTGTAAGACTCTCTAGAAGACGCTAACAACTCACCACAGAGGAAAAGGGATGACCTTAATAAGAATGCGAGCACGTGGGATGTTAGTTTACTAATCAATGCAAAGACACGAACACTAAAATGAAAAAGAAGAAGAAAAATCAATAAGCACACAATGATGCGAATGATGCAAGAGGACCGGCTGTTGCGTAAGAACGCGACGACTAGTGCACTTTGATACCAACTTGATGCATGCAGGGTTCGTTAAAGAACGCAAGTGCTGAATTTAAACTATTAAAAATAAATTTCTGTACGTATTAATTTAAATTTTAGCAAGGATAAAAAGAATTAATTATCATTCGATCATGCCCAAACAAGTTTACTTTAGCAAAGTGATAAAACTAGCATATGAACAATTAATTGCTGATTTAATAATAAAATTCCAGCAATACATTGAATGACAATATCTCAAACACAAGCCATAGTCTCAAAGAAAACGCGAATCTAAGTGATAGATAATCTAATGGATGAAATCCTTTAGAAGCCAAATGGTTTGAAAACCCAAAATAAAATCAGCAATGGGCCGAATTATGATGATGTTTATCACACGAAAATATTGAGGAACGATTCAAACCATGCTTTGGTCAATACCGACCGCGATTAAGGGCTCCGTTGTTGTAGATGAATAGGCGGAAGAGGAGGTGTGGTTCGGAAGATAGGGATGAAGAAGCCGGGATGAATTGATCTTGAAGAAGAGATGATCTCCGCATCGATCTTCGGCAAAATCGTAGACGAGAGCGCGGCGATAAGGAAGAAACTTGCGGAGAGAAGAAGAAGACTAGAAGCAAGATAATTCTTCGTAGGTGTCTCCGAACAAGCAAACCCGCTTCTTCGTTCTAGGGTTTCAATTCATCATCCATCCTTCCGGCCATTAGGGTTTGTGAAGGCTTTTATAGGAGGGAAATAAGAAAAACGAAAGAAAAGAGAGAAGGGAAGTCGCGGGATGAGAGGGAGAGAGGGATCGCGGGCACACATCCCGAGGGGATCGAGTGCGGGTATTGCCATTGGAGGAGAAAGAGAACGGGAAGAGAGGGGCGGCTTAGGGATTTTAGGGCTTCTTTGGCTCTTTAAATCTCATCCATTGAAATTTTATCTCATTTAAGATCATACGACAACTAAACAAACTTAGAAATGAGTCAGTTCGACATCAATGGCTCGAACCGGATGCAAACATGGCTCACACTTGCCCCAACCAGAAATAAAAATAATAACTCAAGATCCATCAGTCGGAACGACAGAATGTAAAAACCAAAGTCATAGATAATCAAAATTGCTTTCCAATGATGTAGACGGATCAACGATCGGCTTCCTGTATCTCCGTAGGGAATCAAAATACATCATCAGCTGTAGAAATCTGCACGTCGGAGTTCGTCTGCATCATCATCCCTTAAGACTTAGCTATCTGGTTTAGTGCCTTTTTTTGTTATTAGATAACTAACGTTTTTATGCTACTAAAGGTCTAAAACATATTTTTTATGAAGTCGAAATGTATTCGTGTTGTGTGGTAGTTTTTACAAATGTATTTATATATTGATCTGTTTCATTTCCACAAAGAAACAGGAAGAAATTTGTTTTATCTTCTACAAAGATGTATATACTTTGTATAGTAGAACTACAGAAATTGGTCATCTTTGGAGACTACTTAGTTGTAGATCTCTCTACATTGCATTGCCACATATAATGCATTTTGGTAAAATCGGGTCTTTTTCATCTTTTATTATAAGGTGTGAAAGCCCAAAAGTTTGACCTTTTTCTTAATTTTAGCTCACGAACCTATGGTTGATGTGATTGCTACAAAATGTCAATCCACTATGTGGCATATGAATGTATGCATTTTGATGTGCAGTTGACGGTGTAATATCTTTCCTATCTTTTAGGGTTAAAGGAATCCTTAGGTGTATTCCATGGGAGCAAATGACCCAATATATACAAGTGGTGATGTGGTCTATCATATACAAGTTTAAAAGCCCTACAATAGCCTACACATATACATGACATATATACAAGTATCTCTAACTGCACCCCCTCCCCCTCCCCCCCCCCCCCCCCCCCCCCCACACACACACACACACACAAACACACACATGCTTACGGATAATCAACCGCTGAGAGTTTGCCAAGTACTGAAAGCACACATAAGTATGAGTGTTGGTGAAAAAATCTGCGTGTGTCTAAATAGACGAGATGAAGGGAAGGAATAGAGTATCATGATAGAAATGATGAATGGAATGGCAGTCAATCGATATGCTTCGTCTGTTCATGGAAAGACCGATTGCTAGTAATATGAATAGCTTCACTTGTCGCAGTAAAGTAGAGTAGGAGTAGTGAATGCAATACCCAAGTCGGAGAGGAGATAAAAAAGGCAAATCACCTCTGTAGCAATTTGGGACATCGCACAAAGCTCGGTGCTTGAGTGAGACGAATGCATGCTTCTTACTTTTCCAAGAGATCAGAGTCACCTAGATAAAGACAGAAGATAGTGGTAAAACAACAATTGATTGGATCACCGGCCCAGTCGGCGTTCACGTAAGACGAAGCTTCAGAGCAAAGATGCTGAAAAGAGGAGGAAGCGAGTGATAGTCCCACGGAGATAGCGAAGTATGTGCAGAACGGAACACATCGTGAACAGAATGAAGCTTGCTGACGAATTGGCTGACCACATGAACTGCTTGTGCAACATCTGGTCTGAGGATGATTAGGTAAAAAAGACCACCTACAAGTTATTGGTATCTCGTGGGTTCGTAAGGCGGCTCATCATCAATAGGACGATGCATTATATCAAGCTCCATTGGAGTATTAGTTGTGCGAGAGTCACTCAAGTAGGCACAGTTGATCAGATCTGAGGTGTGCTTCTACTAGAAGAGACCTCTCGACGAGAGGGCAACCTCAAGATCCAGGAAGTAGCACAGAGGGCCAAAGACTTTCATCTCAAGCTGTCGCTAGATGTGTTTCTTTAGATGATCAATGGAAGCAATTTCATCTCATTTTATGATCATATTATCAACATAGACCAGGAGAACTATTACAACTTTGAGCAGTCCTAATTAAGGGACTAAAAAGTGCAGTTTAATCCCAAGTATAGGGTGTGTAGCGAAGTAATATTCTCGGTGAGTCCGAGGTCGATTTTACAGGGACTGAAGGACTAATGGGAACTAGTGCGATGGAAGTACGTGTACGTGAGTGCAAATCAGGGTTTTCACTAAGAGTGGAACATGAGAGATGAGATTACGATGCTAAATTAAAAAGAACTAACAATTGTTATTAATTAAGGATATTACGATGGAGATGAGGCTAAGGCATCCGGATTCAACCTAGTAAAATATTATGCTTTCTTTTGATCAATTGGTACGTATGAGGATAGAATGAAAATAGGTTATAGTGCATGCTACAGGGGTTATTAAGCATTGCCTATGCCCGGAGTCGATATACAATCTAATTAACTTATACACATGCACTAATTTCTAAAGATATGCATCCATCATACTAGCTAATATAAGTTAACAATTTAAGTGATGAGAGGCTCGTCAAGTTCGTGCCATCATGCTACAGGGATTCACAAGCATTATGTATGCCCGGAGTCAATACAGAATCAAACAAATTTGTAAGCAAGATACATCTTAAAATAGTATCAATCACCATACGAGTCAACCATAAGAATTAAAACTTGTTATTGATCAAACGAAAGGCATACCATACTACTAGGCATCCCCCATAGCCTTAGCTAGGGGTTTAGCCGCACATGTTTATATAGTTTGACAAGAAAACAGTAGTGCAATTAAACTCCATTATTGTGAATATGAAAGGTGACAAGCGTAGATGACGGCTTCCGGCGAGGATGACGACGTGTGGCGTGGTGACGGGACGTTGGAGCGTGGCTTCAATATAATGATGAAGGGTTCGGAGACGATAGAGCCGAGATGGAAGTTGATGGTCGGTGGTTTGATGCGACGAGTCATAGTAGAAGCCAGATGGAACGTCCTCCCTAAAGGGGTCGAATGGATGTGTTTATATAGGAGAGGGTTGGTTTAGAGAGAGGAAAAGGAATTGGGAAAGAGAGAGAAAACAGGGGGAATCGCAGAAAAATAAGGGGAAAGAGAGAGCGATCAGGAGAAAGGAAATCTCGTGCGGGGGAGTCGGGTACGTAAGAGGGGACGGCTGAGATCAAATGGGAGGAGAGAGAGACGTCCGAGAGAAAGAGAGAAGTTAGGATGAGGGATCGTGAGAGATCGTTTCGGGAAAATGGACGGCCTCGATCAGACTAGAGAGAGAAATAGGAAAGGGAGAAGAGAGAAATCCGGCTGCGATGAGGGGGCGGTTATGAGAGAGATAGCTGCAGATGGGTTTGTTGGCCGAGTAGAGAGAGAATTGGTTAGATAGAGAGAGAAGAGATCGCAGGATAGGAGAGAGAATGCGAGAGTGAAGAGAGTCGGACGCGGGTTAGAGAGAGAAAGTAGGAGACGGGATAGAGGGGATCTCCATGTTTTTAGGGGGTTCAGTTTCTATATGGCTGGGTAGTTAAGGAAAGAGATTGGTTTGAAGAGGGTGTAGGACGTACATGCATGCACATGGGTTGGCTGTGATGGAATTGTTGGGTGCATGGTTGTATTCATGAATTGGTTAGATTGGATGGTAGAGATGGGTTTATTGGGTCTTTGAATGGTTGTGATCGTAGATGAGAGGGGCTTGGGAGATGAGATCATGCATGCATGGGTAAAATAACGATACTTAATGGAGAATTAAATATCAAGAGAGAGAGAGAGAGAGAGTTGAATTGCATGATCGGATGCATGGGTTTTGTTTGTATGAGTATTTAAAAGAGAAAGGGTGCTATGCATGGGTTTTGTTTTCATGACCCTAGCTTTAAGAGAGAGATAAAGAAGGGAAAGAAGCGAACCAAAAGAGATGAAGAGAAAGTTTAAGGAATACAAAAATTAAGGAGAAAATGTGTTTATGGAAAATGGAAAGAAACAAAGTTGGATGATGAAGAAAGAAAGGTCGAGAAAGAAAGAAAGAAGTAGAGGCCATCAGAGAGAAAGACAGATTGGTGCACTAGAGTTTTATCCATGCCACATTTGCAAGCCAACATCACGCTCCATTAAGCTCTTTAGCATGCTCGGGGTTCTCCTCCGGTTCGTATCACACGATGCGTCCGTCCGGTGAAGTCATTTCTCCTCCGAATATCGCAATTATCATTTTCTTTGTTGTTCTTTTGAAAGACCATCAAAGAAGTTGTGCATCCTCCATCGAATCCCCGTGAGAATATCTACCACTTAATCACAATGTCCTTGAGCTAGCTGCCTCGAGAACCGGGTCAATTTTCTGAAAATTACACATGAAATGACGCGTATTAGGTTCTCCTACGATTATCGATAAAAAGGATAATTTGAACTATCGGGCTTCGTACTTTTCATGCATGCATCGTATGAGTGCGAACCAATATATCACCGTGTTCGTATGGAAGTGTACTATGCAGTGATGTAAAGAAACCGATGCTCTTTACATGTCTATGAAAAGTTTTATTTAGGAAAGCGACGATAATGCAGTAGAGAATAGGCAATAAAATGTATTATTTTAGTACTTAAACAATAACCATCACTCTGTGAGGAGATCGACACGTTTATAGGGCATAGTAATGATAGCCTTGGTGAAATTAGCGTCAAGAACTACACGATGAAATTGCTCAAACCATGTGCGAGGAACCTGCTTGAACCCTAGATGGCTTGATGAAGGCAACATACTGGGCCGAGAGGATGAGAAAACCAGGAGGCTACATGTAGACCTCCTCAGCAAGATGAACAAAGGCAAAATGTTCATCCTCGAATAGCAGCAATAACAATCAAAGTACAAACATATGTCATCTTTGCCACTAGGCAACAGTCTCCTTGTAGTCGAGGCAATACTCTTGTGTAAAGTCTCGAGCAACGGAACGGTCTTTGTAGTGCTCCGCAGAACTACCAAAGCGAGTCTTGAGCTTGTTGATCCACTAGCAACTGATGGGAGCATTCCCAAGAGGCACAAGAAGGAACTCTTGGTATGGGTCTATGGGAGAGTGCAAAGTTCATCTACCATGGTTGTCGACCACTCTGGAACCTGAACGGCCTCCTAATGGGACTGGGGCTTCCAATGAGAATGGATGATTGAAAGAAAACACTGAAACTTGGAAGCATAGTGGTGAGTACCAAGCCAACCATAATGAGCTTGAGCATGGTGATTTGTTCAAATGGGATATCGCCGAGAATGATCCATATGCAGGCCATCAAAACCTTAGCAAGATCATTTGGACTCTTAGAGGGGATACCAGGAGAGACAGAAAGCTCAGGGTAGGCCATTGTACTCTCAGAGGATGTTGCTGGAGAGACATAAGACTCAGGAGACACGTAAGAACAACACGATTAGACCTGAACAACATGAGGATGTGAGGAGCAAAAGATATGTTGGAGTCAACAGAAGGACTCAGGGTATGGCTCTGGAGCATCTAGAGAGGGAAAATAGATGGAGAAAGGGTCATTGGGAACAACGAAGAGGAGGGGAGCTTAGGACTACAATAATAGATAAAGGAGAGATCCTGAGTGAAATGGAACCCCCTCAAAGACAGTGACATTCCTTGAGATGCATAGATGACAAGCAGAAGGTTCGTAGCAATGATAGCTGCAGGCATTGAAAGTTATCTAAGTCTTAAATACTGGAAGATTTAAAAGCCTGAAAGACTGCAATTTTCTAAGTCTGGAAGACTAAAAATTTTATAAGTCTTCTAACTCAATGTCACAGACATAAAGTCATAGACTCCGAGTCACACATAAATTCTCAGACACCAATTTATAGACTAAGAGTCACAGACATAAAATCATAGACTAAAAGTCATAGATGTAAAGTCATTGACTCAGAGTCATAGACACAGTCATAGACTCAGTCAATCTGCACCTATCGGGGACTTTGGAAGGAACGCAATACGATAATCATCCGAAATAAGGAGGCAACATTTGAAGACATTAGGTCTGCCATCGTAGCGACCGCGACGAACTGGAGCATGGGTTTTACTTTTACAAATAAGATGGGGGAAAAGATTAACCTATTCTCAATCTTTTGTAATTTCTTTTTTGCCTACTCTAATAATATTAGCTTGGGGTATGGCTTAACCCCATCCTCTCCATCTTGGTGAGGATTTCTGCTAAAAAAACAAGGTTTATTTAATAATATAAAAAAAGTTTTGAAATTGTTGACATTGATATATCAATTTGCATTAAAAAAAAATCCTCCAGACACAACTGAGCCATCAGATTCAGAAAACAACAAAGTTTTCCTCGGGGGTTTTATGTTATGAAGGATTATTTTAATGATTAAATTTGTAGGAACTAGGGACTAGGGTTGACTAGGCAAACGTCATCTGAATCCCGCGACCAAGGTATCCACAAGTCTGTAATTCAACAAGGAATACATTGGTATGGTTAGATTAACAAATCAAGGCTCTGATCTACACTTAATGTAGTGATCACAAAAAATAGATAACTTTTTAATTTGAAACTGCAACTCGAAAACAGAAAGAAATGCTCAGAAACTATCATTGTTGAGGTACTGACTATCCATGAAAACTCACCCGAAAACGAGTGTCGGTTGCCCCAGAAACTGACTGATTAGTCCAAGGTAACATTCCACGCTTTTCGAAGAAAGCAAGAGATTATGGTTTTCAACCCAGAATCCAACATAAATTCACCAGGGACATACACAAGTTAAATAGATAAAATCAATTGTTTCAAAAATATAGAATTGATTACCAATTCAGGAACAAGGTGCTACACTTCTTGTTTTTTCGTACATCCACCTCATCATCCTCATCTCTGCCACGGTCATCTTATGAGATCGAGCGCATATTTAGATAGTAAAATATAGGGAAAATGGGTTTACACACTCTTTTTTTTTATATATTTTTGTTAATATCTAAGTTATTTCTTATAGAATTCCGGCACTGATTTATGAACCTTAATGGCCTTGGAATCCTTTATGTGGAATAGGAAGCTCTCTTCACATTTAAATCTAACTATCGACCCACCTTGTTGGGCTTCTAAAATGCATGAGAGTCCAACTGGACTCATTCTTGTCGGGGAGAGGAATCACATACTCCTCTCTATCATGAACAACGTTAATGGGAGGAGGTCACGATCTCTGTCTTATGTGGGAAGAGAGTTTGACTCAACCTCTTAGTCCTAAAAACTAGGGATTGTTGTTTGTTCTTTGTTTGGAGATTGTTAGTACTACAAATTAGGGATGAGATTCCTCCTAAGTATGAAATAGGCTTAGCTGGATTTAATAAATTGATGACCCTGTTTTTTTAAAATTGAGAATTCCTCAGGACGTATGCAAATAAGTCCCTACTAAAGCTTAAACAAGGTCCCTACTGGCTTTAAAAAATCTAAATCTCGAAACATTATTCGAAATCCTAGATTAATTATAAAAACAAAGACCTTATAACCTATAACTTGAATCGACTTTTATTTGCGCATGCATCGGTTCTCGTTATACCTTTCTTTTGAAGTTGAATAGAAGAATGCTTTGCGGACTATTTTATATTGAAAGTTTGACTAGACTTTTATCCCCATTCTTTACTTCTGTTAGGAGATGACGGCTAGGGTTTGGAGAGAATAAAATAGTTCTCATTCAGGGACTGAAGCCCAATATATATGTACATGTATACACACACAACCCGACCCGACTGTACATGTAACCTGACCCATCTCTATACATTAACACTCCCCCTCAAACTCACGGTGGATCATGGACCGAGAGTTTGCCGATAAAATACCGGAAGCGAGCAATTGTAAGGGGCTTTGTCAGAAAATCAGCAGTCTGCTCCGATGATGGAATGAATGGTAAGGAGATGGTATGGTCGAGAAACTCTTGACGAACATAGTGACAATCAACCTCAATATGTTTTGTCTGCTCGTGAAAGACCGGGTTGCTAGCAATCTAAATAGCACTCCGGTTGTCACAGAATAGAGGCGTGGGCCCGAATATCACAACTCCCAGGTCGAGTAGAAGGCGGCGAAGCCAGACAATCTCTGCGGTGGTGGAAGCCATAGCCCTGTATTCGGCTTCAGTGCTGGAGCGTGCAATAGACTCCTGTTTCTTGCTTCGCCAAAAAATAAAAGAATCACCAAGGAACACACAGTATCCGGTAGTAGAACGACGAGTGGCTACATCTCCTGCCCAATCTGCATCGGAGTAGGCACGCAGCACCAACGGAGAGGTGGAGGGAAAAAGTAGTAAGCGGGTGATGGTGCCTCGGAGATAGCGAATAATCCGAAGGACTGCTGCATAGTGAACCGAACGAGGAGCCTGAACGAACTGACTGACAATGCCAACAGCATGGGCAATGTCTGGCCGGGTCATAGTAAGGTAGGCGAGCATCCCAACTAGTCTCTGGTAGCGGGAGACATCCTGAAGCGGCTCACCATATATAGAAAGAAGCTTCAAATTGAGCTCCATGGGTGTGTCAGCAGTGCGAGAGTCAATAAGAGCAGCATCAGCAAAGATGTCGGAGATGTACTTTTGGTGGGAGACCAACAGACCACGAGCTGATCGGGCAATCTCGAGGCCCAAAAAGTAGCGAAGAGAATCCAGATCTTTCATCTCAAACTGACTCTGGAGGTGACGCTGAAGGAACGCTATGATGATACTGTCATCCCCGATGATGATTATATTATCCACATAGAGAAGAAGAACTGCAATACCCTGACTGGAGGAGTGAGTGAACAGGGCATAGTCAAAGTGGCGCTCAACAAACCCGGCGGCCAGGACTGCACTGTGGAATCGCTCAAACCAGGCACGAGGGGCTTGCTTGAGCCCATAGATTGCTCGGCACAAACGACAGACGTGACCTGAAGGAGCAGGGACGCCCGGTGGAGGAGCCATGTATACCTCCTCTGAGAGATCACCGTGGAGAAATACGTTGGTCACATCCATCTGATGTAGAGGCCACCCTCTAACAGCTGCCACAGCTAAGAGGGTGCGAACGATAGTCAGTCAAGCCACTGGAGCAAACGTCTCCTCGTAGTCAATCCCATACTCGTAGGAGAAACCACGAGCAACAAGGCGCGCCTTATGCCGCTCAATGGACCCATCCAGTCGAGTCTTGATCTTGAAGATCCATTTGCAGCTGACAGGAACCACGCCCGTGGGACAAGGAACCAAATCCCATGTCTGAGTCCGCTGAAAGGCCTCAAGTTCGACTGTCATGGCCTGTCGCCACTTTGGGTGTACAACTGCCTCACGGTACGACTGGAGCTCCCGGTGGGTGTGAAGGGCTGTAAGAAAGGCCTGGTAGGACGGAGAGTAGGAGGCAACATCAGAGTGTCCAGAAGTATCAGGAGAAACAGGAGTAAACACAGAGTAGCCAAACCTGCCAGGAGAGTAGTCATAGTGATCAGGTGGGTGATGTTCGCACGTAGGGTATCGCCGAACAGGGTCAGGATCCGCGACCGGGCAGGGGGGAGCAGCTGCAGGTGGAGAGGAGGTATCAGCGGAAACCAACTCGGAGGGAGGAACTGTAAAGCGACGAACGTAGACACGCGTGATAGGTGGTGGTAGTGGTGGAGGTGGCGGGGGAGACGGAGAAGGTGGTGGTGGTGGAGGTGGCGAGGAAGATGGAGGTGGAGGAGGCATGGGTGGGGCAGCAGAATACGGAGGTAGAACGGTGATGTGGAGAAGTGATAAGGGCGAGGAGGGTGACGCAGGAGGCAAGGAAAGATCCCGAGACTCAGGGGAAAAGTCTGGGACATATTCAATAAAAGAAACGTGACGAGAGACACGGATCCGGCGAGCCAAGGGATCGTAGCAACGATACCCCTTGTGCTCCCGACTGAGCCCCAAGTGAACACACCTAAGCACACCGCTCCGAGATCAGGGAGTCCAGCTCATGCCAGTAGACACTCATTAGACCAAAGAAGTCCTGAATCGTACGCTCCCCCTGACGAGCAGACTGCGAGTCACAAATAAGCTGATACCGGCGTGCAACGCCGTGCGAGAGAAACCGGTCCCGGAGATACTCCCACATCGCGCGCGCTGTAGGAAGGCGGCCGATGGGAGTAAGGAGCGGACGAGCAACAGAGTCCAGAAGATAGGCCCGGATGGTCTGATCGTGGCGGCGCCACGTAAGAGCAGCAGCCGTGGCTTTCGTGGTAGTAGTCGTGACGGTAGCAGTCGCAGCAGAAGACGCGGCACTGTCGGCTGCACTACTGGTGACAGAGGAGCCGGAAGAGGCAGCTGGAGAAGGATTATCACCGGTGATGTGACCCCAACGATCGTGACTGGAGAGCTCGGCCTCGACGGTGAGCGACCAATCAGGCTAGTCGCTGGCCGAGGACAACTGAAAGGTGGTCTTCAGCGGTGGAGAGATCACGACAGACGGCACTGTAGGAGATGCCATGGAGGAAATTCAAAGGAGAGAGGAGCCGGGAGAGGGTTTGCAGGTGGAGGGGAGGGGCCGGGGGGGACTATCGGGCGGAGGGGAGGAGTCGGGGGGGTTATCGGACAGAGGGGAGGGGTCGGGGTGGCTATCGAGCGGAGGGGAGGGGCCGGGGGGGGCTATCGGACGGAGGGGAGGGGTCGGGAGGGGGTTTCGGGCGGAGGAGAGAGGCCGGGGGGGGCTGTCGAGCGGAGGAGAAGGGTCGGGGGAGCCGGTCGGGTGGAGGAGAGTGGTCGGGGGGGGGGGGGGGGGTTATCAGGTGGAGAGGAGGGGCCGGGGGGGGGGGGGGGCTATCGGACGGAGGGGAGTGGTCGGGAGGGGGTTTCGGGCGGAGGAGAGAGGCCGGGGGGGCCTGTCGGGCGGAGGAGAGGGGTCGGGGGGGCCGGTCGGGTGGAGGAGAGGGGTCGGGGGGGGGGGGGTGTTATCGGGTAGAGGGGAGGGGCCGAAGGGGGTCTGTCGGGCAGAGGAGAGGGGCCGGGGGGCCTGTCGGGCGGATGAGGGGGGTCGGGGGTGGGGGCTATCTAGCGGAGGTGGGCTGCCGGGTGGAGGGGGAGACCGGAGGTGGCTGCCATCGTCGCCGTCGTCGCGCGAGAAACCCTAGAGCTCTGATACCATGTTAGGAGATGACGGCTAGGGTTCGGAGAGAATAGAATAGTTCTCATTCAGGGACTGAAGCCCAATATATATGTACATGTATACACACATAACCCGACCCGACTGTGCATGTAACCCGACCCATCTCTATACATTAACAACTTCATAGTAGATTGAAACTCTGCTACAATGACCAAATTATGAAGTGTTTAGTAGTTAGACTGGGACCTTCTTTCTATACATACTTGTTAATTAGATTGCTACAATCATACAACTCCTAAAGGGAGCATGTCAAATTGTACGTAATTTTATTTAAATTATCAAAATTTTGTTTTGAGTGAAAATTCTGTTATTCATTAGGATGTTTATCAAATACAGGAAAGAGCAGATCGATGTTGATAGTACCACCCTTGTACACCAAAATGAACATTCACCAAAAACTGAAGTAAGCTTTTTTGTTGATGAACCTTTCTTTCTTTTCTTTAGCTTATTCTTATCTTCAATAGAGTAGTATGTTCCTTGCATTGTTCAGTCTCCAAAAGCATATTCCGCATTACTGAATTTATGTTGAAACCAAAATAACTTGTAAATTTTTTTGATACTATATCCTGTTTAAGTGAGCAGTTAGCTATTCATTTCAGAGCGAAACATGCCATAACTAGCTAAAATTTTCTTAGATTTCATCATCCTTAATCAGTTTAATTTGTAAATCATATCCATCAGGATCATGAAAAGGAAATATATCATAACACCAGAACGATAATGATGACTGCAATTGAGCGCCTTCCTTCTTGGCCAATAATTCCTGTCAGGGAAAAGTTTTCCATCCATGCAAGCCCTTTTAACATAAAGTTGGCCCAACAAATGTGATAAATGGTTGCATTACTTGCATATCATTTGCATGGAACACCCCAGCCTTCTTTAACCACTTCCTTCCACTTCTTTCATTCAAATTTGGTACTGACAATATCAGTCTGGTAACTAACTACAAGCGACTAGTGATAGATGAAACAGAGAAAATCAGATTAGTTGGGGTTGTGATTCATGGATACTTGGATTGTGTTTCTTACACTCTGGGTTATGGACAATTCCTGCAATTATGGCCAAGGAAGGGAGCTTCTTTCATTCGTTTGTAAGAAGCTGAAATAAAATGCTCGAACGCATTTCGGTTAAGATCTTTAACATTGGTGAGCATTCTGATATTCTAACTATGATGACGAGTTTCAATTATGCAACCAGTCGATCTCTTAATATTTGGAGGTATAACCTTATCTAAAGTGAATCCTTATTGAATTTCAACAATAAATGAGATACAGAATTTATAAAAAATTCGAATACAAAACACATGCAGAGTTCTATTTGGGAGTCTTTTCTAGGGTCTAGTGCCTCTCTACCCGCCAACTGTCCTTTAGATTTCATGGTATGCCCCTCTCATGTCAAGTTATCTTGGCAGGTTTTCGGAACCAATCGTAGAGGGTTGTTGTTAAGTGATGGTCGGTCAGAAACATTTTTCCAATCGTCCTTATAGTCGATCCCATCTTGATAAGATATAGAATTGGATGATGATAATGTCTAGTGTCTAGAGAAGATCCTGCCATTAGAATCTCTTCAAAATGAGTACTACTTTTTGGGTTGGTAATCTTTTCTAACAGATCTCACAAAGAGTATCATGTAACGAGAGGTTAATGTTGATCTCTCTTGTAAACAGAATGCATGTATTCAAGCAGACCATGAGGATGTAAGTACGCAAACTCCAGATTCACCATCTTCATGAGACACGCAGCCTCTCCCGAAGCAGCATTGGAATACTACGGATCAAAGCATCACTTCAGGGGATGAGGTATGATGCAGACGAGCTCCGACGTGCAGATTTCTACAGCTGATGGCGTATTTTGATTCCCTACGGAGATCCAGGAGGCGGATCACCAATCCGTCTGCATCATTGGAGAGCTATTTTGATTGCCTACGACTTTGGTTTTTTACTTTCTGTTGATCTGACTGACGGATCTTGAGTTATTTATGTTTTTATTTCCGGTTAGGGTAGGTGCGAGCCATGTTCGCATCCGGTTCGAGCCACAGATGCCGAACTGACTCATTTCTATGTTTGGTTTTTAACCATAGGATCTTAAGTCGATTTTAAATCTCAATGGATGAGATTTAAGGAAGCCAAAGAAGCCAAAAACCCTAGCCGTTCTCCCCTCTTTCCCATTCTCTCTCTCTTCCCGCGGCAAGACCGGCGCGGACACGCCTCGGGAAGCGTGCCCGCATCTCCTCCTTCCTCTTTTCCCGTGCGGACGCCTCTCCCTCTCTTTCTTTCCTTTTTCTTTTGTTGTTTCCCTTCCTATAAAGCCCTACAAACCCTAATTGAATATAGATTTTGATGATGAATTGAAACCCTAGAACAGAGAAGCAGGTTCGCTTGTTCGGCGCCTCATTCAAAGAATCCTCTTGCTTCAAGTCTTCTTCTTCTCTCCGCATGCTTCTTCCTTGTCGCCACGCCCTCGTCTACGACTTCGCGGAAGATGGACGCGGATATCATCTTTTCTCCAAGATCAAATCATATAGGCTTCTTCATCCCTTTCTTCCGGACCATGCCTTCTCTTCCGCCCATTCGTCTACAACAATAGAGCCTTTGATCGCAGCGGGCATTGACCAAAGTACGGTTTGAATCGTTCGTCGATATTTTTCATGTGGTAAACATCCTTCCAATCCGGCCTATTGTTGATTTTAATTAGGGTTTCAAAGTACTTGGCTTTTGAAGAATCTCATCCATTAGGTTAACTATCGCTTAGATCCATGTTTTATCTTTGAGACTTTGTCTTTATATTTGAGATCTTGTTAGCACTTCATTTCTGGAATTTATTTATTAAATCTAGAATTAGTCATTCACATGCTAGTTTAATTACTTCGTTAAATTAAACTTGTTTGGGCATGATTTGATGATGATTAGTGCCCCTAGTCCTTGCTGAAATTTGACTAAAGATGTACATAAATCTATCTTTTATCGTTTTAAATTCAGCACTTGAGTTCTTTTAAGCATCTGCATGCATCAAGGTAGGCCTCTGCATTTTCTTGTATCCAGCTCTACTATAAGCAGATGAACATGTATTTAGGCCGTCACCCATCAGTAGTGTTGATTTGTCATGTAAACAGAATTCCATGCCTGGAACAGACTGTGAGAATGTGAAGACTCAAACCCAGGATTCACCGTCTTCACCAAATAAGCAGCCTCCCCAAAAATTGTCTCTAAATACGACGAATCAGTGTGGGACTGAACCTCGAGGACCGAATTGCATCTCATCTACTGAAGAGCCAACCACTGTTGGCCGCATTTCGAAATTAAAGAAGTCCTCTTTACCGACCACACAGCCTTTTCAGAAGCAACAGCCGAATACCACAAATCTAAACAATACGAGATCTCCATGGTCTGGTAATGTTTCTTCTGAAGAGACGACAACAGTTAGCCACAAGGCTGCTTCAAAGAAGTCCACTACTAAGGTGAGGTAAGCCTCTACATATATATAGAGGTTTTCTTTTTTGGTCACTTCGAAAGCACTCCTGCCTCTCTTAACTTTAGGATCTGTCATCATTTAGAACTGATTGATTGAATTCATGTAATGCTGATTGAACTGTTGCGTATCTTCATCAGGAAACGGCTTCGTCGTCATCTACACTGACCAAACTGACAAACCGACTCAACTTTCTGAAGGAACGACGGGTCCAGCTTGTGAATGAGCTACAGAACCTGGACTTGAGCCCAAGGTTGGGTCCAGAAGGCCCTCCTCCGGGAACCAATCCCAGATGATCTAAAATCTGAGGATTTAGTTTACTGACTTCCAGCGTACAGAGTTGAAATCAATGCTGAACTTGAGATGCCTTGACCTGCGACTTCTAAAGTTGAACTACTGATGCACTTATTCACATCTTGGAAGCTCTGATGGTGGTTAGGCAAAGTCTTGACATATCGGTGTATGGAGGCTAAGTCTTGAGTCTGATGGGCTTCATGTTTATGTGTATCAAACATCCCGGCACTGCCACCACTAGTTTTACTACATCAGTCATTACTGTTTTGGATGTTGATGGCCTTGCAATCTTCATTCTTCATGATACATGCTCAAGTCTTGTTTGATAACGCGTATCTGGAAATCCTCAGGATCCATAAAAACAACCATCATGATTCATTCTTAATAGTGCGCACCCGGATTTTGTGAATGCAGTTTTTCAATATTTGATAGCTTAGATGCTGTTTTCATCGAAATGCATGATAAGAATCTTTTGTTCAATTTTGTACATATATTTTATGATTTTGATCCAACAGTTATGATTTTTCAAATATAGTCTATCTTTTTATTGAATAAACATTTTGAACAGTATGGATCATTAAACTATTTTAATTATTTATATTATTTTTAAAAAATTATTATTTTAATATTAAAAAATCAACTTATTACATAAAAGTGTTATATAACCGTCTCTACTTTTTAGGAAAGTCTCATATTACAATAATAATAATTAAAATTACCATAAGATCCAAAACTGCTTCTAAAAATATCAACTTGCAATCATTATTGTTTTGGATGTAGATTGCTTTGCAGATCGTTGATCTTCAAGATACGTGCTTAATAGTTCTTTCGGATCATTCATGTGTGATGGATTAAAATGGTCGACAGATCCAGAAGGTTGTCGGCCAAAGGCCGATCAGATCAAGATTCAAGAAAAAGCATCAATTTGTAAGAAGTTGAGCTTCCTCCATCTGACTCTACTCAAGAATTTTGGCCAATTTTTTCAGCATAGATGTGAATGCCTCTCTGAAAGCCATCAGTTCTATGGCATAAATTCTCTGTTACCGATATGTTCTTTGTCATCAAGGGATCCTCTATTCAATTGTTGAGGATCAAAAGGCCTCAAGACATTTATTCAGAACGGAGGGGCCTATGGTTTTAGAGGATCTCAAATGGGCTCTTAAGGCCGCTCCCAGCGGGCCTTAGGAGCTCCCAGTGAAAAATCTAGCCTCCAACCGGCTCCCAATGCATGACGTGGCTCCGGCGTGGCACTGGGAGCTTCCAGTTCTTGGCCACAGTTTGCGCCTATTAGTTTTAGGGGTGCAATAAAAAAGTCCTAGGAGCTCCTTATTGGGAGCCGGTTGTAGACTGGCCATCTCCCCCACCCGCTCCTATCCTATGTGGCCGCTTTTATGAGCTCCTAGTGCTGGGAGCCTATTAGAGATGCTCTTACTAGCGGGTTTGCAGGTTGGATTCAGAGTCTGAGTATATCGACTGATATTACACCCTGCCCCAAACGGTGAATCGCCCTCAGCCTCAACCAGCATGCAATGAACAGTTGTAGCTTTTCACCTGGGTGTGCAAGATCCCGACCAAACCGATCGATTTTGATCAGTTTTGACACACAATGGATCCGATTGGATTGAGATTTTTAAAAACAGACATGATTGGATCGGTTGAAGGATTTGTAAATGTAAAACCGACCTAAACCGAATCAAATCGGCATATGTATATACATATAATATTTTGTTAAATATATTATACTAGTGCATGTCCGTGCCTGTCGGCACTGCAGCGGACCGCCTTCGGCGGCAACACACCAGTCGGCACTTTAGCGGGACGTTTTCGGCGGCAAGACACCCCCCGGGCATCACCACATCCACCCATACCGTTGTATTTGACGGCAACACACACGATCTTCTTCGGCAGCAAAACATTTTCGGCATCAACACCGGCCTACAGTTGCCACCTAAGCGCTCGCCTTCGGCGGTAACACCAAGCTCCTACAGCCCCGCCCAATGAACCAACAATCCCAACAAAACCACCGGTCAAATCAATACAAGAGGCATGAGCGCGGGGAGCTGAATTTCTTTTAATTTCTGGGTTAGGAGCAAAAGAGAGGGGGGGGGGGGGGGAGTTGACTGTTAATTTGGTCTAGTCAGCTTGTCCCTCAGCTTTTTTTGTTTTGTTTTGTCTAGTCAGCACAAAACTGAAGTGCCATGTTATATAGATGTCCTTATATACCCTTGCTATCAACAACCTTTGCAATACAATAGGATGGCTCAAATTCAGTTAAAAATCTTAGTTAGGCCTAGTGATTGATAACCTCAGAGAATCTGCGATGTTATTATTGGGCTTTGGAGTTGATGTGCTTAAAGAACCAGTGGGTCTGGACTTAATGTGTCATGGGTTAAAGGGCTAACGGGTTTCAGTTGACAGGTTTTATTTGGGTCATGGGTTATAGGGCTAGGTGCTTCTCCAACCGAATTCGAGTTAGGAGCTCATCCTAAGGATTGTACGGGGCCACTTGTGTAGCCACCTCATCCAAATCTCCTTGTTGGGAGAGGTTCTTCTCCAACCAAGTCCCAACAATGAGTTTCTAGCCACTTTGCACTAAACCCCCTCCCACCCAAACCACCTCCCATCTTAATTTGTTTAATACAAGTGCATGCCCGTGTCTGTCGGCACTGCAGCAGGCCGCCTTCGGTGGCAACACACCTGAACGCCTTCGGCAACAAAACACTTTCGACGACAACACAGGCATTCATAGGGACACCCATTTCCTCGCCCGTGCCCATTGGTATGAAGCGGGCGCCTTCGGTGTGACCAACTCCCCCTCCCCCTATAATTGATCAATGGCAGTTGTTGTTGTAGCTCGTGTGTTCTTAGCGTGGATTTTCTGTATTAACATTAATAAAGATGCCTTTGGTTATTGCTTTAATTAGAATACTACTCTGGTATATGATAATACTCATATAATAAAAGGACCCTAGGGACCACAGTAGGCCACTGAGGCGCATGGAGGATCCATGCTTGGGAGACCCAGTGGACCAGTTCTGTATAGACCTAGAACTAGTTCACAGCTTAGGTGATGCCGGTCGCTTCACCGAGAACAAGCTGTTGGCAGGTAGAGGATGTGGTGAAGTCTCCACCACGGGAACGTGGGATTCCCATTCACCTGACCAAGCATGATGATCGTGTTGAACAGGAACCAAGACGGTGCACAGTTAAGTGATTCAGACACGGGTGCATAAACCGTCTTACTACTATATATAATTTGTCCTTAACCCTGAGGGACCATGATCACTGGGCCAACCAGTTGTGTGGTGCTTTGATGTGCCAACGTGTGTGGACCTTCCATAGTCCAATACCACGGTACGTTGGGTTACCCGGTTGGCGCTTGAGTGACATGTAATCCCTACAGGTTATCCGACGTCCAGTGATGAATGGGTGCGTTTTGATTAGTCAATCTGTCCACACAGTTAACCCAGGCATGGTGGTTGTCAGTATGACTGACGATGTTCTGGATGCTAGGCATAGCACCGGAAGATGTGTGGTGTTATAGATGACAAGTCATCAAACCCTAGTCAGATGATCGATCGGGATCTGACGGTGCTCCCCACCGCCCGAGTCGAATCATGGCACCAGTAATAGGAGGGACTGAGGATTATCGGAGTATAGTAGAGAACAGGGTTACGAGGGAGTATTATAAGTTTAGGATCACTAGAGTTCAACTCGCGTCGCACTCTGGGTGGCTACGCGGGTTAATCGGATTAGGGCTGATTAACGGAACTTTCGGTGTGTCACCGGAACAGTTAATCAGGGATCCGGTTGGAGCTAGAGATCCCGAACCCTGAAGGTTCCACCCTGTCATTGCATATAGGAATTGTTCCCCAACCTAGTTGGATACGTTGGATGCGAAGTAGCGCGATGGAGCGTAAGCCCGGAGCCTAAGAACCTAATTCACATGTGTTACGGGCCGTAGGGGTATTTTGGTAAATACTGAAATATGGCTCAGAACATATTGAATATGAATCTTAGAATGAGCGAAATAATTCCAGGAGCTCACAGGCGCTGACAGAACTCGATTCCGAGTAGCGCACCTCACTCAGTCTCTCTTTCAGTTTTCCACTTTTCGTGAAGGGCATTTTCGTCCAGGCTTCACGATAGACACTTGGAATCCCTAAAAACCGACCCCCCTCTATCCTAATCTATCTAGGGCCGGCCCTAGCTTCCTTGAAGCCATGGGAGACCGGCCTTATAAGTAATAGGAAGGGGGAGGGGTCGGCCCATAGTGGCTCCTCTCCTCCAAAAATCCGAACCCCCCCCCCCCCCCCTTTGCTCCTCCTTTGTGGTTTTGGCCAAGGAAAAGAGAGGAAGAAGAAGGGAGAAGATAGAGGAAGGAAGGAGAAAGCAGAAGAGAGAAAGAGGAGGAGGAAATCTCACGGCTCGCCATCGTCTTCGCAACGGATTCCTCCGTCGGCTCGTAATCCTTGCACTCAGAGACGGGATTTCGAGGATTCTTCAATTCGCAAAGGACAAGGTGCTATCCGATAGTTTCTCTTGCGATTCAAGTATGGTTCTTCATCGTTCCGTCATCTCCGGATCATAGATCCAAAAGGTATGATGATTCTAAACACCTAACTAGATGCATGTATGTCTTCCGTAGATCGTAGTATGCCTCTAGGGTGTCCGCACATATGCTAAGATCATAGATTTGCATGTAGATTGTTTTGTAGAATTAATTGTAATGAAACATACACCGTATGATATTCGGATCTATCTTTTGCTTCCGCTGCGACTCTGATAAGCGGATCCAAATTCAACAATTGGTATCAGAGCACGCTTTGGTGTATGTTTCATGCATGAATTCATGAAAAACATCATGTGAATATATATGATGGCATATATTTTCATCGGGGTTCAGCGTAGATCATGCATATGGATTGTGCTATGTATCGTCTTTCTGCAGGTGCCGTGCTGAATAGTAATCTGTGATTGCATGCATCCGGGGGTCGGACCCCGGATTTAATTTTGCATTGATTATTATTGTGCTTGTGGATTTTAAGGCTCTAAATGGGCGAGGGTGGGGGTTGACCATCCTCGGTTCCCTGGCCATATTTCTAGGATTGTTTTTCTTTTCTTTCTAGCGAAATTATACACGAACGAGCACTTGCTCGGAGCGTGTTAGTTTTTCGGTCACAGGAAGAAGGAGATGATGCTACATCGGGCAAGCGGTACCATGGCGTGTAAAAACCCGGCGAAAGCGTGCATGTTGGCGATGATGGGGATCGTCGTCAGAGATCGTGCAGAACGGAAGAGCAGGATATCTTGGCTGTGCTATTCAGGTTCAGAGGTCGGACCCTGGACTTGATTCAGTTTGGATGTTATTTCTGTTGTTTCTCTTTATTTAGTATTTAGAAAACCCCGATGATAATGTGATTATCTATCTTGCATGTGAGTTTGTCTCTAGATCAGGCTTAGGGTTAGTACTAAGCTTATGGATTCATCGGTGTCTCTATATGGTTCTAACACGTGCAAATCCGGTGGCTAGCTAAAAGGAAAGGTGGTAACCGCCCTCGTGGTAGTTCAGGTAGCCAAGTACTGTGCACCGAGATAGACGCAGTGTTAGATTTGTTTAGAGATAATTAACTAATGTCTCCATAAGAAGTATGATAACCCTAGTGGGATGCCCTTTCCCCACGTGGTCCTAGCAACCAAGTTAGGTTAGGATTTCACTGTGTGATACCCGTTTCTAGATGACGTTTGATGGTAGTATGAACTCATCACGATTTGGTTATGCCACCATTAGGTTGAGGTCCGACGGAGGTTGTCGGATGTCCCTATTTGGCCAGCATCGAAACCTATAATGAGATGAGGTCTACTATGACATCAGGCATCAAATTGTGAACGAGGCGTCATCATAGTGGGAGTCATTTCCACGTTGACCTTAGGCTAGGCTCCAGATCTTAGGATTATGGGCAAACTAGTGAAGTATCGGGATCCTTGGAATCTATGTAATGTGATCCTTGCAAGAAAGGCAAAAACTGAGTATTCAAGGTAGGGACTATGATATTTTTCGAGGATACTAATGCTTTGCGGGAAGGTTTGTAATCCTAGTAGGAGCACGGTAGACCAGGGTCTAAGTCTAGGAGGTCGTGACCTTTCTAGATATGCATAAAACCTCATAATGAAGGGATGTGTAAGAGGTTCCCTCCAAAGGGGAGCCCTTGGCCTCCACAATAAACCGGCTAAGGGTCTGGGTGGGAGGTACGCAGTTCGATATTCCCACCGGGTGAGAGCTGTGTTTCCTTCCATGCTGGTTTGCCTAGTGGTTTCCTACGGGACATGGAGGATGCCGGTGGCAGTGGGTGACGATTTTTTCCTGCACCACGAGAGCCTATGAACCCCTCTGCCGACACCACCTAGATTTATGGGAAGCATCCGAAAGCTTGTGTGAAGTCGTCGTTGCTGCACACGCGGGTCACATAAAAGCTGGCCAAAAGAAGACTGGGAGGTCTTTTAGTTTACCATGGATAATTCTGATGAAGATTAGGTCGTAAAAACCCCGTTGGTAGAAGCGGTTGCATGCTCTCATCGAGATGCTGTCTCCAATTCAGGGTCGATAGTCTCAGTGCTCGAGCCCAGAGAATTTAGATTCCTGGATGTCTCCACTTGAGGTAGTGAAGACATAGCGGCTGGAGTAAACATTATCTATTTCTAAATTCCATGAAATAGATTGTAGTAAACCCTAATTTTGCTTTGAACCATTGTTTACAGAAATCATGACCAAGCTCGACCCCCTTGCCTTCATACTTAATGATAACAAACTTACGGGACGAAACTACGAGGACTGGAAGCGTAACTTGATGCTCGTCCTAAGGGTTGGCAAATACATAATTGCCCTAAGTACCCCTCAACCGGCCATGCCGGGACCAAGTGCAACTGAGGCTCAGTTGAAGGAATGGAAAGACTGGCTAGATGCTGATGAGATGTGCAAGTGCTACATAGTGGCATCCTTGCAGACCGTCCTTCAGAAGCAAGTCGAAGACATGGCCTTCGCTTCAGACATGCTGCTCTACCTAAAGGAAATGTTCGAGGGTCGTAGTCGGGTAACTCGTTACCTGACCATCAAGAAATTGGTGTCCACGAAGATGGCAGAAGGGACTTTAGTTCGGGATCATATGCTGAAATTGTTTGGCTATGTAACGAGCTTGGTTCCTTCGATGTCATCTTGGATGTGGAGATCCAGACCGACATTTTCCTCGCGGCTCGCCATCGTCTTCACAACGGATTCCTCCGTTGGCTCGTAATCTTTGCACTCAGAGACAGGATTTCGAGGATTCTTCAATTCGCAAAGGACAAGGTGCTATCCGACAGTTTCCCTTGCGATTCAAGTGCGGTTCTTCATCATTCCGTCATCTCCGGATCATAGATCCAAAAGGTATGATAATTCTAAACACCTAACTAGATACATGCATGTCTTCCGTAGATCGTAGTATGCCTCTAGGGTGTCTGCACATATGCTAAGATCATAGATTTGCATGTAGATTGTTTTGTAGAATTAATTGTAATGAAACATACACCGTATGATCTTCGGATCTATCTTTTGCTTTCGCTGCGACTCTGATAAGCGGATCCAAATCCAACAGTTGTCTCTATTCAAACGGATTTCTCGAGATCAACCCGATGGTTTGGGGCAGCCGAAATTTTAAAAGACGGGTTTATAGCCGTTAATGCGAACAACGATCACGGGATGAACGGTCAGGTCTAGTGCAGTTTAAATGGGCCGGGATTTTAAGGTTTTAGTGCAGTTTAAATGGTTAGAGAGGGAGTTGGTTGACGGAATGGATGGGGAAATAGAAATCGTACGTTGATTTTTGAATGAATGATTAGATCTATTCGGTTCATTTTTGTCTAGTCAGCTTGTCCTAGTTAACTTCCGTTATGTCTAGTCAGCACAAAACCAACGTGCCATGTTATATAGATGGTATCTGCAGAATGAGGGATTTTAATTTTCACCGTGTGAAATGAGGAGAGTCTGTGCAAAAAATCTAGTACGGTCAGGTCTTTCAGAGCTCTCCAAAGACTATCCGATCTTTGTGGTGGGCTTCGGATATCTTCAGCGCCACATCAGAATTGTCCCAAGCTTCGAGCGCCACATAGACCTTGGGACAATCGCTCGGACTCAGTTGGAATAGGGTTCTGTCGCTCGCAGTACCACATAAGCCTTAGGATAATCGCTCGAACTCAGTTGGAGATGCTCTAACAGGTTCTAGTTGACAGGTTTAAAACCCAGATACTTAAAACTAATGGAGGGTGAGGAGTGAGTTCATGCGTGCTAGGGCTTCTGAGATTATGGTTGTGGCGGCTGCTGGTGTTGTGTTCGGCTCAAAATCCTCATTTGTCAGGCCAGCAGGTTTGTTTGTTACCGACTGGGTTGGGTTGTGGTTTTATTTTTTAAGTAACATGTAGCCCACGTTATAGAGGGGCATTTTGGAGTGGCTTTACCACAAGGATCTTACTTTAATTCTCGTGTGTGTGTGAGTGTGTGTGTGTGTGTGTGTGTGTGTGTGTGTGTGAGAGAGAGAGAGAGAGAGAGAGAGAGAGTGTGTGGTTTCTAGGGTTCTTTGTTAGTGGAAACCCTAGAGGTTGAGGGAGAAGAGAAGGGTTGCTGATTTTTTTAACGAGAAGGTAGGGGTTGGGTTAGTTTTGTTAGGTCGGGTTGGATTCCAAAAAAATTACGATGCAAGATATGATATAATTTCATTATGTGAATTTAGTGTGACCACAAGTGATAGAGCTCAAAAAGAATTGACAAGTTCAATAAGAGGAATAAAACTATGAGTGCTTATTTCATAAATGGGACCAAATAAAGCATGTTACCTGAGTATGGTACACTGTTTCTTCTCGTACAATCTCTTACATCTCCGTAGGTATGCAGTCACACTCGAGAGCTAGGAGTCGTGACGCATATGTGTGGAGTAGAGCCAACCAAAAGCTTCCATATAATATAAAATCTTAATATATAATATAAACTCGGGTTTGGGTTGGATCAGGTTAAACCCAAGGTCTCAACCCTAATCCAACCCAACCTGACCTCGGGTTGGTATTTTTCAACCCTAACCCAACCCAACCTAGAATAAAAAAACCCAATCTAACCCTATCAAAACTCGGGTTAGGACATATTGGGTTTGGATTATCTCAACCCAAGTTGCAGCCCTAAACGTAGCCCAAGATTGGGGTGAACTACATAGATCAGACCTCTCCAGTGTTTGTTGTTTGTTTTTTCTTTATAATACGTATTTTTTGTTTGTCTGGCATTAGCAAAAGTCCAACCACAGGGACTTAATGTTAAGTTCAAACTTTACAAACCCTTAGCATTAAATGGAAACCTTTTCAAGGGGGATTTTTCTCAAAATAATATTTTAAAATAAAATATTTAAGTAAATAATTGTAGACATAAATATTAGCCATACTGGCGCTCTGATCTCCACATGACAGGTCAGCACCGTAAAGCGAGCCATGATATTTTTTATCTTTTTTTGATTCAAGGTAGAATCCAATATCTGGGTTACCAGGTTTAAACCTACTATTTTGGACACCAAATTAAACCGAAGTCTCCTTATATAACGTTCCCATACTTAGCCGTTTTATCATTGGATTTCGGGTAAACCCGGTATCAATAATACCGGGTTCAAACCCTGTAATCCTAATACTGGGTTCTACTTGAATCAGAAAAAATAAAAAAATCTATCGCGGCTCGTTTTACAATGCTGACCTGCCACATTGCGGTCAGAGCGTTAGTACGATAACAACTTCTGGTCAAATGCTATTTGTTTAAATATTATTTTTTAAAAAAATCCCTTTTAAGGAGCTAATGTTAATAACCCAAAAAAAAAAACCGCTAAAAGTAGAAAATAAGGATGGGATGCCATTGGCCGATGTCATAATGTAAGTAAGGAAGTATAATTTGGATATCGAGAGCATCTCCAACGGGCTCCTAGATGTCTTCCCTATTTTAGAAGCTCCTAGCTGCCACATAGATAAAGTAGAAGAGCTTTTCAATAGACTCCCAAGCCTTCCCAATTTCTCTAATGATATTTAATCATAGCCGTCCATTGCACTCAGATTCATATAGAGCTTCACCTTCGTCCCTCCCACTCCATGGGCCCAAAACTATTCTCTGTCCCAAAGGCCCAAGCCCAATACCCAAACTCCTATCTGTCACACAAGGCCCAATACCCCCCCTTCCCTATATCTGCTCGTCTGCAAGTGCGAGCTAAGTGAGCGCTACTCTGTCCGCTGTCCGAACCTGCTGCTCTACTGTGCGAGCAGCTGCTGGTGATCGGCGAGGACCGAGAGGGGTGGTGGCGGGAGGAGGAGAGATGGTGTTCAAGGGCCGGTTCTTCTCCTCCTCCAAGAAGTCGGATTCGTCAAGCACCGAGGGATCCAACAGCCCCGGCACGGCCGGCAGCGCCCCGTCCCTCGCCTCCTCCTCCAAATCGGAGAAGGCGAAGAAGGTCCGATCCTCCCGCGACAGCCTCTCCGGCAGCCGCGCCTCCTTCCGGGAGACCCTTATCAAGGGCGCCGTGTACCAGCAGCTCCAGCAGAAGACGACAAGGGACAATGACCCCAAGTTGAAGGAGATCATCACCCAAGGCCCCTCCAAGCCCTCGCCTCCCGGCCTCTCCTCCCCGGCCAAGCTACGCAAGGGGCCGGAGATCCTGGACGGCGGGGCGGCGGTCGGGGCTCTCTCCCCGATCCTCGCGTCCTCACTTGGCCTCAACCGCATCAAGACGAGATCCGGGCCGCTGCCACAGGAGGGCCTCCACGGGGACCACAGGATCTCGGGCCTTGGGGCCAGCAACCTCGGGAGGGTGCCCGCTGGCGCGGGGGGCCCTACTTCCACCTCCTTATCTTCTGCTCTGGCGGCGGCGGCAGCTGCTGGGAGGAGCAGTGGGAAGAAGAAGGACACGGTGGACCTCGAGAAGGTTCCGGAATCACACGCTGCTTCCTGGGCCGATCGAGGGGGGAGTCGTGCTGCGGAGAGGGTGGATGTTCAGAGTGCTGTGCGTGGTAATGCTGCTATGGGTTCAAATTTGCTTCCTTTTTTGCTTAGGTTGCTCTATCAGTTCTAAATTAGGAGAATTTGATTCATCTTTCGAAAGAGTGCATGTCATCATCATGCAGTTTGTTGTATCTAATTCAAGATTCGACAGAATACCGATGATTCAGCAAACCTCATCGATGCATGCAAAGTCCCCCGACCCATGCAAAGTCCTCCGGTGGAGGATTTAATATGAAACTTATATGGCCGAAAATAGCAGAGGATGATAATGCTTTTTCCTGTTCTCCATGGTGCCATGAAACCATCCACGTGGCGGGGACAAAAATAGCTAGATTAGTAGAACTGGTAAATGTGAGCTTGTGACATCAATATGCTCAATCATTGTCACCCTTTCAGTGAGTTAAGTAACAATGTTGTAAAATTCCGTTCAAACTATTTCTGGCATTGCTAAAAACGAAAAGGTTCAATCAATTGAGAGGGTATGTAGTTATTACCGATCTTCTCCCTCAATTCTAGCTGGTCATTGGCATCACACGACGGAGGAGGGCGGCTGGTGGTGGCTCCGGGCTTTGTCTTTGGCGAAGGTTGGGTTGCTCCGATTAGTTGTCTTCCGGCTCCAGTAAGCTGCAAGAGGAACAACTGGGTCAGACGATCGACTTCCTACGGAGCATCCACCCTCCGATGCCAAACTTCGAGTGTAAGAAGGTAACAGGCTAACACCTGGGGAAGCAGGGGAGCAAAAAGAGGGAAATCACAAGCTTTGGTCAAGCAAATGACCAATCAACCTTTTGAATAGTGTCCCGGGTGGGCTTCTATAGCAACTGGGACGAATAGAAGATCGACGCGTGCCCGATCACGTGGCGTCCACTGTGTGTGACTAGTGCAGACGACCTTCTTACGAACATGTTTGCCACTGTTGGTAGAGGGCGGCGCTGCGCACAAAGGAGCCAAGTCGATCCAGGGAATCTCCACGTGTCCCACGGTGGTGGTGCAGAGGAGGTAGGTCGGTTGCCGGGAATCTCCATGTGTTGTGGTGTGGTTGGTGTAGGTCTGGTCAGGGGAGTGGAGCATCTCTTTTCCGCGCCACGTATCACATCTTTTTGGCATCAGGGGCCTGACCATGTCAGCTCCTAGCCTCCTGCAAGCGCGTCGCTTGATGCCTGCACTGCCACCTAATACCTGACACGAGTTTGGGCAATAAGGAGAGCCTGAGCTCTCTGTCTCTGGCCTCGTGATTCTAGGAGACAAGTGTAGTGAGCTTCATCAGGTTGCCCAATGGCTTGACCCATGAGTTCGCCACAGGACTCCGAACCTATCTCACTAGGCGCTGACCGAGCTCCTGATAAACGCACGATTTTAAAACTCGGCTGATACCGGGTCGGTATGACTCGGGTTCGGGCCAAACCAAACCATTACTTATCTTGAAACCAAAACCGGACCCGTATCGGCTGATACTTGTCCGTATCAGTCGAGTCAGATAGGTATCAGTCAATATGGCTCGATATTGGTTGAGTGGGGCTGGTTTCGGTCACATGAATTTTTTTTTTGGGCTTTTCGCCACACCAAGCCTATATAGGGGGGGCTTGGGTATTGTTTCGTCATACTAGACATATAGAAGAGAGGAGAAGAGAAAAGTAGAAAGAAGAGAGAAAGAAAGGGGAGAAGAGAGAGAGAGAGAGGAGATAGGAGAAAAAGAGGAGAGAAGGGAGAAGTAAGAAGAGAGAGGAGAGAAGTGAGAGAGAGGGGAGAAGAGAGAAAGACGTCGACTTCATCTAAAACGCTTGATTGTGCGATTTGATAGGTCGACCAGTGAAGGGTTGGATCGTCATGATGACACTTCTCCTCGGGTCATGCCGACCATCATGACGACAATTCGAGTCTTGAGTTCTCACCGTTAGTTGTGCCCGACTTTCCTATATAGTGGGGTGGGGTGATGGTGAGAGGCTCATTTGCTTTTGAGCTCTCTCTCTCTCCTTCTCTCTTGAGCGGCGACGAGCTCTGACCACCCTCACACTTTCTTTGGCCATTGTAGCTCCTCTGTTCGCAACCTTGTCTCTATTCCTTTACCGGTCTCCGATCACCCCATCACTCCTTTTGGCCATCATTACTTTTCATTCACCACCTTCTCACGATAGCTCTGATGGTGGAGACGGTGACAACCGCGGAGATCGGGGGAGTGATGCCGCATGATCCGATGCTGAACCCTCAGGCCCAGTTCAAGGGAGGTCTCTCTAGCCAAGCTCCTCTGCCGTGGCGAGCCCCAAACAACCACCGGTTGAAAGCTCGGTGGTGTGGGTTAAGACTGACCGAGAAATCCCAGTTTTGTTCTCGAAATCATCACTTGAATCATTGAAAATGATTGTAATATTCTTCTTTAGCATTTCCTTAGTTGCACGTTCATTGACTCAGACTTTCTTATTACAATTTAGATGATAATGATCCCTATGGGCTGCCGTTCCTACTCTACGTCAAATTTGTTCCTTTGCTGCATTGATCTCTTTCTATTTATGAAAAGAATTAAAAGATCACCTGCTATTTTCCCTCTTCAATCCTCATATTTCTATCCTTTTTCTTTGTTTAGAAAAGCACTTCCAGTTGTATCATATTGTTGCTTAATGAAATTAATTACTGTTTTAGTTAATCAAATTTGCACTTCTACTTATTCGCCTCATCACATTCTCATTGTCAGGGAAAATTAATACATCATGGGATCATTTTGAAGTTTTGAAAAATTCTGCTACTTGCACTTCAGAGGCAGAGGTGATGCAGCATTTTATGTTGGTGATTTACATTCTACTATTCTAGCAATATTCACATCTTACCATATGATTACTTCTTTCTTATTTCAATTAGATTACTGCGTGTGATGATTGTGAATTGGTTACTCATGCAGTCTCCATATGATTATTGTGAAACTCCAAAGGAGTCAGAATCTCCTCGTTTTAAAGCTATAATGCAGGCTACGAGTGCACCTAGGAAGAGGTTTCCTGCAGATATAAAAAGTTTTTCACATGAATTGAACTCCAAAGGAGTACGGCCGTTTCCACTTTGGAAGCCCCGAGGCATATATAATTTGAAGGTAATAATACACCCTAGTTCTTTTTGTTTTAGTTTTTTGCATAGTCTAGTTATTAAATTTGTTTTCCAATTTTGCAAAGTAGTTTTCTTACTTTTTTTTTTCTGCAATGTTCATTTATACATGTGTTTGAAGATTTCCAAGTTGTCATTTCTCAGTCTTTGTTCTATATAGGAAGTACTGAAAGTCATCCAGGTGAAATTTGAGAAAGCAAAGGAAGAGGTGAACTCAGACCTGGCTATTTTTGCGGGAGATTTGGTTGGCATAATGGAAAAGAATGCAGAAACTCATCCTGAGTGGAATGAAACTCTGGAAGATTTGTTGTTACTTGCTAGGAATTGTGCTGTTATGGCACCTGGGGAGTTCTGGCTCCAGTGTGAGGGCATAGTTCAGGATTTGGATGATCGGCGTCAAGAGCTCCCTATGGGAGTGTTGAAGAAACTCCATACCCGCATGCTTTTTATCCTCACTAGATGCACAAGATTGCTTCAGTTCCACAAGGAAAGTGTGTTTGCTGAAGATGAACTTATTATAGATCATCGAGATTCTAGGTTCATACATTCTGCTGATAAGAAAGATACCTCAGTATCGGGGAGGAACGGAAAAAACACCTATACAAAGAGATCCATGGAAGCAGCTGGTTCGAGGAAGTCTTATAGTCAAGAGCAGCATAATTTAAACTGGAAAAGGAGCCAAGAGATAAAGCCTGAAAATTTCTTCTCATCACTTGATGTAGATATTGCAAAGAACGTGCATTCACCTGCAAGCAGGGACCGTATTGCTACCTGGAAGTCTCTCCCTTCTGCTCCTGTGAAAAACCAGAAAAAAGTTTGCGCGATCAAAGATGAACCACTTAGCAGGAAAAGGGACACTTTGCAAATCTTAAACAGAGAAGATAGTTATGATAGGGCCATCACCATGACTAATTCTCCTGAGTTACCTAGATCTAGTGATTCTTCTGTGCATCCATCTGTTCCTTCAAAGCATCAGCACAAAGTTTCTTGGGGTTACTGGGCAGATCAGCTAAATATTTCTGAAGATGGTTCAATAATGTGTCGCATTTGTGAGGAGTATGTTCCAACTTTGTTTGTGGAGGATCATTCAAAAATTTGCGCCATTGCGGACAGATGTGATCAGCAAGGTTTAAGTGTTGATGAGCGTCTCATCAGAATTGCCGAAACCTTAGAGAGGTTTATGGAGTCCTTTTCACAGAAGGACTTCCTTAATACAGCTGGAATCTCAGATGTTGCAAAAGTTTCTAGTTCTAGTGTCACTGAAGAATCTGATGTTGTTTCTCCTAAGCTTAGTGATTGGTCCCGGAGGGGATCAGCTGATATGCTTGACTGTTTCCAGGAGGCTGACAACTCTTTATTCTTAGATGACCAGAAAAACTTTCCTTCCATGACATGCAAGATTCGTTTTGGCCCAAAGTCTGATCATGTGATGGCTAGCTCATCAGCGGGCAGCATAACACCTCGTTCCCCTTTAACGACACCAAGAACCAGTCATATAGACATGCTTTTGGCAGGGAGGACTACACTTTCTGAAAATGAAGATCTTCCTCAGGTAGTTTCTGATCTTACTTAACACTATTGCGTATAAACTATTAATATATGTGCAACTATTTCTTTTCTGCACTTCTTCACAATTTTAGATTGGCTGGTGAAAATACTGTAGACATTTTCTGCAAATGTATGTCCATCCGTGCGTATGGCTCTCATGTGCCAAAGTTCTTAAGTTCTGCTGGTTTTATGAATTTGACTTCTTTTTGTGATTTTTTCTGTACGATAATGGTGAGTTTTTGTGCAAGAGTAATATTTTTCAAAAACAAAATTTTACTTTTGCACACATTAAAACTCAATAAAATTCACAAACAGGAGCCCAATTCACAAACACTGAGACCAACATAACTTGACAGCTCAATTTTTGATATAAATGGTAGCCCCACTTATGTATATCACCTTTTATTGTGTGGAACTTACGGATACTGCTAATTGTATAGTTCTAATATGAGAAGTAAACCCCTTAAAAAAAGATCTAAATGGAGATGCTCAATTGTCTCTTTGATGCAGATAGCTGAACTTGCTGATATTGCTCGATGCATAGCAACTACATCCTTGTATGATGAACGGTCCTTGTCATATTTGGTTTCTTGTGTGCAAGATCTACAAGACGTTGTCAACCGTCAGAAGCTTGAGGCACTTACTGTGCAAACATTTGGAGCACGCATAGAGAAACTTCATCGGTGAGTATATCTGTTCATTATCACTTGTGATATCACTCTTTCATCTTTCCCGAAGCCCTAAAACATGAAGTGCAACGTAGTGGAACTGTTGTTAGTTGCTTTTATGTATTCAAGGAATCTTTCTAAAGTTGATCTGATGGGGACATAACTACACGACCATCTAATTACAGAGTTCACCAACACCGGTGAGAGAGGACAGCTTCAACACTCTCTCTTTGGCGACGACTAGCACAGAGTCCAACATATGGACATTATTTATTTATTTATTTGCTATTTTATTTGTCTTTTTCAAAATAATTAAATAGGATAATTTTGGAATTCTGATATTCCATGTTCTTCCTTAGTTTAGTCCCACATTGGTTGTGGGAGCTTTTGTGGTGCACCTAAGCCTTATTTAAAGGACCCCATGGCCTCTTATTGTGCATCCAATGAATAAATTGAAAATTTGCTATTTGCAAAAGATCTCCTTGTGAAAGGAATATTTAAGATGAGAAGCTCGGAAGCGAGAAGTCTCGCCCTTGGTCATGAAGCCAGGGTTTCATCTCCCTCTCCTTCTCCTCTATTTCTTCCTCATCTCATTCTTTCTCTCTTTCTCTATCTGTGCTTGCTCGCTGCTCGACCGACGACCCAGGAGAACTGTAGCAGCCACCGGCCCAAACCAGCATCTGTCACGGCTCAACCAGCCCACCAGCCTCATACAGCAGCCGCTGGCTGACCTAGCAGGCCAATGCCGGACCCCGTCAGCTCCCTTGCCTAGTAGTTTGCTTCGTTGTATGCCTATTAGATCCCTCGATAGCTTTTGGGGTCAATCTGCGAACCCAGGTTCCATCATTTCACTCTCAGTTTGTGAGATTGAGGCAATATCCATTCTTGATTAATTGTTTCAACCTTCCTAGCCTATTATCAAGCCTGGAAAATTGTTTTTAAAACTTTATAAGTTATTGGTTTGATTTGAATCATTTTATTACATAGCCAGCGACTTTGTGATAAAACCTTTAGGCTTAGATTAATCCATTGAAACCTTTTTATGTAGTTGAAAATCCATGATAAGAAAAGGTCCCTCCCTAACCTTGTGGAAGTTCTATCTCATTTAAATTATTACATGCAAGAAATAAACGATCTTTGTTGCATTTCACACCTTGCAAGTTAGTCATGCATCAGTTTGGTATCAAAGCACTGGTTTGGGTTAGGGTATTTTTTTTTCTAGATACGTCTCTCTCATATAGAGCCATTGTTGCATGCCCAGTGCCCACTAGGAGTGGTAAGAGCTATCAAGTAGATGGACTTAACACAGATTTCTAGGTCCCTAGAGATAATCAACCAACATTTGGTCACCATGAAAATTGATGTGGATCACAACCTCGAGGTGCGTTGGATGAAGACATATCATAGAAGATGGCATCAGATCCAAGATCTGATACTTCTGGGAGATGCAGAGCAGCTGAATTATATGAAGAAATGTCTCTATTTTCTTTATTTGGATAAATATTTCAGTTTTAGTTTTTATTTTCATGTAATGGACTTGACATGTACATGTATTGGCTCAAGTCTGAGTCAAACTCGAACCCATTTCATGATCGACTAGCAGTTGGGATGTAGAAGGGGAAACTGGGAAAAAGAGAAGTACCTTCCCTTGATTGTACGGTCTGTATAGACGGGCCCCACACCACCCGTGCAAACTTCAAGGTGTTGGCCTCTTTTGGGACATCGTGTCTTCCTCTCTTCAATCTCTTTCTCTCCTCATCACTCCCTCTATATAAAAACCTTTATGTACTAGGGTTTGGTACAAGGTTTGGAGTTTCGACCGAAACCGATTCGTTTCAAATCGGTTTTGATTGGAACCAGTCCCGAAACTCTTTAGATTTCGGGTTTCAAAACACAACACTCAGAAAAAACAGGATTGGGCTCAAGATAAGATGTTTTTCAATAGCACAGCTTGACAGCCCTCCATTTCTTTTAAGTTATTTTATGTAAATAAGCAAATACCCACATTTGGATTCAATAAAAATATCAAAAAAATCAAAATCCAATGGAAGGAAAATGTAATTTTCCAGTTCCTATACAAAATCAAATTTTACAGTTTATTGCTAAAAAAGAAAGTTCGGTGAAACAAAAAAGTATTTTAGACCAGAAAAAATATCAGAAATCTATAAGTATATGATCAACTTTAAAATCCAAAGACTGGTAAAATATTTTGAATCTACAAAAAATTTCTTTCCCAAGAACTTTTTTGTCCTTCAAACTTGCCCAAAATTCAGAATCACGATTTTACAATTTTTTGAAAAAAAAGTTGGGGTAAAGTAAAAGCCATACTCTTTTGAAAACAAGACCAATATGAAGTGGGTACCGGGTGTAATTATTTTAAATTATTTTTATATGTTAGTGTGTGTAAATACTTTATTAGGTTTTTTAGTTTGTTTTGGGTATGCTCATCCTTTGGTGACCCCATCCTTTGTATAGACATATATAGGGAGGGCCATTGCCCCAATGAGTTGTTGATACTCACAGACGCATCAAAGCATTCCAAGTGGATGAACATGGCATGACCAGGATAAAGGCTAAGCGGTTTCCCTAGGGGACCATTAAAAAATTGCATGCTCATAGTGGAGGCTCGTTCGAAATCTTAAAGTGGGTCCGATCAAATGCGTATGTTTTAGAACTTCCACATGATTATGGAATTGATTCTATATTTAATGTGGAAGATTTAGTTGCTTATCGATGATAAATAATTATTCCCACTTATTCATGCAATGAGCCCGCGTCAAACCTAATAGGTATACTCGACCCAACACCTCATGTTTTGCCACCATTGCCTCTTACTTCACATGTATAAGAGAAGATAAACACTATTCTGGATGAGCAGAATGACTCCACCCGCAACAATGGATATCAGAGGTATGTAGTCAAATGGAGAGGTCGCCCCGATACAGACACGACTTGGATTTCTAGAGCAGAGCTACAACTCCTAGACCCAAATCTCTTGGAGCGGTACCATAGTTCTTATTCTCTAGAAACAAACTCTTCTCAACTAAGAGGAGTTAATGGGGGCATCTACACGACCGCTTGATTTCTGTGTTTACCAGTGCAAGCGACAGAGGACATCTTCAACGCTTTCTTTAGCTTGACGACTAGCCCAGAGCCCAACAGATAGACATCTTATTTATTTATGTATTTGCTATTTTATTTATTATTTAATTAGATAGGGTAATTTTGGACTGTAGTTATTTCCTATTCTACCTTATTTTAGTCCCATATTGGTGGTGTGAGCTTTTTTAGGGCACCTGGCCTTATTTAGAGGACCTTAGGGCCCCTTATTATGTATCTAATGAATAAATTAAAATTTTGCTATTTGCAAAAGCTCTCCCTATGAAAGGAAGAATTAGTGCGAGAAGCTCAGAAGCCGAGAAGTCTTAACCCTTTGGCGTGAAGTCGGGTTCTATCTCCCTCTCTTCTCTTTTTCTTTCTCTCTCTGTTTGTGCTTACCCGCGGCCAGACCGACAACCCAGCAGCAGCAACCACTGGTTGAAATCTGCAGTCATCGCAGCTCCACCGGCGGCTTGCATCCGCCGTCGATTGAACCATATCCTTGCCCACAGCCTAACCGATGACCCAACAAAACCGCAACAGACACCGGTTGAAACCAACGACCGCGACAACTCCACCGTTTGCCTGCAACAGTCACTGGCCGAACCAGCAAGTCACAGGCCCAGCCGCCAGGCACCAGACCCCACTAGCCCACCTGTCTAGCTACAGGCCTCCTACCGGGGCCCTCGTTTTGGGCGTAGTCGACTCCGACATCCTCTCCGGTGCATAGTTTACTTCGTTGTTTGCCTCTGGAATTCCTCGACGGCATTTGGAGTCAATCTACGAATCCAAGTTTCATCTTTCTAAGTCTCAACTTGTGATCTAGGCAATATCCCTTATTGATTAATTGTGTTGGCCTTCTTAGCATATATCAAGCCCAGAAAACCGTTTTTAAATCTTCATAAATTGCTGGTTTAATTAGAATTATTTTATTACATGAACTTGAGACTTTGTGATAAAACCTTTGGGATTAGATTAATCCATTGAAATCCTTTGTATGCAATTGAAAATCCATATTAAAAAAGGTCCCTTGCTAACCTTGTGGAAGTTCTGTCTTCCCAAACGACCACCCTTGATAGGATTAGAATTTGTTTGCATGTAAGACTGTGTTTGTAGGCCCTGTATAACATATTCACTGGATCTTAATTCAGAATCTTGTGAACCAATTGTTATTTCAATCTTATTTTTATTTGCAAGAAATAAACGATCGTTGTTGCATCGTTCACATCTGCATCAATTGATGTTATTGTTCCTACAGGGAGAAATACTTGCAGCTTTGCGATGCGGTTGATGTTGAAAAGGTTGATGCAACAAACACTGTAATGGATGAAGAAGAAGATGTAGTCCGAAGCTTGCGAACAAGTCCTATTCACCCTACTAACAAGGACCGCACTTCTATTGATGACTTTGAGATTATAAAGCCCATTAGTCGTGGGGCATTTGGTCGGGTTTTCTTAGCAAAGAAAAGAACAACTGGAGATCTCTTTGCTATAAAGGTACTCTTCAATTATGCCTACTATCATGTATACAATTGAACTTTTGCAGATTTTGTAGTTATTTTTGTGTATTCAGAAAAATATTCCTTGGTCGAATTGTTTAATTTCCAAAGAGCATGTTTTCTTACTTGCACTTGTATTTCTGTTCTTCATATTTCTGCATGACACCCTTTGATATATAGTTGTGCTAACATTTGTTGAAGTGTTCTATTTTAATATTGAAGGTATGATCCTCTATTAATAAAAGCTTGGGGTACGCTTAACCCCATCCTCTCCCCCTCAGAGAGGAATTTCTCAAAAAAAAAAAAATATATTGAAGGTATGATGCCTAAATGTGAAATAATTGCTCGGGTGAAGTATATGTCAAATAACTTGTGTAATCTGTTTGCTCCCATTGTTTTTTCCCCAAAGACCTCCACTAACTGCTCAAATTAGGGCAGGTAAATTTTTGTCAAAAAGGGACAGGATAGGTAACAAATGTTGATTTACTGGTTAGCTGAATAGGTTGTTTTTCAGGCTTTGGAACTTAAGCCTCATATAAATATCATGACACTCTGAACTCTTTTCCACACCCATGTTACAATGTAGACTAATCATGCATGGCCCTCCCTTTCATCTCCTTGCATCTATTTCCTTCTTTATAAGATTCACCGACCTGTGAAAATAGTTTTGACGGTTTCATTATAATATATAGAAGAGTGCAGTGCCCTTCACAGTTTGTTATCTTGTTTATGTTTCTGTGCTTGTGTGGTTTATGATGTCTTTGTGCATGTATGTCACATATGTTTGTCTTTTCTCATATATGATTATAGATCAAGTGCGTATATGGTGACTATGTACTATGAAGCATGGACACCTGCTAAACCCTCCTGTATCCGTGTCCAACACATGTCAGACACGGATACGCTCCAGACACGTTCTAACACGCTTAAAAGCATATCCATTCACATAAAAAAAAAGCTTCAACACGTCGTGGAAATGCTCGGGACACGGGCGAGACACGCGACCCCCCTTTTTTTGTGCGATCGAAACAGCCGCATCAGCCTTTGGGGCACCCCCCAAACTTGACTTCATAGAGAAGTCGTACAACTTTCCTGTTTAACACAGGAAACCGCACGACCTCGGCTCGGGTTTAGGGTTTCTTTCTTCTATATTTCGGGGCATCATGCTTTCTTCTGCGCCAAACAAAAGAGAGGATGAACCAAAGAAGGAAGAGAAGAGGAATGAAGGAAGAAGGAAGAGGAGACGAGGGAGGAAGGAGGAAGAGAAAAAGGAAAGCAACTCTATTCTCCACCCCCCCCCCCCCCCCCCTCTTTCAGTTTTTTGTTTTTTTGTCATTTTTTTTGTGGACACAAAAACAGAGCTGAGAGTCCGATGACTCCGATACTTCCTCTCCTTCACCTTTTTTTTCTCAATCAATTCAAAATCATAGTTAATAGTCTGACACATGGCGCCATTGGTGATGATGTGGTGGCACTTGACGTTGACCTTGATGGATGATGATCCTATGCATGTTCTATTTGTCTGTTTTGTGTTTTGAAAGTTTGAAAGTTGAAAGTATGCGTTTGAATACTTGATGATGTAATGATGTTATTGTTGTTTGTTGGATATGTTAATTTTTAGCTTGATATTAGATTATGAATCATAATGTTAGACTTGTTAGTTTCATCATATATATATATATATATATATATATATATATATATATATATATATATATATATATATATATATATATATATATATATATATATATATATATATATATATATATATATATATATATATATATATATAATAGTGATACATTGCGGCGGGTAACGTGCGGGCTTAACGTGCGGCACCCCCTTCGGGGGTATTTTCGGATTTTTTTTTTTTGGGGATTGATCACCTACCCTTGGATTGGACACACAAAAAATTTCAGCCCGATCCAAGACCTGTAGGGCGTCCAAATGTGTTGATCAAAATGGCGAAAAAAATGAACAACCGATAAAAGATCAACACATTTGGACGGCCTACAAGTCTTGGATCGGGCTGAAATTTTTTGTGTGTTCAATCCAAGGGTGGGTGATCAATCCCCAAAAAAAAATAATTTCGAAAATACCCCCGAAGGGGGTGGCCGGCGGGCCGCACGTTACCCGGCCGCAATGTATCACTACTCTCTCTCTCTCTCTCTCTCTCTCTATATATATATATATATATATATATATATATATATATATATATATATAGAGAGAGAGAGAGAGAGAGAGAGGGGGGGGGGGTTAATTGAATCCGGTGTGTGGTGCATGCGGTGTGTGCCCACAACTGTCCGATACACTTCTGCGTGTGTGGCGCACACAATTCAAGTGCATCGGACGACTGTAGGCGCACACTGCACTCACCGCACACCGCATTCAATCGCCCATCTCTCTCTCTTTATATATATATTATTTTTTTAGAGTGCCCATAACGCATCCAATATATATATATATATATATATATATATGTATATTTATATATATATATATATGTATATTTATATATATATATATATATATATATATATATATATATATATATATATATATATATATATATTGATTGGCGGTGATATTCTGTGATTTGTATTGTTGTTTGGTTGTTTCGTATTTTATGTGTCAGTTATTAGTTGTGATCTCCGGGGCTCCTGGTTCTTCGATTCGTGGCACGACGCTTTCGATTGCACCGGACGGATCGTCGTGGTGTGTACGCGACTCGACGGGGTCTGGGCTCGGTGTCTGCCCAACTCTCAGGCAGGCATCGGGGAACCCGGATCCCCAACAAAAATCTCAGGAGAGATTACAAATAACATAGTTGAACTCTAGGAAAGACTTAGCTGATTTCCCCGTAGCCCGTTCCTTACAACGAAGTAAGGTAGAATTCCAGACCTCCTCTGGTGAAAGATACGTATCTTTGAAGATACGTGAGTTTTGTTCCTTCCAAATGCCCCAACAAATGCAGATAACTAGAAAGTCCTAGGCATTGCTAAGAGAAGGCTTAATTTTTTTCTTAAGCCAAGAGGTCCAAACTCCAAAGAGACCGTACAAATCCTGGTTGACTTTTGATGTTCAATTGTCCCTTTAGAATCTTTCAGATGGTTCTGGAATAATGGCAATGAAGCAAAAGGTGGTTCATGTCTTCACGATGGTTACCGCATAAGCTGTAGGAAAGGTCTGTGATGCCATGATGTTTTCTCCTATAAAGATTGGCCCGAGTGAGAATTCTATCTTTGAAGGCTAGCCATATAAAGATTCTAGTCTTTATGGGAGTGGGGTTCTTCCAAAGGCATACTATCCCTCTTTAAATGAACTTATAGAAAGTCTTAACTGTGAATGTCGGAAGAAGACCACTTCCAAGTTGTTGTATCTTCATTATTACTGATATGAAGAGAGCCCAAAATAACATAACGTACAACTCTTGAAGATGAAGGTCTAGATGGGGGGGGTGGTGGTTAGATCTATGGAATTTTACTGACCAACTATATGAATTATTGGAAAAGGTCAACTGAGACCTAACTAATGCTTCCTGATTCCAAACTAGATCGAAAAATTCTTGAAAAAGGGTTCTGAGGCTTCTGTCATCCACCCATTGGTGGGTCCATAATTTGATAGTACACCCATCTCCTAGGCATAGTCTCGCACCAATCTTGAAGATGCCCAAGATACGACGAACCCCTCTCTAGAAATTTGAGATCTTGTCCAATATTCTGCCTCTGCATTGAAGCAGAGAAAACCAGTGAAAGGATCTATCCAGAATTACCTTTGTCCAACAGTTGTCTTGCTCCTCTTGAAGCATCCACTACCATTTCTCTAGCATGGCTTTATTGAAGTCTCAGAGATTCAACACTCCGAGGCCTCCCTACTCTTTGGATGTGCAAACTACACCCCAACTCATTAGGTGATAAGATCTAGAGTTCTTGTCTGCTCCCTTCCATAAGAAACTGGTACGAATGCCATCTATTTTTTTAATGACCCAAACCGGAATAAAATTGAACGCACTAAAATAGGATGGAATTGCTTAGAGAACAGGATTGATTAGAGTCAGACACCCTCCTATAGAGAGGTGTTTTCCTTTCCAACCTGCGTTGCCGAAATTTCGTTATTTCAACTGAAATTTGAAACCATGGAGGAGACTAACAACAATTCTAAATTGAAAGTTTGAATCTCTTGCCTATTGTGGAAGTCTCATTCAACAATAAAATGGAATTATCTGAGGGAATGGCTGTTATCGTTTCCCTAATTTTTGTAGTGGCATCTGACCAGTCTACTAATAAAAGGTTAAAATGCTGAACTTCCATGAGGTATTTGCTTGTCGCTTCCCTCAATCTGTGAAATTACACTTATATATGTGAAATTTGTTTTGAACTAATATGCTATCCTGATCTACTTTGATAAATGAAAAAGGTGCATATAATATTTTATCCATTGACATGACTTAGAATACTCGCTTTGAAACGATGGACTTTTTAACTGAATATGTCCACCCATTCCATTTTGCAAGAGCATTCCTTTTGAAATTACACTTATTTATGCGACATTAGTTTTGAACTAATATGCTATCCTGATCCACTTTGATATATGAAAAAGGTGCATATAATTGTTTGTCCATTGACATGACTTAGAATACTTGCTTTGAAAAGATGGACTTTTTAACAGAATATGTCCACCCGTCCATTTTGCATGAGCATACCTTTTTTTATATATATACATTAGGATTTTTAGGTTCTGCACCAAGCATTAAATATGCAGGACCTACTCTTATCTATGTTTTAATGTGTGCATTCCTCATTATTGCAAGTTAGTTGCGGAAGTTACGAAGGTAAGTTAATATCCTCACTCAAGGAAGTAGAAAGTTATGATTGGTAGCACATTTCATTGTTACAGTAGTAGGCATTGTGATGAAATTCTTTTTTGATTGGTAGCTGGTAAATAATTAATCGTGGCCATAACCATAATCAGCAAGCGTTGCCCTCTCTAAGTCAACCTTATGTGCTGCTATAATATGTAGAAATGCAAGCAATTACTACTTTATTGATGAATAGAAATTACTTGTGGAGAGAGAGAGAGAGAGAGCGGGGAGGGGTGCTGCATATAGAGAGGGTTGAGAGAGAAGGGCTTTCTAGCCAGCGAAGGTTGCCACGTTAGGGACCCGACTTATATTATAGTATAGATGTTTATACTGTTTTTAGAAGTGCAGAACGACTTATCGTAGCCGTAGTTGCTTTTGAACTATTTATTGTCTTGATAGATTACTATTTGGATTTTATTCACATATTCATGATTACTATTTGTGGTATGACTTACATGTTCTCATATATAGCGAGTTTGGTATTTAAGCTGATCTGTTGTTGCTACCCTTAATATATCTGCAGGTTCTAAAAAAGGCAGATACAATCCGGAAAAATGCTGTTGAGAGTATATTAGCTGAACGTGACATCCTAATCTCAGTTCAGAATCCTTTTGTGGTGAGCAAGCTTGGTGATCAAAGGAATTTTTTTCTTCTTAATAATGTGTAGACACTGCATGATTTCCCTCAAAATGGATTATTTGTATAAGGTACGGTTTTTTTACTCTTTCACATCAAGGGAGAACCTATATCTCGTGATGGAGTATTTGAATGGAGGGGACCTATATTCTTTGTTGAGAAATTTAGGTTGCTTGGATGAAGAGGTTGCTCGCATTTATATTGCAGAAGTTGTAAGCTTATTTATATGAAAAGAAATTTGGTTCTGGTTATTTAATTTTCTTTGTTCAATTATATTTACTTGAAGTGCATATTCTTCAGGTCCTTGCTTTGGAATACCTACATTCCTTGCGTGTTGTGCATCGGGATTTGAAACCGGACAATCTGCTCATCGCACATGATGGTCATATCAAGGTATCAAAATATATTTATTTATTTTGCGTGCAGGCGGTTGATTTGTGAAAAAATTGTCACGCCCTTTGATTTGTGACAAAAATTAGCAAATGCAAAATAATTGATGGGTATAGGCAACATACATATGTTTAACGACAGTTATATGTTTGTACCACTATTTTAAAACTCAATTAACCTCGGCCAAGTTTGGCCGAGTTGACTCGACTCGGCCAGATTTTGAGTCGAGTTATTTGGGTGAGTTGGGCCGAGTTAGGATAAAGCTCGGCCAAGTCAGACCGAGTTTATTTGACCGGGCTAGATTTTGAGTCGAGTCCGAGTTTCGAGTTTTTGAACAATGGTTTGTTCCCTTGAATGTATTTTTAGCAGTGGATGGATAGGGCTCATATTTAAGCACTGGGGCCACAATCAAGCCCTATTAAGGCTCGGTTGGTGAGAGAATGGAGGAAAAAGGATAGAAAACAACAAAGAAATAAGAAATAGAAATGGAAATTGTGAAGTGGCTTTTCAAAATCACTACTTTTGGGGAGATAAAAGAATTTGATAAAAAATAGAGACAATTTTCTCTCGCTATCCATGAGAATAGTAGAAGCACTTCCAAAAGATCTACTCCTACTTTCTTGGAGCAGATTTTTCTTTTCAACTTTATCTTTTGAGACTCCCTATGACATAAACTGACAGTAATATTGTAATATACATAATTGAATCAACGATATCAAGTTCTCCATTTTTTACCATCCTGACATTTGTTTCCATACTACTGTATTCTTCTAATTTTTATTATATTAATGATGCAGGAATATTTGATTGTTTAGAATTTTTAAAAATATTTCCGGATTAAAAAATTGTTTTATTTAAATATTAATACTTTTAGAATATAATATTAATATTTAAATAAAATATTAATTTAATCCGAAAATGAATTGTTTTTGGATTAATTAATTAAGATAAATCTTTATTAGTTATTTGGTTTGATTTAAAATAGGTAGTCGTTATCTTTTATAATTGTTATCTTTTAGAAGGTCTCTCTTTATTTTCTATTTAAAGAGGTCTTTGCCTCTCATTGTAAATATGCTATGAATGAATTAATTAAAAAAAAAAGATTAACTTGCGAGCTTTTAGGGTTTTATGGATTGGAATCCACCAGATGTGGGTTCCTCGAATCTGGTGGACTCCAGATCCTGCCCCCCCCCCCCCCCCCCCCCCCTTATCTCTTCAACCCCTTGATATTTGTCTTTGTTAAAAGCGTTTTTTTAGAGATGTTTCGAGGGTTCTTTGTTTGTTAAAATCCGAACTGATTCAGGTTGGTTAGAATCCTCATATTCATGCTATGGGCCCAACAAAAAATTTAGAACGTCTAGGAAAAAAATAAAGGTTGAATAGAAGTTTACAATGGAGTCAATGGACTGACAACTTAATCTTAACTTCTCCCAAATGTGTCAGTAATCATGTGTTAATGAGTTAGCATGTTAGGATGTAGGAGGGAGCTAGCCCGTTAAAGAACATAATACTAATGAGACCAACCATGCAAATTGTCTATGAAATCAATATGGTTGCATACATACTGGAGAAATTTATTCTCAACATTGTTACCTGTGGAAACTATATATAAAATGGAAACTTCTGTTTTTAGCTGCGAATTCCATTAGAACCTAAATTTACTTTGCAATGATGAATGCCTAGACAATTTCAAGGGATGATCTATGTTGTAATCCCCTAAGACGCCAATGCATCAATATATCACTTTGTGAAAGTTGACCTATAAACATTCGCTTACGTGAAACTCTCTTTTTAACCGTGTTTGGTATGTAATTAGTTTTTTTTGTTTGCTTGAATGTTTCTTAATTTCATTTTCTTCCTTGCATGCTTCTTTTCTCCCTATCAGCATTATCCTCTCTTTTAACCAAAAATACCAACCCATAGAGGTTACCAAGTATCGCATCAAAGAAATATATCATTGCCACTTGTGCAGTACGCATCATACATACCATACAGTCTAATGATTTGTGCTAAAATATCTAGTGAAACTGTGATGATTCTATGGGCACACATGCATTGTTTTACGAAAAGAGATTTCATGTCAAATAGACTGCCCAATGGCTAATTAACAGCAAGAAACATGGTTTAAAAAGGTCGCATGAACTGTAAAGTCATAAATTGGCTGAAGTCAAATCATGAAATTTAAACAGGTCATTTCCCTTGCTCCCACGCAATATCAAATATGGCCCATCATCCTCCCAGTTTACATTCTCGTCTGAGTGTGACTAAAATAGATCATCAGATCTTTAATGTCGTCATAGCTGGACCTGGCTTCATCAAACTATGAAAGATGTGCCTATATGCTACCGGGAGATCTGGTTCCTTTATAGCTTGTTGATATATTATAGTTCTGAAATCACCTCCGCATAATGGCAGTCAGTGAACAAACTTCTCTCCTTTTCTCGCTCTCCGTTATCATCGCCACACTTGCACGTAAAGCACCATCTCCCCTTGACCTCAGCCGATGAACTAGGGTTCTCCGTTTTGCAGTAACATCGGCGTTCAATTGTAGTAGCAACTATTGTATGACTTGTAGATTTGGATTCTTTGTTCCTAATTCAACAAGCATAGAAGCACTGAGTTAGGTACTTGAAACTTAGCATGTCTCAAGATTTCCTTCAAAGCAGGGGTGATGTTGCTTGATCCGTATGGTAGTACAGATGTAAGTTTTCCTACACTTGGTTTCCCCACACTATTGACATAGGGAGCATTACCAAAATTTGATTCTTAAAGCTCTGCATTTCTGTGGTAATATTGAAGCCCGCGCCTACATACTGCCAAATTACTTCCGAGCGCAGCCGAGCATCAACGTAAAAGTAGCGAATGAATTTTCTCAAATTAAAAGAAGTCAACTTCAGAAAAGATCTTTAATATTTTCCATCCTTATCTTTTTTTTTTGTATGAATAATACTTGGATTTGAGTATCTCCCAAAGTCGTGTTAGAAATCTGTAGATCCATTCTACCTAAAGAGCCCATTAAACAATTTTTTAGTTATCATTAAGAAATATGATTTTTAGATATGAGTAAAACTGTAAATATGCCTGTAAGTTAATCATAATAACTTTAGGTCAGGTTTTCCCTATGAAATTGACTTGGTAGATTGTTTTCACCCTATGATTAAGATCGAGGTCTCCTTAGTTCAAGCAAAGTCAAAAAAACATTTTAATAGACAGGCGTTTTAATGATCCTGTTCGCTTAGTGTAGTAGTAGCATCTGATGGACTCGGAATGTTTTGGGTTCAATGTGTTTACCTCAGTCACTCCGATCAATTTAGTAAAAACCTAACTGGTTTGGAATGATTCTAACCATTTTGTAGTTAATCCTGACTCAGAAAGGACATATACATTTTTCAGAAATTAGTTTTCATCCTTAAATTAACATTAATGCATTTGGTCGATAGAGTTCGGTACAGTTTGTATAATGCTGATTATGCATTCGAACCGTGCACACCATGTGGTCTGCAGAATGTGGTACAATACTTTGGACCTAGATATATGAGTCGAGAAAACAAATGCAAAGATGAGCAGAGAAGAGACTAAAATGATTAGAAAAAGCCAAAATGGTGAAGGCAAATGAATCCCATGCATGTGTCTAATGTTCAGACTTATCTAGCAATGACCATGTGCTTTAGTATGAAATTTTAAAATTGAGTTAAACTGGCCTTGCAGGATAAAGTTGATTGAATGCTCTCCCCTCTTCACTCTCTCTTTAGTTTTGATGTTCAACTCTTAAATTGATGTTGTAATATTTAGTTTACAATGCATTAACCATTTAAATGATATTTTTTTCCTATTAAAACTATTTACTTCGTGGTACAACTCATGAATTTTTTCTTTTCTCCCTTTACAGTTGACAGATTTTGGACTTTCCAAGGTTGGTCTCATCAACAGTACAGACGATTTTTCAGGCCCAGCTGTTAGCGACACATCGCTGCTTGGAGAAGATGAACCTCAGGTTTCTGTATCTGAGCACTTGCATCAGCGAGAGCTACAAAAGAAACGCTCTGCTGTTGGTACACCTGATTATTTGGCACCTGAGATTCTCTTAGGAACAGGACATGGTTTGTATAACCAATGCAATATTTGATAGTAGCTAATGTGCTTTTCCTTTCTGGCACACTCGTTCATCATGTAATTATTTTCGTTCTATGTTGGCCATTGCAGGTGCAAGTGCAGATTGGTGGTCTGTCGGTGTTATACTCTTTGAGCTCATTGTTGGAATTCCACCCTTCAATGCAGGGCTTCCCCAGGTTCTTTTCATGACTGTGTGATATCTTCAGGTTTTATTGATGTTCCATTCAACTTAGATGGCAGCAAAATATTTCTGAAACCCAATTTGTTCGATGTTTTGTTGATATCCCCCCAAAGCACCTAGCTACTGGACATAGTACTCTGCTGTACTAAACTAATAATTGTTGGTTCAGTCTACAATCTATTGTGGACAGCTGCAAACATGTAGATCAATTTCATAATTATTGATATGGATATGGATTAAGGAATCTCTACAAATAAATCATGGATACAACTTTGCTCTGTGAACCATCTTGCCTACATTGCGATGGTTTATTCTTTTCATTCCTTGATTGATTACTGAGCAAATTGTAGAAGATAACAGAGTTGTGATGGAAAAGGAGAAAAAAAAAAAAGCCTAAATATCTTCTATCATGTTATCCGACTTTAATGATCACTTTAGTAGAGTTGGAGAAGGACCATTTTTCTACTACAATTGACCTAAATATGCACAACAGTATAAATGCTTAGTAGCTTGAATGCTCGTGTAAATTCTAAATTTGTTATTTTTATGAAATGCAGAAGACTTCATTAATGCTTTATGACCTACATAACCTGCATCATATATATTCTACTACATAATAGTTCATCAACTTATCTTGTTTAAAATATTTTTTTGCAACCAGACTGACTAGTCTCTTTTGTATATTCTGTGCTTGCAGATAATTTTTGACAATATTCTGAATCGTAAAATACCTTGGCTCCGAGTACCTGAAGAGATGAGCTTTGAAGCACAAGATCTTATTGACAAGTAATAGCAGTCAATACCCCTGTTATGTTTCTAGGATTAATCACAATTGTTTTTTTACTGTTCATATGAAAAAATAAGAGATATCATCTGAATTACCTATCAAATATAACAATTGTGTTCTGTTTTTTGAACATTGTAACAGTGGTCGACATTGGGACGGAACTCATTAATTTTTAAATCTCTTATTTTTTTGGAGGCCTCCTCGATATGATTGTTTCTGAACTTCATAGCTCACTTAGTTTCTTTTGGATAACTCGAGTCTTGGAAGATTGCCACCTTATTATTTTCCCATACCTATAAGGCCAATCTTCCTTAATGTGTCATTGTCCATCTGCTATTACACAATATATAATCCATGTTTTCATATATGATTTGTGGGCCACTTCCCACTTAACCCCAATGACGTGTCCACACGCATGGACAACGACACCCGTGTCCGCACACACGGACACATGAAATTATGGTTTTGGTGTATTGTTGGGAATAACAGTGTGGTCGTATAAAAGCATTAAATGTATCGTTTTAATGATGCCCATCATCCCAGGGTACGCAGTATTTGTGGGCCCCGTCACATGTAACTTCGTTGTAAACGCATTATCTATGCTGCATTATTACTATAATTTGTTTGTATCTATATAAGTCAATAAGCAACATTAATATGTTGTGTTATTGACGAGAATTTTGGGGCCCCGAAACACTGTTTTTTTTAACAAGTCTGGAAAAAATAGTTTTTATTAAGAAAAGTTTTTATTCATTCAAAATTTTCTTTGACGGACTATGGTTTTCTAGATGTACTTGTAGTTCTATATCTTGTGGAATTTTTTGAGCTAAAAAGGAGTTGATATAATCACTTTTCTCAACATACAAATTTTATGAAAAATAAAAAAAAATGTTTTCTCCTACTAAAACTGAAAGTATACTTTTTGATTCACTTAGTTTTTTATTTTTTTGATATTTTTATTGAAAGCAAATGGGGGGGTATTTGTTTATTTACATATAATAACTTAAAGTAGTACTTAAATGTTATTATATGTAAATAAGCTGCTAAGAACCAAGCCCCCAGTTCCCTTTTATAACCAGTCAGTCCCAACATTTTGGTGCCAAAATCCAAAAATTTCTTCAAATTTTGCGAAATCCCCCGAAATTTCCACGAAATTTATATGTCTTAGTGTCTTTTGGCATGATAAATCGCGATATTTTGTGCCAACAAATATGTCGTACGAAATTTCGTGATATTCTCGTGAATCCCATTCTGTTTGATACAACATATGAGATTTTGTGTTGAGGTTTCATAGAACCGAGATATTTTGCGATTTATTTTGAGATTGTGATCCTTGACGATAACTACCTCTGGGTGGTTTTTGTAATGATGCAGACGAGCCACTACGTGCAGTTTTTCCACAGCTGATGGCGTATTTTCATCCGCGCCGGAGATCCAGGAACCCGATCGTCGATCCGTCTGCATCAGTGGAAAGCTTCATCGAAGCCCCACAGTTTTGGTTTTTACTTTATTTCGATCCGACCAACGGATCTTTAGTTATTTCAGTTTTTATTTCTGGTTTGGGTAGGTGCGAGCCATGTTCGCATCCGGTTCGAGCCACAGATGCCGAACTGACTCATTTCTGTGTTAGGTTTTTAGCCATAGGATTTTAAGTTAAATTAGATCTCAATGGATGAGATTCAAGGGAGACTAAAACCCTAAATCCTAGACTACCGCACCCCATACCCGACCGGCCCCCTAGCGCGCGTCCCTCTCTCTCTCTCCTCCCGCGCGGGTTTCTCTCTCCTCCCGCGTCCGTCTCTCTCTCTACCCGACCGGACCCTCTTCTCTCTTCTTTCCTTTCTTGTTTTCTTTAGTTGTTTCCCTATTTATTCTAGAAACCCTAATTGCAAAGGGAGTTGAAAATTGAATTGAAACCCTAACAACGGAGAAGCGGATCGCTTGCTCGGTGTATCTTTTCCGACGAATTCCTCCTTGCTTCTCAACCTTCTCTTCCTTCGCAAGCTTCTACCCCGTCACCTCGCTATTCATCCTCGGCTTCACGGAAGATCGACGTGGAGTGTCTTCTTCTTCAAGATCATCGTCTCGGCTTCTTCACCCCGTCTTCTGGACCACACCTCCCCCTTCCGCACCATTCCTCTGCAACATCGGAGCATCGGAAAGCTACCGGCATTGACCTAAGCACGGTTTGGATTATCCTCAGAACTTTCATGTGATATTTTCCTTTCTTGCAACCGGCCTTATTGCTGATTTTATGCTAGGATCCTTAACTTTCTGTTTTCCCGAGAGTCTCATCCATTAGGATTTATCGTTTAGGTTTGTGGTTGTTCTTTGATACATTGGCATATTGTTTGAGATTGTGATCATTGGTATTGCTGGACTGGTTTATTATAATCTGAAATTAGATCTTATTATGTCAGTTTTATCATTTTGTCAGATTAAACATGCTTGGGTATTGAATGAATGATGAATAGGGTTTATAGGCTTTGCTGAAATTTGTTTTGATATGCTGAAATCTGATTTACTGTGTTAAATTCTGCACTTGGTTTATTTCAAGCATACGCATACCATCTAGTTAGTATCAGATCCCATCAAGTTGGTATCAGAGCGCACTAGTCGTCGCGTCCTTACGCAACGGCCGGTCCTCTTGCATCATTCGCATCATTGCCTGTTTGCTGGAATTTTTTTTTTATTTGCCTTCTTTCATTCTAGTTAGGCCCTTGCATTAATTAGAAACTAGCATCGCGTGTCGCATCCATATTAGGGCCATCCCTTGTCTCTCTGAGTGACCCGATATCATCTTCTATAGAATCTAGGATGGCTGGATCGTCTCCGCCCCGTACTTGGCAGGATGCCTTCATGAGGCAACAAGATAACATTGAGAGGCTTCAGACCCAAATAGAAACCTTGACCTTAGCCTTCAATAATTCCCAGAATCCACCGCGACCCCGTCGCGAACACAGGACTAGAGCGTCACCCGGGCGTAGTGAGTTAGACCTAGGGTCAGGAGGTGACAGCGTCAGTTCCTCTGATGGATCTGAGCGGCAAAGTAGGCAAAGTCATAGGAGATCGAAATCTCATTGGGGCTGGGATCAGGGCATTAAGATAGAAATTCCTGAGTTCGAGGGTAGGATGGACCCCGAGGAGTTCCTAGAATGGGCCGAGAGAATCGACCAGTATTTCGAGTGGAAAGAAATCCCCCGCGACAAACAAGTCAAGTTTGTCAGCCTTAAATTGAAAGGTCATGCACTGATTTGGTGGAAACAGTTGCAGACCGCTAGGGGTAGGAAAGGGAAAGAAAAGATTTCCACCTGGACACATATGCGAGGAAAAATGCAGCAGAAGTTCCTCCCTTCTGATTTCAAGCAGAACGTGTTCCAGAAATTTCAGAACCTGCGACAGGAGCATAAATCTGTAGACGACTACACTAATGAATTCTACAAGCTCCAAGCTCGGAACGATCTGCACGAAGATGAAGAGCAGAGCGTCGCTAGGTATGTCAACGGTCTCAAGCCTTCAATTCAGGAGGTGGTGTCCCTTCACGACTTGTATCAGGTCAGTGATGCGCACCGTCGGGCCAAGAAAGTCGAGTCTCACCACTCCCGATCTGCGTCCCGACGATATGACATCACCAGGGCGCCATCCGGATCCGTTAGTAGACCACTCCCTGGACCTTCACCTGTAGCTGGCACAGTTCCCGCACCCACCGAGAAGGGTAAAGGAGTCCTAGGACCCAACCCGAGTCAGATAAAGTGCTTTAAATGCAACCAGCCGGGTCACAAGTCCGCCGACTGTCCTCGCCGTCAATTCCATCCACAGACAAATCTTGCGGATAATGACGAGGATAGCCACGAATCTGATGGGGAACACTTCAATGAATTAGTCTTGGAGGGGGATGATGTGACTGCACCACTGTTGGTCATTCACCAGTCGCCATCACCCCAAGCACCCAAAGCGTTGTTACCCCACGAGCTCTGTGGAGGACCCCCTAAGCCACACTGCAAGAACCAGAGGTTCGAACTATTCCGAACAATCTGCACTGTCAACGGAACGGACCTTTGTCTCTTGATCGATGGAGGTTGTACCACCAATCTGATAAATGAAAGGGTAGTTAGGAGCAAGAAATGGAAAGTTAAACCATTAGCTCACCCTTACAAGACATCCTGGCTAGACAACACCACGAGTCAGCTGGTAACTCACTGTTGTTTGGCAAAGTTATCCGTTGGGCTGCAATATAGAGATGAGATCTGGTGCGATATCATTCCGCTAGAGGTTGCTGATGTTATCTTAGGGCGTCCATGGCAGTTCGACCGAGATGTCCAACATCACGGTAGAGCCAACACCTATACTTTCCTGAAGGATGGCATCAATGTCACCCTATGGCCTACATGTTTTCAGAAACACCGATCCCATGCACCTCAAGCCCTTCTGAGTCAGAGTCCGTCCATACCACCATTCGCTGAAAACTTAGTTGGATGTCCATCTGCTTTACTGAAGATTGATAAGGGATTAGAGAACATTTTGAATTCCATTGCATGCGCATCGCATTTAGAGTCGGTAGGCATTCATGACACTTGCATTCATCATTTGCCTGCCTTCCATCCATTCATAGATCATTCATATGTGCATCCCTATTGTCATCCAAGTGTTGAGTTAAGCAATAACGACGATTTTGGCATGTTTGATCATTTTTCGAAGCAAATTACTTATGAATCATGCTTTCAACTTTCAACCAACCCATCATCTTTAATTTTTCGAAATCATAACACTTGGCATGATGGATTCTTTAATTTCTTATTTTCTTCACTGCATCCGGACAATGATGACATGACATATCTTCCTGGTTTAGAATCCCCTTGTTTTGCACCGTGCGCAGGCCATTTTGTGCAACACATTACGCACCCGCAACCCATGGCCTTTCAAGTATACCATTGCCAATCGCGCAAGCCGATGACCCGCAGCACATTATGCTCCCGCGGCCTTTCTTTTCACATGTCATTTGAATTTCATGTCAACCCGCATTCCTATTATCACATGAAATTATCTGAGTCTTTTGATGATCTTATCGTGCCGCGGAGGATGTTGGTGTTGACTTTCAGGTCTTCGCTTGGCGGCGAGGGGCAGAGGCTACGAGATGGAGTTGCCGTGTACCTGAGGCGGATCACTTGGCCACCGGACCCGGGAGAGCAGTCAGATCAGAGGCAGCGGCTGCAGTTGCTGCCAGGAGAGCCCCCGCCGGACCCAGGACCTGGCTCGACAGGAGTCGAGTTCTTTTGAGTCCGGGGGACTTGATGCAGACGAGCCACTACGTGCAGTTTTTCCACAGCTGATGGCGTATTTTCATCCGCGCCGGAGATCCAGGAACCCGATCGTCGATCCGTCTGCATCAGTGGAAAGCTTCATCGAAGCCCCACAGTTTTGGTTTTTACTTTATTTCGATCCGACCAACGGATCTTTAGTTATTTCAGTTTTTATTTCTGGTTTGGGTAGGTGCGAGCCATGTTCGCATCCGGTTCGAGCCACAGATGCCGAACTGACTCATTTCTGTGTTAGGTTTTTAGCCATAGGATTTTAAGTTAAATTAGATCTCAATGGATGAGATTCAAGGGAGACTAAAACCCTAAATCCTAGACTACCGCACCCCATACCCGACCGGCCCCCTAGCGCGCGTCCCTCTCTCTCTCTCCTCCCGCGCGGGTTTCTCTCTCCTCCCGCGTCCGTCTCTCTCTCTACCCGACCGGACCCTCTTCTCTCTTCTTTCCTTTCTTGTTTTCTTTAGTTGTTTCCCTATTTATTCTAGAAACCCTAATTGCAAAGGGAGTTGAAAATTGAATTGAAACCCTAACAACGGAGAAGCGGATCGCTTGCTCGGTGTATCTTTTCCGACGAATTCCTCCTTGCTTCTCAACCTTCTCTTCCTTCGCAAGCTTCTACCCCGTCACCTCGCTATTCATCCTCGGCTTCACGGAAGATCGACGTGGAGTGTCTTCTTCTTCAAGATCATCGTCTCGGCTTCTTCACCCCGTCTTCTGGACCACACCTCCCCCTTCCGCACCATTCCTCTGCAACATCGGAGCATCGGAAAGCTACCGGCATTGACCTAAGCACGGTTTGGATTATCCTCAGAACTTTCATGTGATATTTTCCTTTCTTGCAACCGGCCTTATTGCTGATTTTATGCTAGGATCCTTAACTTTCTGTTTTCCCGAGAGTCTCATCCATTAGGATTTATCGTTTAGGTTTGTGGTTGTTCTTTGATACATTGGCATATTGTTTGAGATTGTGATCATTGGTATTGCTGGACTGGTTTATTATAATCTGAAATTAGATCTTATTATGTCAGTTTTATCATTTTGTCAGATTAAACATGCTTGGGTATGGAATGAATGATGAATAGGGTTTATAGGCTTTGCTGAAATTTGTTTTGATATGCTGAAATCTGATTTACTGTGTTAAATTCTGCACTTGGTTTATTTCAAGCATACGCATACCATCTAGTTAGTATCAGATCCCATCATGTAACTTCTTGAAGAAGTTATTCAATAACTCCTTGGGAGGTTTATGTAATTTTCCAATAATTGTAACTTCCTTTGCACTTGAATTGGGTTAAGTTCGATCCTGCTTACTGAGACTCGAGTTTGACATTCGCGATCTGGTCTCTCTTAATCGACTTGTTGGATTGGCTAAATTTGTCTTTTTGGACTAACTCGAACCCAAGTCTAATCATCAAGACTAGGGTTTGTGTTTCTTTATGGTATGGTCACCTTGCTTTTGGCTTGGTGGACCACATTGAGGTAGGCACTGGTTTTCTTGAAGCCCTACTTACTTGCGGCCTTGTATGTTGGCATATCGAAGAGTGCTTATCTCTAAGTGTCATTTGCTGACTTAGAGATAGCCTTTAGATGTCGGAGTCGGGATATCTTTCTCTACTTCTTTATCTTCCAGACATAGCTAATTTTCCTGTGTGGGGAAAATTCTCAGACTAAGCCAAATTTTCTTTTCCCCTTTTATTTCTTCTTTTAATCTCTTTCCTTCCCTCTTCTTCTTTTTCTTTCTTCTTCTATTGTCATTTGACCCGAAGACCCACTTAGCCAACCCTTAACACCAGGGCCGACCAAGTCCCAGTCAGAGCCTGCCAAGGAGTTTCTCTTCTTTTCTTTCTTTTTTTCCTTTCTTCTTCTTTGTTTTTCTTTCCTTTTCTCTTCTTTACTCTTCTTTCCTTATTTGTTTCTTTCTTCTTCCCCTTTCTATTTGATTTGGGGACTGACCTGACCGACCCTGACATCAGAGCCGACCAAGGTCCCAATCATGGTCGGTTAGGGGGTTACCTCCCCTTTTTTCTTCTTCGACTTTCCTTTTCATTTTCTTTCTCTTTCTTTCTATGTACTAATAGAGGAGGGAGTCCTCCAGACTTAAACCTATTTCGTAGTCTTGGAGTCTTTCAGACTTAGAAAAAAAAATTATCTTCACACTTGGTCAAATTCAGAGTCTTCCAAACTTAGTCAAAATTCTGAGCCTTTCAGACTTAGTTGATTTTGTGGTCTTCTAGAAACTTTTTCTAGTCTTCCAGACTTCGCTAAAATTCTGAGACTTCCAGACTTAGTTGATTTTAGGATCTTCTAGACTTAGATTTTTTTTTTCCTAGTCTTCCAGACTAGGCCAAAATCCCGAGTCTTCCGGACTTAGTTGATCTAAGGGTCTTCCTAGCTTAGAAACTTTTTCTGGTCTTCCAGACTCGGTCAACATCCTGTGTCTTTCAAACTTGGTTGATTTCAGGGTCTTCCAGACTTCAAAACTTTTTCTAGTATTCCAGACTTCGCCAAAATCCAGTGTCTTCCGGACTTAGTTGATCTTGGAGTCTTCCAGACTTAGAAATATTTTCTAGTCTTCCATACTTATGTTTGATGTCTACAAATTGCCCCCTCAAGGATGGTCATCCTTAATTCGAAATGGTGATGTCTCATCTATGAAAATTATCCTTTTTTATAAAAAAAAATTGAAATATGAACTGTCACTAACAAGGAAGTTACAGGGTTTTTTTTCCCAATAATTACGACATTACAACACGAGTTTTCATCAAGAAAAAGCCTCTTTTTATCCCTCCAACTCCCATTCAATGTCTCTTCTCGGTTGATTTGGGAGACCGCCTCTTGGGATTTGCGAAGATTATCTTGCTTGGTGATCTTTCTTAACAACAGGGAGATCAGATCACCTAATTTCTTTGAGGTAATATTTTTCTCTCAAACCTAGTTCTCTTTTTTATTCTCTGTTCTTCTTTCCTTCACATCCCATTTCCCTTCTTTTCTTTCCTTCGATCCTTCATTTCTCCTTTCTTTTCTTTTGAGGAAGTTCTAGCCGATCCTTAACATCATGGTCGGCCCAAGATCCCCTTTTTTTTTTCTTTTTTTTGTTCCTCCTTTTTTCTTTTTTTCTTTCTTCTTTTTTCTTTTCTTCTCTTTTTTTTCTCTCTTCTTTTCTTTTCTTTTCTTTCTCTTCTCTGTCTCCTTTCTTCTTCTTCTTCCTCCTCTTCTTTTTTTTTTTCTCTTTTCATGGACGACCCTACTTGATACTAGGGCTGGCTAGGGCCCTGACAGGGCTGGCCAAGGGGTTCCCCCCACTTTCTTCTTTTCCTCTTTCCTTCGTTTCCTTTTCTTTCATTTCTTTCTTCCTTTTTCTTCTTGAGACTTAGTACATGAAATTTCCAGACTTAGTCAAATTTGGGATAGTGGTGAAAATATCCAAACTTGGCATTTTGGCTAGTGTTGAAAATTTTCAGGCTTACCAAATTTCTCAAAACTTGGCAAATATCCCTATTTCTGACTCAAATCTTATTATGCAGAAGGTGTAATTATAATTTATACGTATTTATGCTTGAAGATCACATGTCTATAAAAGGATAGTACTGTTTAGAATACAATAAAAGTTCACAATGAGGTAATATAAAGGTTTCAGAAGGAATTGGCATTGGATGCATCTCTTTGAAAGAGAATAATGAAAAATAGGATTCAGCCATGCTGACTGGGATCTTTCAGTACATTCAAGCCTTGAAATAGGATGCTATAGCTCAATTTGAAGAATCTGTCGCATAGATGCCAAAATTGATGCGTTCTCTTTCAGGGGGGGAGGTGTGGGAAGACAGTTAGTAGGTGGGAATCTACCTGTAAATTTCTTTTATTTTTGGTGCTTTTGTGCATTATTTAGGTTCATTCCACCTTGGTATTGTTTCTTCAAATTATTGAAGTATCAACAAACTCTTAAGAGACATATATGTAGCAAGTCTTTTACATTAATATGCAACAAATTTTCAGTGTGTAAAGACAAGTTCTTCTAAATAAGATAGATCCATTTTTGTGCTGATATTTGAGTAACTATACTGTGATTTTATCTTGTCATTCTCATCTTGTTTATATATACTTTGCCTATGTCTCTGCAGTAATTCCGCTATTTGCAACCTGTACATTTTCTGGTCTTTAAATGGATATCTTCTTGTAAAAAAGTTTTATATTGTGTTAATTTTGAAGTTGCTGTTAACTCCCTGTTCCAGATTATTGACAGAAGACCCTAATCAGAGGCTTGGAGCCAAAGGAGCATTTGAGGTAAGGTGCTATGATGAACAAATTATTTTTGCAAACATTTTAACAAGAACATATTCAAACTTTTCTAAATGCATGTTTTAATCTTCCTTGAAAAATTAAATTTTACAGGTGAAGCAACATGTGTTTTTTAAAAATATTAACTGGGACACACTTGCCAGGCAGAAGGTGATACCACGTACTATGATTTATTACTCCTAGTTCATTCTGTTTGCACTTGTTACGTAAAGACATCCAATTCGTCCTCCATTGCAGGCTGCATTTATCCCTTCTTCGGATAGTGCGTTTGATACCAGCTACTTTACTAGCCGTTTCACTTGGAATCAATCAGAACAAATTTGTGAAGCCAGTGAATTTGAGGATTCCAGCGACGATGACAGCATGAGTGGAAACAGTAGCTGTGTAAGCAATCGCCCTGATGAACTGGTATGGGCTATAAACTGATCATTTTAATTGGTCTACTTCAAAATTTCTTGATGTAAATGATGTGCTCATGCAAAATTAATTAGAAAGTGCAAATAATAAATTGTACAACACTGCATTCCTGTGGTACCATAATAATTTTGCCATGTAAGGTTTGTCTCACTGTGTTCATAGCTTGATCATTAGCCAACATAATTGTTTGTCCAGTAATTTGAATATACACATCTTTTTGTAAAATGAAATGCTTGTTTCTTTAACTTGCTTAACTTCCTTAATGTCAAACAGGGGGACGAGTTTGAAGGTCTCACAGAGTTTGACTCAGGTTCATCTGTTAATTACTCGTTCAGTAATTTTTCTTTCAAGGTAAATTGGTAGCTCAATCACATCCAACTCTGTTTTTCATTAAAAACTACCTGTTCTCAGATTTAGTAATGTAGGTCTGGGTAACGAGTTATCCATAAACTCACTCCCTAGATTTATAGTAACAAAATTGAGATAAGCAGAGAAACTCATGCCGGAAAGTATTTGTTTAAATTATGACTGCTACAGGCTGCTAATATTACCTGCAAGTCCTCTAAATAAATCATTGGGTTAAGTTTAGATACCAAAATTATCATCTCCAGCAACCTATGAAATGACATAAGTACCTCTTATCTATGTTATTTGCTGGTAATTTCTCATGGGTATTTAAATCCTTATCATAAGATACTACAATGGAGTTTAACTTGGACCAGCAAACTTCTTCTTTTGCTCAAATGAAAGAAACTGTCACTCTTCTACAGGTGAAGCACCTGTGATTGCTTGCTGCAGAAGCTACCCGAATGAATCAAACTAGAAGTTCCCATATGCCTGATATATGAGTTGCTCAAAAGAATGAAAACCTCTTCACAAACTAGTCACCAACTAATTTAGTGCGCTAAACTAATGCACCGTATTTCGTATTTTGAAACAAACCAGATTGTCTTAGGACACTTGTATGACATAACCATTGTCCATTACACCCTGATTTGAGTTGTTTATTGGTTTTTGGTTAAATACTGAGGATCTAGAATAATTCATGATATTTTTCTAGTACAGATTTGGTCCAACACATTATTTTAGAAGGTACATACTTTGATTCAAATAAACAGCTCGAGTTATTTCTTAAGAAGCACGGACACCGATACGGCATATGGATATGACAGGATACGGGTACGACGATACATCACATTTCAAAAAAATAGGACACAGGTACAGCTAGGATACGGCAATATATATATATATATATATATATATATATATATATATATATATATATATATATATATATATAAGATAACGAAACTTAAATGAATAAATTAATTAAACAAAACATATAGAAATAGACAAAACAATTATTAGAATTGCTTGCGCTTGCAATCGGCCACCTGTCCGACAACGACATAGAAGCAGGGGGGCGACTAAGAAGACATGGGAGGGGAACAAAGAAAAAGAAGAGGGAGGAAGGGGAGGAAAGTATTTATTAATCATAAATTCATAATCCATCATTCTAGCATCATTTAACAATTAAAAATTAACATCATACTTGATACTTCAAACAAAACATCACAATGATTACAAAATTACAAAATAATCCCTTTTTGGTTATCAGAACTACTTGGCCACATCCTTGACGATTACCTATATGAAAGTCTTTTTGATTATAGCAAAAAAAGGATATCTTAGATCCTGAATTTATTTAGATCTTTTTTGAAGATTTGACTCTCTCTCTCTCTCTCTCTCTCTCTCTCTCTCTCTCTCTCTATATATATATATATATATATATATATATATATATATATATATATATATATATATATATGTATATGTGTGTGTGTGTGTGTGTGTGTGTTGATGTTAGGCCTGATACCTTGTCATATAATCTTGGCTCATTCCTTTGGTAGGGCTTTTTGGTTTCGAAATATCCTCCCTGGCCGACCCTATCTTGACAGGATAGTGCTGGGTGGTGGTTGATTTTATAGATTGATTTGACTGTATCTATGCCTCGTACACCATTTAACTCTCCTTGTGTTGCTTAGAATCTGTCTCAACTTGCATCAATCAACTATGATCTGCTCAGCCAAGGTTGGAAGGAAGAAACCCCACCAAAACCCAGCTCTTGAACCAACTGTTGTGGAGTTCCCATTTCACATGACAGCGTGCAGGACACTTTGACGGCCCTGATGGCATCGTGTACAGATTGTAAGTGTAAGTGATTTCCATTTCTTCTTGCAAATCAAAGTTTTACGGTAGACTTCTCACCTCTACAATCTTTTGCTTCTGATCTTGATGTTAATCGATTTTGTTCAGAGACCGAAACCAGAGACTGCAATTCCAGGTGGAGGGGGGTTGTTTTCCCGCACCGTCTACTGCTCCAGGACGCGTATACCAGCTTTATACAGAACCATCTGTTCGGTTTCATGCTAGGGCACAGTTTTACTGGTTTTAACCTATGTTTAAGGTTTCAGGAATGATCAATTCCCTATTTAGATATGAACTTCACCAGGATCTGATCAAGAAAATAGTAGTCGTCCGTCGAGAAGCTCCATCATTGGCGGAAGGATGGGATGATCAAAGTATGGGGGGGTCTATAAATGTATAGGTTTGGTTATGACTTATTATGCAGCCTTGAATGAAAAAGAAAAACCTTTATGCTAGTGGAAATACACATATTAGGTCTGTTGCATCCCTCCTCCTATCTAAGAGTAACTTATTTCATCATGATAACATGGTCTGGCTAGTTTGTGGCTAAAATGGTTGCAGACTATACAATTCGACCGAGTCATTGTGGGATTTAAAATGTTCCGAGGATGCGATACTCAATTTTTTTTCTTGGGAACTTAAGAATCCCAAGGAATCTGTAGACAACTGTCAAAATAAAACAATCTTAATAATGATACTCTTAGATTTGGAATTCAATCATTCACATTGCTATTGCTTTTCTCCTTTGCCATCCTTTTTTTTTTTTTTGAGGAAAATTCACATCCCTTAGCAGGAGGGGGTTAGGCAGACCCCTACATGTGCATTGAAAGAAGAAAAGAAATACAAGCACTAAGAGATTGAGTACCAAAGGCAAAAAGGAAAAGAAAGAGTACAAGGACTTGGGGCCGGACGAAGTAAATCCCAACTCAAACTGCAGGAAAACCTTGTTGTGAAGCCCGAACAACACTAGCACTCTCGCTGATTAGCAATCTCAAGATTCAAGACCTCTCGAACGGTTTCATTAGAAAGGATGAAACCGCAATCCAAACCCAACTGTTCAAGGAAGTTGGCCCGATCGGAGTTCAAACTTTCCGTGTTGATCCCCTAACTCTGCAGTCAAGATGGCGGAATTGTTTTAGAGCTAAAGGGCAAGATTAACAAAAGAAAAAGGAAAGAAAATGTCAGACATCAAACCTTTTTCGAACAAGAACTTGCTGGAACTAAATCCAGAACAAACAAGGAGGCAAGTTTATTTGGGGTGCCCAAGATGTCGAAGAGGCCATCGCCCACCCTTCTAATCTTGTTAGGCACCTAAATAAGGAAAACACAGTGCTCTCCTCATTTTTCCTGCAGACGCATAGCGAAGGATGTAAGGAGACGTATGGATTCCCGAGTACTGGGTTTTCTCCGATGCCTTAAATGTCATGGGGTCGAGGCTTATTAGGGGTGGAGGATGAATACCTTAGCTGCGCTGAATCCCCATGGGCTTCAAAGGCGCTCGCTCTGAGTCGGGGGATCGGACCCTGGGCCTCAAGGGGGAGGAGGATGTGCAGCAGGAAGCAACACCAGACATGGCCGACTTCTCGCTGGACTCCATTGGCCTGTTGCACTGATCACTGCACATCTATACCCATGTATCTCGACCTCGACACCTATTTATAGCCTATTTATGGCTGTATTTGGCAAGTGAGTGAATCTATTGACAGATCTTTTCATACCAATTTTCTCGAACAATACTCCACCAAAAAAATTATGCTAAAAGGAATTCAATGAATCTTGTATGGACCCATACATGCATCGATAATGTATTGCGCGGTGGTACATGCACTACATTAGTATGTGGTTCATGCATGTATGCTATACGAAGAATACCTCTTTAGTATGTGATTCATGTACCTAATTCATAATCATTGGCCCCACCGATGGGCGAAATTGTGCCTCTGCCGGTGTGGTAAATTACCTTGAAATTTAGGTAATAATAATGCTCATTTAGGTAATGCCTCGGCGGCTAGGGCTAGGGCTGGCAATTTCGGACCCGACACTGCAGACCCGACACGAAGTTAGCGGGTCTGGGTCAGGGCTAAACGGATTCAGGTCATAAACTGGTCGACACGATAGACCTGTTTAATAAACGGGTTGGGTCCAGGTTTAGGGTCTGGACACGGTAGACCCGGGAAGACCCGTTTAAAATTCAACGGGTCGTGTCGGGTCGGGTCTACCCGCAATCCGATACTGTAATGTATAGTACCAGCGGGTCTATCGGGTCAGGTCGGGTCGAGTCGGATTGGGTCGGATCGGATCAACTGAATAAACCCGTGTGGTAAACAGGTCTTATCGGGTCTACCCGTTTATTAGTGGGTCGGGTACGGGCTTAGGATCTAGACACGATTAGTTAAACGGGTCCGGTCCGGGTCTAGGGGTTTTGGACACTACCCGAAACTAGACACGACACGACCCGTTGACACCCCTAGCTAGGACTCTCATTGCGTGAAACATAAGTTTTTCGGGCCCCACTGTGTGTTGTACATCACACCCTAATACGATGATCGAGTCTTAATCAAACAGTCCCCGTCGACATCATCCCATTACTGTAGTTTGGTGTAGAGGTGGCAATCCTTGACCCGACCCACCAACCCGACTCAAACCGGACACGAAGTTAGCAGGTTTGGGTTTGGCCTAAACGGGTTCGGGTCATAAACGGGTCGACCCGATTGACCCGTTTATTTAATGGGTCGGGTTCGGGTTTATACTTATAACCCGACTTGACCCGTTTACCAAATGGGTCGACCCGACCCGACCCAACCCGGCCCAATCCGACCCGTCTTGACCCAACCCGACAGATTTACTTGGGTTCTCTTGACCCAACTCGACACGACCCGACCTATTTAGTAAACGGGTCGGGTGGGGTCAACCCGTTTATTAGGCAGGTCGGATTTGGGTTTAAGCTTTTGACCTGTTTATTAAACAGGTTGGGTTTGGGTTGGGTATTTTGCTCTTATACCATGTCTCAACCCGACCCGACCCATTGCCACCCCTAATTTGGTGTATGCTATAAACAGATTTTTACTTATAGAGCCTACTTTGTGTAACAGCCTCCAATGGAAAAGGTGCATTGTGTCCCTCTTCTAACAAAATATCTCACTTTTCGATAGATGATTCGAGGAACATCTCATTTTTTTCGACAAGGGAATCCCTTCACGGCTCTCATATGTTGTGTTCGGAAGTGTTTTTGTCGACAGAAGGGTGCCGCAGCACTAGTGTGCATAGAACGAATGATCGATCACCAAACAAAACCTACACACACAAGCAGCAAGCACAATAGAAACAATCAAGATGCAAATCACAAACCACAAGAGGGAGACCAAAAGCTATTGAGGTTCAACAATGTTTATCGACACCCTCCGTTCACACCCAATTCCACTATGCTTCAAAATAATGGTGCAATTACCCAGTTACAAGATATCCTCTCTCTCTCTCTCACACACACACACGCACGAGTCCCTCAAGGTTGGTGAGACTCTTGTTGGTGAGGAATCTCACCCGGTGATCACTGCAGAATTTTGACAAAATACCTTGAGTGCACCACACATTCAACTTGTTCTTGATGAAAGATGATGGTGAAGACAAAGAAGTAAACGCAAACACAAAGAGAAAGGAAACAACAATCACATCAGAGACACGATTTATGTGGTTTGCCCAAATCTATGGCTACCTTCACGAGATGAACTAGGATCTTGGTGGGGCTTCACTATGACAATGGCAAGGCAATGAGATATACCCAACCCTTACCTTCTTCAAAAAATTAGCAACTTCTTCTCTTCACCCTCAACCTCTAAGATCTGTTTGTATTCAGTCAACAGGTTAAGTAGTAAAGTAAATCAGGAAAAAGTTTTACTTACTGTCGTTTGGATCCAAAAAGCTGTAATAAAGTAAATGGTATGAGGTTTACTAGTAGCCAAAAAGTTTTATTCTAGAAAAGCCAAGTAAAACTTTTGATTTACTAGTAAAAGACTCCGTTGACCTACGCCACATCAGCAACGGAACGATTGAGAGAACATCTCGTGATGGATTCGACGATTTGGGGAGCAACACATGGCGATCCCAGTTTCAACAGCCACGATCTATGGGCCATGGGATGGACCCTAGGGGGATGCCACCACCACCGGCCACCGGCGTCCAGTTACCCTGCCGACCCCACTGACCACCGGTCACCCGTAGTTGCCCGCCCCGGTGGCAAGCTGCGACGAGTGGTGGCAGACGAGGCGACGGCTGTTGGTTGGCGAGGGTAGTGGCCGACGGCAGGTGATGGATGGTGGTTGGCCAAGTGGCAACGAGTTGTCGGTGGCCGGTGGGGGGTGGTGGCCAGCAGGGCAGCGACGCGTTGTCGGTGGCCGGCGGCGCGGCGACGGGATATCGATGGCCGACGTGGGGTGGTAGGCAGTGGTGGCGAGTAACCGTTAGATTTAATTACTAATTTACTATATTGGTCAATCCAAACAGTCGTCCAGAAGTAATGGTTTACTTTATTGGTCAATACAAACAGCAAGAAGGAAATCTGATTTACTAGTCGACTTGGGACATTTACTAGCCCACATCCGATTTACTAGCTTTACTTTGCGGGTCCAAAAAACAAATAGGCCCCTAGGGTTTCCAACAACAAGAACCCTAGACCCCTCTCTCTCTCTCTCTCTCTCTCTCTCTCTCTCTCTCTCTCTCTCTCTCTCTCTCTCTCTCTCTCTCTCTCTCTCTTTCTAAGGCATTCACAGGCACATGACGACAGTGGGACCCCGAGCCCTACTTGGGGCCCATGACGACGGTGGGACTCCCCAGCCCTGCCTAAGGCCCATGACAACACCGATTGGAAGGAAAGCGTCAAATCGACTAATCAGCTCGAAAGGCTGCAGATTATCAAAATACTTGGAATATTACTTGTTTGAACATATATTATAAAAAATGTAGTCCATTTCAAGTCGTTAATAAAAAGTTTGTGATCGAGCCCGTTAGATTTAATTACTAATTTACTATATTGGTCAATCCAAACAGTCGTCCAGAAGTAATGGTTTACTTTATTGGTCAATACAAACAGCAAGAAGGAAATCTAATTTACTAGTCGACTTGGGACATTTACTAGCCCACATCCGATTTACTAGCTTTACTTTGCGAGTCCAAAAAACAAATAGGCCCCTAGGGTTTCCAACAACAAGAACCCTAGACCCCCCCCCCCCCCCCCCCTCTCTTTCTCTCTCTCTCTCTCTCTCTCTCTCTCTCTCTCTCTCTCTCTCTCTCTCTCTCTCTCTCTCTCTCTCTCTCTTTCTAAGGCATTCACAGGCACATGACGACAGTGGGACCCCGAGCCCTACTTGGGGCCCATGACGACGGTGGGACTCCCCAGCCCTGCCTAAGGCCCATGACAACACCGATTGGAAGGAAAGCGTCAAATCGACTAATCAGCTCGAAAGGCTGCAGATTATCAAAATACTTGGAATATTACTTGTTTGAACATATATTATAAAAAATGTAGTCCATTTCAAGTCGTTAATAAAAAGTTTGTGATCGAGCCCGTTAGATTTAATTACTAATTTACTATATTGGTCAATCCAAACAGTCGTCCAGAAGTAATGGTTTACTTTATTGGTCAATACAAACAGCAAGAAGGAAATCTAATTTACTAGTCGACTTGGGACATTTACTAGCCCACATCCGATTTACTAGCTTTACTTTGCGAGTCCAAAAAACAAATAGGCCCCTAGGGTTTCCAACAACAAGAACCCTAGACCCCCCCCCCCCCTCTCTTTCTCTCTCTCTCTCTCTCTCTCTCTCTCTCTCTCTCTCTCTCTCTCTCTCTCTCTCTCTCTCTCTCTCTCTCTTTCTAAGGCATTCACAGGCACATGACGACAGTGGGACCCCGAGCCCTACTTGGGGCCCATGACGACGGTGGGACTCCCCAGCCCTGCCTAAGGCCCATGACAACACCGATTGGAAGGAAAGCGTCAAATCGACTAATCAGCTCGAAAGGCCGTAGATTATCAAAATACTTAGAATATTACTTGTTTGAACATATATTATAAAAAATGTAGTCCATTTCAAGTCGTTAATAAAAAGTTTGTGATCGAGCCCGTTAGATTTAATTACTAATTTACTATATTGGTCAATCCAAACAGTCGTCCAGAAGTAATGGTTTACTTTATTGGTCAATACAAACAGCAAGAAGGAAATCTGATTTACTAGTCGACTTGGGACATTTACTAGCCCACATCCGATTTACTAGCTTTACTTTGCGGGTCCAAAAAACAAATAGGCCCCTAGGGTTTCCAACAACAAGAACCCTAGACCCTCTCTCTCTCTCTCTCTCTCTCTCTCTCTCTCTCTCTCTCTCTCTCTCTCTCTCTCTCTCTCTCTCTCTCTCTCTCTCTTTCTAAGGCATTCACAGGCACATGACGACAGTGGGACCCCGAGCCCTACTTGGGGCCCATGACGACGGTGGGACTCCCCAGCCCTGCCTAAGGCCCATGACAACACCGATTGGAAGGAAAGCATCAAATCGACTAATCAGCTCGAAAGGCCGCAGATTATCAAAATACTTGGAATATTACTTGTTTGAATATATATTATAAAAAATGTAGTCCATTTCAAGTCGTTAATAAAAAGTTTGTGATTGAGTCTTTTATTCTGAGTCTAAATTTTATTTAATTAGGTACTATTTCGCGTACCATTCTAGCACTCTGAAACAGAAACCAAGTGCAAAAATCTGATTGATCGGTGCCTCGCCATGATCAGATGGTACCACGTACCAAACAATGTGTCAAGTGCAGAAATCTAAACGCAACAATCCTAGTCGATAAATGCATTGACACGACTTGGCGGGTGCTATTTCATGCATCGTTATCAAAACACACTCTGGCACAAAATCCAAGTGTAAGAACCTTGATCGGTCAATGCCTTACCACGATCGAGCGGTGTTTTTTCACACATCGTTATTAAATGCATTCTGGTGCAGAAGCCAAGTGTAAGAACCATGATCGATCAGTGCCTTGTCATAATCAGGCAATGTTATTCCACGCGTCGATATCAAACACTCTTCGGCGTAGAAACCAAGTGTAAAAAGTTTGGTCGGTTAGTGCCTTGCCACGACCAGGTGTATCAGGTGATACTCTTCCAAGTACCATTCCAGCACTCTGGTGCAGAAACCAAGTGCAAAACCTAATCGCTCAATACCTTGCCATGGCCAGATAGCACCTCATACCAATCAATGAGTGAGGTGTAGAAACCTGAGCACAAAACTTCTGATCAATCAGTAGCTAACCACGACCAGGTGGTACTATTCCACGTACCATTTTAGTGCTCTGGTGCAGAAACCAAGTGCTAAAAACAGATAGGCCCAAAATCAAGCAAAAGGATTCCTTCCTAGTTGATTATTGCAGAACAGATCACAATCATCACAGAACTTATCACAAATCCAATCGACCAAAAAACAACTACTACTAGCTAAACATGTCGGCCATTTCAATAGGTCCCGAAAACCGATCAACCTTGAGATCGGTCGAACAATTCGAGCAATCAAAAATCATTCAGTTGGGTTTCCAGACAGCGTGCCGCTTCTTCGAGCAATCGAAAACTGATCAGTAGGGTTTCCAAGCATCACTTTGCATCTTCGAGTGATCGGAAACCGATCAGCAGGGTTTCCGAACATCACATCGCATCTTCTGACAACCGCATAATTGATCGGCCAAAAACAGCAAATGACCTTCGGATTCACATCGCATTCCGACCGGTCGCTGTAAATCCGATCGGCGGATCGACACAACCAATCCCCGAGTGATCGTCACATAACTGAATGGTTCAAAATCTGTAGTATTTTTGAGAATCGCATAGCATCGCATTTGGGTCGATTGTCGCAACAAACCAATCAGTGAAAATCAACTAAATTCTGATCCCCAACATCTATTCGGTAGAGAGATTGTGGCAAAATAAATCGTTAATGGCCAGAATTTGCATCGGCAAACCAACACAATGGTCGATGGGCCCGGCATGCATCACAGCCGCACAATCACTGGCAAACCAACACTCCAGCCGACAACGTGTGGCAGTGATGTGCGATGGGCCCACTGAATTCATTTGGATCAGCTGATTTCCAATATTCATTTGTCCAACTCTCCCCGCAGCAAGTCACAAATTCATTTCGATCAACAGATCGGATGAACGGGATTGACCGGAAGTAGCAAAAACCTTAGCCGAATAGTCTCCCGGACAGTGGATTGCTGAGTTCGCGCAGTCCTCGAGCGGCGGATTGCAGCCCCCTATCAATGGATCAACTTTTTTTGACCAGTAGCCTCCGGGGGATCACACATCTCGCTGGAGGATCACCCCCCTTCATGGGGGATCACTTTCCTTTCGACCGGTTCCTTTCCGGGGGATCACCGAACCGATCGCGCCTCTCGAAGGAGGATCACCCCCTCGTGGTCACGGGGGGATCACTCCAGGAGGATCACACCCTCGTAGTGGATTACTTTTTCGACCGGTTCACCTCCCGGGGGATCATCGAAACAGTTCTTGCCTGCAGGGGGGTCACTCCCCAGGAGGATCACCCCCCTTGTAGGGGATCACTTTTTTGACTGGTTCACCTCCGAGAGGATCACTGTCGCCTCTCGCAAGAGGATCATCCCCTCCCTGGGGGGGGATCACTCCAAGAGGATCACCCCTCTCTCGGGGGACCACTTTTCGACCGGTTCACCTTCAGGGGGATCAATGTCACCTCTCGCATGAGGATCACTCCAAGAGGATCACCCCTCTCGCGGGGGGGGGGGGTCACTTTTTTGACCGAGTCACCTCCGGGAATCACCAAAACGGTTCATGCCTCTCGCAGGAGGATCACCCCTCTTGTGGGGGATCAATTTTTCAATGGGTTCTCCTCCGGAGGATCACTCCTGGGGGATCACCATCACCTCTCACAAGAGGATCACCTCCTCCCGAGGGGGGATCACTCCCGAAGGATCACCCTCCTCGCGAGAGATCACTTTTTGACCGATTCACCTCCCAGGGATTATCGTCGCCTCTCGCCGAAGGATCATCCCCTCCCAGGGGGATCACTCCAAGAGGATCATCGGATCACTTTTTCGACTGGTTCTCCTCTGGGGGATCACCATCGCTTCTTGCAAGAGGATCACCTCCCTCGCAGGGGATCACTTTTTCAACCTGTTCATCTCCGAGGGATCACTCTCAAGGGATATTTGTCACCTCTCACAAGAGAATCACTCCCAAGGGATCACCATCGCCTCTCACAAGAGGATCACACCAAAATGATCACCCCCTCCCACGGGGATCACTTTTTTGACCTGTTCACCTCCGAGGGATCATCGTCACCTCTCACAGGAGGATCACTCCTCTTGAGGGGGATCACTTTTTCGACCAATTCACCTCCGGGGGATCATCGTCGCCTATCGCAGAAGGATCAATCCAAGAGGATCACCCCTCTCACGGGGGATCACTTTTTCGATCGGTTCACCACCGGGTGATCACTGCCGCCTCTTGCGGAAGGATCACCCCCCCCCCCCCCCCCCCCCAACACCTCACGAGGGATCACTTTTTCGACTAGTTCACCTCCGGGGGATCACTCCCTAAGGATCACTAAAACGGTTCTCGCCTCTCGGAGGAGTATCACCCCCCCCCCCCCCCCTTGTGGGGGATCACATTTTCAACCGGTTCACCTCCGAGGGATCACCGTCGACTTTCGAAGGAGAATCATCCCCTTCCGGGGGGATCTGCAATGCCCGGTACTCCGTATTTGGTTTTGCTAAGGGCAACCCTTGTTTTGTCCATGGCAAACTCACTTTATTCATAGGTCACTAGAAGATTGTCGATCCATTGGAGTTTGCTTTTCTCATTAAATCACTAAAGATTGCCATTTTATGGTTGATTAAGCAGTTAGTAACCATGATCCTTGCCTCGAAACCCTAATTTGAGGTCGCCAAATTAAACTCACACAAAGCTAGCTATAAACCCTAGCATGTATATAGTTGTACGTAAACCTTAAACCCATATAACATGTCTATCCGATGTAAACCCTAATCTATCAATTCGTTGTACACTTTGGGCCATATCCTGTCAATCGATCCCAAGAAGGGATGCACTGGTTGGCTCGATCGGGCTACTAGACTTGTTGATGCAGCATGATCAGCATCATCAGATCATCGCCGCATCGTCAGATCATCGCCAGAGATCTTATTAACTATCGTTTTATTATTATGCTTGGAGGACATTATTCGTTTGAGACTTGCTAGCCGTTATTTCAGTCGTTTGGCCATTTTTCCATATTTTTGGCCTTATTTCAGCACTTAGGTTTATTTATATTCTTGCCCAGTTCATGGGGGATGTCCATGATCTTATCCGAGGGCTTTTCGGATTGAATCCGGGTCTTCTCGGGTGAGTTTCTGCATGATATTAATAAAATTATGGGTGCGTGTGTTTGCGGGGTACCGACGGACGAGATTATATCTCGAAACCGACGGTTAGATGACAAAATAACTCAAATTAGATGACGTGTCACATATGGGCTTCAATTAGGGCTTAAGTGGGCTTATCTTAAGCCCAATAGGGCTTCTATTGAGACTATCGTCCCCCCCCTTCTCTTTTCCCGTGAAACCAACCGACCGGCCCCCTACCCGCACAGATCCCTAGGCGTCCGACCCCCCCTTCCGTTCTCTCTCTCCTCTCTCTCTCTTCTCTCCCTTGTTTCTCTCTCTTTTCCTTGCCTTTCTTGGCCCCTTGCATCCACACCATCCAACCCTATTGCCCTTTGATCTTAGCCATCCAAACAAAAACCCTAGCCTACAAAAAGATGAAGAAAGAAAAGAGAATTCAGACTTTGATGAATTGCTGAAACTTGTGCCTCTTCGTGAGTGCTTCCGGGTGAGACGTGTGTCCCCGATCCTCGCCACTTCCACGACTTCGCCTCATGAAGGCCTTGGTGCTGATTTTCCGAAGGTTCCGGCTTCTCCCGACGTCCGGTCTTGCTCCGTGCGCGGGATCATCGGCGCATCCTCGCAATCGACCCACGGCGGGAAACCCCAGGCAGTATCTTTCCTTTTCTTATTTTTCCCCTCACATCCGCAACGTTTCCATTTGTTTCATTGCCTCCGCTCTGCATCGCAGCCATCATCATCCTTTTTCATCGCTAGTTGAAGCCCTAAAATATGCCTAATCATCTGATTTGTTATCTTTAGTCTGTCGGTCACCTTTGCAAGCATCCGTAGCCTTTTTCTTTTATTAAATCTGATGCAAATCTGCCTTTAACTTTCAATATTTACTGCTGCGATTTAATCTTTTATATGCTGAATTATATTCGTTGTGATAATATTGCATCTTAATGTTAGATCTGAAATCTGCTTTATGTTGAATGCATAGTCCTTTAATTCTGCGTGAGATAACATCTGCTTGCTGTCCTTTTAAGGTGTATGACGCTATATTGACAACTAAACCCTAGTTATAGACCAAAGGAAACCCTAAAAGGGCTTAGGATTGTAGTGTGCCTTATCGGTGCTTGCATCAAGTTGGTATCAGAGCTCGAAAGAACCTGTTCGGGTTTCTTTTGAGTGCTGAAATTCAGCAAACCCTCATCTTCGTATTTGCTGAATTTTGCATATGGCATAATTTTGCGTGCTTGAAATTGCATCTAGTGTTAGGAGTGCATCGTGTGCAACATCTACATCTCTCATAACCCATGGTGGATCGAACCCATCTGCACCGGGATGCCCGAAATCGGGGACGTTTTCCTCGAGGACCACAACCTCGTGGTGCTTGGCAAGAAGCGACCCAAAATACATTGGATCGACATGCAACCTTGTTGCAAGAGATCATCGATAGGCTGGGATTACTGTTACAAGATAGAGACGTCGACCCTAATACCCGACCGGTCGAAGAGGACCTGGAAGGGGCAGAGGCCAATCCACGTGCCGAGGGTCATAGGGTCGAAGAGTAAGAACGGGACCAGGGCGTAAATCAAAATCCGATTCCAAACCCACCTCGGAACCAGAACCAAGCCCTACCTCAGAACCACAACCGATACCAGCCGCACGAGCGAAATCGAGCTGACTATCTTGAGTCGCCCCCTGAGTCTGAAGCTGAGTTGGACGAGTCCGATGTGGACTTTGAACGAGAGTACGTTCAGTTCGGTCATCCCAGAAACCCTAGAGAGCAGCATGCACGTGATCAGCACGGCATGGAGGAGCGTCTTGTGCGAGCCCTTGAGAGATCCCAAGGATACGGAGTCCGAGTTGACATCGATGACTTTAGGGGAAGCCATGATGCTGACGCATTCCTTGACTGGATAGATAGCGTCGAGCACTTCTTTGATTGGAGAGACCTCCCCGATGATCGAAAAGTCAAACTCGTGGCAACGAAACTGAAAGGAGCCGCTTTAGTTTGGTGGCGAGAGTTGCAAATAAGTCGCCTTAGGAAAGGGAAACCAAAGGTCGCAATGTGGGCCAAGATGCATGATAAGATGCGACTGAAGTGCTTTCCTCCTGACTACCGTACCTCCCTGTACCAGAGGTTGCTTAGCCTGAAACAAGACAATCGAAGAGTGCAGGAGTACACTGAAGAGTTTGACATCCTGACCACTCGTAATACCATCCCGGAAGACGATGAACAGAAAGCTGCACGCTACGTCTCGGGGTTGCGCTACCAAATTCAGGATGCGCTGGCAATGCAGACCATTCTCACTGTGACGGAAGCATCTAGGCAAGCTCTCAAGGCTGAGAAGATTCAACAACAGGCATTTAGGAGGGAAGTTGCCCCTAGAGTACCCCCAGGTGTCCCTTCAGCTGGAAGAGGAGCCCCTCCTACTAGAGTCACCCCACCTGTTTCCACTCCGACTACAAATCCACCAAGAGCCCCTCAACCCCCTGGTTGGGTTAAACCATCAAGTCGTGAGCAAGGTGCGACAGGAAGTCGACCACCCAGAGCGACTTACAAATGCTTCGAGTGCGGAGAAGTAGGACACCTCATTGCCCAATGCCCAAAAAGGAGACCTCAGACCCATCTGACAGAAAGTGGAGAGCCAACTGAGGAAACCCTGAACAACATGGCTGAAGAAGGGCATGATGATGATCCTAGAGATGTCGAATATCAGGAGGATGACGAGACACATGACGTCATCGCTGAAGCTGACGAGGCAACGCATGCATTAGTCATGCACCGTGTTTTGTCGACACCGAAAGCTCCTGAACCAGATCGGTGACTTAGAAGGAACATCTTCCACACCACTTGTACCTCAACGGGGAGGCATTGCGTTCTTATCATAGACAGTGGTAGTACCGAGAACTTGGTCGCCCAGATCATGGTTGACAAACTAGGGCTCAAGACAGAGAGGCTGGTCAAGCCATACAACTTGTCTTGGTTTAAGAAAGGATCAGATGTCGCTATTAAAGAGTGATGCCTAGTCGAATACACCATTGGCAAGATGTATAAGGAAGCTGTGTGGTGTGACATGGCGCCCTTGGGTATTTGTCACATTCTGTTGGGCCGCCCGTGGCAGTACGACAGAAAGACAACACATGATGGGGAGAAGAACACGTACTCCTTCTGCAAAGACGACTATAACATCACTTTAGTGCCTAAGAGGGGGCCCCTGAAACCCATTTCTAGTGAGCCGACACCCCCACCCATTACCCCAAAATTGCCAAAAGAAAAACCGAAAGCCCTACCAATATTGCTGACACAAGCTTGCTTCGAGGACGAGCTTAGAGAATCTCGCTCCATCTTTTTCCTCGTAGCGAAAGAAGCCACAGAGGGTCCTAGTATTCCTCATGAGGTTCGAGTCCTACTTGAAGACTTCAATGATCTCATCCCAAAAAAACTACCTGAAGGACTTCCACCTCTTCGGGATATTCAATATTGCGTTGACCTAGTCCCAGGAGCGACGCTACCTCACCTTCCTCACTACCGAATGAGTCCGTCTGAATATGAGGAGATGCATCGACAGGTTACCGAATTACTGCAAAAGGGACTAATCCAAGAGAGCATGAGTCCATGCGCAGTGCCTGCACTCCTAACTCCCAAGAAGGATGGGACATAGAGAATGTGCATAGATTGTCGTGCCATCAATCGAATAACGGTCAAGTATAGATTTCTGATTCCCCGATTGGATGATATGCTTGACATGCTACATGGCGTGAAAATCTTTTCAAAGATTGATCTTCGTAGCGGTTATCATCAGATCCGCGTATGACCCGGCGACGAATGGAAGACTGCCTTTAAAACCCGGGAAGGTCTGTATGAATGGCTAATAATGCCATTTGGTCTGTCGAATGCACCAAGTACTTTTATGAGGTTTATAAATCAGGTGCTCAGACCATTCATAGGGAAGTTCGTTGTCGTATACTTTGATGACATTCTTATCTACAGTACGACATCCGAACAACATGTCGAGCACTTGCGAGAGGTTCTGAAAATGCTTAGGAAAGATAAGTTGTACATCCATCTGAAGAAGTGCACCTTTTTGACAGACAGCTTGACCTTTCTAGGCTACATCGTGTGCTCCGAAGGGATACGGGTCGATCCAGAGAAGGTGGAAGCCATCAAATCATGGCCCGTTCCCCAAAACGTTAGTGATGTACGACGGTTCCATGGTCTAGCGTCCTTTTATCGCAGATTCATTAAGAACTTTAGTTCCGTCATTGCACCTCTCACGAACTGTATGAAGAAGGGTGGTTTCCTTTGGACCCCCGAAGTTGAAGCGAGTTTCGACCTCATCAAGACCAAGATGATGAGTGCTCTGGTTTTGGCACTCCCAAACTTTGAAAAGGTCTTTGAGATTGACTGTGATGCCTCTCAAGTCGGGATAGGCGCGGTCCTTAGTCAAGAGGGACGTCCCGTCGCATTCTTCAGCGAGAAGCTGAACGCCGCGCGTCTGAATTACTCGACATACGATATTGAGTTTTACGCGGTTGTTCAAGCCCTCAAGCACTGGAGGCATTACTTGATCCAGCGAGAATTTGTGCTCAATTCTGACCACGAAGCGCTTCGATATCTGAAGTCTCAGCGTAGCTTGAACCAACGTCATGCTAAGTGGTCAAATTTCTTGCAAGAGTACACGTTCAATCTCAGATATAAGGCTGGAGTCCTGAATAGAGCTGCTGACGCTTTAAGTCGACGAGGCCTGATGCTAGTCACTTTACAACCCGTCATTGTTTCTTTTGATGCTTTGAAATCAATGTACGCGACTGATCCGTACTTTGGTCCCATCTGGGGATCCTGTCAGGAAACGGGCACTGATCCCACGACATCCTATATTATCCAAGAGGGATTCTTGTTCCGTGAAACCCGCCTGTGCATCCCTGAGTGTTCACTTCGTGAGAGTCTTGTTCAGAACACCCATAAAGGGACCATCTCTGAGGAAGGTCCTAATGAATCTTTTCGAGATACGTTAATCCACGACTTGCATGGAAGTAATTTGAGAGGTCACTTTGGCCAGACCAAAACAATTGAGTCAGTGGAGCGACGCTACTTTTGGCCTCACTTAAGGAAAGATGTCGTCAAGTTTGTGCAACGATGTCGAACCTGTCAAATATTCAAAGGCAGAAAGCAGAACACAGGTTTGTACATTCCTCTACCGATCCCTGCTCGTCCTTGGGAGGATATCACCATGGATTTCATTGTAGGTCTACCCCGAACACTTCGGCGAGTCGATTCAATCTTTGTGGTTATAGACTGATTTTCTAAAATGGCGCATTTCATACCATGTAGAAAAACTTCTGATGCATCTCATGTAGCTGAGTTATTCTTTAGGGAAGTTGTTCGTCTGCATGGCATTCCACGATCATTCACGTCTGATAGGGACACTAAATTCTTAAGCCACTTTTGGCGTACTCTTTGGTCAAAGCTAGAAACTAAACTTCAATACAGTAGCGTGTATCATCCTCAAACTGATGGACAAACAGAAGTTGTCAACCGTAGCCTAGGGGATATGCTTCGATGTCTAGCTGGTGAAAGACCAAAACAGTGGGATGTAGTTTTACCACAAGCTGAATTCGCATATAATAGTTCAATCAATCGCTCAATAGATAAAACCCCTTTTGAAATCGTCTATGGCCATGTTATTCCCCATTTCTTGGATAGAATTGCCCTACCGCCTACAGGTCCTGCGAGTGCTGATGCTGATGAATTCCTTGAACACATCAAGACTGTACAGCGGGAGTCGCTTGAGAAACTGAGGGAAAGCAATGCCAGGTATAAGGCAAGCGCAGATTTACACAGGCGCGAGAGCACTTTTTAGCCAGGGGACTGGGTCCTCGTCTACTTTCGTAGAGAGCGGTTTTCCACAGGTTCTTATGGGAAGCTGAGCCAGAGGAAGTTTGGGCCCTTCCGCGTTCTCCGAGCGTTGGGACCCAATGCTTACCTGTTGGACTTACCAGATGACATGCCGACATCGCCGATCTTCAACATCTCAGAGTTATTCCCTTTCCACGGAGACCGGCCGGATACGCCTTCAGCGCCACAGATTCCTTTTTCAGATGCATAGCGGGACGAGACAGAGCAGATACAGGAGATCGTTGACGTCAGAGAGCTTGCTACCCGCCGTGGTGTCTTCCGACGGTTCCTTGTTCGGTGGGTAGGCAGGCCACTTTCAGACTGTACCTGGGTGGAGGAGCGACAGTTGCGAGCACAGCGGCCCGACCTCGTATAGCAGCTGGACGTCCACTCGACAGAGTCGAGTTCTTTCTAGTCCGGGGGAGTTGATGCAGCATGATCAGCATCATCAGATCATCGCCAGAGATCTTATTAACTATCGTTTTATTATTATGCTTGGAGGACATTATTCGTTTGAGACTTGCTAGCCGTTATTTCAGTCGTTTGGCCATTTTTCCATGTTTTTGGCCTTATTTCAACACTTAGGTTTATTTATGTTCTTGCCCAGTTCATGGGGGATGTCCATGATCTCATCCGAGGGCTTTTCGGATTGAATCCGGGTCTTCTCGGGTGAGTTTCTGCATGATATTAATAAAATTATGGGTGCGTGTGTTTGCGGGGTACCGACGGACGAGATTATATCTCGAAACCGATGGTTAGATGACAAAATAACTCAAATTAGATGACGTGGCACATATGGGCTTCAATTAGGGCTTAAGTGGGCTTATCTTAAGCCCAATAGGGCTTCTATTGAGACTACCGCCCCCCCTTCTCTTTTCCCATGAAACCAACCGACCGGCCCCCTACCCACGCGGATCCCTAGGCGTCCGACCCCCCCTTCCGTTCTCTCTCTCCTCTCTCTCTTCTCTCCCTTGTTTCTCTCTCTTTTCCTTGCCTTTCTTGGCCCCTTGCATCCACACCATCCAACCCTATTGCCCTTTGATCTTAGCCATCCAAACAAAAACCCTAGCCCACAAAAAGATGAAGAAAGAAAAGAGAATTCAGACTTTGATGAATTGCTGAAACTTGTGCCTCTTCGTGAGTGCTTCCGAGCGAGACGCGTGTCCCCGATCCTCGCCGCTTCCACGACTTCGCCTCGTGAAGGCCTTGGTGCTGATTTTCCGAAGGTTCCGGCTTCTCCCGACGTCCGGCCTTGCTCCGTGTGCGGGATCATCGGCGCATCCTCGCAATCGACCCACGGCGGGAAACCCTAGGCAGTATCTTTCCTTTTCTTATTTTTCCCCTCGCATCCGCAACGTTTCCATTTGTTTCATTGCCTCCACTCCGCATCGCAGCCATCATCATCCTTTTTCATCGCTAGTTGAAGTCCTAAAATATGCCTAATCATTTGATTTGTTATCTTTAGTCTATCGGTCACCTTTGCAAGCATCCGTAACATTTTTCTTTTATAAAATCTGATGCAAATCTGCCTTTAACTTTCAATATTTACTGCTGCAATTTAATCTTTTATATGCTGAATTCTATTCGTTGTGATAATATTGCATCTTAATGTTAGATCTGAAATCTGCTTTATGTTGAATGCATAGTCCTTTAATTCTGCGTGAGATAACACCTGCTTGCTGTCCTTTTGAGGTGTATGACGCTATATTGACAACTAAACCCTAGTTATATACCAAAGGAAACCCTAAAAGGGCTTGGGATTGTAGTGTGCCTTATCGGTGCCTGCATCACTTGTCAACGGATTGGATTCGGATCAGATTAAGCTATATCCATATCCAATCCATTAAGTAAATGGTTTATCGGATTTGGACTGTTATCGGATCAAAAAACCCAATCCATATTTGTTTAAGTACGGATCAAATCGGATTCGGATTAGATTTCGGATCATGGGCAGAAGTACATCAGACAATTATGATATCGTTAAATGTCGAATCAACAGAAGAACAGTTGATTCCGAACTTGGGTTTCAAAAGGGCCAGGATAAAATTTGACTCTCAATCGGGGGACCATAAGAATCTTTTTTATATTAGCCTTTAGGAACTTAGATGTAAAGCAATCTAATCTAAAAATAGATAAAATATGTTTTAATACATTATAGTTTGTCAAATCAGGTTCTTAACCGATCAGATTGGCTTAAATCCATATCCGATTTATTAGGTAAACAGTTATCTGATTCGGATCATTATCGGATAAAAAAAAACCAATCCATATCCGAACTTAACAGATCGGATTCGGATCAAAATCCGGTCCACTGACAGGTCTACGGGCTACGGCCCAGCCGAGATTTGATAAACATATGTTTACCCCCTTCTTATTCGGCCCAGCCCACCCAACCCAGTCTGGGACTTTAAAAAAATAAAAAAAATTAAACCTAACCCCTCTCCTCTCATCTCACACTAGGGTTGGCAATTTTGGACCCGACACGTCAGACCCGACACGAAGTTAACGGGTCTGGGTCAAGGTTAAACGGGTTCGGGTCATAAACGGGTCGACACGATAGATCTGTTTAATAAACGGGTCGGGTCCGGGTTTAGGTTCTGGACACGGTAGACCCGGTAAGACCCGTTTAAAATTCAACGGGTCGTGTCGGGTTGGGTCGGGTCGGGTCTACCCGCAATCCGATACTGTATTATATAGTACCAGCGGGTCTATCGGGTCAAGTCGGGTCGAGTCGGATTGGGTCGGATCGGGTCAACTGAATAGACCTGTGTAGTAAACGGGTCTAACAGGTATTATCGGGTCTACCCGTTTATAAACGGGTCGGATACGGTCTAGGGGTTTTGGACACGACACGAACCCGACACGACACGACCCGTTGACACCCCTATCTCACACGACTCGGGGGAAAAAAAGGAAGCGGCAACGGCGGCCGGTTTCTTGGGGAGCAGAGGACGCAGCACAGGGGACGGCACCGCGGCGGGGCTCGAGCGGCGGTCAGGCGTGTCGACAGCCGACAGGTGAGTTTCCGCTTCTTCTTCTTCTTCTTCGAATTTCCTTGTTGTTTTGGATCAAAACCCGAAACAGGCCTAGATTACTCGAATTTTTTTTTAATCTCAGCCCTAAATCATGCCCGCCCAAAATAAAAAATTTCCAAATTGGTAGATGAAGTTCTATGGATGCCCCTCTTGGAATTTTTTTTTGGATGCCCCTTAAATAGTGTGAAACTGTTGAATCTCCCTTGATCTAGTAGTAGACATTGGGGTTGAACTGGCGAGAGGTCACTTGATCCACGGGAAGGAGGATTCGCTTTATAATAAGTACTAATTGGGTCGAGTTTGGGGGGTTTCAAGTCTTTGGGGAATATGCAGGAAAGACTAAATGAATCAAAAGGAATTTTGTGTTGACCGAATTCTCCTCCAAATTTTGGGATTTTGGTGCAGAAGTGGTTTCACAAGTTTCTGTGGGATGATTTTGTTTTGGTGTGCCACTCATTTTCCCCAAATATTTCGATATTTTACTCTTTAATTTGTTTATTGTTATTAATATTATCTATAGTTTAGTATCCTATCCCTTAAGAAGGTTTGGCAGATTGTTTCTTCAATGTAGTAATGCTAAGAAAAACCTGTTATAATGATTTCTCAAAAAAAAAAGTTAAACCTTTTATAATTTTACCATAAATGCATTTGCACTCATGTTACCAAAAAAAGTTTAGCTTCAATCTTGCTCTCAAGGATGAAGGGTGCAGGTTTTATTTTTCGTTCTTATAAACATTTACCTTTTCGAATTTCTGAATCTCTGATCCAATGATTTCTCTAGCTTCTTATGCTGTTGAATTAGTTCGGGTTTTTATAGATTTGGGTTTGTTTCGTCTGTGAATGAGATAGTTTTGTTCGATTAGTTGTTGCCAACTACAATATAATTCATATGCGTTGCTTGGAATTGGAGTTAGATGGGTTTACCTAAGGTTGTGTGAAACCCTTTAGATTTTAAGGACTAGTGTGGCTTGCCACGGCCGATTACAGGCCTTCGGGCTTGGGACCTTAACCGATGTACCAGAAATGGACAAAAACTAGTCCTTCCACCACTTGCTGGTAGAGTTGGGCCTTAGGCCCACTCGAGTCATTTGAAGTTGGAGTTAGGGGGGAATAAACTAAACCTAAAGAATTTGTTTTTCTCTTAAAAAAAAAATCACACCCTATCTTTTCAACAGCCGACGGAAATTTAGTACGTGACAAATACCATATGGTACCTTTTCATTTATTGGTTTTCTTTTCAAGTTCTGAACTTGAGTTGGTAAATCCGTATGTTTTTAATAGACCACATGGAGCTGTTAAACGCTATAAGATGGTATTTAGATTTAGTTAGGTTAGGGCTAACTATTGATTTATGGATATCAAGCAAGGTTCATGTTGTTTTCTTGCTCTTAGGCGTCGTTTAATTGAGAGACTAAAGCATCGCAGGGCGCATCATCAATAATGTATTATTATATTTACATTACATGTTTATTTCTTGCGTTGTTGTTTTTTTCAAGTTTATGTATATGTTTTATCTTTCTTTTTTTATTAATAAAATTTCCTCGTATCGTTGATGATTGCTTAAAAAATTTTGTTCAATATTTCTTTACTGTATATAGTTAAACCTTCATTGTAAAATTTTGTTCATTATTTGTCGTTTGGCCTCCATTGGTCATAAGCACAAACCTTATTGTTGTTCCTTTCGAGTTGTGTGTTAGTACACCCGAGGAACTTCTCTCCTCTTCTCTCTTTATCTAATCTCTTTACCATTCTTAAATTATTTAGTTCATGATAGGAGATACGAATTGGACATATCAGAAGTATGCAAATACATCCCGCAAAATCTAAGGCAAGTATTTCACTTGCTCTGAAGCTATTTTCGATTAACGTGTTTGTACCTTAGGGCATTTTCTTTTACTCTATTTGTCCATAAATTATAGTAAATTATTAGATATAGTAAAAACGAAAGAAATTATGAGAACTAAGAGAAGGGAAAGGAAAAATAATAGACCTAGTTTTCTTGTTCTAATGAAAGCGAATTTGTTCTGGACAAAACCCATGTTTCTAGAATAATTTCATAGAAGAACAGAAGGAAAAACTAGTAAAGTACTAATACTGAGAAACAAAAAGGCAAATTAAGTCCGTACATAATCTTTGTTCATCACATAGTTAGAGGTTCTTGTGGAAACAGATCTTGGCATCGAAACTGAACCCTTGCCCAGAAATTGAATCCACGTCATTATTATACAGTTCACACTCCTCTCTATGATCCTACAGCGCATGTTGTTCTGAATTTAAGCTTCGCCCACCTTATAGTAGCATGCATTATGCGATATAGCACATCATTCGACTCGATAGTAGCAATTCCATAGATACTAACCTTCTTATGTTATATATTGTCATGACTTGGTATTTAATAGTATTGATGGATCCGTGTCACTTTCATGGTCTGGATATATATAATTTTTCCTTCCATGGAGCTAAATTGTATAATGATTCTTCTCCTATTTTCAAATTTATGTTCTGTTTTTATTTTTTTGATTTCCTATTAGTACTAATTGTATCTAATTTACTCAAAAAGAAAACTAAATGTATCTAAAATTCTATTTTCTTTTCACTTTCGATTGAATAACTGAACTGGAACAAGCCATGGATGAACTTGAAATACCACCTTGCTTCTCCCTCTCAATTCATGATTCCAGAACGAATTGATATTTTAGATACAGTTTTGTATTGTACGGTGATATATGCATTAGTTTTTTCTAAAGAAGAAACTGCTCCACAACAATTTAGGAGCATGTCCTACTTGATAAAGATGGGGCCCATCTCAATCAAATTATAGTGTAGATCAGATAATGCTATGATTACTCCGACGTCCTTGCGATATGATTCATAAGTTTAATATCTCTAACCCTTCCTCTTTTCCCAACTTAACTGCTTGATTCCTGTTTTATTGTGTCTAGTAGCATCTTGCGCGTGACTAAAACCTCTTTAGCTTGAACATGCTGAATTTGAAACGAATGTATTTTAACCAGTTTTGGTACCATCTTGGCATTATGCACATCTTTCACCTTTACTAACTGAAGCGTGCTGCTTCAAGAAAAAGGAAGGATATCACATTAGATCAGATTGTAATGGGTTCACTGCATGCATACCTGCGTTGTTGTGCACCTCAAATCACCCAATTAATTTCTGACATGTTTTGGCAAAACAGCACTTCAATTGAAACTTCAAATCATGGTTTGAATTGATTACAAGTAATTAAAAATGATGTTTTGCATATAATGCTAACAAATTCGAAGAGCTAATAATTGAAGAAAATCATATATCCTCTTGATGCTGATTGATCAAGATGTATGATTTTAAAGGTTTCCTATTTATTTTTAGCTCGTGTTTGAAAGGGTACCGGAGTACTGGACTATTGTGACTAGTTAAAATTTTTAGCTTGTGCAATATGACCTTGGACAAAACATGTGCCTGATACTAAATTGATAGATTCATACAACATTATTTAACCAAAATCTGTTGTGAAATTTGATCTTGTATGAAAATTATGTTGTTTTCCCTTAATAAAAATGATAGCGACGAAGGGTTCATCTAAGCACATAAAATATTCAACCCAAATCACACAATCACCGTGGTTCGGGGTTGACCCACCATGTCTATTCGGATCACCCGTCCCATATAATGGCGGGTTTAACCTAGGGGTATAGATAGCACAAATGGTGGTGTGAGTGGACAACAATCCGGAACTGTCCTTGATAGTGGCTTGATAGTGGCGGGGGACAAATGCTCACGAGTGGCCCCCGAACCGTGGTGATAGCGTGGTTTGGGACAACTATTTTAATGACTTTAAGGGTTCATAAATCCGACCCCAAGTAGGTGGGACATGGCTTGATTGTTATGGTATGAAAATTAGTGCACTCCCCCCTCCCCTCCCCTTTTTTTTTCCCCTGATCTAGGATTTCGGTGATCACCTCTGTGGCCTCCTCGGACGCCGCCAGCGGCTCCTGGGAGGCCAGGTGTTTGGTGGCGTCGATGCTCTTGGGGTTGAATATGGCTCCCCTTCCCTCCCCATATAGATAGGGGATTCTCCGACGACGGCTGTGTTTTGTGATTGTCTTGCTGGAGTTCGCGCGGATCTCTCCTGCTTGGATTGGCGGTCGACGCTCTTCGTCGGGGTAGCGACCTATGCAGTCAAAGTCGGTAGTCGGCCCTAGTCGGCCAAGGGCCGACTAGGACGTCCTAGTCGGCCAAAACTTATTCTAACCCCTCCCCCCCCCTCCCTAAACATATATGATATATGAACTAGCATAAATGTCAATAAGTATATGATATTAGTCGGTTAATAACAATACATACCTTCACACTTCACAACATGGGTATAAATACATAAATAACAGTCTAACAGAACACAGTTGTATTGGCTTCATGCCCATGTCAAAAAACTTAGAACTAAGAATTCATCACAATATTTGTTTGATAATGTTTAATCAGTGAACAACCCCAATTTTGATTATAGAGTTATATGGATATCAACAAATAAACTAATTATTTGTCTATGTTTTTATCTGAGATTCTCAGGTGCTCAACAGATGATTACAGGGAAGAGCCATAGTTGTGAGTCTTGCGACACAAGACTTTGAGCCAATGTAAAAAAATCCAAACAAAATTGCTTGCAAAGACTCATTTCAGAAAAAAAATTTGCTTGCACAATGCTGCCTGGGGACTAGTCGGCAGTCGTTAGTCGGGGACTAGTCGGGATTCCTCCCAGCAATGACGGAATCAAAATTAATCGGTCGGCAAAATGCCTCCCAGGGACTAGTCGGGTACTAGTCGCCAACTAGTCCCGACTTTGATAGCATAGGTAGCGACTCCAGTCGGTTGATCTGGACCCCGACCTGCCGGTGGTGGATGTTTCGATATGGGTCTCCAGTCCCCATCCTCTTCTCAGTAGAGCGGATCCTGGTGGTGTTGTGGCGGCTGCGGCCGGTGGGTGGTTCGCGGCAGATTGAGGTCTCTAATAGGGCTCCTCCACTGTTGTCGGGCTGTTGGAGCTGGATCTTCCTCTGGTGGTCCAGATTTTGATCATTTGGTGTTGTATTTCTCTTTTTCTTTGTTTTCGGAACCGATTGATCCTTGTCCTTCGCATGGTTGGCGTGATGTCTGTGTTGTTTTGTGTTTTCTGCCTGGTGGGGCGATGGTGTGGTGACGCTTGTGCCCCTCTTTCTAATGGAGTAGCAATGGTCATGTGTTCTCCGCCGGTTGCCGGTCTTGCTATTGTGATGCGTCGGCTTGTGGCGTTTCTTTAGAGGTCCGGGGGTCACCTTCCCCCCCCCCCCCCCCCCGCAAAAAAATAAATAAATAAATAAAGGGTATGAAAGTTATGATGTGTTCCAAGTATACTATCTGCATCAACATTTTCGAAGTTTCCTCTGTACTGCACGAAATGATCCAGGAATTCTTCAAAACAAGAAAAGTCATCCATCTGTGAGATTCTAATGACTATCTTGGTATTGTTGCAAATGTTATTTTATTTTTCCGAGGCCATTTGAGACTGGTTAAGGCTTTATTGTTCTCTGATGAATAGGGCTAAGGTAAGCAGCATGGGCCGGAAGGCTGGGGGCTTGTACATAAACCCAAAAAAGTTTGGTGGTATAGGGAAGCCTTGCATGCAGGAGATGGTATCATTCCTCGGCTGCTTGTCTCTAAACAAGAACAACGATGTCAAGTGTGTGCGTCAGAAGGATCTCTTGCTTGCTTGTGTGGAATCCCAGGTACTCATCTGTCTGTCGGCCAAGTGATTGGATTTAGCTTCATGATTATATAGTCAATCTTCAATTATGTTTATAAAAGTCATACATCTGAAAGTTTTAGTTACTCACATTGCTGTGTTTTTTGTGATTCTCCGATTCTTATTGCAGAAGGGGAAACCAAAGAATCCTGCGAGGACCATCAATCACCATTTGCAGCGGCTTGGCAGAAACAAGTTCTTCTAGTTACTTTCCCGAGTGTTCGACAATTCTTCAAAATTAGGTCATTTCAGGCATTTACGTCAATTGCTGAGAGGTACCCATGTCCTAATAAGCACCTGTTACAGAAGCATCCTTGCAGAAACCCTAGACAGGGCGGTGTTTGTTCTAGCCGGATGCCGAAGTAACTGTGATACCCTTGACATAATTCAGCCAAATGAGGCCATTGGCATGCACTTTGTGTTGCCATAGTGTTTGATGATGCATGTTTGGTTCCCATGTGGTGGAACTGGTAGGTAGCATGGCAGGTACTGTTGATGTTCCGAAGTGTTCATCGCAACTCCATCCATTAATCAGTACATTTATTTAATGGAGCTCCTAATTGAGTGGTATGCCAATTTTTTTTTTTTTTGTTTTCTGGTTGGTTGGTTATACAAAGTATAGGAGCTGCACCAATGACCGATCAATGGTAGAATGATGATTGAGAATAGATTAAGATGGTATAAATATGAAAGCAAATATCGATGATCTTTGAGTGATAATACACAACCCAAGATTTGATGGGTTTTGGCCCGAGGACCTGCCCCTTTTTTTGTAAGTGTAGTTGTACTTAATATTGCACTCTCTCTATATATATATAGGGAGAGAGAGAGAGATACTGTAATGCGGCAAGTGCGGATGACGCTCTACTTTTCAGGAGAGCTTGTGCCTAATCGTTGAAAATCCTACTATATGGGATGGAGCTTACTTCATATTTGAAGATTAACTTCCGGAAGGGTAACCTCTATTATATTGGCAAAGGAGAGGCAGGTTCGGCTTTGGCAAACTTGATGAACTATAGGGAGGCATTTCTCCAAATGAAGTATCTAGGGCTACTGATCAGTGACAAGGCTTTGAGGCGGGAGAACTGGGAGCACTTGATATAGAAGATTGAGACACGACTAGAGGGATGGCAAGGAAAATATCTTTCCACAGGCGGCAGATTAGTCCTGGTAAATGCAGTCCTTCCTTCCATCCAATCATGTTACCTCTCATTCTTCTATTTCCTATCCTGGATGATTGATAGAATAGATGAGATTAGGCGGACCTTTCTTTAGCGGGGAGTAGGAGGCACAGGGGGAGCTTACAACCTGCTACATTGGGATCAAGTTTGTTTACCTGAGCTTAGGAGGCATGCGAGTTCTCGACCTCATGCGTTTCAACATCTTTATGTTGGATAAATGGTCATGGCGACTTCAACAGGGTACCGGTGGGTCCTGGAGGGAAGTACTGTTGGCAAAGTATTTCAAATGTTTCTCCCCCATTCAATCCAGGAGCCGTACGTCTGGGCGTATTTCGTATGTTTGGCGGTGGGTACTTAAAGTTTGAGACTTTTATAAGGAGGCCACGATCCTAACATTGGGGGATGGCACATCAGATTTTGGGAAGACGCCTGGTTCGGAGATACATCCCTCGATGGTCTCTTTTCCTCCCTCTATTCGATGGCCAGGCGGAAGGGGGCATCGGCCCGATCTCAAGCGAGGATGAACAAGGGAAGCAAGGTATGGAGAATCAAGCTTCGTTCACCCCTCAACCAGGATTGTCAGCGGGAGCTTCAAGATCTTACCACGCTCCTTTCGGCAGCAAGGTTCAGACCAACCGCTGACAAGACTCGGTGGAGGAGCATGGCATCAGGGATTTTTTCTGTAAGAACATTTTACAATAATTTGCTCCCTCAGCAACCATTATTTCGTTCTTCAAAAACCATCTGGAAGACGAAGGCTCTGATGAAAATCAAGATCTTCTCTTTGATGGCGGCAAGGAATAAAATCCTCACCAAAGCCAACCTTTTGAAGCGAAATCACCCTCATATAACTAAAGCTGGCTGCACTTTCTGCAACTTGGGAAAGGAGACTTCGTCCCACCTTCTACTCGAATGTCCCTTTGCTCGTCAAGGTGTGGGACCAGTTCAAAACCAAAGGAGGCATCACCTCTCATCCGCAGACTTTGGGATCCTTGTGGAGTTCTTAGCGGAGGAGGAGAATTCCTAGGGAGATCCGGGCTCCTTGGGATATACTAGCAATGGTTATCATTTGGGTGCTCTGGCTAGAGGAACAATCACATTTTCAATGGCAAGATTTCAGAAGCGGATCATCTATGTCAATTGGTGTCTTCGATCTTCAGGACTTGGATTATCCCATGGTCCCATAAGTTCGAGGTGGAGGCAATTTTCTTTTGTAACAGAATTTCTTCGTGATTTTTAATATTATTGGTTGGGGGCTGCCAAACCCTCCCTCCTCTCGGAGGGGTTCTCAAAAAAAAAATGCAGTATAAAGAAGGTGGCTCAATCACAAAATATTATATTAAATACAAATTGTGGGGCTTTTTTTGGCAACCCGGATACAATCTTTTAAGGTAATGATTGCGCAAAGAAAGAAGCAAGAAGCATGAGTGAGAATACACCGGGCATGAGATAAACTACGGGGCAGATCCTGTCAGATCACTCTCACTTTGGTGGATACAATCACCCAGATTGCACCCTTTCATCTTCTCCAATTGATAATTGCAGAACGTACACCTCTCCTCTTTTTCTTTCCTTCTCACTTGCTTCGTAGCTCTCACCAAAGATCAATAGTGTCATATATACCCTCTGTGGACCTCCCCTTACAACCTAAGTTGTGGGGCATGACAGTATCTAACAGTGGTATCAGAGCGGGTTACACCCAGTCATACTTAGTTGACCAAGGAGTGGCCAGGTTGTGCCTGGAGGTGTACCTCCTCCCCTGGTCTCTGTTAGATACAATCTCGCCCAAAACTATAAGCAACACTTGGATTGATTCTGGTATGTTAAGCTTGATTTTCCACCAATTGCTTGGGTCAGTTTCTGTTCTACTTGATTGATACCATGGTTGGCCTCTCCAAGATTTTCAAGACTTATTGATTCGTAGATTGAGTATGTTGCAATCAATCTCTCGTAAAACAACAAGATTGGTCATTTTGTAGAATGATCTTGTTCCAACCTCCCTAAAGAGGTTGGAGCATCCCGCTTTCTCTCATTGATCCATCTCGAGGGCTTTTGGTCATTTCACCATGATAAACAGTATGAAATGACAAATCTACCCTTGGAATGGACTAATGATAGAGAGCGGGATGCTCGAACCTCTTTAAAGAGGTTGGAACAAAATCGTACTCGTCATTTTGCCTTAATCTCGTTATCCTTTGGTCGCTACCAGGATTATGATGGGTGAATCAAAGCTTTCTCTTGCGTGGCACCGATCACAGTCGTCCGTTGCATGCAGCCCCGACTGGTGAATCGTGCTCAGCTGCCGCAACTAGCAGGTAAAGGGATGGTTGTGATCAGGTGCCACTTTATGGTGGCGCAGTCCAAAATGGCAAAATAAATCGGTTCTAATTGGTGGTTTCCCAATGGTAGTTAAGCCATAGGACTCCAAGCATCAAATCAAGGACCTCCCTATACCTCTCAACTAGGCATCTTCAAAATCGCGACTGCCACACCCAAACGATTTATAGTGTCGTTTAGATGGCCAATACATAGAACAAAACAAATCTAAGCTGTAGTTTTGGATCATCCAAATGATTGAGTATGGTTAACCTCGTCGGGTGTGCAACACCCGAATGTTCCGAAAGGCCGACCTCTTAGAGGGAGGAGAGCATAGCGGGTATATGAAGACAACAAACTTCACATCCCTCTCAAATCGGTCACGTCCTTTTTTTCTCATTGTACTTGTCCCTTAAACCATGGCAGAGATCTTCCTAAAATCCATAAAGCTCACCCAACAAAAAAAATTGAAAAAAAAAAGAAGATTTATTTTTGAAGATGATATATTTATTCTGGTTAGATCAATGCTTGTAAGTATCATTGCACAACAGAGGCCACGATTCGAATCCTACCAACTGCAGTAGTACAAAGGTTTTTTCCCTCGCCAAATACTGAGCTTTGTTTCTACCAACCGGTGCACAGTTTTATTCTTACGCCACATGGTGTAAGACAAGCCTGAGATTTGATCGTGCGGCTGTCCGGAAGAAAAATAGTGGGACTAACCATTGGGATACAACTATAGTTATATAAAAAAAAATTAGATGCATAGAAATCCAGGAACTAAGCATACCTAAAGCTTAGTTCACAAGTGCATAAATTATTATGGGATACAGTGAGTATATGCATATATAGTAGCCCGTATTCAATAATTCACTATTAAGTGCATAATATACAATGTATATTTTTTTATATATTGCCTAGACTTGTCAACCCGAGACCCGATCTGAACCGACCTGACCTTAGTGCGGGTAGGATTGGATCGGGTTTATGCCCAAGCTGTATCGGATCGCATTTCTGAGAAATTCCTCTCAGTGAATGAGAGGGGGGGTTGGTTGGTTGGCCAAGACCCCAACCAGTATATTAAAATAGAAATAAACTTATAAAGAAACGGAAAAAATAAAATTACATAATAGAGATGGAGGAGAGAACACTAATTAGATTCAACTTCAGAGGATCAGCCAAAGCAGTGCTCTAGAGTTGCGGTGTCTTTGATCCGTTGGATAACTTCAATATGAGAGGAAGAAGATTGGTGGATCGTCACGGAGCTTTGTTGGATCGATCGCATTTGGAATTGGTAGAGCCAAACTAGGCCAGCTCGCTTATGGTTTAGTCCAAACGTGAACCAGCCTGATCCGAGTTGGACCCTTAGTTGGGTGCTGCCTAATCTAGAAACCATGAAAGCCAATGGTTTCAGATGATTCTAAGTTCATGACACTAGTAGACAATGGTCCAAAATGTTTATAGGCCGCAAGACAATTTCGTCAAGACTTCCTTCAATGGACTTTGGAACAAAGCATTCGAACATGTAAAACTAGTAATATGGTAAAACCTAGAGCAATACTTTTTATATATATTGGGTCCACTATTCCGTAACTTCACACTCCAAAACTCGTCGTAAGGGGAGGTCCACTAGAGGATATATAAGCACATCGTCGTCCAACTTCTAACTGATGCGGGACTAAACCCAACAATCCCTCCACACACGAGATTAGGTCTGAACATCCGCCGGTCACCCTCTCGTGTGGGAGGCACAAGGGAGGAAGCACTCATCAGGCACAACCTGGTCACATTCCGGCCCCGATTAGACCCGATTGGGCAGAACCCGACTCTGATACCATTTGTAGATACACTCACACCCCAAAACCCTGGTCGAAAGAGAAGGTCCACTACATTGTATATAGCACATCATTGCCCGGCTCCTAAGACTTAGGGTGTGTTTGACATTGGTTTTGGAGGCCTAGTTTTGCATCAAAACTAGTTCCGCTAGCCCAACTGGTTTTGGCATAAGATTTTAGTGCGTTTGGGATTCGATTAGAACATTGGTTTTCCAAAACCAAAACTAGAAAATCATCAAAACCCAAAAGCAGAAATTTTCTGCTTTTGGATTCTTCTTTTGGGTTCTTGAGGCAAGAAGGCAAAACAATAATTAAAAAAAATTATTGTGAATAACATATATGTTGTAGAGAGAAACTATTGTAAAGAGAAAAAATTAAAACCGGGAGAATATATACATATCATATTGTAGAGAGATAAAATTAATATAGAGATAATACTTTAGAGAAAATATATGATAGATATAAAAATATTATAGAGAAAATATTATAGAAAAAGAAAATATTGTAGAGAGAGAAAATATTATAGAAAGAGAATATTTTAGAGACAGAAAATATTATACAAAGATAATATTTTAGAGAGAGAATATGTTATTGAGAGTAGTTTAGATAGAAAATATTATAGAGAGAGAAAAAAATATAGAGAGAAGAAAAATATAAATAATAGAAAGAGAAGATATCATAGAAAGAAAATATAATAGAAATATAATATTTTAGAGAGAGAAAATATTATAAAAAGAGATATTTTAGAGAGAGAAATGTTATAGAGCGAAAACTTAATAGAAATAGGATATTTTCGAGAGAGAAAATATTATAGGAAGAGAATATTTTAGAAAGAAAAAATATTATAGAGAGAGAAAATATTGTAGAAAGAGAATATTTTATAGAGATAAAAGAAGAGAATATTTTAGAGAGAGAATATATTATAGAGAGTAAAGTTTAAAAAAGAAATATTATAGAGAGAGAAAATAACATAGAGGGGAGAAAAATATAATTATAGAGAGAAGATATCATAGAGAGAGAAAATATTATAGAAAGAATATTTTACAGAGAGAAAATAGTATACAAAGAGAATATTTTAGAGAGAGAAATGTTGTAGAGAGAAAACATTGTAGAATATGATATTTTAGAGAGAAAATTTTATAGAAAAAGATTTTTTTGGAGAGAGAAAATATTATAGGGAGAGAATATTTTAGAAAGAGAAAATATTATAGTGAGAGAAAATGACATAAAGAGGAAAAAATATTATACAGAGAAAATATCATAGAGAAAAAATGATATAGAGAAAAAATATTGTTGAAAGAGATCGAAGATACTGCAGATAGAAAAAATGTTATAGAAAGATAATATTTTATAAATAGAAAATATTGTAAAGAGGAAGTGTTATAGAGATAAAAAATGGGGTAGAGAGAGGAGAAATAATATTGTAGAGAGAAAATATTAGAGAAAGTGTTATAGAGAGAATATTTTTAGAGAGAGAAAATTTTATAGCAAGAGAATATTTTAGAGAGAGAAAATATTATAGAATGAGTATATTTTAAAGAGAAAATATTGTAGAGTGATAAAATATTATAGAATGAGAGTATTTTAGATAGACGTAGTGAGGAGAAAATATTATAGAGAGAAAATATCATAGAGATAATATTGGAGAGAAAATATATTAGAAAGAGAAAATATCGTAGAGAGAAAATATTGGAGAGAACATTTTAGAAAAATAAAATATTGTAGAGATAAATTGACATAAGAAAGAGAAGAAGAAAATATCATAGAGAGAAAATATTATAAAGAGAAAATATTATAGATAAAAAATATTATAGAGAGAGAAAGTACTCTAAAGAGAAATATTATATAGAGAGAATATAAGCAGAGAGAGTATTACATAAATAATATTTTAAAATGAAAAATTATTGGAGAGAAAATGATATAGAGAAAATAGTATAGAGAGAATATACTATAGAAAAAGAATGTGATGGATAGAGTATGTTATATAGATAATGTTTTACAAATAGAATACTTAAAAATAGAGGAAATAACTGCAAAACTAGTTTTAGGCTCAAAACTGGTTTTATTGCCAAATGCTCAAATATTGATAATTCTAGAACTGGTTTTCAATAAGCTAAAACTGGTTTTGCACAAAACTAGTTCTTGGTATTCCAAAATCAAAACCTAAAATTTCAAAACCAATGTCAAACGCACCCTTAGCCAATGTGGGATTAAACCCAACACCACATTACCACTTTACGCATAAAGATTTTATATATCCATTTACTTATTGGTAGCGGTATATGAACCGATCATTAATTACCAAATCAGCAATTGAAAATGTCATATTTATATGAAAAATGCTACGTAGCCAACTCGTTTGCCAACTTTCGTGGCACGATCACAATCGTTCGTCGCACACAACCCGACCAATCGATGAATGTCACCAGTGATGTGTGATACGACACTAATAACACGATATGTCACCACTGACGTCTGAAATGTCACAAGCGATTTGGCTCCATCAATAAGCAGTTGCCAGCGGGCCACCTCACTTGAAGTTGGCAATCAAAAGTTGGCAAAAGAGTTGGCTATACGGCATTGCTCTATCTATATTCACAACTAAATCAAATCCCTCAATAATAGACATGTAACTAAATTGAATACAAATGCAGAATTCAGATCAGGTAACTCACATCCCTTTATATCAAAGTAAACCCACCTGTTGTTGGGTCCAGGACTGATTTCATGTATGATGGAAGGCTCCAACTCCTGGCATTAGCATCAAGTGGTGGGGCCTAATTTGGAAGACGTAAGTCACATGGACACTCTTTATTAGGGTTGTTGGATGCCCCTGCAAGAAACCTTCATGTTTTTGTTTTCATATTATCCTTGGTTTCTGGGTAGGTATGATATATAAATTGGCTGGAGGCAACTGATGGAATGTCGCAATCCAATCTCTCTCCCTCTCTCTCTCTCTCTCTCTCTCTCTCTCTCATTAAAAAAAACCTTCTTTCTTTCTCTCTCTCTCTCTCTCTCTCTCTCTCTCTCTCTCTCTCTCTCTCTCTCTCTCTCTCTCTCTCTCTCTCTCTCTCTCTCTCTCTCTCTCACATTACAAAAAACCTTTTCTTGTGGGTTCCTAAGGGTTTGTTTGATTTAATTCTGACTAGATTCTTGTGGAATCGGATTCATACAGAATCCAAAAGTAGAAAGTGGAAACTAAGTTTGGGTGCTTCTGTTGGAATCTGATTTTTTTTATTTTTGTGAACAACTTGAACCCTGAACTATGGAAAATTTTATTCATACCCCAAAAACCTGTAATTAGCCTCCATTTCCAACAAACTTGAATACACCCCCATTTTTTTTTCATACCCTATTCCTGTCCCAAAAATACCCTTACCCCTTACACCCCACCATCAATACACCCCAGTTAAATGGCCTGCCCCAACTTGATTATACCCAATCAAACACATACCCTCTTAAATATACCCCAATTATATGCACTCTCGAATACACCCCACTTTTAAATAAACCCCATGTCGTTGGCTAGTACTTGAAGGCACAGGTAGGGTTGCAACTAGGACTGGCAATTTCGGACCCGACAGGACCCGACACGAAGTTAGCGGTCTGGGTCAGGACTAAACGGGTTTGGGTCGTAAACGGGTCGGCATGATAGACCCGTTTAATAAACGGGTCGGGTCCGGGTTTAGGGTCTGGACACGGTAGACCCGGGAAGACCTGTTTAGTATTCAACGGGTCCTGCCGGGTCGGGTCTACCAGCAATCCGATACTATAATATATAATACCAGTGGGTCTTTCGGGTCGAGTCGGATTGGGTCGGATCGGGTCAACTGAATAGATCCGGGTGGTAAATGGGTCTTACCGGGTCTTATCGTGTCTACCCGTTTATTAGCGAGTCGGGTACGGGTTTAGGATCTAAACACGATTAATTAAACGGGTCGGATTCGGGTCTAGGGGTTTTGGACACGACACGAAACTAGACACGACACGAACCTGACACGACACGACCCATTGCCACCCCTAGCTGCAACTTGGGCGGGCCAACCCGAACCCAACCCGACTTTGGGCGGGTTAACCCGAACCCACCCGCCACAACCCGATCAACCCGACGGGTTGGGATTGGGCTAAGTTTAAACAAGCCTTGGGTTGGGTTGGGGGTACAAAAGACGCTGAGTAAGGGCTTTGGGGTTTGGGGTAAAAAAGAAAAGGGCATTGTTGGTATTAAAGAATTGTTGAGTAAGTTATTGAGAAACGATAGGGATACGGGGGCTAATTACAGATTTTTGGGGTATGAATAAAATTTCCCCTGAACTATTCTCCATCTGCATTTAACCCCCTTAGTCAACATTTTATCCAAAAAACATCCTTTCTAATTTTCATTAAGGCTCAATTTCGTTAAAATATTTAACTTATGGTTACTAGGACAAGAATATTTTCAAAATAAAAGTCAACGGAGGAGGCTAAATGCATATGGGGCATGGTTCAGGGTTCAAATTCGTAAAACAATAGTTTGAGGGATCAAGATGAAATCAGGCGTATAGTTCAGGAAAGGTTTTATGATCTGCCCCATTTTTTTGGTAAAAACTCTCTCTCTCTCTCTCTCTCTCTCTCTCTCTCTCTCTCTCTCTCTCTCTCTCGGGATGGCAACGGGTCAAGTTTGGAGCGGGTCGGTCCTATCCCGAACCCGCCCCATTATATTTTATCCTGCTTCATACCTGTTCCAAACCCGTTTCGGGTTTTGAGGGTAATTTCCAAACCCTTCCCAATTTGCGTTGGAAAAACCCGTGCCCATCCCGCCCCGTTTATACATTGAGGGTCGGATCGGCTTTATAAAAACTACATATTTAACTTCTTGGGCCCACCTAATTGATGCTCTACATAGCAAATGTTCCTCCTAACTTACGATCACACAGTTATAAGCACATGTCAACTTATTATATGATCTTGATAAGTTATATATCCGGATCAGGTCAAGGCGGTTGGAGTAAAACCCGAACCCGATTGGATTTTAAATTCATATTTCAACCCGTCCCAAGCCCGTTTTTGAGCATTCCAAACCCATCCCAATAGCCAATAGGGTCCGGTCGGGTAACCCGATACCCCCAAATAACTGCCATCTGTGTTGGATTGTGTTGGATCCAACGTGGCATTTAATTGGATCCTCTGACAATAGCTACCCAAAAAAATTTTGAAACTCTGAACAGTATGTTCAATGCATGGAAGATAGAATACATGATGGAAGGTATGGATAGTTTACCAAACTCTAATTATTTTAAATACAAACATGCCCTACAAGACCCTCTGCACATAAATAAAAGAGCTGGCCATGTATGTGCCAACTATCACTTCTTATTAAGCACAGGTAGAGGCAACGAGTTTCTACTTAGTTCTCAACCCATTTATTTACAGGTATAACCCCCTAAGGTATGCCCAGTAGATAGCCTCCAACTTAGATCTTTTAAGGTCAGGGGATTAATTTGTAGATAGTAGTTGGTAATCATCTCACCAAAATAAAGTGTTGGAGATTTCAAACTTGTTTTTTGGAAGGGACCTAGTGGTCAGTCACCAGGTAGTGTGTGGCACAAGATAGAACAAGGATCGAAGCTCGCCATAAGAGCAAGAGAAATACCCCGGTTTTTTTTATAACCCCAAAGGCTGGAAGGCTCACCACTTAGGCGAGCGAGGAGAGGCCCCCCACTACAAAACGTTCGGAAATACGCCGTAACAGTTATTCGACCGTATTTTGCCAAGTTGCTGAATTGTAAGTTTGAGAAGCTTCCAACACGATATCTGGGACTGTCTTCGGGAGACTGATCATTCGGAAAGGAGCAATGGCGTGGTTTGATTGAGAGGGTGGATCGACGGCTTGCAGGATGGAATGGCAAGTCACTATCGCTTGAGGGGAGGCTGGTTCTTGTCAACTCAGTGTTTACGGCTTTGCCCAGCTTCTTCATTGCTTTCTATCTCCTCCCAATATGGGTGGTTAAGCAAATTGATCGTATTCGGAGGGACTTCCTTTGGAGAGGCGCAAATGGATCATCCGGCTCCTATAATAAGTTGGAAGGTAGTCTGCAAATCCAAAAAACAAGGGGGACTTGGTGTTTTGGATCTTCGTGATTTCAACAAGGCGATGCTTGGAAAGTGGTGTAGGCGACTTCAGTCTGATTTGTGGAGACTCTTGGAGTGTCATTGTGCGGGAACGTTACTTTCTTCGCGCCCCGCTGCAGTCCCAGGGGAGAATTTCTGGGCATGTTTCCTCGTTTTGGCGTGGGGTATCGAAGACCTTTAACGTTTATCGTTGTGGGTGTCTTTTTTCCCTAGGTGATGGAAAGGATATTAGCTTTTGACGAGATCGTTGGACCGAAGAACTGTCACTCAGCATTCTATTCTCATACTTGTTTGACTTGGCAGGGGGCCCTGACGCTTCTGCCCAATCTCAGTGTGACACTTGTGGCGGGTCTACGTATTGGCGGGTGTCTTTCAGAAGGGTGATCCCACAACTACTTCAGTCAATGTTGCTTAAATTGTATAAGATTTTGGGTCACTTCTCGGTTTCGGGTGTAAGGGATTCGGTGCGTTGGCGTTGAGACCAAGGGAGCAGCTTCTTAGTTCGCTCATTATACATATTTATAAACAATGGGGGGCTCATTTGTCCAGTGACGAGCTGTTTGTGGAAGGCGAGGGTTCCATTAAAGATTCACATTTTCATATAGATAGTGAAAATATTAGAACACTTAGCTAAGCTATGGTTGGCTAGTTAAGCAACGTGCACTATATGACCAACTAGACGAAGCTAGTTGACGTGCCCCACAACGGAAAAATACAAGCATGGGTTATATTGCACAATCTAAAGCTAGCGAAAGTAACAATAGTGATCAACGAGAAATAACGCTAAAGAACACAAACAATATTACATGTGAAAATCCTTAACAGGGATGAAAAATCACCATTCGGTCGAAACCAGACCTAGACCCTTTACACATAAGGGTCTAACTTCCCTAATGAAGTAGCAAACTAGGTTACAAGCAAGCTTAAAGGTACTACAAAGAGATTACCCCTAAGTCCACGACCCGCGCCTTCGATGAAGTAGAGACGGCGCTCTCACTTTATAAGTGCTGAACCGAGCTAACTCTTGTGCCTGCTTTTTCGCTTCTCTTCTCCGTTTGCTTCCACTCCAAAAGAGGTCCCCACAGCGAGCGGCGTTGCTATGAGTGCTCGACGTGAACGACGTTACGGAGCGCTCTCGCAAAAGCCTTCCATACGGTGGTGGGAACACACTTGGTGTATGCAGGTGAAGTGGGGAGAAATAAAGTGGAAAATAAAACACTTGAACCTAAGAGATAAGCTAGGGTAGAGGGTGATCTAGATTTCTTCCAAGATTTTCGATACAAGCCTCTATGCCTAGTTTACTTAAGAGGTTTAAGCTACAAATACCCCCAAAGAGTAGATCGAGATCTAAGTGTTGGATGACACCATAGATCTCTCACTAAATCTTGACCTCTCTACTTTGTATGATCTCAAGGTATTGGAAGACACTCAAGAGACCATGCAAAGTATGAGTCCACCCTCCATAGGTTTGAACTAGGATAGGAGGATGAAGAGAGGAGGAGAAAGGGATAAGAAGAGGTGATGAAGTCAAGCTTGAACTCCTTAAATCTTATGCCCTCTTCTAATTCTTCTCATAATTATTAAAAGCTCATTAATAGCTGAAATGGTCAGGGATAGGCTATGTATAGCCTAAGAAAGACCTTAGGTGGATGGTTAAGACCAAAGGAGAGACCCTTATCTTCAAGGGTTTGTCTTAGCCATGTCGTGCGCACGACTTGAAAGTCGTGCGCACGACCAACACGTGTAACACATGGATTGGTTAAGCTAACCGACTTAGCCTTTCCAGTATGCTCTAGACCCAGTTGTGCGCACGAATCCAAAGTCGTGCGCACGACTTTCTAACGTATTGTCGTGCCATAGGACCATCCCATGTGGGGGCTAAGGTGGATATCAAATAGTGTGTGGCCGACTAGGATCGTGCGCACGACTTGTGAAAAGTCATGTGCACGACCTTTAGTCTGCCAGAATATTTTGGAGACTAAGACAAAGTAGTGCGCACAACTTTCAAGTCGTGTGCACGACTTGTAGTCTCACAGAGAGAGCTAATATCCACCTCTAGACTTTAGCCATAGTCGTGCGCACGAGTACCCTACACACACTAAGTGTAGGGCATCAGCCCTTGTTCCGAGCAATATGAAACATCAAAGCCTAACATGCCCATGTGGTCATTTCTGTCTAATATAGATGCCAATACATGTTTGACATGAAATAGAAATGAACATGCATGTGAGTGCTTCAACGATAAAAAAAAGTCAAACGGAATGAATTGTATGTGTGTGTTTAGCTAGTTATGCACCCACACCTATAATTCCCGAGTAAAGTCTTTTTCAAAGGGTTAGAAATGTACACTCCATGCCTAAGCATGGTGGAAGAGGATGGTAGTAGTGGTTTTGACTGCAACAGTACTTCTTTATCACATCAGTCAAACCTAACTCTACCCTCCTGACTTTAGCTCGCAGCTACACACTACACAAGTAAAGTAGGTTTGTTTAAGTCGCTAAAAACTAATTGTAACATAAGGAGACCTAATAGATAGCACTTAAGGACCGCATTCTGACGAGGGTCAATCTTCAAAGACGTAGGCATCCCGACATTGTAGATTTGTCTTGTCCGTGTTGTGACTCGGGCTCTAGAGAGATTATCGCACAACTATTGCTTCGTTGTTCGCTAGCAAGTGAGGTGTGGAGACGTGTCTATATAGCGGCAGGAGTGCAAGGGCGACTACCCCACTCTACAAACTCTGTGGACCACGTGGCGCCAGAGCTATGTTTGTCGGAGACAGCAAGATGAGTGGGATGTTCTGGTGCTTGCCGTGGTTTGGCACGTGTGGCGAGAGCGCAACGCTAGAGTCTTCTCCAACAAACGCCGATCGGTGGATGAGGTGATTGGGTGTATTCGATGTGTTGTGATCGAGTGGAGCGTGGGTATGCCCGCCAAACTATCGGGTAGCCTTCGTATAGTATGTAATCATCTTTAAACCTTTTCTTTGGTGCCTACTTAATAAACCGGTTGGGGTCCATGCCAAACCCCCCCACTTAGAGGGTTCTCAAAAAAAAAAAAAAACATTTATTCAACCGTATTAAAATGGGAATAATATGTATTCCCACTTTGGTGCACTCGTCTATCCAAGTTGAGTGACACGGCTCACTCTTGCTTTTATTCAATTTTTTTTTTATAAAAAATAACTTCTTCTAACCAAATAACTGGAAGCCAAGCAACTAACTGGGTACAATTGGTTTGAAACCCCAACTATCAGAGTCAGTGTTAGCTTTGATGCACTTGGATTAACCTTTTAACATGTGATACCTCATGTACATATACAAATGCCTATAAAAATGGACGTAAATTTTTATTCTAACAAGACCTTCAATCATGATGGATATAAAAAAAAATTAGGAGGAGTTGGCATTAGGTCCATTTAATAACATTCCTATAGGTCTCATTAAAACTTTCCTATTAAGAGAGATCCACGGTTCAAAGTTTAATTGCAAATGGTCCAATGGCTCGTAAAATGGCTCATGCCCTTCCATTAATTTGGTTTCATAACACAACAAAAACGTTTTAGAATTCTAAAATATTTTTGTCGCGTTGTGAAACCCTAACCCTAAACCTAATTCCGAATGGTTTTTGTCGTGTTGTAAAACCCTAACCCTAACTCTATAACCTAAATAGTGAACCCTAATCATAAACCTAACCCCAACCCTAACTCTATAACCTAAATAGTAAGCCCTAAACCTAATTCTATACCCTAAATAGTGAACCCTAACTCCAAACCTAATTCTATACCCCTAACAGTGAACCCTAATCCTAAATCCGACCGAAATGACTGCAGCAGATCAAAATCACCGTAGCAATTTTTTTTGAGAGAACTCTGTATTTTAAAAAAATGTTACGGTGAAATCATTGTAGCTAAGAGTAACGATTGCTACAATGATTTGTGTCAAAACATTCGGACTCTACAGGATTTGGTTTGTGGATGTGTATCTCAGTGATATATTTGATATTTTAAAAAAATAAATAAATAAAATTATTGAAAGGAACCTTTTATACGGACAAAACGGTGTACATGATTTTACTCACAATGCAAACACATGTTGTGAACTTCTTGTAAACCGAAACTTTTGTCTGAACCTATTGTAAGTAGATACTATTCTAAAAGACCTGCACCTAATTACCCCCTAAAAATTAGAAAGAGCATGCTGTCATCATCAATTACTTATCAAAGATCTGGCCAACATGGGAGCGAATAATGTTTATTCCCTCCTTTGGAAGTTATATAACCCCACGTGTGAATCTCCCACAAAAGTAGAGGCATCCAGACGCAGACTGCATCCCCTCCAGAATGTCACCTTTTGGTACGAGCCCGAAAGTCATCGGTCTCGCTTATTGGACCCACTGCACGCTTAGCTTCATCAGAACATTGCCAAGTATGATGAATTTGCCCAAGGATGTTAATGAACGTAAACCCATATTGGGCTAAATGGTATCTATCTTAGATTCAAAGCATTATCACTTGCACGTGTGGATCACAACTAGAGGTGTCAACGGGTAGTGTCGGGTTCGTGTCGTGTCTAGTTTCGGGTCGTGTCTAAAACGCCTAGACCCGGACCCGACCCGTTTAACTAATCGTGTCTAGATCCTAAATTTGTACCCGACCCGCTAATAAATGGGTAGACCCGATAAGACCCGGTAAGACCCGTTTACCACACGGGTCTATTCAGTTGACCTGATCCGACCCGATCCGACTCAACCCGACCTGACCTGATAGACCCGCTGGTATACATATTACAGTATCGGATTGTGGGTAGACCCAACCCGACCCGACCCGTTGAATTTTAAACGGGTCTTCCCGGGTCTACCGTGTCCAAACCCTAAACCCGGACCCGACCCGTTTATTAAACGGGTCTATCGTGTCAACCCGTTTACTACCCGAACCCGTTTAATCCTGACCCAGACCCGCTAACTTCGTGTCGGGTTGTGTCGGGTCTGCCGTGTCGGGTCCAAAATTGTCAGCCCTAATCACAACATCCGATATAAGGAAATCGGGGCTAAGTGCGATTCACCTTTTGGAAGGTGTCTATATCAAAGGACTAGTATCTAGACGGTCTAATACTAGACATGAGTATAATCGATAAAATTTATATCCGAATATATAATCAAACTTAGGATTATGGGTGGCAATGGACTCCGAAAACCTGAAAATCCGACCAGAAACATCGGGTATGGGTATAGATTTGATACCCGAAACATGATTTGGGGTAGGGTATGGGTATAAGAATTCTACCCGATTGACTTTTGGGTATGGGTACGAGCACCTCAATACCCATACGCGAAACCTGATTGCTCCGCTAGCCTGTGTGTATACTTGATAACACATTTCAACTCAAAACCCATTGTCATATATCCAAATTCTAATCACTCATATCCCTAACAAAGCTTATACTATGCTAAAACCATTGCAATAAGAAGCCAAATATGATTCTTAAGATTGCAGTGTGATACCTTGAATTTTTTTTCTCGTGTAATTACATATATGATGGAGAAAAAGAGAGCAAATTATACCCAATTCATACCCGAAAGATGAACCAAAATCCGAAACCAGAATGTGCATGCATCGGGTATGGACCCTCGTTACCCGAATGGGTATGGGTTGGGTATGGACCCGGTGATACCCGAATAGGTATGGGTATGGATAGGGATAGGGTCCGATCCGAACCCGACCGATTGCCGCCCCTACTTAGGCTCTTGTGCCTGACTCAAAAGGGAATGGAATCAGCATGTTAGTGACTATTGTTAGATTTGTTGGTTGAAAACTTTGTCCATCATATTGAATATGCTAATTAAGCTTTTCTAAATGGTGATCCATATCGTTTTTACCAAATAGAATAGAAAAAACGGTGATCCAGGTGAAAGAGTTTGGTACAAAGTCCAAGCTCCTCTCCTCCAAACTCACTTTAATAGTTGACTTCAACTTGATTCACCCTCCTCCCTATGCCCATTTGAAGAGGCTAAAAACACAATTTTTATTAGGGTTCAAATTACCTCCTTACCCTTATGCGGCGTATGTGGTGCAATGCCACTGGCCGGTTGTCAAAGTCGGTTGTCAAAATTTTCCTCTTTTAGGGGCAAGCTAAGTGCGAGGACTTTTAAAAACTTCAAAGGGTCCCTCTAGAAAATTTTCTAATTTTGGGGCCATGGCCCCCCTCAGTCTCCCTTTTTTCCACCATTGCTCTTGACAATTGCCTTGTGAGGGCCACCGTAATGCTCAGTGTGGCTCGCTGTGATAGGCATCCTCACGTCGCTGTACAGTGAGGCCTCCCCATCGAGGTTGCCCTCATCAATAGGTTGCATTCAATATGACAAAGAACAAGGGGTACTAAATGGCCTACCACTTCACTCACACTGCTCTTGTGTCGCACTCGATTGGATGAGAGAGGAGAGAGAAGAAAAAATTGCAAAATTCTAAGAGGGAATGTGTGAGCGGTCCTGATAAAAAAATCATTTAAGTTTAAAAATTTGAAATACTATGGACGAAAATGCCTTTCATAGTATTTCAAATTTTGTTTTGCATGCCACCAAACCAGCGAACCTCCAATCACCGAATGACTACTCGTCACCGTCGTCGAATCGAACCTAAACAACCAAACCACTACTCGCCGCCATCGAACCGAACCTAAGCCTAGCCCTAAATCCAAGATCTATGGGTCATGGGATGAACCATAGACCTAGGATTTCTAAACCTGATCCTATTCTTAGCCTGAGAGCGAATGGTGGCGGTTTCTCATTGGTGCTGCTTGCCGCTGACACCCTGGTGGCGACGAACAGCTGCAACTCACCTGGTTCGAGGTTGCGGGGGATGAGCCGCTACTGTCTTGCCGCTCGCGTCGCTGTTGTCCCGCCACCGCCGCTCATGTGCTCAAGAGAGACGGGCGAAGGAGAGGCCGGGCATTTTTTGGGTTTCTGAAAAACATCGAGGGACTTATTGTTCACTGAAATATTGAGATGTCCTACGCCTTCCAAATTTGTTCTATCAAGGACTGATCACCAATTAACCCAAACTTTTAAAATAAAAGATGAGAATATCAATTATTTTTGATACAATAATGTTACAGCCACCAATAAATATCACCCAACAAGGCAAAATGGATCTCAAAAGATTTCCCTTCCAAATCCCCCAGCAGGACACATGAGCAGACCTGGGTCATGACACTGCCAAGGCTCTTCTTCATCTTTTTGCAGCAGAAAAAGGTCACAAAAAACAAAGGGTTATTTTGACTTTGCCCCCCAAATTTTGCCTTGAATTAGACTTTACCCCCATAATTTCATTAATTAGACTTTACCCCCCAAAACTAACTGTTCCGTCAGCTCACCATTTCTCTAGCTTTATGTGAAGATGGGGCTAAAGTCTAATTCAAGGCAAAATTTGGGGGGCAAAGTCAAAATAACCCAAAAAAACCAGCAGTTGCAATTTTCCTAGCTTTATGTGATAATGGGTAAATTATTCTTTATCCCCTGAATTTTAGTCGAAAACCCCCCCTTCAAATCAGTTTTGACTACAATAGAATTTCCAAAAGAGGAAGTTTAGGAGTTGACATAAAGGGGGAATTGTGCAAACATTTAAAACTACAAGGACTGATTTGTAACGGAAAAAAACGACAGGGTGGTTAAGTGATTTTGAGCTAAACTTCCCATTTCTCGTAAAACCCTCCTCTCTGATCTTACTCCCACATCAACCTCTCTCGCTCTCTCACTCGCTCACTCTCTCTCTCTCTCGGTGTTTCAAACCCCCCCTCACCCTTCTGTCGAACCCTAACCCTAAAGTGAGGAGAAGGGGAGGGAATGCTGCCCTTCTTGCCTTTCCTTTTTGCTGACACTCTGACGCTCAAGAGCTCTGACGCCCCCTTTTAGGGCTTCTCTTCTCTTTCCTTTGCCGGATAAAGAGAGGGAGAGAAAGGCGGGGGAGAAATGGAAATGGTGGGGGCTGCCGGCCTGAGGATGAGCGTCAATATGGAGACCACCTGTGGTGCTCTGCTCACTGAGCTCGAGGTCACCTCTCTCTCTCTGTCTCTCTCTCTCTCTCTCTCTCTCTCTCTCTCTCTCTCTCTCTCTCTCATTGAGTTTGGTTTTCTTTTACTCCTTTAGTTTCTCTGTTTACTGAGTTCTGATTCATTTAATTCTGGGTTTTTGGTTGATAATCGCGTTTTACTTGCTATTTTTGGTTAGATGGATCTCTTCCTGCTATGAGGTTTCTTGTCTTCTTGATTCCTTTTTCTTTTCATTTTTTTTCCTGTACCCATTTTATTATTTAAGGTTTAACCTGCTGCACAAAGAAGTGCCCCCCCTTCTTTTCCATGATTGGCAGGTGTCCTGAATATGAACGAAAAAATGATTTTTTTTTTCCAATTATGGTGGCAACAGAATTAAGTAAAACTCATCTTTGTGGTGCAATTTCTCTTTACTTCATATACATTTTTAAGTTTTGTTCTGTATCATGTTGATGTTTGTAGCTTGTACTCTTACCTAATTGCTTCTGGTTGATGGGAAAATGAGAAGATTTTTGTAGTTTACACGAATTCATGATCACGTAGTCTCTAACAAAAAATTGTTCATGTAAGAGGGTGTCTTTTGGAATAGAGATCCTTCTTCGTGATGGGCCCGAGTTGTTTCAAGGTCCATTTTGTAGGGTGATTACAACTTTCGGATCAAAGTTTGCGACCATGCTGCAATTTGAATGGTCAATTGCATGATGGGTCATATTAAATCCTTTCTCAACATATTCATGGATTTCTCTGCATGTGAGCAGCGCATATGGACGGAGATGGGTGAGAGCGAAGCGGAGAAGGATGACATGTTGTTGGAGTTAGAGAAGGAGTGCCTGCAAGTGTACCGGAGGACGGTCGAGAACGCCAGCAATGCCAGGGCACGGCTCCATCAGTCCGTGGCCGCCAAAGAAGCAGAAATTGCATCTCTCATGGCCTCCCTTGGTGAACACAGCCTCCATTGGCAGGTCCCCTCTTTGACACATAGCTTAAAATGAGATCAATAAAGTGCTTTTTAGGAATCCTTGTGCCTCATGTGGTTCATATTTTGCTGACACTCACCTAGTTTTAACCATGGAATCAAATGTCGACAAATTTCCTATGAGATGATTGAAATATGTGTTTTTTTTAGGTTCCGACATAGAAATCATTCGAATTCCACAGCACAAAAGTTTGGCTGAAATGACTGAAATTCTACATCCGTCTGTTTTTCCCGATATTTCACTGAAAATTCCATCTTTTTTATCAAATGATTTCATCTTTTTCAGTAAAGAATTTCCATCGTCCTCGATTTCTTTTTTCTTTCATAGTAGACCGATATTTGACCGAAATCGACTGAAATTCGATAAATTTCCACCAAAATTTTTCCTTCAAAAATACAAAATTCCACCAACATCTGACTGAAATTCAACAAATTTCCTTTTTTTTACCGATCGAAATTGACATTTAAAACCTTGGTTTTAACTTGTGCTTTTTTAGTTGATTATTGATACTCTCTAATTGTAGCTTTGACCTGATGTTGATTCTCTAATGGGTATTAGTTGATTATTGATACTATCTAATTGGTGCATAGTCTTGGCTGTTCTTTGGTGGAGATTTTCTTAGGAAATTGTTCAACGTATCCTAGACATGTTTAAACTTCATATGGTTGCTAGAAAATAAGCTCTTGTAAATATAGATAATATACTAACTCATTATGCTCATTATATATGAATGATTGATCTAATCTGTTTGACTGGTAGGTAGAATCTGAATAACACATTTCATTAATTTGCTCGAGGCATACACATTGTTCTTTTCAGATTGGGATTTGTTGGAAGGGACATTTTACCAAAAGTGGTTATGGTTAATGTAATTAAAGGGGGGGGGGGGTCCTCTCTATCGTTGAATTGCATCGTGGGCCTTAAGCTTCTACAAAATAAGAAAATTTGTCATTTATATATATCTAGCAATCTTAAACATTTATTAAAAATAAGATAAAAACTTTAAAAATATAGACAACTTAATATATGAGAGATTAGCTCAAAAGATAGAGCCCTTGCTTACATGTGTAACTTGTAAGTCTTGGATATTTAAGTTTTTATTATTGGATCACGGTGCGAGGGACGTTTGCACTCGTTTAATGAATAGGCTAACCCAATGTCCTCATTAAATGACTGAACATAAATAAAACAATAATGTAGGATGGGATCCCTCCAATGGATGAGATCAAAAGAAGCATAAGTGATGATTGACGGTTGCAATGGCTCATCATAGCGATCCAACAGGGACCTCACATCCAACAAGGCGGCCCCTATCCTGCTGCACGGGTCCCGAGACACATGATTTCTTCGGGGAAAGACGTCATACGATATCCCTTTGTTATGTGGAAACTGCGGTACCCATCTCTCTCTCTCTCATTATCTCTTTCCTTTTGCTTTAGAAGAAGTCCTAAACCCTAATAGGAGCAGATTTTGAAGGTTGAAAAACTCTTTTCTACGAGCCATCGGCGCTCTGAAATCCTTTATCTCGTCCACGTTCATCTTGCTTCATCTATTCCTCCATCCATAAGTTCTTACTTTTCACCCCCAATCATCCCTCTTGTTGATGCAGATTTTGCATCACAACACCTTTCTCAACATAAATCTCATCTAAGCTTCTTTTCCCTTTCATGTAAGCCATCTCCTCCCCCACTACTACTTCGTTTACGTTCGAGGAGGCATCTCTGAGCGTTCTAGTGACATCAGGGAAGATTTTGAGGTATATCAACATCCCCATGGCTTCCCCTAAAGGGTAGTATCATCATCTATTTCTTTGTCTTGTGTTTACATTGCCATACGCATCATGCTCTCTTTATGCAATTTTGTATAGAAAATTCTGCACCTATGATAGCCGGTTGATTACGTCACTAAGCCACAAAAAAGTCCTATTATCTCATAACTTGGGTGCTATCATCCTATTGTATTTTCCTTTGAGTGTCTCTTATTTGTGGGCTTTCTTATTGGGTTTTATAGTCAAATTTTCACTATTTTGGACAGCATGCTTAGTCTTGTTTAGTTCTTTAATATATGTTAGAGGATGACGGGACGGCTAGGGTTTGGAGAGAATGGAGTAGTTCTCATTGAGGGACTAAAGCCCAATATATAAGTACATGTATACACATAGAATCCGACCCGACTGTACATAGAACCTGACCCGGTATATACATTAACACTCCCCCTCAAACTCACGATGGATCATGTACCAAGAGTTTGCTTATAAAATGACGAAATCTAGCAATCGTCAGGGGCTTGGTGAGAAAATCAGCAGTCTGCTCTGTCGAGGGAATGAACGGCAAGGAGATGATGTTGGCAAGAAACTCCTGCCGAACATAATGACAGTCGACCTCGATGTGTTTGGTCCGTTCATGAAAAACCGGATTGCTAGCAATTTGAATGGCACTCCGGTTGTCACAGAATAGAGGTGTGGCCCCAGAAATTCGGACTCCCAAGTCGAGTAGAAGACGTCGAAGCCAGACAATCTCTGCAGTGGTGGAAGCTATAGCTCGGTATTCGGCTTCGGTGCTGGAGCGTGCAACAGACTCCTGTTTCTTGCTGCGCCAAGAAATGAGGGAATCACCAAGGAACACGCAGTAGCCGGTGGTGGATCGACGAGTAGCAATATCTCCAGCCCAATCTGCATCGGAGTAAGCACGCAGAACCAGTGGAGATGTGGAGGGAAACAACAGCGATCGAGTGATAGTGCCACGGAGATACCAAATAATCCGAAGGACTGCTGCATAGTGAACCGAGCGAGGAGACTGAACGAACTGACTGACAATACCAACGTCATGGGCAATGTCAGGCCTCGTCATGGTGAGATAAACGAGTATCCCAACCAGCCGCTGATAACGAGAGATATCCTGGAGAGGCTCACCATCGGTAGAGAGGAGCTTCAAGTTGAGCTCCATAGGCGTGTCAGCAGTACGAGAATCTGTAAGAGCATCCTCGACAAAAATATCAGAGATGTTGATGGGGACATCGAGCAGAGCCCATGGCGCGTGTACGAGCGTAGGAGGCGCCACCTGAGCCTATGGCTCTGATCAGACAGCCTGCACCACCATGGATGGTTGCATTTGTTTTTATTTTCTGCATTGTGTTATTTAGTCCCACCTCGACTTTCAGGGGTTTTCGTTTGTTATCGCAGGCCTTTATATAGGCCTGCCCATGGAACATGTAATGGCACTGAATAATGAAATAAAAATTTTGTTTCTCCACTATTGTGTTGAGTGACAACAGGGTGAGGTGTGTGAAACCCCAATCCCAAACCCTAGGCGTGTGAAACCCTAGGTGGGTACTAGGCGTGTGAAACCCTAGCCCAACCCTTACCTTATTCCGCCTCCTTGCTCCGCAACCCAGCCACCAGCCCGCCTCCTCCTTTCCCCCGGCCCAGCCAACACCCCCCCCCCCTTGCCGCCGCCCCTCTCCCTCCCTCCCTCTCACCCGACCGGCCCCACCCAGGCGCCGACCCCCTTCCCCATCCCGATCCCCTCCTCTCCCCCTCCTGCTGCTGCCTACCCGCCACCAGCCCCACCCGATCCCCCTCTCCCCTCCTACTGCTGCCGCCGGCCCCAAACCCCAGCCAACCTGACCCCGTCCCCTCATCCCTCATCCCACCCGATCCCCCTCTCCCCTCTTGCTGCTGCCGCCGGCCCCAAACCCCAGCCAACCCGACCCCGTCCCCTCATCCCTCAACCGGCCCGGCCCCTCCTCTCCCCTTTCCACCCCGATCTCCCTCCTCTCTACCGGCTGTTGCCCACCCGACCTTGGCCCTTGCCGCCCGAACCCTCTCCCTCCTTCCCTGATTGCCCGATCCCATCCCCACTCGGTCTCTCACGCAATCCGATTCGATCGGACCCGGACCAACCTTCCATCCCCTCACCGGTCCGGCATGCTTCCATGGCGGACTCCGACATGGATCAGTGGATGATTGAAGACGCAGAAGGGTGCCTCGACATCAACTCCCCCTTCCCGACTTGGAAGGAGAGAGCGTGGAGGAGCCTATGAAGGGTGCCTCGACATCAACTCCCCCCTCCCGACTTGGAAGGAGAGAGCGTGGAGGAATCTGTGCCTGCGCTGCCATCAGCACCTCATCAGTAAGGATTTCCCTACTCGACCAGGTATCAACGTGTTTCACCAATTGGATATCTAGTCTATTATCTTTGCCAACTGCTGCCCTGTCGTGAGATTGAGTGTCCACCTGCCTGTAGCGCTGTTAATCTAGATATTGCAAGTAGGACTATTAGGGTTGTCTTTTATCGCCTGATATTGAAATCGATCGGCATTGTTACAGTAGTTCCCAACGCATCTGCCCATGTTATTTATTTGAGTTAATTTTCTCGTGCGGTATCAAAATTAATAGTAAGCTCTGCCTGCTCAATTAATTAATAACATTTCGTCATTTGCATCGTTTTGCATCAGATGTACTTCTGCTGGGAGATCAACAATCCTCAAGCTGACCGGGCAATTTCAAAGCCAAGAAAGTACCGGAGAGGGCCTAGATCCTTCATCTCAAACTGGCTCTGAAGGTGACGCTGAAGGAAAGCTATGGTAGCACTGTCATCCCCGGTGATGATCATATCATCCACATACAGAAGTAGCATAGCAATACCCTGACTGGAGGAGCGGGTGAACAGAGCGTAGTCAGAGTATCTCTCGACAAACCCAGCTGCCAAAACTGCACTGCGGAAACGCTCAAACCATGCCCGAGGTGCTTGTTTGAGCCCGTAGATAGCACGGCGTAAACGACAAACGTGCCCTGGAGGAACTGAAATGCCCGGAGGAGGAGCCATATATACTTCCTCGGAGAGGTCACCGTGAAGGAACGCATTGGTGACATCCATCTGATGGAGAGGCCACCCTCGAGCAGCTGCCACAGCTAAGAGGGTGCGCACAGTAGTCATCCGAGCAACTGGAGCAAATGTCTCCTCATAATCAATCCCATACTCCTGGGAGAAGCCACGAGCAACGAGACGGGCCTTGTGTCGCTCAATGGATCCGTCAGGGCGAGTCTTGATCTTGAAGATCCACTTGCAGCTAACAGGCACCATGCCTGAGGGACAAGGCACCAAATCCTATGTCTGAGTCCGCTGAAAAGCCTCAAGCTCTACTGACATGGCATGCCGCCACTCTGGGTGTAAAGCTTCCTCACGGTACGACTGGGGCTCCCGGTGGGTGTGAAGTGCGGTAAGAAAAGCCTGATAAGCTGGAGAATAGGAGGCAATGACAGAGTAGCCAGAGGAGTCAGGAGAGTCAGAGGTAAAGGCAGAGTAGCCAAACCTGTCCTAAGAGTAGTCATATCTGTCAGGAGGGTGATGTTCGCGCGCCGGGTAGCGCCGAACAGGAGCAGGATCCGCGACTGGTGAGGAGGGAGCAACAGCATCAGGCGAGGGAGTACCAGTGTGAACCGACTCTGGAGGAGGAGCTGCAGACCGACGAACATAGACACGAGTAATAGGTGGTGGTGGTGGAGGTGACGGGGGAGAGGAAGGTGGCGGGGGAGGTGGTGGAGACGAGGGAGGTGGAGGTGGTGGAGGAGGCTCAACCGGGAAGGTAGGCGTAGGAGCAGGATACGGAGGTAGGAAGGGGATGTTGAGAGGGGGGTGACGACGTAGAAGATGATGTAAGTGGTGAGGGAAGATCTCGGGACTCAGTGAAAAAGTACGGGACATCCTCTACAAAGGAGAAGTGGCGAGAGACACGGATCCGGCGAGCCAAGGGATCGTAGCACCGATAGCCCTTGTGCTCCCGATTGAGTCCTAAGTGAACACACCTAACAGACCTAGCAGAGAGTTTGGTGCGCTCATGGGGAGGGAGGAGGACGAAACACGTGCACCCAAAGGTACGAAGAAGAGAGTAGTCAGGAGATGTGGAGTAAAGCCGCTCGTACGGGAAAACACCAGAGAGGGATGAGGACGGAGTGATGTTGATGAGGTGAACAGCGGTCAAGACAGCTTCAGCCCAGTAGGAATGTGGAACAGAAGCAGACAGAAGGAGAGCTCGTGCTGTCTCGAGGACATGGCGATGTTTGCGCTCGGCGACTCCGTTTTGTTCATGGGTGTGGGGACACGACTGTTGGTGAAGAGTGCCGTGAGTCTGAAGGATCTCGCGCATCTCAGAGGAGAGATACTCCTGGGCACAATCAGACCGAAAAGTCTTAATGCGCCGACCAAACTGGGTGTGAAGCATAGTAGTGAAGGTCCTGTAAATATGAGGAATCTCGGAGCGGCGACGCATGAGATAGACCCAGGTGCAGCGGGAGTAATCATCTATGAAGCTCACATAATACAAAAAACCAGTAAAAGAGGCAACTGGAGCAGGACCCCACACGTCAGAGTGCACGAGATCAAAAGGGGCGCTGGAACGGGAAACACTAGTAGAAAAAGGAAGAGCAAGGTGCTTTGCTAATCGACACCCAGTGCAGATAGAGAGAGGGGAGGACACCCGACCCAAAGCGCCAGAGCGAAAAACGCTTTGGAGTCGATCACTGGATATGTGACCTAACCTTCTGTGCCACAAATCGGCATCAGAGGTAACAGACAGAGCCGACGGAGTGGAAGTGGGAACCTGAAGGTGATCCAACTGATATAGTCCCCCTGCTCGACGACCCAGCCCAACTCTCTGACCCGTTCGCGGATCCTTCACAGAACAAGAAGAAGTAAATGTAACGACCAGGCCCGAGTCACAAAGAGAACTAACAGATATTAAGTTAATGTTTAAGCGGGGAGCAAGGTGAACACGAGGTAAGGTTAGGCGACCAGTGGGATCGGAGGCAGGGGTGATGGATCCACAGTGCGAAATGGGTAGACGAGTCCCGTCAGCAGTGTGGATCCCCATGTGGGTAGGAGCAGGGCTACAGTCCGTGAGGGCAGAAGGATCGGAGGTAAGGTGGCAGGAGGCACCCGAGTTGAAGATCCATGGAGCAGTAGTACCCGGAGTGGCAGAGAGACTGTGAGCTGTCGAAGAGCTGGTGGAGGCGAGGTATCGAAACAGTAACTCCTCAAAACGTTGGAGGCGGTCGGAGTAGGACCGAGACTGAGCAGAAGTACCCGGAGTGGCAGAGAGACTGTGATCTGTCGAAGAGCTGGTGGAGGCGAGGTATCGCAACAGTAACTCCTCAAAGCACTGGAGGCGGTCGGAGTAAGACCGAGACGGAGCAGGAGTGGTGGCAGGCGGTGCTGGAGTAGGGAGATCAGCAGCAACAGCAGTCTCGCCATCATGGCGAAGGGGATCCTGACGACGTCCACAGTCGACTGACGTGGTGGAGGGACGTGGCCCGAGAATACCATCAAAACGAGGAGACGGAGGGACTCGATGAGCAGCGACTGTGTGCAGGCAGTATGGGAGCCGAGAGATGCTGTAGGAAGCCATACCCCTGAAGTACGGGGGCGAGCCGGCACAAGGGAGGTCCCGGGCAGTCCGGTATAGAGGAGACGGACCGGAGGAGAAGGGCCAGGGGAGGAGCGGTGGGGCGATGGGGGGCAGTAGGGGGTGCAGGAGGGGGGCGGTGTGGGCTGCAGGAGGTGCAGAAGGGGGGCGGCGGGGCGTCAGGGGGTGCAGGAGGGGGCGGCGGGTGCTTCAGGGGATGGCGGGGGGGTCGGAGGGGCTGCAGGGGGGGTTCTGTTGGAAGAGGAGGGGCGCAGGGTGCTGCAGGAGGTGCATAAGGGGGGCGGCGGGGCTTCAGGAGGTGCAGAAGGGGGGTGGCGGTGGTTGCAGGAGGTGCAGGAGGGGGCTGCGGGGGCTGCAGGAGGGGGCGGCGGGGGCTTCTGGAGTGCTGGAGGGGCTGCCGGAGGGGGGAATTGGGTGTAGGAGGGTGCTGGAGGGGCTGCCGGAGGGAGAATCGGGTGCAGGAGGGGGTTGGAGGGCCTGCCGGAGTGCTGGAGGGGCGGCGGGGGATGCAGGAGAGGGCGACGGGGGTTTCCGGAGTGCTGGAGGGGCTGCCGGAAGGGGGAATCGGGTACAGGAGGGTGCTGGAGGGGCTGCCGGAGGGGGTAATCGGGTGCTGGAGGGGCTGTCGGAGGGGATAATCGGGTGCTGGAGGGGCTGCCGGATGGGGGAATCGAGTGTAGGAGGGTGCTGGAGGGGCTGCCGGAGGGGGGAATCGAGTGTAGGAGGGTGCTGGAGGGGCTGCCGGAGGAGTCGCCTTCACCGCGGAGAAACCCTAGAGCTCTGATACCATGTTAGAGGATGACGGCTAGGGTTTGGAGAGAATGGAGTAGTTCTCATTGAGGGACTAAAGCCCAATATATAAGTACATGTATACACATAGAATCCGACCCGACTGTACATAGAACCCGACCCGGTATATACATTAACAATATATATCATGTTTCTTCATGCTAGCTTGATTATCTTTTGTCAGTTGACAAGTCGATTTCTTTGAGATCAACGACTTGTTTGTGGAACATATAACTCAAGAGCAAGTTTATTGATAAATCCTCTTCCGATACATATCATATTCATCTAGTCGAGGTGTAGGTTTGCATAGATTTAAACCACTATGGGTCGAGAATAGTAGGATCGTAAGATCCAGATTGGGAGTTTAATAACTTTGAATGAGAATTTATTAAAACATCAGAACTTGTGATTAAATAAGTTCAAACAACTATCAAGCAAATTTGATTAGGTAAGAGAAATATTGTTTTAAAACTCACCGAGTTGACTCAAAACTTAGTCAAGTCGTTTCGACTGAATTTCGAGTCGACTAGGTGAGAAACTAGGTCTGGTAACAACTTGCCGAGTAACATGGGCGACTCAGCCGAATTTGATCGAGTTTGAGTCACACGAGTCGTGAGGAGTTGCGATTCCCCACTTATTCGTGTAAAACTTTAGTTTTTTGGCTGGCAAAACTATATTTTCACCATTAAATCCCTATATAACTAAAATTGGATTAGAACTTCGATTCAATCTTCCGCTTGCTCTAGCAAAATGAGGGTTCACCTCTCTGATCTACCTTCCCAGACTGACAAAGAAGAGAGAGAAGGAAAGGAGGAAGAAGGAAAGGAGAATGAGAAGTGGATGTCCCCCTTTCTCCAATTTAAATATTTTATATTTTTTGTTAATTTAATTATTTAATATAGATCATATTCATAGTTGTGTATATGTATGATGTCACTTTAGGTACATTTATTATTTATCATTTAATTATTTTATATATGAATAGTACATATTAAATTATATTATATTTTTTGAGTTTTAGGTATAACTACTTGGATGAGTTTTGGCCGAGTTTTCAGGTCGACTCTAATCGGCAAGGTCTCGAGTCGAGTCAGAGTTTTCAGGTTTAAAACACCAGTAAAAAGTGATCAGTCAGGGGTTTGTTGAGGTTCGAACTCATACTTGAACCTGAATTTGTTGATGAGTTAGTGAGGTGGGTTGGATGAGGGATCCTGCCAAAATAGAAGGATCCTACCCTACGGCCTCTCGTCGTCAACCTCTTGACGGGTAGCCCTAGGTCTCTTGTCGTCAGAGAAGACAAGTCGTTGCAGCTCATTTTAAAGCAAAGCAGTTCATAATATTTTTATTCATCAATAACATTGTTCATAGGCTTTGCGGTCCTTTTATAGACTCCCAAGCAATGCAACTACTACGAGGACTTGGACTCCTAATATACTTAAGATTTGGACTTCTTATAACCTTAGGACTTAGATTTTTTGTACCGTTAGGAGTTGGGACTTGGACTCCTAATACACAGAGAACTTGAACTCTTAATATACTTAGGATTTGGATTATTAATAGACTTGGAAACCCTTATAACATGGGCTTTAACATGCGAAAAAATTAAGCTAAAATATACTATGAAAATAAAAGATAAATCATTAAATAAAAGACTAGTGGGTTCCAAACAAGTGTGCCATCAAATCTTGACCAAGTCAGGCCTCGGAATCCATGCATACCAAATTTGCTCCCCATCATTCGCTTTTGTTGCTTGGAACTCGCCTCGAGTTTGATGATGTGATGTCAAATCGGAAAGCGGAGTTGTCCGGGTCATCATGATCATTGTAGAGGCATCTCTAAGTCAACGCCTGGTGGTGTAGACCCAGTAGAGGAAGTCAGCGGTGGTCTCCCTGTCTTGGGTCCCAGTGCACACAAAGTGTTTACTGGAGGTGCAGTGAGATCAAAGGTCGGGGAGAAGTTGTGGAGTTGCTGGAGGTCAGTATAGACTGATGAAGTTAACACGCTGAAGAAGAATCGTCCCATTACCAAGATTTAGAATCACGGTATCAGTCAGCCCTTGACTGGTACCTGGACGCTACGAACCGATATCGGTTGAGGCCATAAAAATCAATAAAATAATAAATAAAATAAAATTGAACCAGTCGGTACCGATTTGTATCGAATGTACCGGTTTGAATCGATTGATACGAACTGGTACGTACTACGGCTGGTACGGGCTAGGTATTGGGATCAGGGGTTGTACTTGTCTGAATCAGGGTTTTAAATCTTGGTACATACCGGTTTTGGCCGGTTCGAGACCTGTACTGCATCCGATCCCAATACCTGGCTCGTACTTGCCAGTACCTTTACGTACCGATCCGTATCGGCCGGTTCAAGCCGGTACCGACTGGTACGGTCGGTACGGACCTGTACCGACAAGTTAAAAAAAAAAATTGGGTTTTTTTCCTCAATCCGGTTCGGGGCCGATCGATACCGCGACCGATACCGTGATTTTAAACCTTTGTCTCAATCCAGCCAAAACCAGTACGTATCGATATCGGTCGATTTTTTTAGCCATGCCCGTTGGAGTCAATCGCGGGTGGCAACTTTGTTGTTAGCAGGGGCACCACTAATGGCATCTAAGAAGGTGATGGCATGGGTGGTGGCTCCCCTAGCAGCATTGGTGGAAGGTCCATGGAAGACTCGACTGTGGGAGGAGGCTCTGTTGAATGTGCTAGTAGTGGAAATTCATCCACTGGAGACTCTGAAGGTGGGAGCTCAATTGGCGGTGACGGTTTCACTAGCGGCACCGCTGGAGGTGAAGATTCAAATGGTGATTTGGGCTCCACCGATGGCACCGTTGGATGTGAAGACGCACCCTAAACCTCAAACAATCTGATCCAAGCTTGCAGGCTTGCAGCTAATTCATCCACTGTTGATGTTTTGCATGTGCCCTCTCTTGCTCCCAAACTTGTAGCACATACTCAATGTTATTCATCATACTCTGGATACGCTCAAAGCTCTCTAGATAGTTCGAGGCGAAGGAGCTAAGACAAAGGAACCACTTGGGAAAAGTTTGACTAGCAGATTGAGTGCATCCCGAACACGAATGGAAGAAGAGTAATTTTCTGCAAAAGGTTATGAGTTAGAAGAATATAACGTTTAGACTTGACTAGGTGGAAGACATCGAAATATAGTATGATGCGGTAGGGAACATGAGGTTCATAGTCTTTACCATATGGTGGATGATGTTTGAGGTACTCAAGAGAATAAATGTGACTATGGAACATAGGTTAAGAGCGAGAATCATCAGATCGGTCACTACGTAGAACATGGTGACTAACCAATGTCATCATACCAAGCTGATGCGGGACAGATGAGGGGTCCTATCAAAATAGAAGGATCTAACCCTACGGTCTTTCGTCGTCAATCTCTCGTCGAGTATATTTAGGTTTCATGTCCTCAAAAAAAACAAGCCATCACAGTCCGCTTTAAAGCTAAGAGCTTTATAATATTTTTATTCTTCAATAACATTGGTTCATACATAATTGAGGTTTTGGGGTCTTTTTGTAGATTCTCAGGCAATACAACTATTACTAGGATTTAGACTCCTAATACATTTAGGACTTGGACTTCTTACACTTAGGACTCAGACTGTATTAGGACTTGGACTCCTAATAAACTTAGAAAACCCTTATAATATGGGTTTTGACATGTGCAGAAATTAAAGTAAAATTAACACCAAAAATAAAAGATAGAATACCAAATAAAAGACGAATGGGGTCCAAACAAATATGCCATCAAATATGGACAGAGTCTAGCCTCGGAATCCGTGCATGACGTGATCTGATCCACATCAGTTAGTCATTTTATTTTGAACTGTATATATTTCAAAATATTCAGAATGCTGAAATTTCATGAGAATAGTTGAAGTTTGACACAAAGTTCTTATGTTCTGAGAAGAAGAATTATTAAGTTTCGGAAGAGGGTTATAGAACCATAATTTCCCAGTATGTTGTTTTTGTGTGTAAATCTTCATATGAAACTAGTCAAGATCCCTACATGAGCATTCATCAGAAAGAAAGAAGAATAAAAAAGTATTGGGCCCATTTTGTGGACAAGATATTTTGAGTGAAATGGATGGTTTTGTGGTGTCCCAAGCTTTGTAATTTTATGTGTGTGAGGGAGGGAGTCGGAGAGGGAGAGGGAGCGTGAAGATTGGGTTAGATTTTATAGAAAAGAGATTGATTTGGCTAATATCTGGAGCTTTTATTCCCTTTTTGTTCCAGAAACACAAAAAGATTGGTCTTGTTATTAGGTGTTATTGTAATAAAGTTCTCTCAGGATGGTGGGAAACTTCATTGATTTAAATGATGAATTTAGAAGATTGATTTGGCTAATATCTTGAGCTTTTATTCCTTTTCATTTACTAGAAAGGGTACAATCTAGAGATAGAAATAGGTAATATGGTTGCATAATTTATGTATCTTTGCCTGTGTGTCTTAAGAATATCAAACGAGATCAAACTCATGATATTTAGTGTGGAGTAACTCGGCATTCATTAGAACCTTTTTTGTAAAAAAAGACTTAAAAATCAAACAAATTTTTTGCTACAAATAACAACCGATACAACTCGGCCTTATCGCCAATAATGACCTGACTCGGCTTATACGGACTGCGGTCTTGAATAATACCAAGGTCAAGCCAGTATCGGCAGCCGTACCGATCTCAGCCAGTATAAAACATGTACACAGCATCTGAGTAAAACTTGATATCAGCCAAGGTTTAGAACTATGGGTGGTGGTTGCATCATCCATGGCAAACATAAAGCACAAATTACTACGTCAGATGTTCCAGAAACCACTGACCCCCTCAAAATAATGGAGGAATATGTGACAGGGAGTTATCAAGGCAAACCGGTTATGGGCCTTGGAGCATAGAAGCAAATTGACACCTAGCTGTAAATCCAAATTCCAAACTGATCCCTCTGTAAGGAATATCTTCTAGAAAAGGTTGTAAGCAAGCTACAACAGCAAACATGGTGTGCCAGATTATGAAGAACAAATAAAGAAGATCCAGTCAATTGGCAACGGAGTCACAACTGACTTTATGTTACAACAAATAGGCATGCGCACTATTTGGATTATTCTGGGGATATAATCAGAAAGACATTGTTGTAAGGAATCAACGTCATATTGATATCTGACTGCACGGGGTTGGTACGGAATAAACGCCATATTGATATTTGACTGTCACAGGATGTTTCGTCACGTCAAATGTGTTTGAAATTTTTGTGTTCAAGTTTATAGAATATAAGGGCAAAGATATATTTATTGTTGTTATATGCATGCCTATGCAAGTTTCCAAGATATTAATATCGTAGAGAATTAGGTGGTAATATCCTGTACAGAAGTGTTGATGGGGACTAAGATGTAGACATGTATCCTGAGGACAATTGAACTTTCAAATCACGAGCCTTTTGCCAATGGCGTTTGTGCCACATGACTAGATCCTTGGTGTTTCGTACATTCATTTTAGCTTTCAGAAATAATTTTACTACTCTAGTAGGTTAGAGTTGGAGGCAGCTTACAAATAGGACTGCTCTTCGAGATCTAACATTCTAACTCATAGAATCATAGTTCTTCATGAAGAATTGGACATGCTTTTACGAGCATTGCTATCGATATGATATGAATCTCTTGCTTTGTTGACTATTACACTTGAACCAGGTAGAGCAACCCAGGTAATATAGAAACTGGTGAATGAAACTTGTCTTATGTGACTGACATCCCATTTACTAGTGGCAATTTTACCCCACCCTTAAAATGAAAGCTTTAAGGTTGCCTCAATCTCGATTTGCTTAACCTTATACTTGGATAATGACATCATGATATCCATCACCACAACCTCTTTGATTTGAGGATCTGGTAGCATTGCTGTCCCAGCATTAATACAAGATAGTGTCTATTTGCAAGGGTCTGGGATTGACGTAAAAAAATAAACCTAAACCTAGCTGTTTTGACATAAAATCGAAAGGGCTAATTTTATTCTAGAGCTTTAACACATGAAGATCCTCATTATGTCCTGACTTTGTGTATTATATGACATTCGTTCTGGAATTTCAGTAACAAAGCCTTACTGAATATATGAAGAATCCAAGAAAACACCCATGGAAATCTCAAAAAACATGGAATTGAACTTGAGTCTTTTACTGGCCACCTGAAGGTGGGGGATGTAGTTGCCAAATGAATGAGGATTGGCCAAAGCAAAGAAACAACATGAACTATGGAACTTGGGTGGCATTGCAATGATTAATAGACCCCGGTAATAGATGCCATGGTCAAGACAATGTCATTGAAACCAAAGCAATCAAGGATGCATCGACAACTGACATTAGAGAAGTTATAGAGGAGGGGGGCTGATAAGGATCAAGATGGGACTAGTTGGGAACGAAGCTTTAGCTGTCACACCCCAGATTTCGGTAGAAAAGGGATAGACTAAGACCTGGGGGTGAACGGGATGTTGGGTTGTTTGAAGAAAAAGGTAATTATTTAAAATAATAAATCATTTTTTTTCGTTATTATGTTGACTAAACTAGGGCTGGCACTGGATATGGGTGGGTCGAATAACATGCTTTATAAAAATATTTGCCGGTTAATATGACTAGAGAAACAAAGTAAGAGACAAGCATAGTTAACATCTACTCAAGAAGGGAATATAGTAACATCACTAACAGTAGTAATGACAAGTCTAGCCGGAGCACTGACTATCTAATTGTTTACCACATGTCAGCTTTCAAATACAAAAAACAATTAGGAAAGCGGATCACCACTACTATGCTACGACAAGACTGAAACTCTTAAGAGGCTCATTGGTTAATGAGTGAACATGAAAAAGATTGAAAACCAACAGGGTGAGTTTATTTTACTCAATGAACTCACCACCACTATGCAGTAGTAGCCCACTAGCATCCACCCTAATAATGTATATATAATTGCAATTTAAAAGTATAAGAGAAAGAACTATGCAAGCTAGAAGTAATTATGTATAAGCTAACAATTAAGCTATCTACACTAAGTAAAATGCAAGTGGTATAAGCTATCTACAACAAAGTAAAATGCGTGGTATAAGATAATAAATTATGCAAAGCTATAGATAAATATATAAGGCTATAAGATGATACAAGATGCATAAGGTTACAGCTAAGCTATTTCCACTAAGTAAGAAAAGTTAGATGCAAACCAGCACTCTAAGCTAAACATGCAATGTAAGTGACAAGAGAGAGAGAGAGGAGAGAGATGGGGGGGGGTCTTTGGGGATAGAAAGAGAAGCAAGAGAAGAGTAAGGGGGCAGGAGTAAGTTTATTTGTTAATGCAACCTACCCCAATAGGCATTAATACAGGGTCTTTATTTTGCTTCAAAGGGCAAACTCTATCCAGCCCCTGGGATTTTACATCAGGAAGCTAATTATCCAAATGGCCAAGTGGTTCTTTCCTGTCTCTTACGGCGAAGCTTCAAGCCCAATTTGCTTTTTTCGGGGTATTAGCACTCCGAGACTTAGCTAAGCTACTCGATCACCTCACATATGACTATCATTTTGCCTTTTGACCTAAGCCACAACCCCGTGACTCAACCTGCTAACTTTGGTTTATGGCACACCGCACACGAGAGGTTCACCCTCCAAGTGTCCTTGCAGATCTAAGGGTACAAATCAACTTGCAATCAATACGAAAATATGACTTTTGAATTAAGGTGACAGTGAGATATATGCAAAAGCAATGATGATAGTGGTAAGGGAAAGAGATATACAAGGTAATACAAATCCTAATAGTATTAGCAACATGTTAGAAAAGAGAAATAACAAGCTAGATAGTAGACGGAAAATTTTGGATGTGCCCTTCGTAGTGCGCACGCACCCGGCATGGCCTATCAGCACACGACCTGTTTGGGCCCCACTTAGACTATGTGTCGAAGCCTGTTTTGTTCCGCGTGCTGACAGGTCGCACTGAGCATGTGCGCATTATGAAGGGGCGGATCCAAAATTTCCCTGACATCAAGCTAAAGGGAATCAAATGAAAATTCTAGATAAGTATGCAATGAGTAATGGCAAGTTAACCATGATAGTTTTCTCATTTTGCAAGAAAATAAGTTAAATATAACATATAACAATATGCTCAAAATGAAAGGACATGATGGCTAAGCATGGCATACCTGTACACATGCAACCACACATGAAATGTGGTAATAAGCATGTGAAAACTATATAACGAAGCTAGGAATTATATAAATATTTTACACTAACCCATATGCAATCCATTAAATCAAGTGTATATAGAAATTTAACTTACTAACTCATGCATACGCATACATAATAATTTCAAAACTATCTTAGTACTAATAGTTACTAAGGATTAGGAGGAGCTCACTTAATCTCTAGTAGAAAGCTCAAAAGGTGAAGATTCACGCTAAGCAACCCAACAACTCGATCTAAACATGGGTGGTGTGGATCTAGGGAGAGAAGCTGGATCTAAGGCGGAGGGGGTTGATCTAGAGATGGGTGGTCTAGATATAAAGAGAGATTGGATCTAAGGTCCTAGCTGGAGAAGGAGTGTTGAAGACATTAGAGAGAGATAGAACCTAGGAGAGAGAGTGTGCTAGGGGAAGAGAGACCTAAGATCCAAGCTAGAGTGAAGGGGAGAGAAAGGTAAAAGGAGGGGTGGAGGGAAGACAAAGGTATCAGACGAGAGGAGGCCTTGGTCGGAGGTGGAGAGGAGGAAGGAAAAGTGGGAGAGAGGAAAACACAAAGGAAGGAGGGGGAAAGAGAGATTGTGGGGGGAGAGAGTTTGGAAGGGGCTGCTAGGGTGCCTGCCCATTGGTCGGTGCTTTGGCAGAGGTCAAAGGTTTGTTATGTGGAAGAAAGGTGGTCAAAGGTGGAAGTGAGGTCGGTGGAGATGGTGACGAGGGAGGATGAGGTCGGGGAAAGTTCAAGTAGTCGCGGATTGACCAGAGGTGGCCGATTGGATAGGCAGTGATATAGTGACAGCCGTATAGTGAAGTAGCGGCGGGTGGTGTGAGACAGTGGTGATGATGTTTGCATGAGAGGAGGCAAGAGGGAATTACCGGTGCATGGACAGCGCCGCAGGTCATCCAGGATCCGACTGCCAGTGATGTGTTCCTGGTGCATAGAGGCGGACGAACGACCGTGAATGGTCGTAGACATAAGAGGAAGGGAGGAGAGGGTTGTCGAGTGCACGTCGGTACACCGGAAGGACGACCGGGGGTCTCAGACTCTCAGTCAACGTCGAGATCCTCTCCGACGTCAGTCAGGATGGAGATGGGAGGGCGGTGGAATGGGGCAGTGGACGTGGTGGTTCTCTCTAGGGCTTGGCTCGGGAGGTGGGAGATCGACAAGAGATAATGATCATAGGTCTTGGAGGGCAGAATGGGAAAAATTACAATTATTTGAGGAATTTTACAGGGCAAAGTGTGTAAGCAGATTAAGGGACATGGCGGGTATTTTTTGAAATAAGTCTTGGATAATTTCGTAAAAGGTCAAAAAAAAAAGCTAAATAGTGAGTTTTCTTGAGAGGAAGTAGGCATTTGGCCTTCAAAAGATTCATGATTAGTGATGAGCATGTAATTAATCATGTTGATCTTCTGGAACCTTCTATAGGGATTCTCCATAACTGATTATTGATTTTCGATGTCTCCATCCTCATTTATACTCACGACCACTGTCTCTTATTCATCTCCCACCTTCTGACTCAAGCCCTAGAGAGGGAAAAACTGACTTCACCATTGTTCTGCCGGATAGGCTTCCGATGTCAACCAAGTCCCCCAAACGCCCTCCTACCGTGCTGACGTGCGCCCTGATCGCCCTACTTCCAATACGGTTGCTCCCTTTCTACCATGCCGATGGCCAGTCGTGGCCGTCTATCCACCCATGCCTTGCCTAAAACACCTCACCGTCAGTCGGTTCCCTGATGACCTGCGACGTTGACCGCCCCGCTAGTAATTCCCTCATGTCCCCCTCATGCAAAAACCATAATGTCTGCCTCACATCATCACTTGGCGTCACCTCACTATACCTTCACTAGGGCTGCAACTTAGGCGGGTTGGACCCGCCCCAACCCGAATTTTGGGTGAGTTTGGGTTGATGTATTTGAAGATTGGGTTGGGTTAGGGTTGAAATAATACAACCCGAGTTCAATTTGGGTCGGGCTCGGGTTGAGGGGTCGGGCAACCCGACCCTACCCAAACCCGAGTACTCATATATATCTATGAGTCTATGATATATAGGTAACAATCACAACTATCCACAACTACCCCGACCCAACCCGAGCCAAACCCGAATTTTGGGTGGGTTTGAGTTAATGTATTTGAAGATTGGGTTTGGTTAGGGTTGAAATAATACAACCTGAGTTGAATTTGGGTCGGGCTCGGATTAAGGAGTCGGGCAACCCAACCCAACCCGAACCTGAGTACTTATGTATATCTAATCTATGAGTCTGTGATATATAGGTAACAATCACAACTATCCCGAGTACTCATATGTTGAGGGGTTGCAGTCATAGTCATCCATTTCACACAATCCCATATTATTTATTTGCTTCTAGCTTATCAAATAAAGACATTATCTAATGATCTAGTAAATCACATGGATAGAATTGCAAAAAAAAGTTGTATGGTAGTGTTAACAAGTATAAGTTCTTTTTAGCTTTTGATCTTCAAAGGGTAAAATTTTAAGCAATAAGTATACTCGAACTTGCAAAACCCAACCCCTCCTACCAACTTGGGCTAACCCGAGCCCAACCTGGGTATAGAAATTTTTCCTTGGGCTGGGCATTTTGGGTTGGAGGTTAGGTTGGGGTTGGGGGTTTTAGTACTTGAGTTGGGCTTGGGTTGACCCCGAACCCGACCCAACCCGCCCGAGTTGCAGCCCTAACCTTCACCACCGTACCACTGCTCGTCCAATCGGCCACCTCCGGCCAGTCCAGGACCTATTCAACTTGCCCCAACCTTATCTTACACCATCACCATCTCCATCTCCACCTTTCTTAAATCTACCTCCAGTCACCTTCGTCAACCTGTGCTCCCCTTTAACCTTTGTCAAAGTGCTGGCCAATGGCTAGACACCCTAGCCGCCCCCCTCACTCCCTCCCTCAAACTCACTCTCCCTCGATGTCTCCTTCCTTTTCATTTCTCCTCCCTCTTTCTCCTTCCTCCCCTTTCCACTGCTGGCCAGTGCCTCCTCCCTTTTTGATTCACACCACCACTCACACCCCTCTTTTTGATATTAAGTCTCACTCTCCCCCCTAGCACTCTACCTTATCTCTATTTCTTTAGCACTCTCTTCGAGGTCTCTCTCGTAGGTCTCTCTAGTTCTCTCTTAGGAGCTCATTCTCTTAGATCTCTATTTTTTTTTATCTAGTTCTTGAAAAAATCTTGAGCAACCAGGAAATTCGCAACATAGCACCAGCGAGCACCTTATGCGACTAGCATGATCCAGTTTGCTAAACCAACGCCCTTGCATCAAATCCCAACCCCTGTCGTTTAGTGATTCAAATGCAACACTTATCTCCATATGTACTTATAATGTTGGTTTTCACAATGTTATCTACCAAAATATTTTTTTAGAATGGTTGCCTTCAAATCATTAGAAGTATGTGGGTTTTTGTTTGTGCCTGCATGCACTGATATTTGCTGCATAGCTGTTTTTCTCTTTTGAGATAATGTTCTAGATTCATAGGATACTGAACCTGAAGGTTATGAGATTGTATTAGTTTGATCTGTACTATGCATTGTCCTGGAATTAGCACTATAAAGTTCGAACGAAATATACAGCTCGAGTAGTATCGAATGGTATGCTTTTAAGATTCCTGGTGTCTGTAAATACCTTTTTTGGACTAGGCTGTCACTGTGAGTACTGGTTCATTGTCTTTGTTGCTGGCTCCTGTATATTTGTGTCTTTCCAATCACCATTTATTAGCTGTTTTTTTCCATCACATTTCCTATATATTTGTTAGTGGGTTTTTAAGCTATTGCCAATGAGATTCATTGAGCCCTCATAACACTGAACTTGTGCTAAACTTGTACTAATTTGTTTTTTCTATTCCTCTTTAATTTCCGTACTTGTGCAGGCAGAGAAAAAGCAGACTTCACTGAAGGAGCAACTTGCTTTAGTCACACCTCTCTTGGAAGATCTAAGAGCAAAGAAAGAGGAGCGTATCAAACAATTTGCTGATGTACGGTCACAGATTGAGAAGATCACTGCAGAGATTTCTGGAATCAGTTGTCAGAATGAAGCTCTTACTGGTCCTGTTACGGTGGAGGAACATGATCTGTCAATAAGGAGGCTTAATGAATATCAGGCACAGCTACATGAACTCCAAAAGGGGAAGGTACCTAGATATGTTACCTTCCACTTCGATCGTTTAACCCACTACTAGAAGCCTTTGCTCTTTGTTTTCCGATTATAATTGACCAATGCAACCGCAACATATTGGTGACTGATCTGTCACTAGAACCACCATGAAGGCAAGGTGCCGTTGGTAGATTACTGCAATTTCCCATCCTTTACAATAAAGAAAGATGTAGCAGAATGCAATTTTTAAGATAAGTAATAATCCATAAAATCTTTATAAAAACACTCCAGAAACACAACCAATACGAAGTCGGAGGTCGGAGTGAAATTGTATGATTTGGTGATATTTCTAACGTTTTGAAACTAAGACTCCATGTAGGTTATCCCTTAGGCTGTGTTCTTTTCCTGGGAATTGAAATTCTCAGGAAATGGGATCATTCGTATTTTTTACCATAACAGAGCTTGTATGTTTGCTAGTTCCCTGGAAAATGAAAGCCCACTTTTGTGGGGTTTCATTTCTTAACTGAATCTAAGATTTGTAAATCCCACTGTACCTTCATGGTGAAAACATGTACTTGTATACAAAACCACTACCAGATGTGGGAAGATTTGTAAATCACTGGATACCTGGTGATTTTATGGAAATAATATGGGAGTGGGCCCATTTCCTGGAAATTCCAATTCCCAGGAAAAAGAACACAGCCTTAATGAACTTCTTGGTTTTCACCAACATATCATCAACTTCATAGTCTTTATTGTTTCCATAAATTTGCTTAAGTTTGGAGTTCAAGCTATTGCAGTGTACTAAACTAAATCTGCAGTTTAAGAACTTCCACATTCATACTAAAAACCATGCTTTCGTGTACGAAACAAAGTTGAATAAGGCATTAGAAATATTCCAGGGTGATCTGGAATTACCTCTTGGAATTCTAGTACTCTGCCATCTATTATTATACATGGGAAATGCTCCAAATTTCTATAGCATCTGGAGATAACTTTAAATATATAATTTTCATGAAATTATAATTTTCATTATCATCTATGTGCATCTTACACTTGATGGAGTTGGTCATGTAAGTTTTACTCCATGACAATGATTACTTACATTAGCATTTATTTGATATATTCATTGAAATTCATTGTGAGTCCTGACCATGATCTCGTCTGCTTCCAGTCTGAACGCCTTCGTAAGGTCCTGGAGTATGTAAACGAAGTGCATTCTTTATGTGGAGTGCTTGGAGAGGACTTTGAGAGTGAAGTGCATCCCAGTTTACGTGAGCCTTGTTTAGGGCAATCCACAAACATAAGTGACAACAAGCTTGAAGGTCTAGCTCAATCTATCCTGAAATTAAAATCAGAAAAGAAGATTCGAATTCAGAAGGTATGTGAAATTGGCAATTATGAATTCCACTTCTTTTCGTATATCCATAATCCATCCTTGCATTGTAGTTGCAAGAAACCATTGAATCACTATTGGAACTGTGGAACTTGATGGATTCACCCGAGGAGGAGAGGCGGCGGTTTCAAGAAGTCACGTGCATCGTCGGATCACCAGAGCAGGACATTTTACATTCTGGTGTTTTATCTTTAGAAACAATGAAGCAGGTTTGATACTTGGAGCCTATCTAGCTTCTTTGAGTAACCTGACTGGCAGCAAGTCAAATCTCCATGATGTTTTCAACAGGCAGAGGCTGAGGTGGAGAGGCTGACAAAGATAAAAGCCGGCAGAATGAAAGAACTTGTTCTAAAGAGAAGGCTAGAATTGGAAGAAATATGCAGAAGGACGCACGTTGAACCTGATATGAGCACCGCACCCGAGAAGTCCATTGCATTGATTGACTCCGGTTGCATATCTTGTTCTCAATTTATCTATAGTTGAGAGAATCTTGAAAAATGCGTAGCCATCCGCTGACTATTTTCTACACCCAGGTCTTGTCGATCCCTCTGAACTTCTAGCCAACATCGAGGCTCATATAGTGAAAGCTAGAGAGGAATCTACTATCAGGAATGAGATTATGGACCGAGTAGGTAAGTGGCTAGCAGCTTGTGAAGAAGAAAAATGGCTTGAAGAGTATGACCAGGTAATACTTCTATACTACCTTTGTCCGAATGAAATATGGGTGTATCATATTCATTTTCCACAATGTTTCTGATTGACATAACGTTTGAATGCTAGTCTCATCATCAGTCGATCATTTCTTTTCTTGAATTTACACTTTGGCTCCCTGTCAGCCATGTTTATTTGTTAAAAAATATTTAAAATATGGGTTGTTTGCATGTTATAATGGTAAAATGATCCCTAAAACTAATATTTGGTAGAAGAATTATAAATTTGAAGGATCTTTTTACTCTTTTAGCATGCAAAAAAGTAAAAAAATTCATTCCTTATATTTTCGTCTTTAGATGAGTCATATTTTTAACAATTTATTTTCCAAATATACATGACCGAAGGGGGTCAAAGTGTAATTTCAGAAACCTCTGGGTGGGGAAAACATCAGGGTTTCAGGGGTCAAAGTGTAATTTACCCTTTTTCTTTGATATTCCCTGATTTAATGCTTGTCTCACTAAAATGGCTAGCTACTTGGTTACAGGACGAAAACAGATACAGTGCTGGAAGAGGTGCCCACTTGAACCTAAAACGTGCAGAGAAGGCACGGGTGATTGTCAACAAAATTCCAGGTATTTTGTTGCCTACAGATCTCTGTGTCACCCGATCGACCCACACTTTCTTTTTTTACTTCACTAAACTGCTCGGTTTCAGGTATTATCGATAATCTGATGAGCAAAACATTCGCCTGGGAGGATGAAAGAAAAATGCTTTTCCTGTATGATGGGGTGAGTTTTTTTTCTTCCCCCTATTTGTCTGATAATTGGAATTTTCTGGAAAAAAAATTTCCTCCATTAATTTGAATAACTGGCCTACTTTTGTCTAATCTAGGTCCGTCTAGTGTCGCTTTTGGAGGAGTATAAACTTCTGAGACAACAGAAGGAAGAGGAGAGAAGGCGATCTAGGGTTGCTATTATTTTCAGAATTACTCATTCATTTAAGTAATCGATGGAGTATCTCACCTATCTTGTCTGCGGTGCAGGACCAGAAGAAGCTACAGAATATACTCCTTACAGAGAAGGAAGCGGTGTTTGGGTCCAAACCTAGCACGAAACGAAGCAACAGCTTTGGTAAGAAGATGAACGGTTATCACGGAAATGGAAACGGGTTCATGACCCCCACACCCCGACGGGTATCTGCTGGCAGTGCGACCCCCGAGCTCCTCACTCCGCGCTCATACTCCGGCGGCCGCCAGAATGGACACTTCAGGGAGACGAGGCGGCTCTCAACGACGCCACTCAACTTTGTCGCCATACCGAAGGAGGATTACATGTCCTCCTTCGCATCTGTTAGTGGTTCCGAACCTGGGTCACCACCGGTGAAGTTTGATCGATCCTATACTGGCCTAAAAGATTGATCGATCGCGGAAGCAAGAGGCTCATCAAATGAATCCTGACCTTTAGGGTTTGAATGACATCTCATTAGGTGTTAGCAGTTAGAGTGTGGATATAGGAGCTAACTTGTGGGGGTGATGGGTTTCTATTGAAGTAGATGTATTGTTCCTTTTACTGAGAGAGACCATGGTGCAGCTCTGAATGTGCTGTCTTCATGTACATAACTTGGGTGACTCGAGGATGGACTCGTTAATCGGTAGCCACGGATTGCTAGGGTTTCAGGTGCCATTGTCTTGTCTTTTTACCTGCTTCGGTGAGAATGAAGTGGATGTATGAGCTTCTGAAGAACTGACTTGATGAGCTCTTCAGAGGCTGATAAGGAAATCATTGGAGTATTTGAAGTAGATTGAGCAGGTGTTTCCTCATGATGTGTTAGATTTTTTCATTTATGTATAATGGATGACCAGGGATTATGAAATGGATGAACTGAAAAAAAAATTCTGCTGGAGACTTAGCCTTAAGTCCTTTTTGCAGATCTTATATTAGCTAAGGGACAAGCAATGTTTCAACATTGCATAAAGCCCCTCCATAAAAGCATGTGCTACAAGTCACACTGTTTTTTCCCTTTGAATGACAAAACTGCCCCTTCATTTCGTCTCTAGCAAAGGATATCATATCGCCAGCCTAATCCTAACTCTAATTCTATACCCTAAACAGTGAAACCTAATCCTCATTCTATACCATAAATAGTGGACACCAAACAAATCTAACCCTAAATCAAATTCTATATCCTAAATAGTGAACCATAAATCTAACCATACCCCTAATCATTTATATACCTCTAACAGTGAATCCCAACCCTAAATGTAACTAAATCACTATAGCAGTCTGAAAACAAAGTTTTTTTTTAAAAAAACCTAGCAATTAATTTTATTTTTTTTAGAGAAACAAAAAAATCTTGCAATTAAAATAAAAGCTACAGTGAAATCATTGTAGTAAAAAGTAACGATTGCTATAGTGATTTGTGCCAACTTCCGGATTCTATAGAGACAAATTGATACACTTGCTGTAGGGTTTATGGAGGGACAATTTTGTCATTTAAAAGATTAAAGAAGTCAAAATATTTTCAGCTAGGGATTTACTGTACAAGCATGTCCTTCGGGAGGGACTAGCTAATTTCCTATCAGACTGTATCCTTTTGCTTAAATAAGGGCCTATGGAGGGATTTATGACTAACCCAAAATCTGCTACAAGCTGATTGGTGTATTAACTGCTAAGAGTAAGGGAAGCCGCAAGCCGCTCCCTATTATAGGAGCCATATGGGCTCCCAACAAAACAGGGAGCCATTTTTTGGAACCAACTCCGAGGGGCTCTCTATTGTAGGGAGTCATATTTGAAATCAGCAGGGTCTAGTGTGTTAGCAAGCGGTAGCTGACGCTGTATTCAATAGTGGGGCCCAGCTGGTAGCGAGTGGTGCAGCAAAAACCTACAATAGCAAGCTGCTGTAGGAGCCCGCTGGAGCGGCTTTTTCACCAACCCGCTCGCCATCGTAGCGAAGAAGGAATGGCATGCAGCTGCAGCTTTTTTTTCTTCTTTGTTCAATTCCATCCATTCCTGTCGACGCAGTTCCAACCTGCTCATTGTGCTCTAATAAGCAGACTAAAGACCAACCCATATACTGCTGAAATAAGTACATAAATAACTCCACCAACATCCCACCAAACAACTTAGACAATGACCCTATCAACCTTCCGATCGACGATCCAGGTAGTAGTGTGTCATTGCACGAAAGCAGACAAGCTCTCATAGACCTAGACATTCCTCGACACAGGGAGAGCCCGATGAGAACTCCAGCAGCCCTAAGTGATAGAGATCAAATCTGATCGCCGATTGCAGCCAGAGAAGCCCCTGTTCAGCAAACGCACCACCAACGGGGAACTTTTGATAAGCATTTGTGATGGCAACCAAACCAATGTTCTGGAGAGGGGATACAACCTGCGCTCCCAACAATCCCGCAGCTGCGAAGTTGGACCGATCCCATCTGCAAATGAAAGTACATTCACTGAAAAGGAATTCCCTTCATATCAAAGAGGAACACTTTGTGAAGCACTCCTAACTAACAAAAGTGGCTGTGTTGTGCTGTGCCGCGTCCGAAGGTTTAAATCATCGTTAATTACTTTTGAATGCAATTGGAAGTTATTCAATGATTGATATATCAAACGACTTGGATCTTAAACGACCGTTTCAAGCCCAATTTGGACAGATCAAATCCTAATTTTTTATTTTGATTTTTTTATTTCTTTTTATATATTTCTTGCCGAAAGAACAGAACCGATGAATCTGACCACAAAAAACAAGCGCATTCAAAGTCAAATACTTGATTAAAAGCAAGCATTGTGTTGAGTTTCCCTCACTTTGCATTATTGCGACTAAGATTCTAAAATAAGTGTGTTTCATGCTTAATTGATCACATCTGAATTGCTCTTTAATTGTTCTTAATTATTGCCTATTCCTAATTAGACATCTATAATCCACAATAATATCTGTGCTAGATAGTTTATTTGTTAGAGTTAATTTTCTAAAGATGTCTGTTTAATCATCTTACGAATTGCATATTAGTGGCATACATCATCAGCTAATCCATAGTCGCAAGATTCATCCAAACCTTCTCGATATAATCCACTAATTTCCCCATGTAAAGGAATTTGATGCATAAGCATCCACAGAACGTTTAAAGTGTCCTGGAGTTATTTGGAGGCCCATTAAGTAGGGTGGCAATGGGTCGTGTCGGGTCTAGTTTCGGGTCGTGTCCAAAACCCCTAGACCCGGACCCGACCTGTTTAACTAATCGTGTCTAGACCCTAAACCCGTACCCGACCTGTTTATAAATGGGTAGATCCGATAAGACCCGTTTAACACAGGTCTATTCAGTTCACCCGATCCGACTCGACCCGACATTTCTTCATTGCCAACCAATTCAAGAAAAAAAAAACTATAGAAAACCCTATAAATTCCTTCATTGCCAACCAATTAAAAAGAAACTCTAGAAAACCCTACAAATTCCTTCACTGCCAACCAATTTAAAAAAAGCTATAGACAATCCTACAAATTCCTTCATTGCCAACCAATAAAAAAATACTATAGAAACCCTACAAATTCCTTCATTGCCAACCAATTCAAAAGATTAAAAAAAAAACATCCATATCAAAGAGGACAACAAATGTATGATTTTTGTATCACTGCCAACCAATTCCAAAAAAAAACATACAAATAACAGACTTACAGTGGACAACGAATTAAAAAAAAAAACTAGGGTTGCATATACTAGAGGGCTTGAGGAAGGATCTATGGCAGTACAACGATCATAGGTATAGGCTTTACAATCGGTGGCCTACGGGCTGCCCGGTCGGTGCTTGATCCTGTAGCTGAGTGGTCTGATTGTTGGCCGGAGAAGAAGGGCTTCGCTCAAGCAGGTATTGCTTCGCCCCTTCCAGATTTTTACGTCGGGAGGAAACGTGGTTACCCCTCGTTTTGGAAGGACTTCATATCCCTCTAAACTAGGAAAATGACATCATCAGGTGGATTCGGTTCCACCCACTTGAGGTGCAAAAGAACGGATAGCGGTGGAAATGGTTTCATTTCCACCGCTCAATTCATTTCTGCAGCTGATTTTTGTACAAAAGAAAAGTATCTAGGGGTGCGTTCTTTTCTTTTCTACCCAACTAAAAGAAATGGAAATGAATTTGGACCACAAACTTCATCTCCGCCCCCTTTCAAGTTTTGTGTACTTTTGGGAGGAGGGAAACTAAGTGAGGAAATGGATTGGTGGTGTTCTTTTTAGAAGGAAATGGAGACCAAATGCAGCACTTATGCACTGATATAAAGATGAAATGCAATACTGATGCACTGATGCAAAGATCAAATGCAGCACTGATGCAAAGATGAAATACAACACTTATGCACTGATGCAGAGATCAAATGCAACACTTATGCACTGATGCAAAGATCTAATGCCAGAAAATAATCGGAATGCAAACCCTAACAATGAAAAATTGGCCAAAATGCAAACCCTAGCCGGAGTTTTGACCAGAGTGCAAACCCTAGCATAGGATCAAACTGAAAAAACAAGATTGTTGGCTTAAAAGTTTGTCCAATCATGCCGGAAACTAAAAAGACAACCGAGCAAGCGAAAACCCACCTCGATCGCACCAAAAAAGAGGACAAATGGCCCAAACCCTAGCCGTAGAAGAAGACATCACTCACGCAGAAATAACCTTCACCGCTTTTGCCATTTCCATCGTCGATTAGAAAGAGAATTTCTTCCGAAATTTGGGAGGAAGCGAAGTATGTCCAACCGGCTGAAATGATCCACTTAGGTGGATTCATTTCCACCCAATTAAAACCCAAAAAACGGCGGCGAAGGGCGGAAACGAAACCATTCCCACCCTTCGGTTCGTTTTCGCCCTCAGTTCCCACCCAAAAAACCCCTAGAAATGTTGCCTGAAGGTATCTACGGTGTCATCTCTGCCTTGGAGTTCAAGAGTACCTAGAAGAATTTGATCGCTGAGTGTATGCGCAAAAAAAGGTACGGGTCGGCTTTATTGCACAAAACGAGATTACAATTGTGGCCGGGACCCGGGTTGCTCGGGTGTAGCGAGTCCGGGCTGCGGCGAGTTTTGATCAGGGGATTGTGGGAAAGATCTTCTGGGGGATCCCTTTGATCCGCGTCTCCACGTGGTGTTCGTGCGAGAGCTCTGAAGGGGCTGCCCAGGACAGGGGTTTTACAGGGAGAGGGTTTTGGAGAGGCTAAGGAATGTCCACCGTTGCTTTGTCCCTTCCGTGCTTCGCGCTTTCTCGGCTAGGGGGTTTTTGGCTTTGTTCCTCGGTCTTCGTGTCTTCCTCGTTCCTTGCTTGACCTTGGTGTCCTTGATCGTCGGTTCGCGGCGTCGATCGAGCTTTTGGCGTTGGCTTTGGCTTTTGCTTTTTGGCTTTGGCTTGGCTCCGGCGTGGCTCTGGCTTTTGCTTTGCTTTGGCGCTTGCACTTGGATGTAGCTGGGAGAGACTTGCGATGCTTTCGTTCTTCCGGACTTCGCGTCGTATCGGCTAGAACGTGCGGTGCTTTTGCTCGTGGCCGGCGTAGTCGCTTGGCTTTGGCACTTGCGTTGCTTTGGCGCGGGCTTTACTGGGGCTTTGCTTCGACTTCTTGCGTTGGCTTTAGCTTCAGCGTCAACTCGATCTTCTTCCTTGAACGACGTGGGCTACTTCTTTGGTGCTTCGACGGTTTGCGTGTTGACGGGACTTCTCTTCTTCTCCGGGCTTCTTTGGCGTGATCAGAGTCGAAGGATGCTTTCGAAGATGGTGGGGGTAGCACCGATCTCCGTGCGACGGTTGTGGCGTCGGCTTTTGTTGATGAAGACGACGGGGTGGCGACGCTTCAGATGATCTGTTCCAGCCTTTCTTCTTCGTGGATGGTGCAGATGTTTGTCGAAGACGACGGGGTGATGACGCTTCGCTTCTCTCCTCCGGGCTTTGGGGCTTGATCGGGATCGAGGACTTGTGGGAGACGACGGGGTAGTGCCGCTCCTCTTCTTCTCCGGGCTTTTGGGCTTGATCGGAGTCGAAGCTTGTTGGAGACGACGGGGTAGTGCCGCTCCTCTTCTTCTCCGGGCTTTTGGGCTTGATCGGAGTCGAAGCTTGTTGGAGACGACGGGGTAGTGCCGCTCCTCTTCTTCTCCGGCCTTTGCTTCTGGCGTCTTCGGAGTCGAAGGGTTCTTCTTCTCCGAGCTTTCTTCTTCGTGAACGGAGTCGAAGGGGCGATCGTCGTGCGCAAGGGCCTTCACGTTGATGAGGACTTTCAGTAAGCCGATCCCTCGGGACAGGCTTGACTGTGCCTCGTGAAGCCTTGGGTCGATGAAGAAGCGTGCTCTCTTCTGCAGAGCTCTGGCGCTTCGTCTTCAATTTCTCGACCATTTTTTCCTTCCCCCACCCCCTCTATTTATAGGCAAAGAGGTGGGGAGAGAGATATGGAAACTTTTTAATTTTAAATCTCTTTCGTATCTCTCTCATAATTACCCGGATTTTATTCATCCATTGATGAAGGGAATAACATTTAATTGTTTTCCTTTTCTGGCGGGTGCAATTATGGCTGGACTTTGCGCACGAAATCGATGGCGATCGGGCGCTTCGTCTTGTGCGTCGGATCGAGGGATCGGCGCAGATCCGCGTGTGTGCAGACGTCATACGCTACCTCCCCCCGCGCATGGCGGTATTTTTTCCTTTTCTTTCTTTTCTTTCCTTTTCTTTTCTTTCCTTTTCTTTTCTTTCCTTTCCTTTTCTTTCCTTTTCTTTTCTTTCCTTTCTTTTCTTTCCTTTTTCTTTTCTTTCTTTTTTCTTCCCTTTCCTTGCAGGGCCGGCCGGCCCCCCATGGGGTTCGGGTCCTACTAGGGCCGGCCCCATGTGGCTCGGGTCCTAGTAGGGGCCGGCCCCATGGGGTTCGGACCCTAGTAGGGGCCGGCCCCCCTTGACGCATGGGGTCCGGGTCCGCATCGGCGCGCGCGAGTCGGGTTTGAATCCATGTCGGTGCGCGCGAGTTGGGTCCGTGTGTCGGGTTTGCATCCGCGTTGGCACACGTGAGTCGGGTTCGGGTCCGACGAAATTCGTGTGTCTACAAATGCCCCCTCAAGGACGGGTGCGTCGGTGAGAGCGTGTCGGGTTTGGACACGTAGGAATCGTAGAGCGCTTGTCCTTGATTCCTTTTGTGGGCGGGGTTGGAGGTCTATTTAAGGACCCCTACCCCTTCTTCCGTCATTGCGTTTCTCTGCGAAGGTTCCGCCGGCTTCTGAAGATCTGAAGAGAGCTGCCTGGGGTTGCACGAAACTTGCTCCGTCTTCCCGGTGTCGCCTTTTTCGTCGGTCTTGTGCTTCTGCGCGACGGTTCTGCCGGCTTCTGAAGACCGCCGTCGGAAGAGAGCTGCCTGGGGTTGCACGCGACTTGCTCCGTCTTCCCGGTGTCGCCTCTTTCGTCGGCGGCGATGGTGCGCGATTTCGCGGTCGTTGCGAAGGCGGGTTCGAAGCGACGATGCGACGAGGCTCGAGGCGGGGAGGATGGAGGAGCGCGGCTGAGGTGCGGGTCGCCTTCGCCGCCTCTCTCTTCCTCCTTCTTCTTCTTCTTCTTCTTTTCTTTTTCTTTTCTTTTCCTTTTTTTTTTTTTTTTTTTTTTTTTTTTTTTTCTTTTTCTTTTCTTTTTCTTCCTTCTTCTTCTTCGGTTCGGTTCCGGGCTGCATGGGCAGCAGCGGCAGCGGCGGCGCGCGGGGCTGCAGCATGCGGGGCGGCGCGCGGGGCGGCGCGCGGGGCGGCGTGCGGGGCTGCAGCACGCGGGGCGGCGCGCGGGACTGCAGCACGCGGGGCCGGCCGTGTCGGGTTCGGGGCCGAGAAGGGCGGCGGCCGGGCCGGCGTGGGGGCCGGCCGTGTCGGGTTCGGGGCCGAGAAGGGCGGCGGCCGGGCCGGGTTTGAGGCCGAGAAGGGCGGCGGCCGGGTCGCAGGCAAAGAAGAAGGAGGAGAAGGGGGGTGCGGGTCCCCCCCTCCCTCTTTGCTGTTGGCCCTCAATTGGAAGGGGCGGTGGTCCCCCCTTCCCTCTTTGCTGTTGGCCTTCAATTGGAAGGGGGCGGTGGTCCCCCCCTTTCTTCCGTTTTTTTTTTTTTTTTTTTTTTTTTTTTTTTTTTTTTTTTTTTGCGCTTGTCTTGACTTGCCTCCTTTCATGGTCCTCCAGGGCCCGCGTCTTCGAGAGTTTGACTTCCTTGGGCTGGATAGACGAGGATTTCTTCGACGGGAGGAGATGCCTTTGCTTTCCTTTCACTCGTGTGCGCCGTCACCGCAGCTCAAGGCGGGAAGACCTTCTGTCGTTGCTCCGTGTCTTTGTGCACGAGCGCATCACGGAAGATGGAGTCGCGGATGCGACTTGCGGGATGCTGAAATTAAGCGAGAAGATCCACACTGACGAAGGGATCTCCATGAAGCTTCTGCGGCCGAGTTTGAGTCTTCCGTTCCATCATTGCGGTGAAGAGTTCGTGCCTACGCCAGTTGTTGCCTCGAAGATATGTGCTAGGCTGACCCGATGGGGCCCCGATTCTTGGCCTCGGGGCGACGTCCAGTACCTTTGCGGCTTTCGCGAGTGGATGGACGAGCTCTACGAGGTCTTTGGCGCGGAACCTGAGATGAACTTATTGGCCAAATTTCTAGCGCCGGCTCGTCGGGAGTACAGTCGTCCTGAGGGGATGTACCGTGCGCTTTGTGAGCTTTGGTGTCCGGAGACTAACACCTTCCTTACTGGGGCGACATTAACCTGGACGACATCGATGTCGATGCCTTGTCTTTTGGCGAGGAGGCTGAAGTCTCGAGCGTCGACAAGCGGCGTTCCCCGATGACTGTGCCCTCGTGTCCTTTGGTGGAGACGGTTGTTGCAGCGGTAGCGGCGGTTTCCCCAGTTCCGCCACCCTTGTTGGCGCAGGCGGCTCCTGTTGCGGCTGCAGCGGCAGCGGAGGTTCCTCCGGTTCCACCGCCCTTGTTGGCGCAGGCGGCTCCTGTGGCAGCTGCAGCGGCAGGGAGGGTCTTGCCTACCTACTCCGAGGCGCCTCGCCCGGATTTGAGGCCAAGGAGCAAAGTCTCAGAGTTTCTTCTTGCGAGCTGTCGGCAGTACATCAAGTCGACGTTGGAGCCTTTCCGTACTGCCGGCCTTGGCGCCCTCCAGGACTGGTGGTCGACGGACGGTGCAGAGTTTTGCTCGAGCCTGGCAGAGTTCAAAGTTGACAGCTCCCTTTTCGCCACTCAGATGGACCAGCTTGTGACCGAGAGCGAGGCTTATCGATCCCGGCGGGCTTTGCTGGAGGGGAGCTCCCCTTCTGAGCTGGAGGCCGCTGAGGCGAGTCTAAGTCAGTCCGGGCATCAACTTGCGGAGGCTACGTCCAGCCTGTCGAAGGCCCAGAGGAAGGTGGAATCTGCGCGCGCCTCACTTCGGAAGGCGGAGTCCCGTTTGGAGCGGGCTGAGGCTGCGGAGAGCACTTTGAAGGCGAGTCATCTGAGGCAGCAGTCGGACTTGGCAACCCGTCGCGAGCTTCTGGTCGCTCGTCCCGTGGAGCTTCAGAGAGTGGAGGCAACTAGGGAGGAGCTGCTGCGTCGTCTTCGAGCTCTGGACACCTTCTTTTAGTTATTCCTTGTTCCATTGTGGCTTCCTTTTCGGGACTCATGCCATGTACTGTCTTCGCTTTATTAATAATATCACTTTGTTTCGCCACATCCTTTTCATGGAATTTTGTTGTCTTTTTCTTTTGGTCGGACTGAACCTGAAGTAACTTCTCAGGCTGCCTACGTACCCCCCTAGGGGGGATCAAGTCGCACGTAGTTCATTTTTTTTTTTTTTTTTTTTTTTTTTTTTTTTTTTTTTTTTTTGAACAAGGGGTGTGGCCTTGCTTTAGGCATAGTACCTTTTGAGGTACTTGCCGTTGATAGGGCCGAGTGTCAGCCCTTCTGGCGTGGTGAGGAGATAAGCGCCGTTGGAGTAGACTTCCTTGACGGAATGCGGGCCATCCCATTTGGCATCAAATTTCTTCCCTCCTCGATGCGAGAGAATGATGGGGCGTTTGACCGCCAGCACCAGTTCCCCTATCTGGAATGATCGAGGACGAATCTTCTTGTTGAAGGCGCGAGAGAGCCTGGCCTGATAACACTCCAGACGCTGTTGAGCTTCGAGGCGTCTTTCATCCAGTGCTTCCAATTCTGCTAGGCGGAGCTGGGCGTTGTCATCGCTGGTGAGGCCTTCCTGGACTGCTATCCTGAGTGACGGGATCTGGAGTTCGAGCGGAAGAACGGCTTCCACGCCATAGACGAGGGAATACGGCGTTGCTTGTGTCGGCGTGCGGAAGGATGTTCGGTAAGCCCATAGTGCTTCGCCCATGCGTTCGTGCCAATCTTTCTTTGTCTTCGAGACGGTTTTCTCCAGCAGCTTGCACAGAGTTTTGTTGAAGGCTTCTGCTAGACCGTTGGCTGGAGCGTTGTACATTGTCGAACAATTCTGCTTAATGTTGTACAATGCGCAGAACTGGCTGACGGCAGCATTCTTGAACTGCTTCCCGTTATCTGTTACGATGTAGCGGGGGACTCCATAGCGGAAGATGATGTCGTTCTGGATAAAGCTGATGACGGAGTACTTTGTAACTTCCCTCAACGGTATCGCTTCAGCCCACTTAGAGAAGTAGTCCGTTGCCGCCAAGATGTAGAGATGTTGCTTGGATGATTTGGGCAGAGGACCGACGATGTCAAGACCCCATCCGTCGAAGGGCCAAGACGCGATTGTTGGGTGTAAAGGCTCCGGAGGTTGACGAATGTAGTCCCCGTGCATTTGGCAAGCTTGACATCTTCTCGCGTACTCCAAGCTGTCCTTGATCATGGTAGGCCAGTAGTATCCCATCCTTCTGACGCGGAAGTGAAGCTTCGGACCGGACTGGTGTGATCCACAGATTCCAGCGTGTACTTCTTCGAGTGCGGCTTCCGCTTCCTCTTTTGCGAGGCACCTCAGGAGTGTGCCGTCATAGCTTCGTCGGTACAGTTCGCCGTTGAAGTGGTAGAACCTTAGAGATCGTCGACGGATGTCACTTTTGCGCTTCGGATCTTCGGGGAGTTTACCATGAACAAGGTACTCCACCAACGGTTGCCTCCAGTCTTGTTCTTTAATCTCGAGGACATGCACCGCGTTGGTTTGAACTGGTACCTCGGGCGGACCCTCTTTTTCGATGACCACGAATCTCCTGCAGACGGGGACGACGAGTGAACGCTCATCTGGGAACGGGAGTGTAGCCGCCAGATTTGCGAGTGCGTCAGCCTGCTGGTTGAGGTTTCTGGAAACGTGTTGGATGGAAACAGCCTTGAGTTTTTCGAGGAGCTTTACGGCTCGCGCATGCAACGGTACCAGGTCTTCTTTATTGACTTCGTATGCCCCCAGGACTTGCTGGATCACGAGTTGAGAATCGCCAAAGATCTCTAGTCCTTGAAGGTTCATTTCGTCGGCCAGTTCGAGACCAATGAGTAGGGCTTGATATTCTGCCACGTTGGAACATGCTTCCGAGAGCAGGAACGAGAAGGGGAGTATTTCGTTGTCCGGAGTGACAAAGATGACTCCGGCTCCCGCTATGTCTTGCCTAGCTGCGCCGTCGAAGAACATTTTCCAGGATGGGGCGATGTCAACAGAGAATACTTCTTCATCTGGGAGATCTTCTGATAACTCCCATTCTGCCGGGAGAGGATATTCTGCGAGGAAGTCCGCGAGGGCCTGTCCTTTAACCGCTTTCTGTGGCACGAAGGTGATGTCGAATTCAAGTAGCAGCAGGGCCCACTTGGCTAGGCGTCCGGAAAGCACTGGTCTCGACATGATATATTTGAGTGGGTCAGCCTTCGAGACGAGTCTGATGGTGTGAGCAAGCATGTAGTGTCGCAGCTTTTTCGTGGCGAAGATGAGCGCTAAGCAGACCTTCTCGATTGGGGAGTAATTCAGCTCTGCGCCGACGAGAGTGCGACTTAAGTAGTAGCAAGCTGTCTCTACGCCAAGTTCATTGTTCTGGGCCAGGAGTGCCCCCAAGGATTGTTCCTGGGCGGCGATGTAGAGGATGAGAGGCCTTCCTTGAACCGGTGCTGATAGGACTGGCGGCTTCAGTAGATATGCTTTGATGTTTTGGAGTGCTTCTTGGCACGCTTCATCCCATGTGAACGGCGCTCCTTTCTTCATGAGGCGACTAAAAGGGTGGCACTTTCCAGCCAGGTTGGCGATGAATCTCCGGATATACGCCAAGTGTCCCTGGAGGCCTCTGAGGTCTCGCACTGTCTTTGGTACGGGCATGTTGACGATAGCATCAATTTTGGATTGATCTATCTCAATGCCACGATGTCGGACGACGAAGCCGAGGAATTTGCCCGAGGAGACTCCGAACGCGCACTTGAGCGGATTCATGCGGAGTTGGTACCTTCGAAGTCGTCTGAAGATTAGCTCAAGATCTTGTAGATGTGCCGATTTCTTCTTGGATTTCACCACGAGGTCGTCGACATAACACTCCACGTTTTGATGAAGAATGTCGTCAAAGATCTTCTGCATAGCTCGCTGGTAGGTGGCTCCCGCGTTCTTCAAGCCGAACGGCATTACCTTGTAGCAGTAGATTCCTTTCGGTGTGCGGAACGCCGTGAGCTCCTCGTCCTTGGGTGCCATCCGAATCTGGTTGTAGCCCGATGATCCATCCATGAAAGTGAGCACCTCGTGACCAGTCGTCGCATCAACCATTAGCTCCGTGATTGGCAAGGGGAAGTCGTCCTTTGGACATGCGTTATTCAAGTCTCTGAAGTCCACGCACACTCGGATTTGGCCGTTCTTCTTTTTGACGGGGACGATGCTAGAGATCCATGTCGGGTACTTGACCTCTCGAATGAAGCCGGCTTCGATCAATTTGTTGACTTCGCCTTCTATTTGGGGTACCAGTTCTGGCCGGTAGCGTCTTTGTCCTTGCTTGATAGCGCTGGCTCCGTGTTTGACGCTGAGCTGGTGCACTGCGATTTTTGGATCGAGGCCCGGCATCTCCTTGTAGGACCATGCGAAGACGTCTCTGTACTCTCTAAGCAGTTTGGTGTATGCTGCTTCCTCCTCAGGGGTCAAGAGTGTGCTGACGAATGTAGGCCGAGGCTCCGTCTCCGTGCCCAAGTTGATTTCCTTCAAGTCATCAACGGTGGACTGCCCCCCTTCTTCGAGGACTGGCGGGGCGTCGGGCAACTCGTCGTCCGAAGTAGAAGTGTCACCGTTGCCGGGATCCGTAATGGAGATATGATGGACGGCAGCCATGGGTGGGTGGGTGGGTGTTGAGACGAAGTCCTCGATAGGCATTTCCAGGCGATCGAACACTGACTTCTTCTTTGAATGTTTGACTGGCCCGAGCCTCTCGAACACGGATGTGCGTTTTTGATTCGACCAGTCTTTACCGCCTCTGGTTTGCTTCCGGAACAAGGCTTGGCATCGAGCCCGTCGTCGTCTTCTCCTGCTGTCTGGATGGCTGAGGTAGGTAGAGAGTGCATCGGAGATTGTCGATCCTTCAGCTGCTTCATCTACTATCCTCGCCTCGATGTAGTTCGAGGTGAAGGTCTTCTTTGCTGCTGTTCTGATGACCAACGGAGCTTGACTGGAGCCGATGCCTCGACGGTTCGGGGGAATTTGCTCTCCGTTTTGAAATAGCCGAGCTTGAGTTCTTGTCATCCCATGCGGAGTTGCTGCTGGTGGGAGTGTGCCCATGGCGCTTTCCTCGTTATAGCCAGCTCTAAACAGCAATTTGGCAGCATTTTGCCCCCAACTCCCTTCCGGTTTGAATCCGAGTTGCTCGAGGTCTGCTGATTCGACAGGTTCGCTCGGGTTCGGAGCTTGGGTCAGACTAGGTAGTGGCACCGTCATTTCTTGCAAAGTGATGACATTGGCCTGAGATAACGTTGGGGCCAGCTTCCTTGTCGGAGTAGAAGGCGATCGCTCGGATTTGCGGAGCCACTGAGGCGCGAGACGCAAGACAGGCGCCGTTTGGATTGGCAACGGGGTATGTTGCATTGCTCTTGGCTCGAAGCTGATGCGCATCCTTTGTCCAGGTTTCGGCGTTCCTTGGACCTTGGGTCTCGCCTCGTCAGAAGGTGGCACTGGATTCCCGGGAAGAGGAGTCTTTTCCTTATTTACTTCTTCAATCTTTTGAGCTCGAGGGGTTTTAGCCGGCAGAACTTCCGCGACCAGGCCCTTTGCTTGGTAGAATTTAGCGTCGGCCAGGTGTGCCTCGGCCTCGTTGAATGGCTTGTCGTCCGCAACTATGCACCTCTCCACGCCTTCTTCGTAGTACTTGAGGCATTGATGCCAGGTGGATACTATGATGCCGTTCTCGTGCAGCCATGGTCTTCCTAGCAGGAGACGATATGATGTCCGGCAGTCGATGATGTGGAAGAGGACCGTCGTATCTAGTGGGCCGATGGAAAGCTTCAGACGAATGATTCCAACGGTGGACTGTCCGCCTTGGTTGAAGCCTTGAATGACCAACTGACTTGGTGAGAGCTGGTCGTTGGTAATGCCGAGTTGACGCATTGTCTGGATGGGCATGATATTGACGGCGGAGCCACAGTCCAACAGGATTCGGTTCACTGGCTTCTCCTTGATGTATCCCGAAACGTAGAGAGGCCGGTTGTGCAATCGCGTCCCGAGTTGCAGGTCCTCGTCTGAAAAGGTTATCGTTGCATCACACGAGGCTACAGCTCTGCCCTTCTGGTCATCCTTCCTTTTTCTCTTGTAGCTATCTGGATCGGCCAAGGCCGCCGCCATTGCCAGGCGAGCCTTCTTCGGAAGATGCAAAGCCTCTACGAGCGGCATGTGCAAGATTGCTTCGTCGTGAGCGGCGGTGCCCCCATCGTTGGAGTCGTCCCCCTCATCGGCGGAGTCGCCTTCTTCAGAAGTTTCGCTTTCATTATTTCCTTCCGACGCCTCATGGACTTCGACCATGCAACAAGATACCTTGATGTGTTGGTCCGCTGGGAGGAAGTGATCCGGGAAGAACTCTTGCAAAGTTGTCGGCTCTGGAAGACTCTGCTGAAGGATATCGTCTCGGCTCGCTGGCGGTACTTTGAACGCCTTCCTTCCTGGAGTCTTGCTTTTCTTCTTGTAGGTCTTCCGCTTGGTGAATCCCCTCATCACACGGTCTTGCTTGAGCTTCTTTTCTTGCCAAGGCTTTCGCCGCCGCGGTAGCATGACCCATGCTTCTTCGTCGGTGGATTCCCCTTCGCTAGGATGATGGTCGACAGCAGCAACTGGTTTCTTTGATGACACTTGTTCTTCTGGAGGCTCTACTGGCTCGACTTCCGATCCCCAGCCGGTGGGCTTGATTTCGTTGATTGGAACGGATGGAGGCCTTGAGTAGAGGACGTAATAATCGAACTTCCCCGAAGGCTGGCCCAGCAGACCGACTTCCGGATCTCCCTGCTCGTATCTTTCTCGAAGAGCGCGTTGGGACATAGCTTGACTGGAAGGGACTTGCTCTTCTCGAGGTTCCACTGGCTCTTCTCCCGATCCCCAGCCGGTGGGCTTGATTTCTTCGATTGGAACGGATGGGGGCCTTGAGTAGAGGACGTAATAGTCAAACTTCCCCGACGGCTGGCCCAGCAGACCGACTTCTGGGTCTCCTTGCTCGTATCTCCTTTGGAGCGCTCGTTGGGATGCAGTATTGCCTGGAAGAGGTGCTGGCGCGAGCAATGATTGCCCCCAGGGCAGCAGTGTTTCTTCCTCGGAGAACGCAGGAGTACGTTGACGTCGCTTCGAGATTTTCGGCTGGGACGTTGACTTAGCTATTGGAGCTTGACGGTTGATGCGCAATTTGGGCATGCTTCGCCGAGCAGCAACTAGTATCGGCGAGAAGGAGCCGAAGGTGATGGACGTCATGTTGGCCGTAGCAACCTCCCCGGAGTCGATCTCTATCTTCCCTTGTTTAGCGAGCGCCATGATTCTTTCCTTGAAGACGAAGCACCTTTCGATGGGATGACTTACCACCCGGTGGTATTTGCAGAAGAGAGGGTCGTCGACACGATGCATCTGCTCGGGCCTCTTCGAAGGAGGTAGCTCTATCATCTTCTCTTGCAGCAGTTGGTCGAACATGGAGGAGACTTCCGAGTCTGGGAAGGGGTACTCCTTGGCTTCGAGCTCCTCGAGAGTCATCCTTTGTCTTAGCGGCGGAGGCGGTGGTATGGCGACTCCCTTCTTCTGATCTGGCTTGCCACCGATCTTGAGCGGCTTGGAGGTCGAAGCGACGTCAGCAACATTGACTTGTTTCAGTTTCGTTGCCGGTGGCTTGTCCTTCTTCTCTATCTTCAAGAAGTCCTTGTTCTTCAAGTCCCCGCGGTTTGCTAGGCTGAGTTCCATGTCATGAGCCCGAGTCGCGAGTTCTTCGAAAGACCGAGGCTTGATACCCTTGAGGATGTAGAGCAGACCCCAGTGCATGCCTTGGGTGCACATCTCGATAGCCGAGTCTTCAGACAAGCGGTCTCGTGAATTCAGCGCGAGGTTTCTCCACCTGTCGATGTAGTCGATCACTGGCTCGTCTTTCCTTTGCTTGACAGCGGTGAGTTCGATCATACTGACTGTGCGTCTGGTGCTGTAGAAGCGATTGAGGAACTCCCTCTCCATCTGATCCCAGCTGTCAATGGTTCCTGCAGGAAGATCAACGTACCAGTCGAACGCGTTGCCTTTGAGGGTGCGGACGAATTGCTTCACCATCTCGTCGCCATATGTGCCGGCATTATTGCAGGTCTCGATGAAGTGGGCAACGTGCTGTCTCGGATTTCCCTTTCCGTCGAAGTGCTGAAACTTTGGCGGCTGGAATCCGACTGGGAAGCGTAACTGCTGGATCCTCGTAGTGTAGGGCTTCGAGTATGCCGCCGTGATCGGAGGAAGGCCACTGCCGTGAGAGCGCATCATGTCGGCTATCAACGCTTGGACTTGCTGAGCGTTCATCGTTGCCGTTGCTGGAGGTTGAGTGGCCGCCGAGGCTGGCGTTGGGGAGACGACTTCCAATGGGACGGGAGCCGAGGAGAGCGCTGGAGTAACTGCTTGAATCGTCGGAGCAACCTCTGCAGGAGCGGGAGTTGAAGACGGAACTGGAGCGGCTACTGGAGAAGCGACGGGTTGGCCGACTGCTGCAGCGTCCTTTGCGCTTAGCTTTTGGAGCAGAGTGTTGATGTGACGATCCTTCTCCTCCATCAGCCGAGTAATTTGCGCCATATGCTCGCTCATCTGCATGACTTGGAGCTGAAGAGCGGACGGAGGGTGGTGACGGAGAACGTCTCGGTGTTGCATGTTCGCATCCTCGCCGTCATCATCGGAGACGTAGTTACGCCGACTTGCTTCTGGTTGATGATTGATGTTTGCCCCCTGCAGAGGAGGTGTAGCGTCTGCTGGAGAACCCGAACGGGTTCGGGGTTGGGGCTGGTCCTCCCCAAACTTCTGGACATGGGCTCCAGGATCGAGGCTCGTTTCTTCATGCACCAGGGCCTCGTCGGCGCTTTGGCGAGCATCTTCGATAGTAGCTTCTGGCACGAAGATGTCCGCAAGAGTCCGTGTACGCCGAGTGTAGACGCGCACCATTGGAGGAGCATCACCCTCCGGATTTACTGGATCACCGTGGCGGAGTAGAGGAGACTCGGCGATTGGTGAGAGGCTTGGAGCAAACGCATCGTTGTTTGTTCCGGCCATCGCGAACTTCAAGCAGCTTCTTCAACCGTACGGGTGAAAGGAGAAGAGGTCCCACCGGGCGTGCCAGAAATCTGTATGCGCAAAAAAAGGTACGGGTCGGCTTTATTGCACAAAACGAGATTACAATTGTGGCCGGGACCCGGGTTGCTCGGGTGTAGCGAGTCCGGGCTGCGGCGAGTTTTGATCAGGGGATTGTGGGAAAGATCTTCTGGGGGATCCCTTTGATCCGCGTCTCCACGTGGTGTTCGTGCGAGAGCTCTGAAGGGGCTGCCCAGGACAGGGGTTTTACAGGGAGAGGGTTTTGGAGAGGCTAAGGAATGTCCACCGTTGCTTTGTCCCTTCCGTGCTTCGCGCTTTCTCGGCTAGGGGGTTTTTGGCTTTGTTCCTCGGTCTTCGTGTCTTCCTCGTTCCTTGCTTGACCTTGGTGTCCTTGATCGTCGGTTCGCGGCGTCGATCGAGCTTTTGGCGTTGGCTTTGGCTTTTGCTTTTTGGCTTTGGCTTGGCTCCGGCGTGGCTCTGGCTTTTGCTTTGCTTTGGCGCTTGCACTTGGATGTAGCTGGGAGAGACTTGCGATGCTTTCGTTCTTCCGGACTTCGCGTCGTATCGGCTAGAACGTGCGGTGCTTTTGCTCGTGGCCGGCGTAGTCGCTTGGCTTTGGCACTTGCGTTGCTTTGGCGCGGGCTTTACTGGGGCTTTGCTTCGACTTCTTGCGTTGGCTTTAGCTTCAGCGTCAACTCGATCTTCTTCCTTGAACGACGTGGGCTACTTCTTTGGTGCTTCGACGGTTTGCGTGTTGACGGGACTTCTCTTCTTCTCCGGGCTTCTTTGGCGTGATCAGAGTCGAAGGATGCTTTCGAAGATGGTGGGGGTAGCACCGATCTCCGTGCGACGGTTGTGGCGTCGGCTTTTGTTGATGAAGACGACGGGGTGGCGACGCTTCAGATGATCTGTTCCAGCCTTTCTTCTTCGTGGATGGTGCAGATGTTTGTCGAAGACGACGGGGTGATGACGCTTCGCTTCTCTCCTCCGGGCTTTGGGGCTTGATCGGGATCGAGGACTTGTGGGAGACGACGGGGTAGTGCCGCTCCTCTTCTTCTCCGGGCTTTTGGGCTTGATCGGAGTCGAAGCTTGTTGGAGACGACGGGGTAGTGCCGCTCCTCTTCTTCTCCGGGCTTTTGGGCTTGATCGGAGTCGAAGCTTGTTGGAGACGACGGGGTAGTGCCGCTCCTCTTCTTCTCCGGCCTTTGCTTCTGGCGTCTTCGGAGTCGAAGGGTTCTTCTTCTCCGAGCTTTCTTCTTCGTGAACGGAGTCGAAGGGGCGATCGTCGTGCGCAAGGGCCTTCACGTTGATGAGGACTTTCAGTAAGCCGATCCCTCGGGACAGGCTTGACTGTGCCTCGTGAAGCCTTGGGTCGATGAAGAAGCGTGCTCTCTTCTGCAGAGCTCTGGCGCTTCGTCTTCAATTTCTCGACCATTTTTTCCTTCCCCCACCCCCTCTATTTATAGGCAAAGAGGTGGGGAGAGAGATATGGAAACTTTTTAATTTTAAATCTCTTTCGTATCTCTCTCATAATTACCCGGATTTTATTCATCCATTGATGAAGGGAATAACATTTAATTGTTTTCCTTTTCTGGCGGGTGCAATTATGGCTGGACTTTGCGCACGAAATCGATGGCGATCGGGCGCTTCGTCTTGTGCGTCGGATCGAGGGATCGGCGCAGATCCGCGTGTGTGCAGACGTCATACGCTACCTCCCCCCGCGCATGGCGGTATTTTTTCCTTTTCTTTCTTTTCTTTCCTTTTCTTTTCTTTCCTTTTCTTTTCTTTCCTTTCCTTTTCTTTCCTTTTCTTTTCTTTCCTTTCTTTTCTTTCCTTTTTCTTTTCTTTCTTTTTTCTTCCCTTTCCTTGCAGGGCCGGCCGGCCCCCCATGGGGTTCGGGTCCTACTAGGGCCGGCCCCATGTGGCTCGGGTCCTAGTAGGGGCCGGCCCCATGGGGTTCGGACCCTAGTAGGGGCCGGCCCCCCTTGACGCATGGGGTCCGGGTCCGCATCGGCGCGCGCGAGTCGGGTTTGAATCCATGTCGGTGCGCGCGAGTTGGGTCCGTGTGTCGGGTTTGCATCCGCGTTGGCACACGTGAGTCGGGTTCGGGTCCGACGAAATTCGTGTGTCTACACTGAGAAACAATGAAATTTATTATTTATTATATACATCTCCAACTCTTGTCAGAATTAAAAGCATTCTACCTCCAAGGTGCAGAAAAATTTATGCTCAAACCAGATTCCTCATGGGTTAAAATCCCAATAATCCAAAGGAAACGAGAAGGGAATACAAATGCCTCACAATCATTCAAATTTCATGCAAAAAAGAAAAAAAATTAAGAAAAAAATGTCCCGATTGAGCAGCTACCCCCCAAACAATACAAAACGCGTAAATATACAACCAGAGGGCAGAAAGTCCTGACCTTTTTCGGGACTCTCTGCTTCACAAGGCGAAACCCTTGAGGTAGCTCGGATCCTTCTTCGCCCGCTCCTGGAACTTCTTGAACCACCGGTCGAGTATGTCCATCGGGACGATGAGGCGGCTGCCGTCGACCCCGCAGAAGGACTGCATGTAGTTGAAGAGGTTCTCGCCGACCCGGAGCGCAAGGCGCTCGATGCGCCGCTCCGCCCCGGCGTCGACCACTGGCGGCAGCGCCGCCAGGTCCTCGACCGAGATCCCGATCTTGGAGGAGGCGGCGTCGGTGAGCGCGACCTGCAGCAGCGCGTCCGCGGCCTCGGCGGGGTCGGGCCAGGGGAGGGCGAGGACGGCGGAGGGCCGGGCGGCGTGGACGGCGCCGCAGAAGACGAAGGTTCGGCCGGGGGCCTGGACGTAGACGGCGAGGGCCTTGCCGGCCGGGAGGGCGAGGCCGTTGAGGAGGAAGATGCACATCTCCTTCACGTCGTGGTAGGCTTCGCCTGCGGAGGAGATTAATAGGTTAGACCGGCGGGAGGGGTAGAGAGAGAGAGAGAGGGGAGTGGTGTTGTGGGGCGGTGAGGTTACCGACGAAGGTGTTCATGTCGAGGACCCAGTGGAGGGGGTCGATCTGGGCGAAGGCGGACATGTCCATGGGGAAGCTGCGGTCAGGGAACACCACACCGAACATGATGGGCTGCTTTTCCTTCGGCCACCGCTGCGTTGCCCCTCGGCCGATTATGTGTTACATGGGAGAGGGGATCCGAAGTTTCCAGTAAGGTTTTGAGGGTTCTGGAAGATTGAAGGGGGGCTTGGAATGAATGAAATAAAATAAAAAATAAAAAATCTGTGTATAACCCTAGCATGAGTGACCTCCCAATAGGAATACGCCACGTGTTTAAATTTGCTTCTAAATCTGAAACTATGATAAGTTTGAACATGTGGTGCACTCGTATTGGATGTCATGTCAACAGATCTTTTTCTTAGAAGAAACGCCATGCTTTTTATCTGCACCCACCGATTTAAGCTCGGCATCAAGATACTATTAGCTCACCGCTTATTATATGGATATGTGATGCACCCTCCAGAACTCCCAAAATGCCATCATCCCTAACCTCTGACAATCCGACCCTGCATCCATCCCCCTTCACCGTCATCCCCATCCCGCAGCCCCCTTTTTTGACGCGGCCCCTAGTCTATTATGCCACCATCCTTCCTCTTCCCCCCCTCCCTCCCTTTTTCTCCTTTTCCGTGTCGAAAATCTAACCACCTGAAAAATGTGTCAAATGGCTACCTACCAACAGTGTTAGCAGGGTAGCTACCAATTTCACAAGAAATTGTAAATGTAGAAAATATCTTATAGCTTTTAGAATATATGTATGTAGAAAGGTATTTTGCCTAGATTTTTTTTAGGAAGTTGATGTATTATAGAGTTTTCTTCTAGGCCTATAAATGGCCATGTACATATGACGTTTCATTCAAGTGAGATCAATTCAAGTCAAGTTCTTTCTTCTACTTCTCCTTTGCTTGTTTCGCCCTTCCCATTGCTCTAGTTGCATTATTGATCTTCTACATCGGTTAAGGATCTTGGGCTAGTGAGAACACTTTGTCTACTATTTGAGAAGTGGATTGTCCGGTAATAGGATATCCATTTCTTCACAGCTTTCACTCTAGCATTTTTTCTTTTCCAAGGGTATTGTCTTCACATATTTTCTTTAAATAACAATTGGTCATTAATAGCATATTTATCCTAGTCATTTATGTGGATTAGTCAAAAAAACTAGCTTATATTTGCTCCTATTTTAGTTCTCTCTCGAACTGCTAGATACATTCAGTGTCAGTAAGGGTTCTCTGGAACTCTTTGTTATTGTTGAACGTATACTTCATAAAAGATTTTGTTCTATCATGGAGGAGGATTTGCGATCATCCCATCCACAAAAACATTATTTAAGCACGAATATAACACACTTTAAAGAAAGCATATTTGATACGTGGCTCAAAGCCTCAAGCGAACCAAGAGAACCCATCGTCCCACAAAAGAAGAAGAAGAAAAGCAACTTCCCCATCGTTGGTCCTGGGACCCCCAACCTTCCTTTACAACCTTGAACCAATAGATCTCCTCTCCACCCATCTTTTGTTGACCCTATAACCATCAAGGTCCCGACCATTGATCACCCTCTGACTCCCATCCACTATTTGCACAGTGAGAGGTCACAATCTGAGCAACACCACCTCCTTTTGAGCCTATCCGATTGACGCTCATCTCCTCCCCATTTGAGGACAAAATTGTAAACATCACATTCCCATGTTTGCCAAAACCTCCTACCAACATGGGAATTAGAATCCCAACACTCCAACCACCCCGTTCGAAATCTCCAACCAATCATGGGAAGGGGAGCCCCATTCCTAGGTTTGTCATTCCCTAAAAAGGGGAATCTCATTCCTAGGTTTGCCAAACCACGAACTAAACAAGCCCTAAAGGCACTAGCCCCTATTTTTGTCGATATTGTAGTTATAATAGTAGCAAATGACTGTTCATTGTAAGTTACATTTTCAATGACCAAAATAATAATATGCTCATAAGAAATTTGTAGAAAGCATAACAGAACTTGTAAATACAATGTTCTATCAAACCAAAAATTTCTAATATCTAATAAGTATATAGCAGAATTGCAACTCGTATTAAACTCTCAAATTCTTGAATCTAGATTGCCCTAACCTGAACACAACATATGTCGATTAGTAAGAAAATTGCAACTTTGACGGGATTATGTCCATACAATTATGAATGAAAAGTATAATATGATTCTCCGCGGCTCAAAACTTTGAAATTATCAAACTTTTTAGCCCAAGTGGCATAAGATCAAATGATCTTTGAACTCGAAATAAATTTAAGTATGGAAGTGTGGTTGCTTCTTTACAAATATAAGCCAATTCTCTAGAGTGCTTACAAAATTGAGGATAGTTCATGGCTGTAAAGAACACACAAGGGACTCTATGATGAATGATTTGAGGGTATGAGTGAGACATGTCGACTAAATTTACATTAAAAGCTGAATAGTACAAGATGTAAGCTCACTGTCAACTTGTAAATCCTACAGGTTTACACTAAGCAAAAATTCAAGTCAAAAGATACCTCTCATTAAGTACTCCAAACAACTTCTTTTGATTGATGTTTAATATTTTCATTCTTCTAGGAGATTGTTATACAAACTTGTATTTTTATTTTGAGAATGAAAACTTGGGTTTTGATCGAGTTTAGTCCCATATTGCTTAGAGGGAGAACTTGTGTTGCATATTTAATAGAACTTCCCCCATAGGACCTTGCAGCTTCACAAAATCCATGTTCTATCCCACCACACACACGTGCGCAGGCACCGAACTAGGCATGGCTGGTTGAGAATGAGCACGGGTCGTGAGTTGCGTAGACTTTAATGGGCTTGGGCTTTGGGAACCTTTTCGAGCCTTATATTTTTTTCTCACTTTTATTTCCCGTGCAAATGAGTTATTATGGCCGTTATTGAACGTTGCAGGATATTTGTAACGTGTGACATATGTCATTAACCCTTGCGAGTTAATGCATATGTTACTGAATATTGCAGGAGGGTTGTAATGTGTAATGTCCGCTTTAACTTAATGCATTACTTTCACTCGTAGCCGTTGGTGGAGGACACGGTCTCAGTATACCACACAAAACACACTAAAAAGGATTTCTGGCTAATCCCACACGAGGACGTTTGGGTCTTAAGGGGGTGGATTGTGATGACCAAGATTCAAGAGTCAATAACCAAGACTCCTGAGGCGGGGAAAGATAAGATGGATAAGATGAGGTGACGTCCAAATCCATCAATTAGTCCCACATCATCTGGGGAGAAAAAGAGATGGACTACATATATAACTTTCCAACCTTAACATTCAAGACATGCTTTAAATTCATGCGCCTTCGGGCAAAGCACACAATATCTTACAAGTTGGGACGGGATGTTACAATCTTTGTCATCGCTCCTCTCTTGCATAAACGTTCATCCGCTAGTACTATACTAGAGGATTAGTCCCAGTCCATCAAGTCCATTAATTAGTCCACATCGTTTGGGGAGAAATATTATGGACTATATATATAACTTTACATCCCTAACATTCAAGACACGCTTTAAATCCATGCATCTTCGGGCAAAGCGCATAGTCTCTTGCATGTTGGGGCGGAATACTACAATCTCTATCATCGCTCATTTACTGCGTAGACGTTCATCCTCTAGTACTAAACTGAAAAATTAACATAAAACATCAAAATAATGCATCTTTGACCATGATGTGCAAAGGTGTAACATCCGCCCCAAGCCCATCCTCTAGTACTGTACTAGAGGATTAGTCCAAGTTTATCAAGTCCATTAATTAGTCCCACATCACCTGGGGAGAAAAAGATTATGGACTATATATATAACTTCACATCCCTAATATTCAAGACACGGTTTAAATCCATTCATCTTCGGGCAAAGCACATAATATCTTGCATGTTGAGGCAGGATGTTGCAATATCTGCCATCACTTCTCTCTTGCGTAGACGTCCATGTTAGAATTGGTGAGGTCTATAGCTCGTAAAAACCTAGTGTTTAGCTTTGTATGGTTGATAGTATAGGAATGCATATTGGTACGTACCTTAGTACGTGTTCTGATTACAGAACAGAGAGCCATGGCTACATGGTAATCCACTTGAGTGGGAGACTCAATGGATTGGTCCCATGTAACCTAAATACGTTCGCAGCTCTGATTAGGGTTGGTCGCCCTATCAGGATAAGCTGTTGGGATGACAGAGCGTGGGTGTCTCCACCACGGTCATTACCAGGCACAGTGTCTGTGGCCGAACGGAACCAACACGGTGTACAGATCGGTGAGCAGACACCGGTGCACTAAACCGTGTTTCTGCTTAGGGTAAAACGGTCCTAAACCCTGAGGAGCCATGTCTGGTGGACTAACCAGTTGTGTGGTGCTTTGGCGCACCAATGTGTGAGGATCCGGATGCAGTGATCCAAAACCACGGTGTACTGGGTTACCCGGCTGGCGTTGCATCAGCATGTCACTCCTGCAGGCTATCCACACCCCTAACGGGAGGTGCGTTCCTTGGTCTGACCTACGTCGTATTAAACCCTGGCCAGGTGGTCATCAGTTGGACTGATGACGGATCCGGTTGCTCGTCAGAGTAATCGGAGGTACGATGTATGTGGTCAACCTGGAAGGAACCGAGTCATATGAGCACTCGAGTCTGACGGTATTCTCCACCGCTCGAGTTGCATCATGGCACCAGTGGAGGGACAGCGAGTTTACCATACTAAGCGGAGAGCAGGGGTATGTGGGAGAACATAGTAAGTCCGGGGGGATTGGAGTGCAGCCTGCGTCGCACTCTGGGTGGCTACGCAGGTTAACTCGAACTCAGAGGATCGATGGTACACTCGGGTAGTGTGTCGATCGAGTCTGAGTTGGAAGCCATGAACCCTGGTCCCTGAAGGTTCCACCTTATCGACATTATGTATGGTTCTTATACCATCTCCTCGAAACACAGAACGTAGTTAGAGGAAGCGAGAAGTCCAAGCATACGCTCCGTGAGTGCTTCGCACTAGTGCACGGTAGATGCGTAGCTACGTGTGTGCACTAAGGGAAAACCCTAGGTTAGTGCAGAGACACATGTAGCAATTCCTTGTCATAAGTGGACTTTGCCACATAGGTGCGATGCACCGGGACATGTTACGAGTTGACTAGTTGACTTCACTAGGGGAACCCTATGGGAACCTCAGAGAATAGTGAAATCACTGGTGCACTTCACTTATGTGTGCCTTGTAAAGTCTCGTACACGAGGAACGGCCAACTAGTGACATAAGGGCGTTTTGGTCATACCATGCGCCACTATGCACTAAGGGGGCCGGCCCTAAGTGTTGAGAGACTGGTCAAGGCCGGCCCCATTAGTTTCGGGAGGTTGTTGCCTCCGATGAAGGGGCCGGTTATGAGGCGCAGAAAACGGGCTGGTTTTGACCGTTTTCGAAAACAAGGAAAGGATAGAGATAAAGAAGAGATATATAGGGATAAGGCTTGAATCAATCATCCTTATCCATACTGTCCTTATCCATATGGATAGGCCGGCCCTATATATGAGAAGGAGAGAGAGGGTGCACGAAATTAATAGAGCCATGCAAGCCCTAGGGCCGGCCATGGCATGGGGAAACCCTAGCCGCCCCCTCTCCTCTCTTCGCATCTCCTCTCTCGTCTCTCTCTCTCTCGCTTGCGCCATTGGATGGCGACTCGTCTTCCTCACGTGGTGTTTCGTAGAAGGAGAAGGCTCGTCGTATGGAGGCACTCAGAGATCCATCGACGAGGTGCCGTGCATCGTGTGAGATCGGGTGAACTAGAAGGCGTCTCCCGCAACCTTTTGCTGTCCAGAATCTGCACAGAAAATCAACGTTGTTTCTGCGATTTCGGGAGCTATAGAAGTCCAAACGACGTGAAACTTGTTGGAAAAGTTGCGTCTCGAAGTTGGGTACCTGCAGTCCAAATTTCAGCCCAATCGGAGTTCGGAGCAGAAAGTTATGGCCGTCGCACCGAAGCTATGTCGAGCAGATCCGTAGCCCGTCTCCATCGACAAAGAAGAAATTTGTCGCGGTGAAAGATTCCGCACGCAGGTATGACCTCTAACAAGTAGATCTAACATAATTAGAACATGCATTCATGCTAGTTTGTTCTTTCGCGTTAGATCATCGTTAGGGGTTCGCGTAGTTGCCATGCTAGATTCATACACGCATATGTAGATCGTTTCGATGAAAATTTTGATATGTAACGCACACCGCTCACGGTCCTCGGACCATCACTTTGCTTCCGCTGCGGGCCTCTACCATGGATTTATTTCCAACAGTCCATCCTCTAGTACTATACTAAAAAAATTAACATAAGACATCAAAATTATGTATCGTTGGCTCTAATGTGCAAAGGTGTAACATTCGCCCCAACACACAAGATATTGTCCACATTGCCCATGTCCGCACATGTACTTCCCAAGAGATCACCCATCCTAGTACTACTCTTACCCGAGCACGCTTAACTATGGAGTTCTTATAAAATCCGTAGCGGCGCACAGTTTTAAAACTCATCTTTTATATTTAGGAGAAAAAAGTATATAAATAGCTCATGGTCTCCTTCACTCAAGGCAATATAGGCTAACTCGTGGCCTTGGATACCTCACCTCATCTATCTTGGCATCACAGTCTTAGGAGTCTTGGCTATTGGATCTTGGTCGTCATAATCCCACCTTAAGGACTACACGTCCACATGTAGGGTTAGATCCCCCCATTGTGAGGAGAATCGGCTCTGATACCATTTTGTAACATCCGTCCCAAATACACAAGATATTATCCACTTTGTCCAAGCCAGTACTCGTACTTCTCAGGAGGTCACCCATCCTAGTACTACTCTCGCCCAAGCACGCTTAACTACAGAGTTCTTACGAAATCCATAGTGGCGCATATTTTTAAAATGCATCCCCTATATTTGGGAGGGAAAATTATATAAGTAGCTTATGATCTTCTTCTCTTCCAACGATTTAAGGTTAATTCGTGGTCTTGGACATCTCACCTCACCTCATCCATCTTGGCATCACAGCCTCAGGAGTCTTGACTATTGGCTATTAGATCTTGGTCGTCACAAAAGGCCACACCAATAGATATGAATTAATACTAAATTCTTAGTTATGTAAAGTTTTGATGAGATTGTTTAATGGTTAATACTTAGGGAACTAACCAAAACCCCCAAAAATAAACTAGTTAAGTAATCAACCGTTAGATGTTTATTCAAGTTCTCTAGATGATGCAGCGGCCGGTCCGTGACACCTATGAATATGAAGTGATTTTCCTTATTTGACGCTCAATGCCTTTGAATCATTTCAATCTTTGGTAAAAAAAATGACGGATCATCTCACCAAGAGGAGATCTCCGAGTTCAAGGAGGCCTTCAACCTCTTCGACAAAGGACGGTGATGGTAATACCTCTCTCTCTCTCTCTCTCTCTCTCTCTCTCTCTCTCTCTCTCTCTCTCTCTGCCCCCCCCCCCCTATAAATAGGGGCGTAGGCCTAGACCCCTACTAGAGGAGACCAATGTCTTTATACTATACAAAAGGAATTGGGCTTATGAAATCAATACCTGTTGCTACCCCTGCATATATATAAATAATAAAAAAGGATAAAAGTTAGGAAGTTTTGATCTTTTCTTTGACATGATAAATTTTAATGCCCATTATTGCCCTTCATACATTAAAGAATGAAGGGTTTTTAGTCTTGTCCCTCCCTCCCTCCCTCTCTCATCATCATCATGAGAGAGAGAGAGAGAGAGAGAGAGAGAGAGAGAGAGAGAGAGAGAGAGAGAGAGAGAGAGAGAGAGAGAGAGAGAGAGAGAGAGAGAGAGAGAGAGAGAGAGAGCTTTTTGGAGACCCATGCCCGGCCCTTCTATATCGCATTTGATGTTTGCTGATGATTTAGTTATCTTTGATCATGCTAGAGAAGAGGACCGGAGACACATGTCGCTACTCCTTCAGAAAGTGGGAATCTGCAAGGAAGGATAGGACACATAATACGAATCTCAAGTTGTTCGTCGGATGAGACCGTGAAACAAGCGACTCGAAGCAAGTGGCGCAATTTCATTAACCCAGATCCACTTCGATTCTCGTCCCATTAGTATCTTCCGATTCGAGAGTTGGGATGGCTCTGTTAGGTCTTTTTGGTCTGGACTTTCCTAATCCACTACATTTTTGAACACCATTCCATGCCATCGTGGCCCTCACCCCCTGTTGTACTCCTTGCCGTCGCTACACTATTTCGTAGACGGACTTCTCTAATATTATACTTAAAAAAATTAATATAAAATATCAAAATAATGTATCTTTGACTATGATGAGCAAAGGGCACACCAATAGATATGATTTGACACTAAACTCTTGGCTAGCTAAAGTTCTAATAAGATTGTTTAATGGTTGAGATTTAGGGAACTAACCAAAAACCCAAAATAAGCCCAAGTGAGTGATCGACCGTTAGATGCTCGCCCAAGTTCTCCGGATGATGCAGCGGCCGGTCTGACACCTATGTACAGGGGGGCCTCCTTTCCCTTATTTGAACCCCAACGCCTTCGAATCCTTGGCTTCGACCTTGAGTAGAAAGAAGAAAATGGCGGATCATCTCACCGAGGAGCAGATCTCCGAGTTCAAGGAGGCCTTCAGCCTCTTTGACAAGGACGGTGACGGTAATACCTTCTCTCTCTCTCTCTCTCTCTCTCTCTCTCTCTCTCTTGCTCGCGTTCTTGCTTACGTGGAGCTTCTTGGAACCCTAGACCGCGATGAGCCGATGAGGTTTGATGCTCGGTCGGCGGTGAGGAACCTTGATCGGTGAAGATATCAGCTCCGATCTCTTCAAATCGTGACCCGCCCCCCTGTCCCGCCGGATGCTCGGTCGGCCGGATGCATTTTCTCCCCGATCTGAGTAGATTCGTTCCTTTTTGATCCGATCTGAACCATTAATCACCTCACTAATTTGATAGCGAGTTGAATGTGATTTCGATTCTATGGAACCGAGCCTTTTCTTTTTGTTCTTTCGTTTGCGTCTTTGTCAAGATCTGAAAAAACTACCTTTTTTTTTTAATTGTTTTGATTTATATGGGAAATTAGAAAAAAAGAAAATCAATGGTTTCGGATTTGCTCTCGCTTTCATTGAATCTCCAACGGAGCCTCTGATGTACACAATTGATTGGTTATATAGCTCATCTTTTTCCGATCTCGTTTTCTTATTGATTATGCTTTGGATGTTCCTCCATGAAAGGCTGCATAACCACCAAAGAATTGGGTACGGTGATGAGATCCTTGGGCCAAAACCCAACGGAAGCCGAACTCCAGGATATGATCAACGAGGTCGATGCGGATCAAAATGGAACCATTGATTTCCCCGAGTTCTTGAACCTGATGGCACGAAAAATGAAAGTGAGTGCATTGTTTTGCATCCAAGGCCCCTGGAATGATGATTGAATCATGTACATCGTGGTTTAATAACATTAGGCTTTGTTATTCTGATGGATTCGGGAAATTGAATCTTAATTTTTGTTCCTTTATTAATGTTTAATTGTAGATATACATTCGAAATAAGTTTTCCATTGGGTGATGTGATTATCAAATGCGAGCCTAACTGCATATTTTACTGGCAAGAATCTTTTCTTATAAATGATACCCCATGATTCTTTATTATATGGGAATACTTCTCTGTGTGCTTTATCATTAATCAGGGCATATCTCTACCAATATCATAAGTGTGTTTCGAAGGCACACATACCTACATGTGTGATGCAGACGAGCCCTACGTGCAGATTTTCACAGCTGATGGCGTATTTTTATTCCCTATGGAGATCCAGAAAGCCGTTCGTCAATCCGTCTGCATCATTGGAGAGCTGTTTCGATTACCTATGATTTTGGTTTTTACTTTCTATTGATCCAACTAACGGATCTTGAGTTATTTATGTTTTTAATTCTGGTTTGGGTAGGTGCGAGCCATGTTCGCATCCGGTTCGAGCCACAGATGCCGAATTGACTCATTTCTATGTTTAGGTTTTAGCCGTAGGATCTTAAGTCGATTTAGATCTCAATGGATGAGATTCAAAGGGAGTCAAAACCCCTAAAAACCCTAACCGAACCCCCCTCACCTGGCCGGCTCTCTCTCCCGCGACAATACCCGCGCGGACACGCCTCGGGAAGCGTGCCGCGCCCCTCCTTCCTCTTTCCGTGCGGACGCCTCTCCCTCTCTTTCCTTTTTTTTTTTCGTTTGTTGTTTCATTCTCTATAAAGCCTACAAACCCTAATTGAAGAGGGACGATTGATGATGAATTGAAACCCTAGAACGGAGAAACGGAATCGCTTGTTCGACACCTTATTCGAAGAATCCTCTGGCTTCTAGTCTTCTTCTTCTCTCCGCAAGCTTCTTCCTAGTCGCACCCTCGTCTACGACTTCGCGGAAGATCGACGCGGAGATCATCTCTTCTACAAGATCAAATCATCTCGGCTTTTTCACCCTTTTCTTCCGGACCACGCCTCCTCTTCCGCCCATTCATCTACAACATGGAGCTTTTGATCGCGGTCGGCATTGACCAAAGCACGGTTTGAATCATCCCTCGATATTTTCATGTGATAAACCTCCCCTTTCAATCCGGTCTGTTGCTGATTTTTAATTAGGGTTTCAAATACTTGGCTTCTGAAGGATCTCATCCATTAGGTTTATTATCGCTTAGATCTATGTTTGTTCTTTGAGACTTTGGCTTTAATATTTGAGATTGTGTTAGCCTTTATTGTTGGAATTTGTTTATTAAATCTGGAATTAATCATTCTTATATCAGTTTTATTGCTTTGTTAAATTAAACTTGTTTGGGCATGATTGGATGGTGATTAGGGTTCTTCGTCTTTGCTGAAATTTGACTAAAGACGTGCAGAAATCTATCTTTGATTGTTTAAAATTCAGCACTTGAGTTCTTTTAAGCATCTGCATGCATCAAGTTGGTATCAGAGCGCACTAGTCGTCGCATTTTTACGCAACGGCCGGTCCTTTTGCATCATTCGAATCATTGTGTGCTTGCTAAATTTTTTTTTATTTTCCTTCGTTTCATTTTTGTTTTTGTGTCTTTGCATTAATTAGGAAACTAGCATCCCGTGTGTTCGTATCTATAGTAGGATCATCCCTTTTTCTCTATGGTGAGTTGATAGCATCTTCTATGGTGAGTTGATAGCATCTTCTAGAGACTCTCCAATGGCTGAACCACCAAGACAACCTTCCCCACCCCGCACTTGGCAAGATGCCTTCAAAAGGCAACAAGCAAACATGGATAGGCTTCAGACTCAGATCGAAGCCTTGACCTTGGCCTTCACCACTTTCCAAAATCCACCTCGACCCCATCGAGAGCACAGGACTAGAACATCTCCAGAGCGTAGTGAGTTAGATCTTGAGTCAGGAGGTAATAGCGTCGGTTCCTCTGACGGGTCTGATAGGCGAAGTAGAAAAACTCATAGGGGAACGAAATCCCATTGGGGCTAGGATCAGGGTATCAAAATCGAAATTCCTGAGTTTGAAGGTATGATGGATCCTGAAGTGTTCCTAGAGTGGGCAGAGAGAATCGATCAATATTTTGAGTGGAAGGAAATTCTCCGCGACAAACAAGTCAAGTTTGTTAGTATCAAATTGAAAGGTCATGCACTGATCTGGTGTAGACAGTTGCAGACCACGAGGGGTAGAAAGGGAAAAGATAAGATTTCCACTTGGACACACATGAGGGAAAAAATGCAACAGAAGTTCCTCCCTTCTGATTTCAAACTGAGTGTGAAATTTCAAAACCTGCGACAATAGCACAAATCGGTGGATGATTACACCAATGAGCTCTTCATGCTCCAAGCTCGCAACGATCTGCATGAAGATGAAGAGCAGAGCGTCGCTAGGTACGTCAATGGTCTTAAGCCTTCAATTCAAGAGATGGTGTCCCTTCATGACTTGTATCAGGTCAGCGATGCACATCGTCGGGCTAAGAAAGTTGAGTCTCACCACTCCCGATCTGCGTCCCGACGATATGACAATACTAGGGCACCATCCGGATCTGTTAGTAGACCAATCCATGGACCTTCCCCTGTAGCTGGTGCAGTTCCTACACCCACTGAGAAGGGTAAAGGAGTCTTAGGAACCAACCCGAGCATGATGAAGTGTTTCAAGTGCAACCAGCCGGGTCACAAGTCAGCTGATTGTCCTCGACGTCAATTCAATCCACAGACGAATCTCGCGGATAATGAAGAGGACAGTCATGAGTCTGAGGGCGAAAACTTCAATGAGTTGGTCTTGGAGGGGGATGACGTGACTGCGCCATTATTAGTTATTCACCAGTCTCCATCACCCCAGGCACCTAAAGCGTTACTACCCCACGAGCTCTGTGGAGGACCCCCAAAGCCACATTGCAAGAACCAGAGATTCGAGCTGTTCCGAACAGTCTGCACTGTCAATGGCATGGACCTTTGTGTCTTGATAGATGGAGGTTGCACCACCAACTTAATCAATGAAGGGATAGTCAGGAGCAAGAAGCGGAAAGTCAAACCATTGGCTCACCCTTACAAAACATCTTGGCTAAACAACACCACGAGCAAACTAGTGACTCATTGTTGTTTGGCTAAGTTGTCGATTGGGCTGCAATATCGAGATGAGGTTTGGTGTGATGTCCTTCCCTTGGAAGTAGCTGATATTATCATTGGGCGTCCATGGCGGTTTGACCGAGATGCACTACATCACGGAAAAGCCAATACCTATACTTTCCTCAAAAATGGTATTAACGTCACCTTATGGCCCACGTGTTTTAAGAGATACCGATCCCATGCACCTAAAACTCTTCTGAGTTAGAGCCATCCCATACCACCATTTGCAGATAATTTAGTAGGGTGTTCTTCTGATTCACTAATAGTTGAGAAGGGATTAGACAAAATCTTGCATTCCATCGCATGCACATCGTATTTAGAATTTGTAGGCACCACTTGCACTCGCATTCAACATTTGCCTGACATCTTTACATTAACAGTCCATTCATGTGTGCATCCATATTATCGATCAAGTGTTGAATTGAGCATTAAAGACGATGTTGCTATGCTTGTTCACTTTTCAATGCTGGGTACTTATGAGTCATGCTTTCAGATTTCAAAAAAGCCCATCATTTTTACTTTTTTGAAGTTATAACAAGTGGCTTGATGAGTTTTTTAGTTTTTTATTTTATTCACTGCATCCAGACAATGATTGCATGATGTTAGAGTGTGTAGATTCAATTCTTAATCCTTGTATAGTCTCTTTTAGTCTCTTTTGGGTATGCTCACCCTTTGGTGACCCCATCCTTTGTATAGTGATATATAGGGCATTTGCCCCAATGAGTAAATTGAGCTTTTACTCCCAAATCTCAGTTTTCTATTTTCTTCTTTGGGTCTAACATGGTATCAGAGCTTCCATAGGCCTTTGGTAGAGATTTCTTCAATCCAGATCAAAGCCTTCATCAAAGCTTCAACAAAGCTTCATCTGCATCAATAGCTTCATCTGCATCAAGCTTTGAGATCGAAGTCTTACTCAAAAGCCTTCATTAGAGCTGATCATCGAAGTTTCTTCAGGACCTCAAGACTCGTAGTATTAGATCTTCAAGATCAAGATCTCTGGCCTTACTCTTGTTTGCTGCAGATTTCTTGACGGAGAGGGAGCAGGAGAAGACCTCGCGGGCTCTGCGGACTTCAGATCTTTGACTCTGCGGACTTCGATTGCTGCAGGGCTTGATCTGCAGGTTTCTGTCGCTGCGGGCTCGCAGATGCTTCAGATGCATGAGGCTGGCGGCTCAGAGAAGAAGAAGGAAACCCTAAGTATAAGTTGATCTCAGCTCTCATCTCAGCCATCCATCAAACCTGCGGTCAGATCCACTTCACTTAAGTTTATTTGCCACATCATCGGTCCGGTTCAGGCTCTCTTTGGTTCAGTTTGGTCTATTCTTCTCACTGGTTCAGTGCAGAAATTGATTCAGTTTAGTTTATTTTTCTCACTGGTTCAGTTCAGAGAATTGTTCAATTTGGTTTATTCTCCTCACTGGTTCAGATCAAAGATTGGTTCGGTTCAGTTCCGTTCAGTTCATGGGTCTATTCCCATCACTAGTTTACTCCTTTTGTATGCTACTCACTAGTTTATTCTCCACTTGACTTCTTTTGTGCTGTGAAGTAAACCAGTGAAGTAAACTAGTGAAGTAAAGTGCAGTGCATTGATGTGCTATGAGGTGCAGTGAAGTAAAGTGCAATGCATTGATGTGCTATGAGATGCAGTGAAGTAAAGTGCAGTATTGTGAGGTGCAATGAAGTAAAGTGCTGTGTTGTGAGGTAAAGTGCAGTGCATTGAGGTGAGTGAGATGCAGTGAAGTAAAGTGCAGTATTGTGAGGTGCAATGAAGTAAAGTGCTGTGTTGTGAGGTAAAGTGCAGTGCATTGAGGTGATGTGAGATGCAGTGAAGTAAAGTGCAGTATTGTGAGGTGAAGTGAAGTAAAGTGCAGTGCGATGGCGATCAAAGCGACTTTTGGTGGTTCTTATGCAAATTCGTCTTCTCATGGTCAATGTCATCTGAGTCTCTCTAGCGGTTCTTGGATCTTTGACTCAGGAGCTACTCATCACTTGACCTCCGATGCTACTATTCTCACCGAATGTACCAGTGTCGCTCCTCAGCTGCAGCTTCACACTGCCGACGGGTCTCCTTTAAACATCACTTGCTCTGGCTGTATCTCCACATCTTCTGACCCTAGTGGCCGTCTCTCACTTCCAGATGTGCTCCATGCACCTCGTGTGTCGATCAACCTAATCTCGGTTAGTAGATTGGCTGATCTTGGTTTCACTGTTACCTTCTCAGCATCCTCTTGTGTGGTGGAAGACCCTCGCACTGGCCGTCAGATTGGAACTGGACGAAGACAAGGTGGTTTGTACAGGTTGGAGCAACTTCATGTTCCTCTGCCCTCCGCTGCTTCATGTGCTGCTGCTCTTTCCACTGCCGACCTTTGGCATCGCCGCCTTGGACATCCCTCTGCGATGCGCCTTCGAAACATGTTCCAGTCCGGACACTTGGGTAATCTCTCTTTCACTTCTCCTTCTCCCTGCACGAGTTGTCAATTTGCTAAGCACTCGGCTCTTCCTTTTCCCTCTAGTGAGTCTATGTCTACATCTTCTTTCGATCTTGTGCACTCTGACATTTGGGGACCATCACCGGTTATGTCCATGTCTGGTTTCCATTACTACGTCAGTTTTATTGATGACTTCTCCCGGTTCACCTGGGTGACCTTCTTACGTCGTAGGTCCGATGTTTGTCAGGTATATCGTGATTTCACTAGTATGGTCCATACTCAGTTTGGAAAACGGATCAAAATTTTTCGCTCAGATGGTGCTCGAGAGTACCTTTCTTCAGAGTTTCGTGACATCCTCTTCTCTCACGGTACTTTACCCCAGCAGTCGTGTCCTTACACGCCTGCACAGAATGGGGTTGCCGAGAGGAAACATCGTCATATTCTTGAGACCGCTCGGTCTCTTTTGTTCTCTGCTTCCGTTCCTCGACACTTCTGGGCTGAAGCTACTCTTACCTCTGTTCATTTGATTAATCGGACTCCTTCTTCACTTCTCTCTGGTCAGTCCCCATTTCAGCGACTATATTCCACTGTTCCTAACTATAGAGTTCTACGGACTTTCGGTTGTACCAGTTTTGTCTTACTTCCACCCGGAGAGCGTACAAAGCTTTCTCCTCGGTCTGCCAAGTGTGTCTTCTTAGGGTACAGTTCTGAGCATAAGGGTTGGCGTTGCTATGACCCCTCTGTTCGTCGTATCCGCATCTCTCGACACGTGACCTTCTTCGAGGACGCACCTTTCTTCTCAGGACCTTCTTCTTCTTCAGACTTGTCCTTCCTTCAGCCTCCTAGTTCTTCTTCGGGTCTCCTTCCTACCCCAGTGACTCCGGACGCTCCTACTATCCCTGCTACAGTGCCTGAGCCCCAGCACCCGCCTGTCATTTATACCTACACTCGTCGCCAGCCAGAACCCGCTACACCTGCTTCACCAGTTCCACCTGCTTCGTCTACTACCCCTTCTTTTGCAGACACCTCAGGTTCACCTCCTTCGTTGCCACTCTCAGGTGCTAGTGACATTGGGTCTTCTACTCCTCCTACGCGCTATCCTGAGCGTGAGAGGCATCCACCTGATCGCTATGGCTTTTCTCAGGTTGCTTCTTATTCGACTCATTTTCAGTCCTTCCTTGCGACTATTCACTCTCTTCAGGAGCCACAGACTTACCGTGAGGCAGTTCAGATTCCACACTGGCAGCAGGCTATGGCCGAGGAGTTGCAAGCCCTCCAGCAGACTGGTACTTGGGAGCTCGTTCCTCTTCCTCCAGGGAAGGATCCTGTCAGTTGTCGCTGGGTATATCGGATCAAAACTCGCTCCGATGGATCGATTGAGCGATACAAGGCACGTCTAGTTGCTCGTGGTTTCACTCAGGAGCATGGCATTGACTACGAGGAGACTTTTGCTTCTGTTGCGAAGATGACTTTTGTCCGGACTCTGTTAGCAGTTGCTTCTGCTCGTCACTAGCCACTCTTCCAGATGGATGTAAAGAACGTGTTTCTTCATGGAGATCTCTCTGAGGAGGTCTATATGAGTCCTCCTCCTGGTCTTTTGACTCCTCCCCAGCATTTTTGTCGTCTTCGTCGGGCCATTTATGGGCTCAAGCAAGCTCCTCGGGCTTGGTTTGAGCGCTTCAGATCCTCAGTGCTTGCAGCCGGTTTTACAGAGAGTATGAATGACTATGCTATGTTCACTCACACCTCTACTCATGGTCATGCGATATTGCTTCTATATGTTGATGACATGATTATTACCGGTGACGATACTGCTACTATCAATTCTCTGAAGAGGCACCTCCAGCAGCAGTTCGAGATGAAAGACCTTGGCCCGCTTCGCTACTTCCTTGGCCTTGAGGTTGCTTCATCTCCCCGGGGATACTTGGTCTCTCAGCAGAAGTTTACTTTTGATATACTGAGTCGTGCTGCACTTCCTGATTCACGGACCGTGGATACACCGATGGAGCTTAATGTGAAGCTCCGTCCCACTGATGGCGAGCCACTTTCGGATCCCACGCGCTACCGCCAGCTTGTTGGTGCTCTTGTCTATCTGACTATCACTCGCCCAGACATTGCACATGCCGTTCGAGTTCTTAGTCAGTTTGTCAGTGCTCCTCGCTCCGCTCACTATACCGCACTACTGAGGATTCTTCGCTATCTTCAAGGCACGATGACTCGCTCCTTGCTGTTTTCGTCATCTTCTTCATTGGAGCTTCGTGCATTTTCCGATGCAGATTGGGCGGGCGATCTCACTGATCGACGATCCACCACTGGCTTCTGTATTTTTCTAGGTGATTCGCTCATCTCCTGGAAAAGCAAGAAGCAGGAGATTGTTTCGCTATCTAGTACCGAGGCCGAGTATCGTGCTATGGCACGCACTTCGTGTGAGATCGTTTGGCTGCGTCGCCTGCTCGAGGATATGGGTGTTCATCTGACCTCGTCAACTCCCCTCCATTGTGACAACCGGAGTGCTATTCAAATAGCTAGCAATCCGGTATTTCACGAGCGCACAAAGCACATTGAGCTAGATTGTCATTATATTCGACATCGCTATAAGGATGGCACGCTCTCACTTCCACATGTGTCTTCTACAGAGCAGCTTGCAGACTTCTTTACGAAGACACACACAATTCAGCGTTTTCGATATCTCCTTGGCAAACTCTTGGTGTATGATCCACCTTGAGTTTGAGGGGGGGTGTTAGAGTGTGTAGATTCAATTCTTAATCCTTGTATAGTCTCTTTTAGTCTCTTTTGGGTATGCTCACCCTTTGGTGACCCCATCCTTTGTATAGTGATATATAGGGCATTTGCCCCAATGAGTAAATTGAGCTTTTACTCCCAAATCTCAGTTTTCTATTTTCTTCTTTGGGTCTAACACATGACATATCTTCTTAGTCTAGAATCCACTTGTTTTGCCACGTGCGCAGGCCACTTTGAGTAACACATATTGTACCCGCAACCCATGGCCTCTCAAAGAAACCATAGCTTATTGCGCAAGCCGATGGCTCGCAACATATTATGCTCCCACGGCCTTTCCTTTCATATGTCTTTTGAATTTCATGTCAACCTATATTCCTATTATCACATGAAATTATCTGGATATCTTGACGATCTTTCCGTGCCGAGGAGGATGTTGGTTTTGGCTTTCAGGTCTTCGCTTGGCATTGATGGGCAGGGGATGCCAGATGAAGTCGCTGCGTACTTGAGGCTGATTACTTGGCCATTGGATCCGGGAGAGCAGTTGGAGCAAATGCAGAGGTTGCGACTACTTCCAGGAGAGCCTCCACCGGATCCAGGACCTTACTCGACAGGAGTCGTGTTCTTTTGAGTCCGGGGGACTTGATGCAGACGAGCCCTACGTGCAAATTTTCACAGCTGATGGCGTATTTTTATTCCCTACGGAGATCTAGGAAGCCGATCGTCAATCCGTCTGCATCATTGGAGAGCTGTTTCGATTACCTATGACTTTGGTTTTTACTTTCTATCGATCCGATTGACGGATCTTGAGTTATTTATGTTTTTATTTCTGGTTTGGGTAGGTGCGAGCCATATTCGCATCCGGTTCGAGCCACAGATGCCGAACTGACTCATTTCTATGTTTAGGTTTTAGCCGTAGGATCTTAAGTCGATTTAGATCTCAATGGATGAGATTCGAAGGGAGTCAAAACCCTAAAAACCCTAACCGAACCCCCCTTCACCCGGCCGGCTCTCTCTCCCGCGGCAATACTCGCGCGGACACGACTCGGGAAGCGTGCCGCGCCCCTCCTTCCTCTTTCCGTGCGGATGCCTCTCCCTCTCTCTTTCCTTTTTTTTTCTTTTGTTGTTTCATTCTATATAAAGCCTACAAACCCTAATTGAAGAGGGACGATTGATGATGAATTGAAACCCTAGAACGGAGAAGCGGTGGGATAGCTTGTTCGGCACCTTATTCGAAGAATCCTCTGGCTTCTAGTCTTCTTCTTCTCTCCGCAAGATTTTTCCTCTTCGCTGCACCCTCGTCTACGACTTCGCGGAAGATCGACGCGGAGATCATCTCTTCTACAAGATCAAATCATCTCGGCTTCGTCACTCTTTTCTTCCGGACCACGCCTCCTCTTCCGCCCATTCATCTACAACACGGAGCCCTTGATCGCGGCCGGCATTGACCAAAGCACGGTTTGAATCGTCCCTCGATATTTTCATGTGATAAACCTCCCCTTTCAATCCGGCATGTTGCTGATTTTTAATTAGGGTTTCAAATACTTGGTTTCTGAAGGATCTCATCCATTAGGTTTATTATCGCTTAGATCTATGTTTGTTCTTTGAGACTTTGGCTTTAATATTTGAGATTGTGTTAGCCTTTATTGCTGGAATTTGTTTATTAAATATGGAATTAATCATTCTCATGTCAGTTTTATTGCTTCGTTAAATTAAACTTGTTTGGGCATGATTGGATGATAATTAGGGTTCTTCGTCTTTGCTGAAATTTGACTAAAGACGTGCAGAAATCTATCTTTGATTGTTTAAAATTCAGCACTTGAGTTATTTTAAGCATCTGCATGCATCAATGTGCAGTCATATATGTACATGTTTAGATGTGCGCACACTCTTGAAGCCACGCTACTGTATAATTTGGATTTTTGAGCAACCAGTTTATTCAGCCAAGTTAGAGTGCATACAAAAATCAAACTCTGTCGACTTCTTTCGAGTTAATTTTTTACTGTTTTTTGTCCTCAGTAGTTCACGTAGGAATTCAGTTGCAGGAGAATCTCAAGCTCGCTCAACATGAAGAGACCAACTTAGTTATATGTTATATGTTATATGTTATAAGTTTCTTCGCGCTAAACTTTGCTTACCTTCCATGTTTCATAACCACTCCCTCCCTATCTTACATCCTGAATAGGGTGGTCTATATAAACCCTTGTGCCACAAAGTTGTAGAAAACTATCTTAGAAGATCATTTACCATCTAGTTATTCCCCCCTTCAGCATTTGCAAATGCTAGTGTTGAATTCTACTATCTTTATTGCTGGTCCTCTCTGTGACCATAACTAAAACAGTAAAACTCCTTAATCAACCTTTCTAGTGTCAAGTTGGGGAATCTTGTTTTACCATAGGGTTCCAGTACTCTAGAGTCGGGACGACTAGAAAAAAAATGAGATTCTTCCTTCCTCTAGTTGATTCAAGTTGCTCATTAAAACCATCATGCGACATGGTTGTTATTCTTTTGGTGATGGATAACCAAGCGGTTACTGACTTTGAACCCGGCCCTTCACCATTTTGGTTCACTGAGCTTGGTCTCTTTCTTGTTTAATACACATTGGAGTGATGCTATTTTTGTTTGTTTGTATTGTTTGTGTGTGAGAAGGATTTGCTCTTTCCCTTTACTGAATGACAATTGTCATGAAAGTTGTTAGAAGCGATAGAAGCAAAAGGGTTAGATAAATTTCAAACTGAGGTTCTACTATTCTCAATTTACATACAACATTTTATTTATCGGGCATCGTTGGACAAGGACGATGAAGAGCCATAGTCGATGCATCATTGTATTTGATATGGTTGGAGTCACATTTGGTTAGGAAAGAAGTGCACAATCATTTTTGTGGCATGGCTATCTTTACTTAGTACGTACTACAAGATTTCCATCCTAATTAAAATAGTGGAGTAGGACAATGATATGTTGGAGGAACAAATTTATATCATCTAAACTCCGGGCATGTTCTCTTACTCTCATGTACTTCTATTGCATTGCTGCATTTTTAAGACTTGTTTACAAGATGCCTCTCAATTGTCTTCTCTATTCTCATGGAGCAATAAAAATTACTTAGGGCGTGTTCTTTTCGCAGTCACAATCTTGCAGGACATTGGGGTCATATATTGAATGTAACGGGACATTTGAAGTCCTGGATATGTTCTTTTGCAAATGTCCCGTGGACTTCATTTTCCCAATCCCTTGATTTTCCCTGAACGCGTGACATTGACATTTACTCCGAGTCATCTAAATAGAGCACCCCCCACCCCCGATATGCAGTTCTTCGTCCCCGAGTTGAGAAATTAGGGTTTCAGTTCAGCTGGATCTCCCCACCTACTAGGGGCTTTCTCTAATTTTCAAGATTCCCTTCCCGCCGCTGAAATTCCTTCATCATCCCTGACCATGTCACCATGAATCTAGGGTTTTGACCAAGCGGCTTTTGGATCTCCTCCCCGAAACCAAAGGATCTGCAATTTGCGAGCTTCCCCGACGTTAGCGAACATTTTCTTGATGTTGCCGGAGAATATGCTGAGGGCATGGCTACCGATGAAACTACGAGGTGTTTGACAATTTGGTTGTTTCAGAACTTTTATTTGGATGTTTCAAAATTTTGATTTGAATGCATTAAGTGCTTATTTTGTTATTTGTCTTAGACTTTGATGCTTGTTGTGTGACTTTTTTAATGTTTAGTCGGTTGTGAGTTTTGATTACTTATGTATTTAGCTGTTTCATTGTTCAATGTTTGGTTAGTTCGCAATCGTGACCAAAACAAGTGAAAGAACTAAACCATTGATCTTCTAAAAGATCAAAACATCCAGCATCACGGAGTAAAAAAATTGATTTTCTAACTTATTTCCTAACAAATAGGTGTCCCACTGAATTAATGCCCAAGGTTGAAAAGAATAAGGGCAAATGGCATGTCAAGAAATTTTAATATCTGAGACATGGACTGTTCCACACCAAAAGAACAATGTAAATGTCCTAGACAATCAATGTCCCAGGAAACCAGATTTCATGTGACCTAAATGTCACACAAAAAGAACATATCCTTAATGTCAATGTAATTACTCTTATATGTGAGCCTTTGTTTGGACCATCTTTCCTTCTGCTAATTACTACAATAAACCTCTTTTAGGCTCATATTGGATGTACATCACCATAGTTTTCTTATGGGTTATTTTTGACTTTGCCCCCCAAATTTTGCCTTGAATTAGACTTTACCCTCCATATTTCATTAATTAGACTTTACCCCCCAAAACTAACTGTTCTGTCAACTCACCATCTAAGAGAGAGGGTGAGCTGACGGAAAAGAAATAAAGTTTTGGGGGGTGAGCTGACGGAATAATTAGTTTTGGGGGGTAAAGTCTAATTATTGAAAATATGGGGGGTAAAGTCTAATTCAAGGCAAAATTTGGAGGCCAAAGTCAAAATAACTTATTTCTTATTCCTGAAGAGGACATACATGTCTTGGTTAGAGTGACGCATATAAGATTCATTGCACAAGAGAGGCCACGGTTTGAAGTCTGCCAACTGTAGGAGCGCAGAGGATTTTTTTCCATGCCAAAGGCCATGCCTTGTTTCTGCCCATAGGTGCACTACTTTATTTATACGCCACTCGGCGTAATACAAGCCCGAGGTTTGATCGTGGGACACCAATCACTACTGTTATGACTTACGAAATGTTATTGTCTGTAGATTCTTATAGGCTATCTTGGATGCTAACCATCAATGTTATGTTTTAGTAAACATCAATGTCTGTAAGTTCTAACTTGAAATGAAAGAATATTTGCTCCGAATTGTGTAGGAGTTTGAGATCCAATTGTATTCAACAATTGTGATCTTTCATTGCCAATGAGGAACAATGTTCTTCTACTTTATTAGAATTCAGTACCTCATCTACTTTAGTGTTATGGTATATGCCATACATTAAAATAGTAATGGACCATGTCAGCTACAGACTCACAATCTAATATTGTGTTTGTGTACAAGAGTCAAGACTATTCATATGTCTGCAGCTGCGTTACAAGTTACAACTAATAGGCACATATACTATATCTATAGATTTAAGAAAAATGCAGATACCTGCATGATATACATCACTTATCATTCCAGTATGTAATGGTATAAATCTTATAAACTTCTATATTAGATGTTCTTTTTTTAATCATTAGCCTAAGATCACCTTGGTTCCTAAAGATTTTTAATATTTTCTTTTAAACATTGTTAGTTTATAAATTAGTTAGTAAAGAGCCTACTTGGAAAAACTTGAACAAACTGGACTTGAATAATATGACTGTCAGGTTTTATTCACCAATTTTATAATTAATCAACCAATTAGAACCAAAATTCTTTTATATATATATATATACATATATATATGAATAAGTACTCAAATGAATAATTCTAGTGGAGAAGAATCGCCACTACGACCTCTGCCCATTGACCTTGACACATCAACGTTGGAGGTTATCAGTTGTCTTCGATTAGATGTATGAGCCGCACATTGACAAAGTCAGTAAATTCGATGGTGAATCTATAGATCGTAAAGCAAAGATGATGGTTGAAGTTGATTGAATCCCATTACTTCATTTTGATTAAGGTAGATGGTTCTAAATTCTTGTGAATTGGAATTAGATTACCAAATTTCTAAGAAATAATTGTATTATATAAATAATACTTTTCAATGAATGTGTTAAAAATTAGAAAAAAATATGCAGATTAGCCAATTTAGATAACCTAATCGGGTTTGGGTCATAAACTAGTTGACTTGACTAACGTGAATCTATATAACATGGCACAACGGTATTGTGTTGACTAGGATAAAAAAAACTCTTACTCGTCTGATTTTAAGTAAATATCATATCCGTCTGTTGACCCAAATCGGTTGGTTACCTAATAAATGGTATCAAATCCACAATCATAGCTACCCAAAATCAGGTAGGTAATAAATGACGGAATCCTCTTCTCCTCCCAAATCGATTCTTCCGATTTCAAGGCAAGCCGATTCTCTCTCTCATAAATCCTATTAAAAACCTACTATAAAGATATTATAAACCTATTATAAAGATGATAAATGCCTATTCAATGACATGTAATGGCCATTTGACGTTACTTTTTTTGGAATGTTAATTAGTGCTTTATTTCTCTGTGTGTGTGTGTCTAACAAGTGAATCACATTCGGTAGCTGCGGCTGTCGAAGGCAGTTGTCCAAGTGCCGACGGGCACATGTATTTACTAGTATATAAATAGGTCGTAACCGGGCTTAGGCATATTACCTGATCGACCTGACTTGACCCATTTGATTGAGGGGTTGTGTCAACCTTGCAATCCAACCAACCCATTTAACCCTAATAAAAAAAGTGGAGCTATGTGATCCAAATCCAGGAATTGTAGAAAACGGTTGACTTTGTGAGCTAGATCCGGGATGGACCTTTGGCCTCTTTCCAGTTGCTGGAAAGTGGAAACATTTAATTGTTCTCGTATCAAACTGAAAACCCTTGGGTCTGGCATGCCGTGATAAATAAAAACCAAATAGGAGAAAACCCTAAACCTTCTTCAGCACTGAGCGTGAGGTTCTATCATTCTGGACTTCTGCTTCTCCTTCCCTCTCTCTTCTCTTACCCCTTTGCTTGAGTGGCCCCTCAAGGCTAAACCCTCAATCCGACGATTGCAACCCCGAGTTTCCCATTCCCATGTTTGACAAAGGTAAACGGCTTATGCGGATTATTTAGACGTGTCAACCCAATCATTTAATAACATGTTAAGCGGGTTATTTAGGGTTACCTACTTATTCGGTAGTCGGGTTTGGGTTTAACATCTTGAACCATTTATTAATGGACGAGTTTGAGTTCGGTATATCGTTCTTATACCTATGTCTCAACACGACACGATTACGTGATTGACCCATTGCCAATGCCACCTGCACGCAACCATATTAATCTATCATTCAAACTAGCCAATGATAAAGTTCAAGGTAACTTGATATGATTGTGAAATTTGAAGCCTCTGATCTACCATTGAAAAAGAATTATTAATATATCTTAAAAAAAACTTTATGTTTTGAAATGGTATTGTAGAGATATGATCGATCAAATATTTAAGGTTGATCATATAGAAAAAGCAGTGTAGTTAAGGCGAGCCGAGGCGCTCACTTAAGGCGAGAGGCGAGACTCGGGCACCTCGCCTGAATCGAGGTAGGAGCAGGTATATAAGTCGGAGCGAGGTGTCTGCCTTACACTGTGAGGTGATGGAGGCGCCCACCTGATTTAATCGAGGGTTTAGATTGAATGAGGTCACCGGTCGGGTTGGGTGTAAGTGTGTAACGGACGGTTTTGATTCAGTTTTGGCTTTAACATATCTGACCATATGAGGCTATAACCTCAGGATCTCATAGCCCATGGACTCAAAACTTCTGAGCGATCGGCCCGATTGGGTTAGGGTTTCAATGTTGGGGTCGCGGATCGCCTTCAAAACTTTCACCTCTCACCTCAGGCGCTAGTAAGGCTGAGCGCCTTGAGTCAACCTTAACACCTTGACTACACTGTAGAAAAGTGTTTTGTCTTGAAACTGTATTGCTACAACGATTGATTAAAACAACTATTTTATTCGCCATACAAATACAAACTAAAACCGTTCAATCAGTGAAACTTGTAAGATCGATCATACATTATATTAAAGCCAGTTTTTTCAAAACTCTTACAAGTCTAAAACTTGATTTTTTTTCTTCTAAATGAGTAAATTCTTTTCAAGAGAGTTTCAAAACCTTTTCCATAAATAGCTTTTAATCATTTATGATTAAGTATCAAAATATTTTAAAATGATTTGTGGAATCATCAAGAAGTAAGTGATGACTGATGGACCTTTGAATCTATATGCAACATGCACAATGCAACCATGTGCTATCTAGGTATTTAAATGGCATTACCTTGTCTTAGTATGGCAATGGTGTTTAACTTGAAGTGGGTCCCATCTTGTAGATTTCATCCAAGCCTCTGCTTGAACTTCACTTTTGAACTTTTGTATCTTCAGTGACTTGACTAAAACACTAGACTTACTTTCAACCCATTGATATGGTGTCTATGGAATTGAGTTGTCCATAGCAGATCTCATCTTGAAGGGCAAGGTTTGGTTGTTATTTACTTTCCATAGCTCTGAAGAAACCAATCACGGACAATCAAAACCTTTTAGTCTTCGCATGCGTCTCATCCAATACTTGAGAAAGTAAAAGAGGTGAACTTTGCTTTGAGAAATAAATTGAAAGGACAATAATTGAAGCATGATATGCCTTATAACCCATTCGTCATTTTTTCTAGTTCACAATGGAAGCTTTCTAGATATATCGTTCTCTTTCCTCAAATCAATTTTGAAGCCCGTATTCTCTTTTTTCCTTTGTTTCCCTTTATCTCAATCATTCTTCTTTTCCCCCTCATTGTTTGCGCTTTATTCTTCACTTTTCTCATATTTCCTTTTCAAGAGTATAATCTAAAACTTCTTGAATTTAATTTGTATTTAGTTAATTTTACTTTATGGTATTTTTTCTGTACAATGTAGATTAGAGGCAGCCTTGATAAGTAGAGGGTCTAAGATTAATGTGAAAGGTCCAAGGTGGAGGGGAAGACCTAAAGTAACATTGATGAAAGTTGTCAGAAAAGACATGGAAAACTTTCATGGACGACAGTTATAGCCCTAAATAGAAATGAAGGGTGAAAGGACTCATAAAGCTGACCCCAACTAGATGAGACATGGCTTGATGGTTATGTATATGGTTATTGTTATTCGTTCTATTACGTAAAGTTTAGGTGTAATGCCTGGTATCACAATCCATAGATTCTAGGGTTGCATTCTTGTCATTTTTCTCAAGTAAATCTTGAAGCAAGATGTATTAATACATTACTCTTATATGGTAGTATGAGGAGAAAAGGCTCCAGTGAAAATTTGGGAGTGCATGTTCACAACAATTTTGCTTATCTCACCGCATGGATTATAATAAAATAGTTCCATTTATCTGGATTAATTGTACTTGTGGATTGAAGCATTTTCCTCAATTGCTGCATATTTCTGTTGTTGCAACTCGATTCAGGTTGTGGAAACCATAGTAACCATTATGGACAATATAAATTCAATTTGAGATGGAATACGAATGGAAAAGTGCCCCAGTTTTATTTTAGTTACTTAGGGACAGCCAAGAATCAATCGGTTCCTGAATAAATTCTTTATATATGGTACATTTGAAGAACGGAAGAGGTACTTTATGGAAGGTTGTGTGATCAACTTATGCCTTTGAGACTAGAAGGGAAAATATAAAGGTCCTCAATGTTGCATGGTTTAGGATGTTTCGCAGCAAAGTGCCTTACATGGGGTGTAGTGCGCTCAACTGCACAAATGTTGAGGTGGATGTGTTTATAGACAATAAGTGGAGTTTTATACGAGTACATTAGAGAAAGCTCTAGAGCTGCAGCACCAGTAGATGATAAAGGACTGTAAAAACAACTAGGATGCATGTGAGATTAAGCCAGTAGTTGGATGTATCTAATGATAAAAACAAGTAATGATGGCAAAGATCCATGAAATCTGACTCTCCACATAGAATAAGACTTGTCGGTATGTCGATTGTTGTTATTTTTTCTAATAGGGATTATTAGGGTTTTGAAATTATGGACAGTTCCGGAAGTACAAAACTTGGATCAAGGTCGTGAAGATCAGGAACATCTTGATGTGGCACCGGATCACAGCCACCCACCCCGGCCGGTGAGCGTACTTACGCCGACTGTCAGGTCAGGCATCAGGTGGCTGTGAGGTCAGGATGATCCAGATCGATGGTCCCACTCGATGTTGGAATAGCATTACTACTTGTAGGTAAATATTATATAATAAATGGATTTCAGCTTCACTTGCACATTCAGCAAGCTGCTTCTTGGAAAGGTGGGAGCAAGAAAGATTGTTATTTTATCAAAGATATGAGACTTTGTTGACGCTCGGGAACTTCACTAAAATGGGGATTTGATGGGGTTTTTTTCTATCTTTTGGGTGGGGTATGTGTTTGGCATAGTGAATTTTTTATTGGAGCTTCAGCATGATAAGTATATGTTCCGCAATACAACTATAAATCTGTTCGTTTCCAACTGATAGCTTAGTTGGTAAGACATGCAACCTTTCGCCTGCTCTGTAGTGGCGGGCCGCCCTTTCGCCTTCGTGGCGAACCTTCCAACATGTGGGGTTATTAAAAAGTGGGCATTTCTGTCGCTCTTGTGGCGAGTTTCGATCCTTGGCCTATCTTCTGCCAGCGCATTAACAGGTGATGTACTGACCATTGGGTCCCTCCAAAAAAAAACACTATAAATCTTTCTTGTACCGCAATATTTTATTGTTTAATATGTAATAACTTAGTGATAACTGATAAGTAGATATAAACTATGGGACTTAATTCATTGTCTGTTTACTAATTATCGGGCTTCAATATTTCAAAGGACACTGATTCTGAGGAGGAACTGAAGGAAGCGTTCAAGGTTTTCGACAAGGATCAGAATGGTTACATTTCTGCTGCAGAGGTAATCCGCTCTCCCACGATTCACCACTTGGCGAACTCGTTATCCTAAAATTTTCTTGTTCTTGATCTTGTAAAGGTGGCGTTAGTTGTTAGCTGACTGCAACCTTGATTTATTTGTGCATGGAAAACTGAGTAGCTTCGTCACGTGATGACGAACCTCGGAGAGAAACTGACTGACGAGGAAGTCGAGGAGATGATACGGGAGGCAGACATGGACGGCGATGGTCAGGTGAACTACGAGGAGTTTGTGAGGATGATGCTGGCCAAGTGAGGGGGGGACAGTGTTGCTTGTATCTACTTACTGGGGAGAGCACGTTATTTATTTTAACCAAAAGTCTTGTAATAGAATCATTATTACTATCGACATCTCATGCCGGCCAATTTCAGATGTTTGTCGCAGGGCTGGTAGTGTCCAGGCTCGTGTGATGCAGAATCAGTGGCCACGATTTGCTCGCTGTATGCAAGTGATGAAACTATTGTGCATTGTTGATGTGGTTCCACGTCGCACATGCTAGGGTGGTACAAGCCTGCACTCACACCCCCGAGTTTAGGGGTCTTCATGGTTCGGGTTGGTTCCGTTTTTTGATAAATTTGGAACCGAACCAAAGTTGATGAACCAAACAATTTCTTGGTAAAAACCGAACCAAACCAAACCGGAAAAGTTTGATTCGGTTCTATGGGTCTTTCAAATCGTTCATCGTCACACCGTGAGTTCACGGTGTGAATGGTTGAGCCGCTGAGTTGGTTCAGATTTCATTTTTAAGCCTTTAACTTTGGGTGCTGCTATTTGCCCCTATAGAATTACCAGTAACACCCTTAATTTTTCACTTTAAGATATTTTATAAGTTGAGATTTGGGGATGTTAGTAATTATGTGGGTAACAAACACCCTTTACTTTTCAGTTTCATCACACCGTTGAACACTTGAAAGTTTTGAATGCACCGATTGGTGGTAATTGGGGTCACCACCATGTAATGTACAATATTAGTGAGATTGTACACTGTATAGTAGTAACTACTACCAATGGTTCGGGTTCGGTTGTTTCGGATTAAAAATCTCACAACCCAGAACCGAACCGACCATAGCGGGTTTTTTTATTTTGGAACCGAACCAAACCGAATGGTCAAAAATACCAGATCCAAACCAAACCAAATAGACCGGTTCGGTTCGGTTTGGTGGGTCAACCCGAGCCGATGAACACTCCTACCCGAGTTGATGTGAACTCTTCTCGAGTTCTATGAAGTTACCTACAAGAAGATCTAGACTCTCTTTGATGCAAGATCCTTTCCACGCTCAAGTCATCATTAGAAATACTGTTTAAGGTATGAGGAAGGATTCTATGATGTCAACCATACATTCACCCGCCATGAGGGCCTATTGGTAATACGTCGGAGAGGATCTTAGTAGTTATGGCGGATATGGCTTTACAATTCTAAAAGATTACTATGAGGATTTCTCGCATCGAGTGCTCGGAGAGAATCTTAGCAATTATGGTGGATATGGCTTCACAATCCTAACTCCTAAGAGTTTACTATGAGGATTACCAGCATCGGGTGCTTAGATATCCTTGGGCTAACCATCTCTCTCTCTCTCTCTCTCTCTCTCTCTCTCTCTCTCTCTCTCTCTCTCTCTCTCTCTCTCTCTCTCTCTCTCTCTCTCTCTCTCTCTCTCTCTCTCTTGCGTGTGCGTGCTCTCGTCCCCACGATCTCTCTTTCTCTCTTTCCCACGATCTCTCCGTATCTCTCTCTTCGCCATGATCTCTCTCTCTCTCTCTCTCTCTCTCTCTCTCTCTCTCTCTCTCTCTCTCTCTCTCTCTCTCTCTCCGGCCGGGGTGGGGGGTCACACCGAAGGCGTCTGCTTCGTGCCAATCGGCGTTGGTATGCACTAGTTGGAAACAAATCATGGTGCTCGCCTGCTTGGGGGAGTACCAACCACCCTTACTCGTACTACCCATGTGGACCCGAGCTTTTCTACGACCATACTCGAGTTATGGCCTCTTGTCTGTAGCATCGGCAACCTGCAGGAAACTGCCGAGAACGGTGGTGACGGCCTACATGGGCCCCAAGGAGCAGGGAAGAGGGGAGCAAGGAAGAAGGGGAGAGGAGAAAGATTATATGGGTAACTCATCCCTGGTGTGCCCCAAAAAGGATCCCATTTTGAACCTGGGCGCACTTGTCGGTTGGGAGCACTTGGTAATTTTGTGGGTGCAGTTAACACCATCTTTATCTTTTTTTTTTTTTTTTTGGTAATAGAATTACATATTCCACTACTAGAAGATATACTACATCTGACTAGATAATAGAAGCAAACTGCAAGGCTATTGGCCGGTAAAAACAACGGAGACCAATGTCGTCTTGACAGAGAACCCGGAGGCCATGTGGGTATTCTCGCTGCCAACTTACTGTAGTCTTCATCTTCGTTGCTTGCTTTGAGAGCCAATCAGCAGCTGAATTGCCTTCCCTGTAGACATGAGAGATTCGTCAGGAGACAAATTGACTCAACATGTGCCTGACATCTGCAATAATAGAATTGGAACTAATGTGTTGTTGTTGAACTTCCATAATAGTAGTTAGCGAATCCCCTTCGATCCATATTTGATCAGAGATTCCATTAGTTGTTTTAACTCCCTCCCATAGTGCTCGAGCCTCTGCAATGACAACCGATCTAGTATTTAATGGGATGGCTCCAGCTTTAAGGATTCTGCCTACGTAATCTCTAATGATAAACCCAGCTCCAGCACATTCATTTTCGACCGAACCATCAAAGTTGACTTTGATGATATTAATTTCAGGAGGAACCCACTTAATAATACAATAATCAATTTGCCGAGTGTGCTGTGTCTGTAGAGAAAGATTATGTGCTTGGTAATATTATTGGGTCAAAGACCAAATTTAATGATGGTCTTTATCTATTGATATTTGATGGTCTTATGATACTTAGCATTTTTTTTTCTCTTCCAAGAAAGGTGATACAAACAATTATATCTTCGCAAAACTTCAATAGAGCACAGGTGCTGTGCATCAAGTACGTGCACGGTTCTTGTAGCACCAAGCTAATTCCATCTCCCACATAAAGAGTAATAATTAAGTAAAAAAGAGTAACTATTTGATCGGTTAAAAGAATAGTTTTTTTTTATATAAAAATATACGGAAAAAAATTGTTTTGTGGTTTTAAATCGACAATCATGAGTGATTTCAATTACTTTCGTGCAAAAAATGGTTTGTGTTCAATTGATGGCATGAAATGAAAATTTAATAAACTTTGACTGAGCATTATTGTTCTTTTTTTTATTTGGTTTGGCGGGATTTCGGAAGGGAGCTAGTGCAATACGGGACATGCACGAGTGCTTATTGCAAGTTGATTCTTTCCTTAGGGTGCTATCACTAAGTCCCCCTTTATTTTTGGATAAATTATACCGAGCCCCCTATTGTTTGAGTGATTATCACTTTCACCCCCTCATGTTTAAAACCATACAAATACCCCCTTGTAGTTTGAAAAGCCTTGCAATTACAACCCCTCATGAGGGGGTCAAAGCGTAAGGTTTTTCAAATTGCAAGGGGGTATTTATAGGATTGTAAACATGAAGGGGGTGAAAGTGATAAATGGCTAAACTACATGGGCCTATGTGTAATTAATCCTTTATTTTTATTTGTACAGCCAAGAGATCTCACTCCTAATTTGTGTTCACGTGACTCAAATTCTGAAGATCCTCGATTAAAAAAAGAACGGCCAAATTATAAAAACCACGCCAAAACCATACTCTTTATTTTATATTGGTCCTCAAATTGTTTTTAACAATTTGATCCATGAACTTGGCTCCGTCTCCATTTAATCCCCTCCATCAACGTTTATTTCGAAAATAACCTTGTCCTAGTAAGCAACTAAGCATAAGTTAAATATTTCAAAAAACATTTGAATCTTATTGAAAATTGATAAGGGCATTTTTGGGATAAAAACTGAACAATGGGGCTAAGTGTAGACCGAGCATAGTTCATGGTTCAAATTGTTAAAAAAAAGTAAGGGACCAATATGAAATTAGCTGCATAGTTCCGGGGAAGCTTGTGTAATTTGCCCGAAAAGAGAAATGTCACAATCTATCTCTCAATCTATCTATACTATATACTAAACGGAAGCCTTACAAGGAGGTTGCACCATGTGGCACAGCATTAAAAGCATTAATTTTAATTTAAATCCATTTCTATGCATGCCCATTAATGCTCTCATGATCTATTTCTTTTTTGGATGGTAGTGATTTCTCCCGATGCCCATGGCCATAAATGAAAATTTAAACCAATTTCTTGGCATGCCCATTAATGCTCTTATGATTGATTTCTTTCTTATTAGCATTTGAATCCCTTCTTGTATGTCGTTTTAAATTAAACGCTCTATCGGTTTGCAAACAATTTTCTCCCGATGCCCATTAGTGGAAAGTTAAACTCATTTATAATTTTAATATTTTATTCCGTGCATTGCAAAATTCAATACTGTACTATTATAAAACTGAGGCCTTTGGTGCCACTTGGCAGCCTCTCCCCTCTTTCTCTCTCCACCTTACCCATTAAAAAGGGTTCTCCCTCTCTCCCCTCACTAGTGTTGGAATTATATCATATTATCAGAGTCGCAGCGGAAGCAAAAGATAGATCCGAGGATCTCATGGTGTATGTTTCATTACTATCTATCTTTCAAACAATCTACATGTAAATCTATGATTTTAGGATATGTGTGGACACCCTAGAGGCATATTATGATCTACGGAAGACATGCATGCATCTAGTTAGGTTTATAAAATCATCATATCGTTGATCTTAGATCCAAATAGAACGGAACGATGATGAACCGCACAAGAATCGAGAGGGAAGTTGTCGAATAGTACCTTATCCTTTGCGAAGGGAGAAATCCTCGAAGTCCTATATCTGAGTGCAAGGACTACGAGTTGACGGAGGATTACGTTGCAAAGACGAGAGCGAGTCGCGAGGTCTCCTCCTTCTCTTTCTCTCTTCTTCCTTCTCTTTTCTTCCTCCTTCTTCTACTTTCTTCTTCCCCTTTGCTTCTTGGCTGAAACCTCAAAAGAGGGAGAGAGGAGAGAGGGGCCTGATTTTCTAGGAGAGATGAGAGCTTGGGTCGGCCTCTCCCCTCCCCTATCTTCTTATAGGGCCGGCCCCCTTAAAGATAGGGATGAGGGGGGGGGGGGGGGATTTTAGGGTTTCCCCTTATCTCTTGTGAAGCTTGGATAAAAACGCCCTCACGAAAGGGGAACATTGTAAAAGAGATAGAGTGAGGTGCGCTATTCGGAATCGAGTTCCGTTAGTGCCTATGAGCTCCTAAAATTATTCCACTCATTTTAAGATCCATATTCAATATGTTCGATGCTATATTTTAGTATTTACCAAAATACCTCTATGGCCCCTTAATATATATGAATTAGGTTCTTAGGCTTCGGGCTTGCACTCCATCGCGCTACTTTGCATCCAACATGTCCAACTAGGTCAGGGAAAAATTCCTATACGTAACGATAGGGTGGAACCTTCAGGGTTCGGGATCTCTAGCTCTAACCGAATCCCTGATTAACTATTCTGGTGACACACCGAAAGATTAACTATTCCTGTGACACACCGAAATATTAACTATTCCGGTGACATACCAAAAGTTTTGCTAATCAGTCCTAATCCGATTAACCCGCGTAGCCACCCAGAGTGCGACGCGAGTTGAACTCTAGTGATCCTAAACTTATGTTACTCACTCGTAACCTTGTTATCTACTATACTATGATAATCTTTAGTCCCTTCTTATTACTAATGTCATGATTCGACTCAGGTAGTGGGAAGCACCGTCAGATCCCGATTGATCATCTGACTAGGATTTGATGACTTATCATCTATAACACCACACACCTTCCGGTGCTATACCTATCATCTGAAATGTCATCAGTCATACTGATAACCACTAGGCCTGGATTAATTGTGTGGATAGATTGACTCATTAAAATGCACCCATCCAACATGGACATCGGATAATATTAGGGATTGCATGCCACTTTAGAGCTAGCCGAGTAACCCAATGTACTGTGGTATTGGATTATGGTAGGTCCGCATACATTGGCATATCAAAGCACCGCACAACTAGTTGACTCAGTATACATGGTCCCTCAGGGTTAAAAATATATTATCTATAGTAATAAGATGGTTTTATGCACCAGTGTCTGAATCACTGAACTATGCATCATCTTGGTTCCTATTCTATACGATCATCGTGCTTGGTCAAGTGAATAGGAATCCTACGTTCTCATGGTGGAGACTTTACCACATCCTCTACCTGCCAACAGCTTATTCTCGGTGAAGCGACTGGCATCACCAAAGCTATGAACTAGTTCTAGGTCTTCACAAAACTGATCCACTGGATTTCCCAAGTATGGACCCACCATGCGCCTTAGTGGCCTACTATGTTCCCTAGGGTCCTTTATTATGTATCTAATTAACATACACCAAAGTAGTATTCTAATTAAAGCAATAACTAAAATCATCTTTATTAATTTTAATACAGAAAATCCATGTTCATGACACACAAGCTACAACAATCTCCCATTTGGCCTAGCGGAGAATGACAGTCTTAACTCCCATGGAATCTATGTGCTTCTCAAAAAGCCGTGGTAGGTAACACCTTTGTGAAAGGGTCTGCTATGTTATCTGTACATGCCACCTGAGTCACTGTGACCTTCCCTCGCTTCTGCAAGTCCCGGATAATATAGTATTTTCGCTCAATATGCTTACTCTTCTGGTTATATCTTGGCTCCTTGGATTGTGCTACTGCTTCACTATTGTTGCAGTAATGGATAGAATCTTGAGCTCCCGGTACACATCCTAAGTCTGTGAGAAACTTCCTAAGCTACACCGCTACCTTGGTCGCCCGCACGCCGCAATGTACTCAGCTTCTGTCATCAAATCCATGATTCATCCCTACTTCATGCTCCTCCAACTGACAGCTCCTCCTCCTAATGAAAATACAAACCCCAACGTCGATCTCCTAGATTCAGGGTCAGCTACAAAGTCAAAATCCGTATATCCAATTGGCGTCAGTTTCTGTGAAGAATAAGCTAACTCATAATCTCTTGTCCTACGAAGATACTTGAGTATACTTTTCATAGCAGTTTAGTTCCTTGGACCCGAATTTGACTGATACATGTTCATCATACCTACTGCATAATATATATCTGGTCTTGTGCACTACATGGCATACATCAGACTCCCTACAACCGAAGCATAAGGTATCTTTTACATCTCTGGCCTCTCTTCAGGAGTCTTAGGATCCTGATCCTTGAACAATTTCATTCCATGTCTGAATGAAACTAGTCCTTTCTTGGAGTAGTGCATACTGAATCTGACAAATATAGTATTCATGTAGGTTGACTATGACAACGAGAGAATCTTGTTCTAGTGATCTCGAGTTACCTTGATCCCCAGAACATAACTCGCTTCACCCAGGTCTTTCATGTCAAATTAAGAGGACAACCATACCTTCGTTGTAGATAACATTCCAATATCGTTTCCAATGACATATCGTCTATGTAAAGAACTAGATAAACTACTATAGTCTTTATGGGTGCAAAATCTGGCCAACGCCTAACGGTAGGACCCACAGCCCTGCTTGGGGCCCACGAAGATAACAGTGGGACCCGCAGCCCTGCCTGGGGCTCGCGAAGATGACAGTGAGACCCGCAGCCCTGCCTAGGACCCACGAAGATGACAGTGGGATCCGCACCCCTGCTTGGGGCCCATGCATACCATCCAGGATCTGGCAAATCCCTCGGATAATTATCTAAACTCCTGGTATCCCAGGAAATATTTCCAGAATATTTCTAAACCCATATATATAGCAAAACCTGTAAAGAATCCAGATCCAATTCCATTATTCTCAATCCCACATTTTATTTTCCAGAGCTCTCTGAGCCTTCTAGTTTTCAGACCTTCTAGTCCTTTCCATCATCTGATTATTTGTAACAATCACTCTTCAGCTTATCGAGAGTAGCTTTACATTTTTAGTGATAGTGGATTTAAAGGTTGCGTCTTATCGCACGGAGACATAGGCTTCGACAGAACTTCGTTACCACACCTTGTGTCAACTCTCTCTCTATCTCCCTCTCTCTTTACTCAACAATGTTAGTGCGGCAACGTGACACGTGTTAGCTCAACACTTCAACACGTGCCCGTTTAGCACTCTATAGTGCGTCACACTTTTAAGGGTCAAACCTTCAATCGACTGTTGGAGGGGGGTTATATACAACGGCCGAAATCCTCCCCCACAGTTTGACGCCGTCTGTGGAATCCCCTATATCGACTTGCGACCTCCAGGCTTCCCAGATCCTTTGGTCAAGCAGCAATCACCGATTGCTCGAGCAATCCATATGTCTCCCTTGTTACCATAATGGCGAAGACAAGACCCGTAGACCAGCCAGAGGGAAGTCATGATCACCTCGATATCCAGTATCCTACGATTTGCTCAATGAGTCGTAGGTATGCGACAACTCAATATCCCGAGCATATGCCGACTATGAATTTGAGGAGTCATTGGTCAGTTGATCGTGCAACTCTAGCTTAACGGTAGTCTGCTCAGACCGCCGACAAAATTCCTCAACGCCAAGGAAAAGCGCACGCCTCGCCCGTCACCTACCCCAAGTCGACATACCAGGTCTCGGTAGAAGACTTCCAACTCCTTACCCTGATGAAGCAGAATGTGACTCTCATGGTGGAGAGAGATTCACTTCGACGGGCCACCACCGAGGTAGGGGCCAACCTTCCTAAGTCAGCTGTTGGCATCAACGACGGAGCATGTCATGCCCCAAAAATATGAGATTCCTGGGGTGTTAGGTGAGAAAAAAAAGGGTTTTGGATCTAGTTACTTAATTATGCCAATTTAGGGTTCTCACTGGGCTTCTATTGCGCTATCACACATGGGAAGAAACAATAGGATAATTTAAACTTGATTATATAAAAACATTGTATTAAATAGTAGATAAATATAAATTTGTTAACAGAGAGAAAACCAAGCTCGACCCTTAAAAGGGCTATCCTCTCAGTAGGTGTGACCTAGCGATGCCACTACATACTGACAGAAGTCCCTCTAAGGGAGCACGAGGCTCAAGCCTCCGACGACTAGCCAAGTAATCTCACCCACTCCCTAACACTCGAATGCACTGGTTTAGAGGTCCTATCTACTAGGCTAGTCAATTAGGTCATTTAAGAACTTATATTTTTATTGTGAGCTATTCTAGGCTTGGGGCCTTGAGGAGAGGCCTACCCAAAAAATTCAGCTGTATCATTGCCACTAACAACCATTAAATTAGACTAAAGAACTCTCATTCCAATCCAATTCGATTTCATTACTAGAAATAAAAAGACTACAAAAAGACATACTAAAAATAGAACACAACTACAACCCTAAATCCGCCTTTGACATCCTACTGCTACTACTCCTGAGCCTCCAGACCTGCAAGTGAGCCTACTCGTGGAAAAGAGTAGCCCCCAATAAAAAATTGAAAGATTAGCCAAATTAATGGCTAGTGATATCCTAATAGTCTTTAATAATATGAGACAACGCTCATATTTTAAGATATTTTACTGATCAACCTATTCGTCAAACTATATTCTCAACCACGTCCTATGTGTCCTTACAATTTCTATATTCACATGCAAATCCTACTGTCACTAGGTTATCATGTAAACAGTCATACAATTCTAATTTAATAAAGACACAAGCACACACTCAGATGTGAACCCCGGATATTTTGTTCAACCTGCCCCCAGTCGGGCATTACTATCAGACCTTTTATTTCGATGTAGAGGGTCAACTCTCTCGTCGTGCATCCACCAACGCTATGCACTAATCACCTAGATGATCATAAGGGATTTTTCATCTTTTCACGGTGGAGCTCTACTGCCCAAGTTGCTTTACTTTAGGGACTTCAACTTCCCGAGACAGGATTGCTAGACCAATCCCTACTCGAGGGCTGCTCCTATTGGCTTTACCATAACCTTTATCCGTGACCCCTAACTTATTTATCTTCGGTTGTGCACGTAGGGTTGTTCACGACTTTTGCGTGTACGGGGGTCCCTGCCCTCTAACCAGGTAGACTGTCAAATTTATATATCACACAAGCACGGAAGGAACTATACAATGATTAATATTTTTTGATAGTTTACCCCGGGGTTCGCACCCATTCACAACCCAACATCACATTAAATATAATAAAGTACTCCTGCCAGGAAACCCATGTACTAGGTTTGCCACGCTCTTCTCAGGAGGGCGGACCTCAATATTTATTATTTAATTATTTATTGATTATTTTAAAGGAGTGTCTAATTACGATGTCAAAGACTAGATTATGTGAACTATAACTATATTAAGAAACTCATGACCCTATATATTATTTCTAAATTTGATATTAAAAATCACTACAAGTGCGAGATATGCGTAAAATCCATACATCCTAAGACACCCTTAAAAATCATTGATCGAAATTCTGAGGTACTTGAATTGATTTTCAAGTACGTCTATGATTCTGGAAGAACCTCAAGAGGCGGTAATAGATATTTTGTAATATTTATAGATGACGCTTCAAAATATTACCACATTAAGACTAAGGACGAAGTACTTAGTAAATTTAAGATCTATATAGTTGAGGTTGAGAACCAACTAGATAAAAATATTAAGATCCTTAGGTCAGACCGAGTAGGGGAGTAGATCTTAAATGAGTTAAAAAATTCATGTGAAGATTGTGGAATACTACATGAGGTCACAACCTCATATACTGCCCAAGCCAATAGTGTAGCGGAGAGAAAAAACATGAGCCTAATGAACATGGTCAATTCTATATTAATCAGCTATGGAGTGCTAGAGAACTAGTGAGGGAAGCCCTAATGACGGCCTGTTTTATCCTTAACCTCATTTCTTTCAAACATATTGACTTGACCTCATACTAGGTATGAAAATATAGAAAATATAACTTAGATTACCTAAAAGTGTGGGTGTGTTTAGCTAAGATGAAGATCACCGATAACAAAAGGAAGAAGACAGGATCGAAGATAGTGGATATCATCTTTACCGGCTATGCTTCAGACAACAACGCTAATTAATTTTTAGTGTTTAACTCTAAAACAAGTGAGATAGCCAATAGCACCATAATCGAGGCTAAAGATGTCTCATACTTCAAAAATATCTTCCCTTATAAGATTAGGATCAACAATATGATTGATATTGATAACCAGGCCTCAAGTTCTAATCAAGTAATTCAGATCGAACCTAAAGTCTAATTAAAACATGAAGACCAGATTGAACCGGTAATCCAAACCAAACCTAGAAAAAGTAAACATGCCTGTATGTAGAAAAAAAATCCTTGATAACTTTTATGCTCTTCTGGTAGAGGACTCCCCTCTACCTATACAGATACAATGAAGTTCATGGACTCTCCCTTTTGGAAGGAAGACATAGATAACAAGATCTAATCTATAGTTCAAAACCATACTTGAGAACTCATTGATTTGCCTCCCGATTGCAAAAGCACAAGATGTAAATGGGTGTTTAAAAAGAAACTTAAACTTGATGACACCATAAATAAATTTAAGGTACGACTAGTAGCCAAAGGCTTTACCCAAAAACTTGGGGTAGACTACTTTGATGTCTACTCACCTATCGCTAGGGCAATCACGAATTAGAATCCTCATCGCCTTAGCTTCAATTTATAAGTTAGTCATATATCAAATAGATGTTAAGACTATTTTCTTAAATAACAATTTAAATGAAAAAATATATATGGACCAACCCGAGGGATTCACTACACCTGGACAAGAGTAAAAGGTGTGTAAACTAATTTGATCCTTTTATGGATGTAAACAAGCCTCAAAATAATTACATATAAAATTTAATGAAGTAATCTTATTTTGTGGATTCGATATTTAACATCACGGATGAATGTGTCTACCATAAAGTAGATGGTAACAATATTATCATCTTATGCCTGTATGATAATGATATTCTTATATTTAGATCAAACATACAAGTTATAAATGACATCAAATATTTTTATCCCAAAATTTTGACATGAAAGATCTAGGACAAGCCGACGTTATTTTAAACACAAAAATCATAGGAAGAACAAAGGGCTAGTGTTATCCCAATCCCACTATGTCAAAAAAATCCTTAAAAAAATTTATGACTTTAACTGCCAACCGGTATCGCCACCCTATGATCCCAACACACATTTGAAGAACTCAGGACTTTCTACACTTCAGAGCGAGTATGCTCAGATCATAGGATCGTTAGGATTCCTAGCAAACTATACTCGATCTGACATTGCCTACGCGGTAAATAGACTTAGTTGTTATACGTCTAACCCAAATGAGACCCATTGGAACATATTAGAAAAAAAATCTTTAGATACCTTAAGGGAACAATATCCTATGAACTCCATTATAGTGGATATCCAACTGTATTAGAGGGATACACTAATGCAAACTAGATTAATGACTCGATTGATATAAAATCCGCAAATGGGTTTGTATTCCTATTTGGAGGTGGAGTCATATCTTGAAAATCAACTAAACAGATCGTTATCGCTAGGAGAACCATATAATCCAAAATAATAGCGCTAGATACCACTAGCATGAAGCTGAATAACTAAGAGATCTTCTATATGAGATCCCATTAATAGAAAAGTCATTACCAGCTATTTATATTCATGCGATTACAGATTAGCTATTGATAAATACAATCAAGAGAATATTGATGTAAAAATAAATCGTCATCTAGAAGTGAAACACAAATCTCTCAGATATAGAATGAAAAATAAAATAATTAACATAGACTTTGTTAGATCCGAAAAGAATTTGGATGATAATCTAACTAGGAGCCTTTTTAGGACAATGATCTTAGAATTGTCGAGGGGGATGCGATTAAGCCCATAAGAAAAATCACTGCAGTGGAAACCCAAACTCATGGAAGTTCAATAGGTAGAACCAAATTGTAATAGTAATTAAAAATGAGGAGCACTAGATAATGCTTCTGTCCCTATGGTGCAAATGATTAATAAAAGTAAGGGGTAGGATGAGTTTAAAACTCTTAATAAGTCCAAGACCCATGAGACGAGGTGTCGCTTTGCTCATACCCCTACTAGAACTTATCTATATGTATGTAATTGCGAGACCGCAAATCTAGGATCATGGCTGCTCCCTAGAAACATACAAGGAAAGATGATTATATATGATCATTAATAACATAATCCGCTTAGAATCATCGAAAGCTGTACTACTTATAGAAATCCAATAAATAAGACTGGTTTAAGGCGCAGTCCACCAAATATTTATGAATGTATACAGCTGTACTAAGTGGAGGTTTAAACCGGAAGGTGCCTACTCTTACTGCATAGTATAAGGAATCCAACAAAAGTCTTTATTTTATTTTTTAAAATTTTAAAATTTGATGTTTTAAAACATGTGGGGGTTTGTTGGCGTTGGAAGATAATCACTTTTAAAAAATAACTATTATCTTTGGTCCTGTGGACCTATTGCAAACAAACAAATGAAGTAGTCCTCTTAATTAAACAAAGATGTTACTATGGATCTGCACTTAATTTTTTCAAAATAAAAATAAAAAAGGGAAATTTTATTCATACCCCAAAAAATCTGTAACTAGCCCCCGTCTCCCATCCGTTTCACAATAACTTACTCATAATTTTTTAAATACCATTTATACCCTTATATTATATTATACCATACCCCATATCCAACTAAAACCTGAAATAGAGTCTTTTGAATAAGGAGGCATTGACTACGATTGAGAAGAAATTAGGCGGTGGTGATAGCATGGCTGTGGCGTCATTCTTAACGACATCGGCAATGGGGTTCAAAGATCCTACTTCCCCCCCCCCCCCCGTTGATCGAATTCCTCCATAGGCGGCAGGGGGCTCGAAGATCCCACATTCACTAATCGGATTCCTCCATATATAGGAACATTCTCTCTCTCTCTCTCTCTCTCTCATCAAGCTATCAATGGAGGATAGATGATGAAAATAACCCTTCCCCCTCTGTCCCACTCCATGTATCTATCCTCATGGAACTTTAATATCTGAAATGAATGTAGTCTGATCAAGGTGGGGTGGACCATTTAAATGGAGTGCATTTGAGGTTGGGTGCTAAGGAAAATGGTATTTTTGTAATAAAAATAAGATATGATCAAAAGAAAATGGGGGTGTTCAAGTTTGATCAAAATGGATGCTAATTTCATATTTTTGGGGGTACAGATAAAATTTTCCTAAAAAAGCTCCCACACCTTTCCTTGAATAGATACAAAATCTAACATTAAACAAAATTACTTATATATATATATTTTTAAAATTACTATATAACATAGAAAAAATCTCTCTCTCTCTCTCTCTCTCTCTCTCTTCATCACCCCGCGGCAAGAACCCTAGGGACAGCTCCATTCAAAGTAAGTGTCTCCCTTTATTCCCTTCTTCGTCTCCTTATTTTGTCTTGTACAGCAGCGCTAGATTGGCATAAATAGCATATTTAGGCGGTTCCCCGTACCATTTTCTGCAATTTCTGATCATTCGTCCCCCTCCCCAAAGATCCCACCTTGGTACCCTAAAAGCTGCAGCCTTTTCCTCCCACATTTTTCAAATTTGGATCATTCTAGGGTTTCTTCCTCTGGGCATGCGATCGCCTTAATGAATTTACGACCCCTTCCTCAGTTTTCCGATTGTTTTTTGAAATTAGGGTTCCTTTCAAAATGTCCCCTTTTTGGATTTTTTTTGTATGTTTTGATTCTGCTTAAATCTGTGAAAAGGGTTTCTTAGGTACTACGGCTTGAAGAACGGCAATGTGGTATTTGGTTGAGCTTGGGTGAGCAGGGGTTGAAGAAGTAACGACAATGTGGTACTTGGTTGATCTTGGTTGAGCCAAAAGATTCATTTTTTCCCACCCATTTCACCACATCTCTCTGTGGTTTCTTCGGCTCCAGCTCTATGGATAAAGACTTGGGCTTGGGGATTCAGAATTGGGGTTACTACGAGCAGCACTTGAAGGGGCACCTTGGGTTGCAGCTCATGTCCCCCGAGAGTGACATGACGAAGCCCTTCCAATCAAACGGGGGCTTCCTTCACCACAACTTCATCTCGCCCGAGCCATCCATCCCGATGGAGTTCAGGAGAGACGGGTGGATCCACCACAGCAGGAACAACAAGCTAATTCACCCAATGCCGATAACCCACCACCCCAGTTACGGCTCGCTGCCCCCCGATCCCCCCGGAACCCCCACCCTTCAGATGTTGCAGCAGACCGATCCACCCAAGGACAAGGACAAGGACCCGCTGCCCATGGAGGAGCCGAAGAAGAGGTCCCAGGGGCGGCCCAACAAGCTGCCGAAGCCCAAGAAGCCCAAGAAAGTTGCTGCGCCGAGAGACGTGACTACAAACTGCTTGGTCTCACTGGGGAAGTGTGGGAATAAGAGCACAGGGTTGGTCATCAATGGGATCGACCTGGACATCTCGGGGATCCCCACACCGGTTTGTTCTTGCACCGGCGCCCCCCAGCAGTGCTACCGGTGGGGCATCGGTGGGTGGCAGTCGGCGTGCTGTACCACCAACATGTCGTTGTATCCCCTCCCAATGAGCACGAAGAGGCGGGGAGCACGCATTGCAGGGCGCAAGATGAGCCAAGGCGCATTCAAGAAGGTACTGGAGAAACTCGCTGGAGAAGGGTACAACCTTTCTAATCCAATTGACTTGAAGACATTTTGGGCCAAGCATGGTACCAATAAGTTTGTGACGATCAGGTAAACGATGTACTGCCCATTGGCTTTGTTGTTTGGCTTTGCCTGCCTCTGCATTTTGGCTGTTTTTTCCTGCGTATAAGGACCTGTAGCCTTCTGCAGAAACTTTCTATGTAGTTTGTAGCCCGTGATCTTCTCTCCAATCATGTTTACATGCTTTTTGAAGTTTAGACAATCGAGTTATTTGGATGTGTCAGTTTTTTCTTCACACTTTTCAACTAGTAGTTTAAGGGGAACATCACTGTCTAATTTAGATGGCCAAATTTTTTCTTAAGTTTCTTTTTGCTCCTAACATTAAGCTCTCATATGTACTTCATGAGTATGGTCTTCCGATCATGTCTTTTTTTCTTGTAACTTGATGTTCTTGAGTCTTTTGGTTGTTCTCATATACTAAAATATATTAATATTTAGAAGCATGTCCTTGATCCATTCAGCTGTCATTTCTTGAAGAGTAGAGCTTATAGACTCTATGATATTTTACTGCATATATAGAGTATCTTCGTAGAGTTTCTGAGTATCACAACTTAAGACATTTCTGCTCATTATTTTCTCATGCTTCTGTAAGTAGAAAAATAGAGTCCTTGTTTCTATTTTAAGCTTCTACTATAGTACTATGTAAACATGTTTTGTAATGACATGTGAAACTTTCTCAGTATTATATTTATGAAGTTCTGAACTAGATGGATCTTCTTCGTAGATTATCATTTGTATGTTATTAGCTAGATGGCCATTAAAAATCTTAAGTGCTACGTCAGCATTCAGGATAAATGATGGCAACTTGTGGGCTTAGGAACGAGAGTAAAAAATCTGTGTGGGTGGGTCGTGGTGGTGGGGTGTGTCATGTGTGTGTGTGTCGGAAAAATTGAGCTTACACTTGCAAAGTTGAGTAAATGATTTGCTAGTGATGAAGAGCAGTAAATTGCGTTTTTCTTGGGAAAAAGAGGTGATAGTCTGCTGTTTATAGTGGCTTTAGTTCAGAACTTGTTTTGCTCATGACGTAGATGGTGAATTCTGATTTTTGAATCAATCTGAGAAAATTCATGATTGATTAATACTTCTTTCATTCCATTGAAAAATATCAAAGGAATTTTTTTCCTCTAGGTTTTTGCAACTTCTTGGGTTTGACCATACAACTTGGTTATCTAGGATATTCATAACTTTGAGGCCATATGTATTTACAACCAAACTGTTGATTGCAAAAGGCAATTTCTTGACTAATCTTGTCACCAAGTTTTGTGCCTTGTTTTGAGGATCAAACAGAATAAACATCCAAACCAAAAATAGAGAAGAAAAGATATGAGCCATAGAGCTTGAAAACAGCTTGAGGTGAAGATGTAATATCCTAATACATGGAAACTGAAAGAAGTGTGGAAGAAGTAGTATTTGAAAGTGGAAAGTGAAAACACGTTGAGTCTGGTTTGTTTTTTATCAGTATACTATGAGAAGTCATGACATATTGTAAAAGAGCATGGTTTGTAAATTATTGAGGTGTATTCTCGTGACATGTTTTTGACACTAGTGAATGCCCGTGCCTGTCGGCACTGCAACGGGCCGTTTTCGGCGGTAAAACACGGTCAGACCGCTTTCGGCGGCAACACAGCCCCTGGGCATCCCCACCCTCCACTCCTATCGTCGTCTTCAGCGGCAACACACTTGGCCGCCTTTGGCAATAAATCATTTTGGAGTGTTTTGTTATATATATAGTAATAGTGTATGCTCGTGCCTGCCAGGACTCGGACAACCGCCTTCGATAGCAACACATCCTCGATCGTCTTCGGCGGCATCCAAATATTGCTGACGAATCCCATTGTTGGGTTAAACCAATTTATTTGACTCCCATTAAAAAGATGTTTGAATTCGAAGATTGTGGCCACTTGGGTAGCCAAAATAAGCTAAATAATCACATGATGAGAATGGAAAAAAAATCTTGTTTTAAATCTAAAACACAAAAAAAAAAATAGGGGTTCATTGAATACAATAACAATGGTGAAATCATTGAATTCTAAAACTTCAAATGATCAAAACCGAATGAACCTCTCTATTTGAGGATAGGAGGGATAGTGGGTCCTCAAAGCTTACCTAAAATTTAAAACGTCCTCGTCAATTCCTAGCCAACAGCCTTTTCCACCGTCAAGATGAAACACTTTACCTCAATATATTTTTAAGAGCAGCAACAGAAGCAATCAGACAAAGATTCCTACTATTTTTGATATCGCCCCTCCCTGCTCTGCACTGCTATTGTTTGCTGACCAGAAAAGGAAGGGTAGGGGGTTGAATCCAGCCCTCCCTGCTACAATCCCATTGTGGCCCGAGTAAATCGGGGGACAGGTAGTCGGATCCAGCCCTGGGTGCCATCCGGTGGTGCTTGGCCGCAAGAAGAGGAACAGAGGGGGCTTTGAGGCTTAAGCTGGGTGGTTCACGGCCATCGGCAATTGTGTGACTCGATGAAGGTGGCCGTGGTGGTTGTCGGTGCCAACATCATATGGAGTTCGAGCACAAAAAATAGAGTTTGATTAGCATTTTTCCAAATACCAACTGGCCATATTTTCAACTCTCATATTTCCCTCATTGTGATTCTACTAATGTATTGGAACAATCTGATAAGAAATCTGGAGATGTATTATTCCCGAAGGTTCTCATTGCTCACTTCAACGTAAGTTGATGCATTAAACAAAAAGATAGTGGCAAAGAGGATAACACATATTTCCATTCACAAACTCCAGCATCCAAATTACAAAGACATTAGAAAAAGATCAAACACCTAAAGACATCACCTCCCACCACCAATCTACAAATCTAAACAAAAGAGAGCGAGGAGCAAAGGGATGTAGGACTCGTCATTTACATATTTGCAGGGGCAGTTTTTGGAAGCGACATCCTTCTTGGGGAGGAGCAGGTTGTGGATGTTGGTCATCACACCGCCGTTGGCGATGGTGATGGTGCTAGCAGCTTCGACAGCTCATCATCGTTCTTCACCGCTAGCTGAATGTGCCTCGACACTATACTCATCTTCTTGTTGTCCCTCGCCGCATTTTCCGGCAAATCCAAGACCTAGTGGAAGAATACATTCAATAAAAATCGCAAATTAATAGAAACCCATTAGAGTACAAACATCCAAATCTAGAATATATAACACAAACTCCGAAAGCTAGGGAGAATAAGCCAACGATGATCAATCACCCTCCACGTGATTCCGTAAGAGATGAATGTAAACAAAGGTTCCACATCAGAAACTCCACTTAGATAATTGTCTAATTACACCTTATTTATAATCATAACCCTAACCATCCATCCTTTATTGGGAGATCATAATCATTCACGTGAACCCACCTCCCCCTTCCTCTCATAAGATCACCACCATTTGCTAACCGAAGATTTTTATTTTTTGCATTCATGGCTCATGTGATCATCAAAACTGCGAATGCCCTTCCCAAACCTAGATGAAAAAGATTCAGAGTCAATTGTAAAAACTAACTTAAACTCCAAAATGAATCCCATTTCGATATTCGTTGATAGATGGCCCTTACATGGAATGAACAACAAAGGATTCATAAGCCAATAGCCAAATAGATTGTGCAAGGCTTGATGGAAGGTTCATGATTTATGACAGTTCGGATCATTGATCCCATCTCCCACCATCATCATTGATGATCTGCTAGCGAGAGATCAAAATCAATCAATGTGTGACCTGTCACCCAAACCTCTCCTCTAACACGTACGATAATCGTTGCCCATCATCTAATGGGTGTCACAGTCATCTGTGTGCATCACACACACCCAATGTTAAAATAAATAGTTATCAGACACTAAATGTACAATTTGAAGCATCAGATATCTTATACCAGAGTTTGACACTAACAATCATACCTGAGTCCAAGCAACATCACACGTAGCATGCATGAATTGATACGGGCATCGGCAACAAACTGCATACAAATATTATATATGGAGATGAAAGGGTCGTTACCTGTGCAAAGAAGCCTCTATCAAACCTATGCCCTATGCACGCTAACCTGATGTTGTCAAGCAATTCCATGAGTTGTTTAGTTCCATCTTCAACAGGAGGCATTCTTATAGCACGTTGTAGCCATCCGATGTCTTCTGGAGAGCCAAGAAAATTTTTTCGGGCTCGAGATTTGAGGCTGAAAGTGAGATTTATAAGAAAACCTATGATATGGGGGACACCTCTAATTGAGCCCTCAGAGCCGTGTTAACCCGTGTCGACACGCCATGATACCATCGCTCCATGTTAAACCGAATGTTGTGAGTCTCTCCATTCTCCAATCAGATGAACAGAGGGAAATGGTAGACCGTGTAGGAGTCGAATTCCAAAGGGGTATTAATTTTCAATTTATATCAATTTCATAATTTTGTATATATATATATATATATATATATATCAGTGTTTTTAGAGGCGGGGGCGTATGGCGGGGCGTAAGCCTCAGGGCGTGGGGCGTAAGCCCCATGAATTTTTATTTTTTTAATTTAAAAATATATATAGAAATAAATAATATTAGATAAAAAAGTAAAAATAGATTAAAAACAAACAAAATTAAAAAAAACTATGAGCAAAGTTATTAAACAAAGCATTTAAGCCTACAAACATGGTTGATAAATCACAAATATATAAAAAATGATAATAAAAATGAACTTGTCATTGTCTTTCAATATCATTTAAGATCTAATTATAAGTTTTTAACCAAAATTCAAACTATCAATGTTTATATTCCATAGATTCTACCATTCCATACATGATATGGAACCAATTTAAAGCAACTTTAGTTCCCAAAATTTCATAATCGTCATCTAAGAGATTAAGACACATATAAAAGATCACACGGTAGTAATCAAATCATTTTTTTTCAACAATGCAAACAAACTCCAATGGAGCGTAAGCCCGGGCCATTGGGGCGTAAAAGGCGTGCCCGGGCGTTCAGGGCGTACGCCACAGTGGTTTAGGCGTAAGCCCCATGGGAAAAAAGCCCCAGCTGGAGCCGCCCCGGGCATTTTAGGACCGCCCCGCCCCGGGGCTAGCCCCGGGCGTACCCTAGGGCGAGTTTTTTAAAACACTGATATATATATATATATATATATATATATATATATATATATATATATATATATACACCCACGTGTCTCCGTATCCATCTTTTATGATGTTTGAGGATGCAGCTGCGGAAGAATTTAGAAGCTACATGAAGAAAAGGATGTATTTAGGTGTAAGTTGAAGATGAAATAGGAATAAGGTTGATAAAAAATGCAATGGGTGTCACTGGGACATGTTTAAATATATACATGTGAGTCTATAAACCAATTCAATAAGGTTTCTGTACAATAAATTGTATGTACAACCCAACTAGTCTTAACATCCACTTCTCATGCTGAAGGTGAATCATATATCGAGTTTTTTTTACCAAGTAGTGTCCATATAATAAGTGACTTTGTTCGGATGGTATGCGACTTCATATAGAAGTGTGCATTATGTAGCTTTGTAAATTTATATGGTGTGGGAAGTGTCTAGATGAGATAATGATAGTGGTCCAAGTGTTAATAGCTCACAGTGACACTCTGACTCTGATTATAGCTATTTAATGGTTTAGAAGGAATGAAAACACCTATATTATGAAGCAAACACCTGAATGGTGGAGCAAAATCACATCGCGCATAGTATCTGCCTTCACTTCATACTCACAGTTGAAATGCAAGCTTTGAGAACTCGGGTTTGGGTCGGCTATTTAGACCAAAAATATTAAAAATTAGAAGAGAAAATAATAAAAAAATCAGGGCCTGTTTTGGCTGATTCAGGTCTGATTCGGCGTTTCAAACTCAACTAAGCTGTTTCGGGCCCCACTTCGCCGAACCAACCCGATTTGTTGCATTGGATCCAAATCGGAGCATATTTCAGTTTAGGGATGGAGGTTGTTTTGGTTCGAGTTGGCCAAAATATGAACTGGTTAAAATCCTTGAGGCATGGTTGAACGGGAGACAATGTCTTTGTTTCTTGGCTACCAACAAACTGAACAAAGAAACAAGAGCATCAACAAACAGGGTGGTCTCATACTCTCATGTACATCATTATTGATGCTTAAGAGGATGAGGTAAATTCCATTGATGTTTAAGAGGGCATTCTATAGTCCGGAGAACCACCGAGTAATGCTTTGTGCTTGGAGCATGAACAAACTGGGTGGTTTGCATGTCCACTGTTCTAAATAGTGGTTGGGGTCTTAGTCTGCTCCGCATAGGTTGAGACTGCTTTTCTCGGCGTCCATAGGTGAAAGGCCGTCGATGTGATCGTTGGAAGTAGTTATTGTAAGCTTTCTTTCTCTCTTCTCCTTCGTCATGTTCTTCGTTTTGTTCTCTTTTTTATTGTTCAACTAGTACCTTATTCTGTTGCTACTGTATAGATGCTCCATTGGCCTAATGTGACCACCTGAAAGAATGAACTCCTAAAAGAGGAATAACAATGTAAAACATAGTAGTTAAATAAATTCTAACTAAAATGTTTTATGAAATTTTGGACTCCTCAATCGTTGGCGTTACCGCCTGACCTCCTTGTAACTCTCCTATCGCCTTAGATCCGGCTAACACTTATTGATGTTTAAGAGGATGTGATAAATTCCATTGCCAATTAGTTGACAATTGTAATTTGTAAGTGGTATCTATAAGATGTTCATAATTAATAGGTTAAATCCTTAGATGGAAGATTTTGAAACCATGAGTAAATTTATTGAAGGACAAGAAGGTTGATAAGTTGAATCCTAGTTTGTGAGGAAAAAAGTGGTTGTCACAAGATTTGGCCCATATGCTCATAGGAAAAAGGATGATACTAGACTACATTTGGTTTGTTGGAATGGAATGGAATGGAATGAGAACATGAATGGAAAGCAAAGGAGTGGTAATGATCATTCCCATTCTCATGTGAGATTGTGATAGTGTAATGCCCAAGAAAGGAATGATCATTCCATTCCGGAATTTGGTGCAAACAGTTAAATACTTTAATTGATTTAGAATTGAACTTCCTAAAATAACCTCGACCTAGTTGGCATGTGTTGGCGTTCTCAACACTGGCCAGTAGGCGAACGACGATGCTGGCGGCGACAACGACTGATGAAAGTTTCAGAGTTGGCAGGAAAGCGTCACAGCGACAATGGCGGCCGACGTGGGTGGCGATGCCGGTTGACGTCGGTTGTGGCCAACGAACATGGTGGCGATAGTTGTGAGGGCTACGATGGTGACCAAAAGTGGCAGTGGTAATGGCGGCGATGATGTCGGATGGTGGTAGTAGGGCGATAGTGACGAGACTGATGAAATACGGTGGAGGCGACTGGTGGTTGTGATCAAGGGAGATGAGGGGGAATGTATAACCAAGATAACTAATTTAGATCAGGCAAGGATTAAAATACTGGCCGATACGGTACGAACCGCACCGGTATTTACCTGATACCGGCTGTGGGGGATAAATCGTCTATATACCGGCCGATTCGACCAAATTCCGGTTCGAAGCGGCCGGTTTGAACCGACAGACCGTATATAGCATGGGTTTGGGGCTTTTCTTCATTCCTATTACATTTTTTGGTGTCTCTTTCTTCATTCCCACATGAGGTGAAGCTTCAAACAAGCTAGATTTACAAGATTTGAAGCCCAAAACTCGATTTTGAATATCAAAATTACATTTGAAAGTAAGTTTTCATCATTTTTTTTTCTTTTCTTTTGGTGCATTTTTTTTATAAAAAAACTAAATAATTTTTGTGAAATTGTTGATATGGGCTAGATCTAACCTTTGAATGCCATCAAAGTTTAGATCTGTAAGATTTAAAGCATCATCCTAATTTGAATGCCATCAAAGTTTTGATCCATATTTGACCCATCATCCTAATCATTGGATTCGGGTTTAAAAATGTGTTGATCTTTTGTAGAGCCAACTATTATGGTGTCAACATTGGTGCCAACACATCCATAGAGGTTTTAAAATTTGCTAAAATTTAGCAAAGATGATCACCTTCCTATAGAAAACATGCCCACAAAAAATTAGAACATTCTAAAACTTCTAGGTGCGTCAAATGGCCATCTTCAAATTAACAATTAACATGGACGGTGGATAAAACTCTTCACATTTGACGCACCTAAAAATTTTAGAATATTCTAATTTTTTGTGGACTTGCTATTTATTAGAAGGGTATTATCATTACCAAATTTCAGCAAATTTTGAAACCTCTATGGATCTCTATTGATGTGTTGGCACCAGTGTTGGTACCAAAAGTGTTGGCTGTTGATCCTATATATATATATATATATATATATATATATATATATATATATATATATATATATATATATATATATATATATATATATATATATATAGAGAGAGAGAGAGAGAGAGAGAGAGAGAGAGAGAGAGAGAGGAATATTACAGTGAGCTATGAGCTACGGAGGGAGAAAACGAGCTACGATCATTTTGACTATCCTAGAAGTTTTGGAATTTCGTGAAAATTGATGGGTGTGTTGTCTAGGGTAACATGATCATCCTCACCAATTTTCAAGGAATTCCAAAACTTCTAGGGTCATCAAATGGTAGAAGCAAAATTAACGGTTACTACGGACGGTGGATAAAGCTTCTGCCATTTACTGACCCTAGAAGTTTTGGAATTCCTTGAAAATTGGTGAGGATGATCATGTTACCCTAGACAACACACCCACCAATTTTCACGAAATTCCAAAACTTCTAGGGTGGTTAAAATGATCGTAGCTCATTTTCTCCTTCCGTAGCTCATAGTTCACTGTAACATTCCTATATATATATATATATATAGGGAAAATGGATGCATGGATGCTGGACCTGAGGTGCAGCATCGTTGCTGCACCTCAGGCATTGTTTGACCATCCTCGAAGTTTTGGAATTTTATGAAATTTGGTGAGGGTGTTGTCTAGGGTAAGATGATCATCCTCACCAATTTTCATCAAATTCCAAAACTTTTAGGGGGTTCAAATGGTCGAAGCAAAATCAGCCGTCCGCAGTCACCGTTAAAATCTGCAGATTTTGCTTCAACCATTTGACCCCCCTAGAAGTTTTTCAATTTGATGAAAATTGGTGAGGATGATCATCTTACCCTAGACAACACCCTCACCAAATTTCATCAAATTCCAAAACGTGTAGGGGGGTAAATAAGCGAGAGGTGCAGCAACGATGCTACACCTCGGGTGCAGGCTACCCGCCCCCATATATATATATATATATATATCTATATAATATTTTATGGTTTTGTAGGGGGGACAAACATTTAATTGAGTCGAGAGACAAACCCTAAGAGATAAACACAGCCGTTCATTACTGTTAATGGTCATGATTCAAGACCATTACCAGTCTCTCTCTCCGCTCACTCACGCCTCACTATCACAACCATCCGTAACTCAGCCCGCGATCATCTCTCTCTCTCTCCGCTCACTCAGCCTCACGCCCCTCTCCCTGCCAGCCAGACCCCGCGGCCTCTCACTCTCTCTCTCTCCCGTCTGTTACGCTATCCCGGCCCCCTCACCGACTCTCTCTCTCTCTCTATCTCTCTCTCTCTCTATCTCTCTCTCTCTCTCTCTCTCTCTCCCATGTCCCCAAATCCCGGGCGCCCCTCTCCCCAAATCCCGGGCCTCTCTCCCCCTGCGAACCAAACCTCACGCCCCTCTCTCCCTGCCAGCCAGACCCCGCGCCCTCTCTCTCTCTCCCGTCGGTTACGCCATCCCGCCCCCCCGAACCCAGGCTTAGGCCACCGATCTCTGTCCGATTCTTTCTTTCTCTCCTCAGCCGTTCATTGCTGTTAGATTGGCTGTGATCATGCATGCCCTGCCATCTCCCCCCTTCAACTCTCTCCCCGAATTCTCTTTTAAACTCTAGGCTGCGATCGGGTTAATGGGTTTAAGGCGGGATGCAACGGTCGGCTGTGATCATGCCCATTCCAAATCCCCTTCTGATTCTTTCCCCCTAAAATCCAGCCCAAATCTCCGGCAATCACCTCTCTTCAAACGCCTCGACATGGAAAGCAAAATCCAGCCCAAATCTCCGGCGATCACCTCTCTTCAAACGCCCCGACATGGAAAGCATCTCGCGAGCACCTCCTATCAATAGCACTCGAATTGCAGAAGAGAAAGAGAGATCTCCATCACCGTCCGCAGCTCCTCCATCCACCAGGTATAACCCCCCTCTCCTCTCTCTTTCTCTCTCTCGGTTCGGTGCCGCGATGTGGATGTCCCCCATCTCCTCTTGGTTCAGTTATTTATTTTTGATTGATTTCAATGATTTCTCCTCTTGGAGCATATAGATTTTGATGCATTTCACAAACTTTTGATTCAAACAATCAAGGCCTATGATTTCTTTCTTTCAGTAGGCCTGTGGTGCATTGCAGTCCCTGACCACGAACATCGTTGCCGTTAAATCAATATCATCATCCAGTCGGATAAAAATACACAGCATGAATTAAGCTCAGTAAAAATCAGATAAAAGGAGGGGAGGGGAGGGGACAGGACGGAAAATAATGCATTCATATCCAAACGAGATATAAATCGGAATCCATCAAAAGCTGAAATTTAAGTGTGGTAATCATATTCCAGCACCCATTTTCCGAATTCTCTGTTATTTGTAACCAGAATACTCAACAAACCACACACCTGGGCTGGGAATACTACTAATTAGCCGAAGACACAGAAGAAAGCGCAGAACTCAAGAATGCCTGGCCAGGACGACGATTAGTGAGAGGCCCATGGCATCCGAGGAGCTTAGCATTAACACCATCCGGCACGATTCTGTTCTGTTGCTTCCATGCCAAATAATCATTCCGATTGAACTTGGTGAAACCCCATTTCCGGCACGATTCTGTTCTGTTGCTTCCATGCCTTTGTTTTGGTTTTATGTTTTTCATCCATATAAAATTAGGTTTATGACTTACAGACTCGCTTCATTGTTGATTATAAATCAGTATAGTCAACATTATCATGGAATTTATGTTCATAAGTGATCGCAATTGTTCTCATTTTTTTTTTTTGACCATATGTATGCAGCATTTTGATCTAATTTTGTTGTAGCCTCATGTTATGTATTCACTTTTATTAATTTGATATGCTAATTTTCGAGTTATGTGCATTAATCCAATAACCATATGCGTTGCACTTGGATTTTTTCGTTTAAAAATATGATGCATCTGTAAAATCAGAATTTTTTTTTTGCATTTCATTCGTTGTTTGAAATCTGATTTTGAAATCATCCTGTATTAGAGAAGCTAGCAATTGTTGTTTTAAAGAAGCTAGCAATTGATATTTCAAATAACAGTATCATTGGTTGGGGTTTTAAAGAAGCTAGCAATTGACCACGAACATCGTTGCCGTTAAATCAGTATCATCATCCAGTCGGATAAAAATACAAATGGGTTTTGGATGAGAAATTGAAATGAGATTATACGAATCAAAATAGACAATATGGGTCTGGGTGAGGAAGAAGTATGCGCATGAGTAAGAATCGTAATCTTGATAAATCATAGTACCAAATTATAATTGTCGTGGTCTTGAAATAAGTATGTAAATAGTATCGTCGAAAAAGGGTTTGATATTAACTCGGTAGAAGGATCAGCCATTAAGGTAAGACATGGTGACTAAAGGACATGATAAAGGACTATGCAAGAAACTAGCAGAATATCCATGATATATAGTCCATATATTAAGCAAAGCAGCTATAGAAATTGTAATGCCCAAGATTAACTGGAAATTAAACACAGGCACTGATGTATATTGATGGAATAAGGGTTCAACCAATTACGCAAAGCAGTCGAAGGACAATATCGAATACAAATGGAAGAGTTCATGAAGTTTTAAAATCCAATAACGAAATTTACTTTTTGGTTCCAAGAAATCCAGAGGCACTGGAATGGGGATGCGAGGAGCATACACATACCAATCCAAACCAATACTTCAAATATTAAGCCACAAGAATTTTTCACGAAGCTATAATCCAACCAAACAACACGTTATGTTCATAAGTGATCGCAATTGTTCTCATTTTTTTTTTCTGACCATATGTATGCAGCATTTTGATCTAATTTTGTTGTAGCCTCATGTTATGTATTCACTTTTATTAATTTGATATGCTAATTTTCGAGTTATTTGCATTAATCCGATAACCATATGCGTTGAACTTGGATTTTTTCGTTTAAAAATATGATGCATCCGTAAAATCAGATTTTTTTTTTTGCATTTCATTCGTTGTTTGAAATCTGATTTTGAAATCATCCTGTTTTAGAGAAACTAGCAATTGTTGTTTTAAAGAAGCTAGCAATTGATATTTCAAATAACAATATCATTGGTTGGGGTTTTAAAGAAGCTAGCAATTGACCACGAACATCGTTGCCGTTAAATCAGTATCATCATCCAGTCGGATAAAAATACAAATGGGTTTTGGATGAGAAATTGAAATGAAATTATACGAATCAAACTAGACAATATGGGTCTGGGTGAGGAAGAAGTATGCGCATGAGTAAGAATCGTAATCTTGATAAATCATAGTACCAAATTATAATTGTCGTGGTCTAGAAATAGGTATGTAAATAGTATCGTCGAAAAAGGGTTCGATATTAACTCGGTAGAAGGATCAGCCATTAAGGTAAGACATGGTGACTAAAGGACATGATAAAGGACTATGCAAGCAACTAGCAGAATATCCATGATATATAGTCCATATATTAAGCAAAGCAGCTATAGAAATTGTAATGCCCAAGATTAACTGGAAATTAAACACAGGCACTGATGTATATTGATGGAATAAGGGTTCAACCAATTACGCAAAGCAGTCGAAGGACAATATCGAATACAAATGGAAGAGTTCATGAAGTTTTAAAATCCAATAACGGAATTTACTTTTTGGTTCCATGAAATCCAGAGGCACTGGAATGGGGATGCGAGGAGCATACACATACCAATCCAAACCAATACTTCAAATATTAAGCCACAAGAATTTTTCACGAAGCTATAATCCCACCAAACAACACGTTATGTTCATAAGTGATCGCAATTGTTCTCATTTTTTTTTTTCTGACCATATGTATGCAGCATTTTGATCTAATTTTGTTGTAGCCTCATGTTATGTATTCACTTTTATTAATTTGATATGCTAATTTTCGAGTTATGTGCATTAATCCGATAACCATATGCGTTGCACTTGGATTTTTTTGTTTAAAAATATGATGCATCCGTAAAATCAGAATTTTTTTTTTGCATTTCATTCGTTGTTTGAAATCTGATTTTGAAATCATCCTGTATTAGAGAAGCTAGCAATTGTTGTTTTAAAGAAGCTAGCAATTGATATTTCAAATAACAGTATCATTGGTTGGGGTTTTAAAGAAGCTAGCAATTGACCACGAACATCGTTGCCGTTAAATCAGTATCATCATCCAGTCGGATAAAAATACAAATGGGTTTTGGATGAGAAATTGAAATGAGATTATACGAATCAAAATAGACAATATGGGTCTGGGTGAGGAAGAAGTATGCGCATGAGTAAGAATCGTAATCTTGATAAATCATAGTACCAAATTATAATTGTCGTGGTCTTGAAATAGGTATGTAAATAGTATCGTCGAAAAAGGGTTCGATATTAACTCGGTAGAAGGATCAATCATTAAGGTAAGGCATGGTGACTAAAGGACATGATAAAGGACTATGCAAGCAACTAGCAGAATATCCATGATATATAGTCCATATATTAAGCAAAGCAGCTATAGAAATTGTAATGCCCAAGATTAACTGGAAATTAAACACAGACACTGATGTATATTGATGGAATAAGGGTTCAACCAATTACGCAAAGCAGTTGAAGGACAATATCGAATACTTGAAATTTGGTAAGCACTATGATGAGATGATACGCAAAGCCGCCCCCGTTCACGAAACATTGTTATCACCCTTAAAATATTGTTCTCTCTCTTAATATATTGTTGGCACCTTCAAAATATTTTTTTACCACCTTTGAAATATTATCACCTGCCTCAAAATATTGTCCTCGCCCTTGAAATCTTTTGCGTGCCGACAGGCACGGGCATTACTAGTATATATATGGGAAAAGGGATGTTGGACTTGATTTGCAGCGTCGTTGCTGCACCTCAGGCATTGTTTTACCATCCTAAAAGTTTTGGAATTTGATGAAATTTGGTGAGGGTGTTGCCTAGGGTAAGATGATCATCCTCACCAATTTTCATCAAATTCCAAAACTTCTAGGGGGGGTCAAATGGTTGAAGCAAAATCTGTCGTTCGCAGTCACCGTTAAAATATGTAGATTTTGCTTCGACCATTTGACCCCTTTAGAAGTTTTAGAATTTGATGAAAATTGGTGAGGATGATCATCTTACCCTAGACAACACCCTTACCAAATTTCATCAAATTCCAAAACTTCTAGGTCTGTAAACAAGCGAGAGGTGCAGTGTCGTTGCTGCACCTCGGGTGCAGGCTCCCTGCCCCCTTTATATATATATATATATATATATATATATATATATATATATATATATATATATATATATATGTATATATATACATATCTATTGGGGCGGGGAGCCTGCACTCGAGGTGTAGCATCGTTGCTGCACCTCTCGCTTGTTTACCCCCCTACAAGTTTTGGAATTTCATGAAATTTGGTGAGGGTGTTGTCTAGGGTAAGATGATCATCCTCACCAGTTTTCATCAAATTCCAAAACTTCTAGGGGGGTCAAATGGTCGAAGCAAAATCTGCAGATTTTAACGGTGACTGCAGACGGCTGATTTTGCTTCGACCATTTGAACCCCCTAGAAGTTTTGGAATTTGATGAAAATTGGTGAGGATGATCATCTTACCCTAGACAACACCCTCACCAAATTTCATCAAATTCCAAAACTTCTAGGATGGTCAAACAATGCTTGAGGTGCAGCAACGACGCTGCACCTCAGGTCCAGCATCCCTTTTTTCTATATATATATATATAGAGGGCTGTTACAGTGAGCTGTGGGCTGCCGGGGGGGAAAGTGAGCTGTGGGTTTTTTGACCCCCCAAGAGAAATTGCTTCGACCATTTGACCCCCCTAGAAGTTTGGAATTTGATGAAAATTGGTGAGGATGATCATCTTATACTAGGCAACAACCTCACCAAATTTCATCAAATTCCATAACTTCTTGGGGGGTCAAAATACCCGCAGCTCACTTTCCCCCCCGGCAGCCCACAGCTCACTGTAACAGCCCTATCTCTCTCTCTTTATATATATATATATATATATATATATATATATATATATATATATATATATATATATATATATATATATATATATATATATATATAGGAAAATGTTATTGTGCAGCGGATTAACGTGAGGCTAAAGTGCGGCCAAGTGAATGGCCGCACGTTTAGATTTTTTTTTTTAATTTTTTCTTTCGAGGGTGATCACCTACCCCTTGATGAGCCACATGTCAAAAATCAACTCATTCTAAGACCTATAGGTGCTTCAAATGTGCTCGGTTTTTTTGACCGTTCATTTACCTTGAAAAAAAAAATTTAAAAATAAATCTACACGTGGCCACCATGGAGGTGGCCGCACGTTAGCCGCATGATAATCCGCCAGACCATAGCATGACTCTCTCTCTCTCTTTCTGTATATATATATATGTCTTCATTTTTTTCCTTCGATTTTGTTTTGATGCCCTAGAGTGTTTAGAATGTACTGATTTTTTGTGGATGTAATCATTCCACCTTAGGTAGAACATCCATAAAAAATCAACACATTCCAAAACTTTTAGGGGCATCAAATATATAATAAAAGTTAATGGATAAAAATAAATAGTGGATAAAACTTGTAATATTTGATGCCCTTAAAAGTTTGAGAATGTGCTGATTTTTTGTGGATGTTCTATCTAAGGTGGGATGATTGCATCCATAAAAAAATCAGCAAATTCTAAATTCTCTAGGGCATCAAATAACCTTGAAGACAAAAAATGAAGATAAAAATTTAAGATACAGGATCCTGACCCATATATGCTATTCAAATTAACGGTTTTTATCGACGGTCGAGAAGTCTTCCCCTAGAGATTTTAGAATTTGATGATTTTTGGTGAGGATGATCAACTTGGCATAGGTAGCCCGCCTACCGAGTTTCATCAAATTATGAAACCTCTAAGTAGGTTTCTCACAAGGTTTCATATATAAGAGGTTTCTCACTGGATCAGGACCGATACGTTTACGCATGTTACAGTTACTCATGAGTTTACTCATGGGTCCTTCACCCAACATAAAAGTTTTAGAATTTGCTGATTTTGTGTGACATGATATCTATGGTATGTTGATTATCCTCATGAGACTTTTGGTGGGTGTTATATATATATATATATATATCAAATTTTAGATGATTTGTCACATGAATTTGAGTAAAGAGTACCTTTGAAGTGATGTTCCTTGAATCATAAGTGAATCATCCTAGGCGCACTGTGGATGCTGCCGACTCCATCTTGTTATCTATCAAGGCGATCTTTATTTCACTTCAGATTTTTTTTTTGGAAGTTCTCTCTTGCATCCATTTATGGCGGCCCTATGTTAAGCAAACTTGTCGTATATCCTTTTAATCCGCACTGGTATTGCCCATCGTATTCTTGCCTTCATTCTTCAACTAACCATGAAAGCCAGGCGGCTTCTGAAATTTCTACTGTAGTTCATGTAACCCTTGTGAAAACCTAGTGATTTTCCATTCAGATCCTTGATCCTTCTTCCCTTGTTAATTTTACATATTCATGCCCTAAATTCTACTTGAAATTCACCCCTCTTTAGTAGGTCGAGTCGGATCCCGAGTCCGAGGTCATCCATGTCGACGCTTTGCCCTGTATCAATTTATATTGGACTCATAGTTTGAGGGTAGTCCGAACCCGAACCTGAACCGGTTCTCGCCTGAACTGGTTTGGATTTTGGCCAATCCGAACCCTGGAACCCATATTATGCCCCTAAATAAGGTCTAATTCGGATTTTGGTTCATATCATCATTCTATTAGTCTAATATATGTAGTTGGCAATTATTTCATGGTTCTTATATCACAAGATTTGGATCTGAAACGACCGATTCAATCCCAAATTGGGTGAATTAGGTCCTAATCTCTGAACTTGTTAATATTCTTGGGCGAAACAGCCTAACCTGAACCTGAATCGGTTATTTTTTTTTCCGGTCCGATTTTGAATCCAAACCCGAATTCTCAAACCTTGTAGTGGTCTTCGAGAGCAGTGTGATGGTGAGTTCTATAAACAAGGCTCTACTGAGAATACTGCTAGTGCAATGCTACTTAGCAGTCCAAATATGCAATTCTAGGTTTTCAGTTTAAATCATTGGCAGTATTATAACTCCTATTTATTTAGAGTATTTAATATATTAATTTTTATTCAGCAAAGATGATTCAGAACACACATGGACCCAAAAGAGTATACTCTTTTCTTTTGCATCCAAATTATGTGGCCATGTAGTACAATAGACTCAATACAGTAAGGTGACCCCCTTACGAGCGATGCACCCCGTGTTCCTGTGTTTCAACGGCCCCGATAGATCTCTTCTATTGCATTTGTACGGGGATCAATCAGCGTCGTTGAGGCACAAGCGCTGCGCATCCGAGGCCTGACTCGTAAAACTTGAAGAGAGTACCGACTCGAGAGGAGTCTGACTTCACCCCTTAGAGCATCACCTCCAAGGGACTCCTAGAGCACTACCTGTTCTAGGGGGTCAAAAGGATTGTCAACAAAATAGGGAGCCGGTTTTTTTAACCAAAATAGGGGGCCAAAAGGATTCTTTCCCTATTTTTCGAAATGACCAAAATCAGAAGGGAAAAATGCTGCAGGTTTGTGGGCACAGTTGGAATAGAGAAAATTCTAGCTGTTCTTCGGTGCTGGTCTTGCTGGCAGACTTGCATTGAAGTGGGGTCCAGTAAATAGCTAGCTAGCCACATCTAGGGAGCGGCTACATTGGTGAGTGGGGTAGTGATCCTGTTGGAGCGAGTTTCGATCCATATCGCTCCCTACTCTTGGGAAGAGCGCCGAGTATGGAGCAGTTGGATCCAATGCTCTTACATGCTCAACTTGAAGATGTAAGATTATCCCCAAAGGAAGACCCATCCATTGGGCCCCACCCGAATATGGATAAAAATGACAAATTTAGGGCGCCAGAAGTTGATCCATTGTTGTGGTTCGCACATATGTTATGCGAAACCATCGGTTCGGCTGCAAAGATGCAAATGGTTTTCCATGGCCCAGAAGGACACATGGCGATGAGAGAGAAGATCGTGCAGATCGGACGGAGCTAGACAACCAAGCTATCGCTTTCGGTCTCCATTTTAAATCTCTGGAAATACCGGATGCGTAGTCCGCTGAAGATTTGTTTTTTTGATCTTATGCATAAGCTGACGTGGCTGTTCTTTGGCTATGCATAGTACAGATACATATGGGTCACCCGTTGGAGATGCTCTTAAATCGTTTAGAAGATAATCAAGGATTAGTGGGTCTAATGAACAAAAGGGTGGAGCCCATGCCCCCAATATTATTCCATTTTCTTGACTTGCATTCTATCACCAGTCATCACATGGTCTGTTTTTGTGGTCACTGCTCCACAAAAGCAACAAAGCAGTGCCCATTTGCTCAATGCTTTATACAGCACAAATGGAAGGATCCTGACCTTGAATGATTTTGGGCCAGCTTTGCATAAAGGGAAAGGAAAGGAGAATGCCATATGAACCCATGCACCAAAACAGCCCTTCTTTAGATCCCTTCTTTTCCAAGCTCTCTCTCTCTCTCTCTCTCTCTCTCTCTCTCTCTCTCTCTCTCTCTCTCTCTCTCTCTCTCTCTCTCTCTCTCTCTTATTTTGTCTTTCATTGAAATGTTCCACCACGAGGGCTGCAAACGAGCTGAGCCAAGCTTTGGTTTGTTTGAGCTTGGTTTGGTTGAAAGCTTGGATGTTCAAGCTTGGGCTTGGCTTGACTAGTAATCGAGCCGAGAGGAGCTTTGGTCTGTTTGAGCTTGCCTTGTTTAGTAAACGAGCATAGTCGAGCGAGGAGGTTTTACCGAGCTTGATCACGAGCTCTATACTATGTCAATTCTTGTACTACATCGATCCCTAAACAAACATTGTTCACGGGCCCAACTGAGCCGATCTCTAGTATGTTTAAGCTTGGCTCGTTTATCAAAGCTTGAACGAGCCTTTACCGAGCTTGTTCACGAGTTGCTCATGACCAGCTTGGCTATTTGCGGCCCAATCCGCCATCATGAGTAAAGGTGCTGAGAGCACATGAAAATATATACTGATCATGCTAGAGATGGTGAGCATTTTTTTTAAAGCACCCCACGACATCTCATCTGTGGGAGGGTTAAGACAGTCCTCTACCGGTTATTAATTTGATGCAAGCGGAAATTGATCCCAGATCTTGGATACCAACCCCCGAGGCTTTACCAACTTACCTAGCTGGCACTTATGATGGTGGATGTTGAGAACACTGTTAAATGAACCTTATGGTGGGTCCATAATGGAAACATGTGGTGACCATAACTAAACATGCCTGGCCAAGTAGGAGATGTGTCAATGACCAAGTTGGTAGTGGCCTAACATGACCAGGAGCTAGAATTGAAGCAAATATTTCTAGTGGGGCTTTAGCACAATGGCTGAGAGAGTTCTCAAATAGATAGAGGGATAAGTAATTGGGGCAATGGGTGTTTAGTCCAGTATTAATAAGAATCTTTTAACAGTAGGTCCCAAAATTAAATTTTAAATCCAAAATTACCCTCTCTCCCCCTCCACATTTGCCCTTTCCCTCTTCTCTCTCGAGTAGTCGGCGATAGCAGCAGCTGGTTGCAAGCAGCGGGCAATGGCGATAGCAGCGGCGAGCGTAGTGGCTCAACGAGTAGTGGGCGACGGCGGCGAGGCAAGCAACATCGGGCTGCTTAGGTTTTAGGATTAGTTCTAGGGTTCATCCCTATGGCCTGTAGACCTTAGGTTTCAGGGTTTGATTAGGTTTTAGGGTTATGATTAGATTTAGAATTAGGTCTAGGGTTCTCCCCATGGCATGTAGAACTTAGGTTTATGTTTAGGTTATAGGTGAAGGCATGCAAATGAAAGTTTGAAGTGTATGGAGGGACATTTTCATCCTTTGTCCTTAGGCTTAAACCAAACTCATGTTTTGGGTTGTTCACTAAGTCCCCACAAGTAATTTGACACATTCACACATAGACATTGTTTTTTTTGTTCTTTTGAGATTGGCGAGTGTCCTGAAACCTTACAGGCAATGGACTAATCCCTTCGGGAATGTACACCGATCCACTCGGAAGTTACTTTACGCATTCCTAGATAACTCGAAGGGGGACTGAGCCCACAACCTCCTCACCCAAGTATTAGTTGCTTTACCACTACCCTAGCTCCTGCTAATTCAAATTGAAGGGTGATATCAAATCAGTTTATTTTCAGCGTTATCTGCGTAGTTAGTGCATTTGTTATAGTTAGCAGCTCCGTATCACGACCATCATCAATGTAGGTAGGGGTGGCAATGGGTCGTGTCGGGTCGGGTTCGTGTCATGTCTAGTTTCGGGTCGTGTCCAAAACCCCTAGACCCGGACCCGACCCGTTTAACTAATCGTGTCTGGATCCTAAACCCATACCCGACCTGTTTATAAACGGGTAGACCCGATAAGACCCGTTAGACCCGTTTACCACATGGGTTTATTCAGTAGACCCGATCCGACCCAATCCGACCTAACCCGATAGACCCGCTGATACTATAAATTACAGTATCGGATTGCGGGTAGACCCGACCCGACACGACCCGTTGAATTTTAAACGGGTCTTCTCGGGTCTACCGTGTCCAGACCCTAAACCCAGACCCGACCCGTTTATTAAACGGGTCTATCATGTCGACCCGTACGACCCGAACCCGTTTAGCCCTGATCCAGACCCGCTAACTTTGTGTCAGGTCTGGCGTGTCGGGTCCGAAATTGCCAGCCCTAAATGTAGGTACAGGCTTGTAGTATGGTTGACTTGAGCCAAAGTTTGTTTAATCCGTAGCCTGCCTAAATAAATGGACGATCTTTCTTTCATCCTTTTTGGTTTTCACTTCCACTTTCTTGATTTCTTTGCATTCTGAAGAACGCAAGATACCTATGGAATGATTTTCTTTCTGCCTTGCTCTAACCAATAAATAGGGTTGCAACTGTTGGGGTGTCCATCCCCATGAAGATGGAGACCCAGGGGAAGGGGGAGTTGTGTTCATAGTTCCCCATGCCGCAACACCAGCAGCCGAGTCGTCTGGACGGAATCAGTATCGCCCGAGCAAGATTTTGGATCGCCTAGGCGAAGTCGGGTTGGGTTCCTACACACGTTTTTTTTTCTTTTACAGACCCGTTTATTGGTGTTATAAGGCTCTTTGAAGGGGCTTTTGGAGTGTGGCTTGGTGAGTTGCTTGGAGACCTTAAGAGAGGGAGAAGGAGAGATTTGCTCTACCACGTTGGAGGGGAAATCCATATGGATCGATCTACGGTGAATAGATCGGATTGAAACTTGCAAGGAGCTAAGTTCTTTGAAGCTTTCTAGGGTGTCGTTTTTCTAACCCTAAAGGGGGAAAGGTGTAGATCGTCGGAGGAAGAAGATGAGGCAGGTTGTATTTATTCGTTCTTGCCACCATTTGATAGTGAAGTCCTCCCCGAGCATTTGGTCATTGTGGTTTTTTCTGGAAGGGTTTTCATGTAAATCCCCGTATCATCTCTTGTGTTTGTGATTTGTCTTTACTTTGCATTTGTGATTGTGTTGTTGTTTATTCATCTTGGTATCATCTCACGGGGAGAGATCATCGGTTCCGTGGTTGAGTCGGGTGGTTTCCCCATCAAGTGGTATCAGAGCACAGGTTGTGCACACAGGGTGTTCGATCTTGTGTCTGTGGAAAATTAAATATGGATGAAAGGAGTGGTAGCAAGAATGAAGGGATGTTTTGCTTCAATGATATTAATTCTTGGTCGATTTGGAAGGAGAAGAAGAAAGATATCTTGTATTGCCAGGATTTGTACTTGCCGTTAGGTGGAGATTCGAAGTGTCCGGAGAAGATGTCATAAGAGGAATGGTGTTAAATCGAAAGTCCTAGTCTGCAGTACAATTAACAAGTGACTAGATGTGGACTTAGCTATGTGATCATAACTAAACAAGTGACTAGACGTGTTTACCATCACATCTCCGGATTTACGTTCGCATTTGAGATGTGGACTCGGCTACGTGATCGGTACAAGAGGAAGATAATAGGTAACAAGACCATGCTCATCCGCAAGCTCGTCAACTTGAAATATTAGGATGGAACGTCGGTGTTAGAACATTTGAATGATTTCAAGAGTATTGTAAATTAGTTGATAGTCATAAAGACAATCTTGGATGCTACTATCGAGTTTACTTCCAAATAGTTGGGAGACGCTTATTGTGTCTATGAGCATTTCCTCCCCGGATGGCATATTGACCTTATCAATTGTGCACAGTGCTTTGCTAAATGAGGAAACAAGGCGAAAGACTAATGGAGAAGACCACCCGCAAGCTTTGGTAAATGAAAAGCATGGTAGGGACAAGAATTGGAAACCCCAAGAGTGAGTGGAGTCATTGGCGAGGTCTATGTCAAGAGGCAAGTTTGCTTTCTACTACTGTGGCATTGAGGGTCACATAAAGAGGAACTGCTGAAAGTTCAAGTAGGACTTGAAGGATGGGAAAGTTGATGCTGTGGAGAAGGAAGGGACTACTATCACTGTCATGGGTGATGATGGCGTAGTAATTCTATGTGATGGGGAGGAGTGTTTGCATGTGGTCGATCACAAGATTCAGTGGGTGGTGGACACCGACGCTTCCTATCACACTATTCCATGACATACAAGGGCAGTAATTTCGGCAACATGAAGATGGGGAATAGTCGTTATTCCAAGGTCCAAGGTGTGGGTGATGTCTGTATCAGAAACATGCAATATGGGATGCATGCACGTTGGTGTTGAAGAATATCAGGCATGTTCTAGATCTTCGGTATAACCTGATGTCCGGGCTTGCGTTTGATCGGTTGGGCTATGTGTGCCAGTTCGGTGATGAAGCTTGGAAGCTCACTAGGGGCTCACTCGTAGTGGTGAGGGGAAGAGTCTGTTGCACTTTGTACAAGACGGTGAGCCGGTTGTGCAAGGACAGACTATGTGCGCAAGGGCTAGGAGGATCGCGAGGCTCGAGAGGAGGTCGCAGTGTGGTGCCTATTTCTTGGGTAGTTCGGTTCGCCGAAGGAAAGCGTACGGAAGGAGGATGTGGCCTTGGAGTTTCCTCTTCGGCACAGTGGATCATGCGGCGCGATGTGGCTCTGGATCCTCCAGTAGGTGAGACCGAAGGAGGCAAGGCTATCCTCTCCGGGCAACTGAGCTGGTGGTTAGCGGCTTTGGTATGGCGAGGCTGGAAGAAGGGTGCAACCAAGGCATTTCCTCACCGGTACGACGGAGTTGTCATGAAAGACTGACAGTAGCGCGACGGGCCTTCCTGCAGGGGGAGCCATGGAGTGGTGATCGGAGGATCCGAGACCCCAAGGAGATGCAGTCGGCATTTCCTTTAGGAGGTCGACGAAGGTCTAAGGGGGAGCCACCCCAGTATGATAGTCCGTTACACAGTCTGTCATTGAAAGTCCATCAACTACACCTAAACATCATGGGCCTACACATCAATTTCATAGGACTCCCATTTTCATTCCAAGTAGACTACAAACAGGATTTGGTACCAGCAGCAACAACAAAAGCTTAGGAGATAAACAATGATAGTTGGATGTTGTGGGTCTTTAATTATGATTTTGTATTGGGGAGTTTGGTGTTGTATAATTTTGAAACATGACTAGTGTTTGTTATGGTGAACAATATTATGTATCTTTGATGAAGTTATGAGTTTGCTTCTAATCTTGTTTAATTATGAAAAGATATATGATGTTTAATCATGTTTGTACAGTGCAATAGCCATGCGTCATCTCTAAAGTGTATTTGACCAAGATATTACAAATGATCAAATGCATTTCAGGTCCATGAAATTTGGCCAGGATATTACAAATGATTACTTATGCACCAGAATCTACTAATTAGGATTACCCCCCCACTGTTATTTACATAATTAGTGTTACCCCCATAATTCGAAATCTATGAATTTTGTGCGAAACAAGATGACTCCAAGTTATCAAAGGAGGACCTGTTGGTTCTAATCGAGCAAAAGACCCACAAACATCATGAAATCTGAAGATACGGTCATAACCCATGATGATCATAATGAAAAGAGATGACACCATATATATTGGGGATCTGTCCAGCTAGGGTTTCGATCTAGTTAGGATTGCTAGGGTTTCATAGCTGCAAAACATTAAGAATGGTGATTTGGCAACAATGGATGTGAGAGGAAGCTTGATCGAAGATTGGAAAATTGGAGAAAAACCTAGGGTTTTGGTTTTCGATTTGAAAGGGTGGAAGAAGAAGTGCTGAGTTGGTTAGGGTAAGCTGACTCAGCACCATGTTAGCATTCGAAGTGTATTACGTGGGTGAATTGACTCAGCACTTTATATCCACGTGAGTAATTTCGATGTCCGATAGATGGTTTCGTAAAAAGTGCATGTGTGTGTGGAGGGGGGTGGGGGATACTAATATTGAATAATTTGGGAGGTAACACAAAGCACATTATCAAAATGGAGGGGTAAGTCAAAATAACAAAAAAAACACTTCGATTGGTGAGTTAAGTATATAAAAAATTCTTGACGCGTGGAAGAAGTATAGATACTTTAACTCTAAAAGTGGGTCAATTGCCTGAAGGTTTACATGACACCCGTCAGACTTTAAAAACAAAATAATAATAACCTTAACCACAAAACATATATATATATATATATATATATATATATATATATATATATATATATATATATATATATATATATATATATATATATATATAGAAATGCTTGAATGCGACATGCGGTGCGTGCGGCATCGCACCGCAGTCGTGTGATGCACGCAGCACGTGCATCACACGGCTGCGGTGCGATGCCGCATGCACCGCATGCCAATAGCATGCCCCTATATATATATATATATTTGGGGGTACAGAATGGGTCCCAAGCCCAAGAGTCACCACACAGACATGCAGCTAAACAGGAGAAAGACCCACCTGACCCATAGAAAACTGCTACTTCAGCAAACGAATGCACCGCACTGAGCAAAGAAAAGGGCACACCTAGCCCCAAAAAGTCGCCATACTAACGAGCGAGAGCGCTACACCATGCGGAGAACAGGTAGCAAACCCAGTTTAATACTCACTAGGAGCAGCACCACTATGAGTCAATAGATGGCAGTTTTAAGAAAAAGAATATTGGAGGTAAAGTGATTGGTAAGTTATATGATAGGTCAATTTTCAAGAGTGGTATGTTGATTTTGATTTGACGGAGACGTCGAGATCCTTTGTTAAATGAGCAATGCTATTCAGTCCGAAGTTTTGATCCGAATTATCCGGCCCAAAAGACATGGCAGTGTGCAACTGGTGCTGTTAAATATTTTAAATTTGCTAATGGGTTTCAGCCACCAGTTGCAGCTGCCAGATCTTTGGGGCCTACGAATTATATACAAACCTTCGGGCTGAATCGCATTTCTCTTGTTAAATATACTAGTGTGAAACCCGGACAAGACCCGAGCTGCCGCCGCTGTCACCTCTACTATTACTTATTTTTGAAAAAAATATTTAAAGGACAAAATATCTCATATGTAATTTTTTAATCAATTGACTAAATTAAAAAATAACTAGAGTTGAGCCCTGTCTTTGCTATGGAAATGATGAAAGGTCCCCCCCCAAAAAAAAACTCACATGGAACAACTGAACTTTAATAGTTTTTGTTTTCTTGTTTTTCTCTTCAAGTTGAACAAAATACTCCCCATCTGCCAACTATACCCTAATTGTTCTTGTTGGTTTGCAATTGCAAGCAATTACATTATAGGCTGACTTCTTTGATAATGACAACATAGGTAGTAACAAATAATTTTCACACGTGTCTTATTGATAGCTCAATTGCTCTGACATATGTAACATGTGGCCTTGTTCAAGGGTTCAAATAGCTACTATGATATATTTCCTCCTGCTGATCTATAGTGGTAGGTCTCCGTCTCATTTTAATGACGAGCTTTTTCAACCTGTGGGGTTGTTAAAAATCAAGACAATTCTTATATTCTTATGGTAATCAAGCTTCAATCTTTGGTCTATATATCTTGTGTCGGTGCACTAACAGGTGATTTACTTGACTACTATGGTGGCCTCTTCCGAATTTTTTTTTTTTTTTTCACGTTTATATACCAAAAATTTCTTATTTACTTGAAATATAGTTTTATATAGGGTAAATTACATGGACCCCCTCGCCCTCCCAGAGGTTGCCTAAAATTACACAAACCTCCCTTGGTGTTTTATGGTAATTACACTGCACTCTCTCCTGATTTGATTGTGGTAGCAGATTCTCCCTCCGTTAGTCTTCCGTTAGTTGCTCCAACTAGGGGTGCAACTCGGGTCGGGTTGGTTCGGGTTTGAGCCAACCCGGAACCGAACCGAAATAGTTCGGTTCTACGTACCATATTGAAACCCAAACCAAACCGACCAACCCAACCCACACCAAGGTCGGGTTGGTTCGGGTCGGTTTCTCGGGTTGGGAGTTGGTTTAAAAAATTAATGGTTATAGACTATTTACTAGCAAATTAATGGTTATGGGCTTTAGGCTTTAGCCACCCGTTGAGTTCTCTTGGTAGTTGGTTCAATGTTAGCAAACAAATAACGTTTACTCGGGTGCTAGTGTGATGGAGCCCAAAAGTCCAAACCCTTGACATATATTGTGGACTAATATATATGAGTTCGGGTCTCGGGTTGGGTCGGGTCTACCCGAGCCTCAACCCAGAACCGACCTGTATTTAGTCAGGTCCACAAAACTTGAACCGAACCAACCCATTTAGTCAAAATACTCGAACCAACCCGACCCATTTAGGTCGTGTTGGATCGGTTTTTCGGTTTTACCCGACCCAAGTTGCACCCCTAGCTCCAACGGTTGGTGCTGATGTTAGCCAACTATTTTTTTTTTTAAATACAAAAATACCATTGATTCTCCTCCACTAGCATCTCCTCCACCATCACCTCCTCCTCCCCCACCTCCTCCACCGGCACCTCCCCCTCACTTTAAGGGACCTCCTCCTCCTCCACCAGCACCTCCTCTGGCCTCCTCCTCCATTGGCACTCCTTCTCCTCCACCTCCTCCTCCACAAGAGAAAGTGCCGATGAGGGAGGTGCGTGTAATTTAGGTAGACCTCAGGGGGCAACTTGGACAAGGGAGGAGGAGGAGGAGGCTTTTTTCACATGAGTGTATTATCATCTTTTTTCTGCTCCGTTAACACAGTTGTGTGTGTGTGTGGGGGGGGGGGGGGACAAATTTGACAAGGAAGTGTAGTGTAAATACTGAAACCTATAGGAGAGATCTATGTAATTTACGGATGCCCTTGTAATTTATCCTTTATGTAGTCCTACCTTGCCAATTTGACCCCATCGTAAGTAGGACCGGTAGTATTTATGAATATTGGTACACTACAACGACAATTTTTACCGATGGAAGTAATCCGTTGGTAAAATTAATTATTTGGCGGCAAGTATTTTTCACGACGAACTATATTTTCGTCGCCGACTATCGATAAAGAAAAGTACAAGAAATTTAAAATAAGATGGTACAATATTTTTGTCAAAACGCAAATGTATCCTTATTATACCGACGGGGGAGAAAAAAGATCCTTGGGCAAAAATCTTTTATTTGTAGAGTTGTAGGCCTTAAAACTCTCGAGTTTAAAACCTCTCTCCTCTCTCTCTCTCTCTCTCTTCTCTCTCTCACTCTCTCTCTCTCTCTCTCTCTCTCTGCTCTCTCTCTCTCTCTCTCTCTCTCTCTCTCTCTCTCTCTCTCTCTCTCTCTCTCTCTCTCTCTCTCTCTCTCTCTCTCTCTCTCTCTCTCTCTCTCTCTGTGTGTGAGATCCGTCACCACCGCGGCTGCCATGGAAGGAGGTCTCTACATGTATATATAATTTAGTAGGAGGAATAACATGCAAGAACCCTAGGACAAGTGATATCCTGCCAGTCTCGATGCTTCTCGGCTTTCCTTTCTTGCCACGTGTGCAGCGTCTCCGGCCGCGAAACCACGTTGAGCTGCTCATTACTAGGGATGGCAATTATTCGGGGTTTATCGGGCTACCCGAACCCGACCCGACCCTATGGGACGGGTTTGGGATGCTCAAAAACGGGTTTGGGACGGGTTTGGGATTTGCATTAAAACCCGGTCGGGTTCGGGTTTTATACTCCAACCCGCCCCGACCCGAGCCGGGTATATAACCTATCAGGCTATCATATGAGTCTTTGATGAGTAAGCATACCTTTGATGAGTATGCTTCCATCCAATAGTAAGCATACCTTTGATGAGTATGCTTACTATTGCTCTTAGCTTATCAGAATTTTTACTCAATACTCTTCTCCATGTAGAGCTGCAATTAGGTGGGTCCAAGAAGCTAAATATGCAGTTTTGGTGAAGCCGACCCGACCCCGACCCGACCCGCAATGCATAAACGGGGCGGGGCTGGGCGGGCACGGGTTTTTTTCAATGCTAATTGGGACGGGTTTAGGATTACCCTCAAAACCCGACACGGGTTTGGGACGGGATGGGCGGGATAAAATATAATGGGGCGGGTTCGGGATAGGGGCCGACCCGCCCCAAACCCGACCCATTGCCATCCCTACTCATTACCCTTTTTTTTTTGAAAAAATTTATTTGTACCCTAAAAATCTTTAATTAGCCCCCGCCTCCCCTATTGTTCTCAATAACTTACTCAACAACCCTTTAATACCAACAATGTCCTTTTCTTTTGTACCCCCAAACCCAAAACCCTAACTCAATGTCTTCGTAACCCCAACTCAACCCAACCCAAGGTTTTTTGAACTTCTTTAGCCAAACCCAACCCGTCGGGCTGGGCCGGGTGTGCAAGGTGGTTGACCGGCTTCAATATGGGGAGAAATATTGGGTTAGGTTCGGGTTTGGCTAGCCCAAGTTGCAGCCCTACTTGTGCCTTTATGTACCAGACAATTGCATGGGGTTTATTTAAAAGTGGGGTGTATTCAAGAGTGCATATAATTGGGGTATATTTAAGGGGGATATGTGTTTTGATTGGGGTAAAATCAAGTTGCGATGGGGCCATTTAACTGGGGTGTATTGAAGGTGGGGGTGTAAGGGGGAAGGGGTATTTTTGGGATAGGAAATGGGGTATGAAAAAAAAGAGAAGGGGTTTGTTCAAGTTTGTTGGAAATGAGGGCGACTTGAGTTATACTTTAAAATTAATGTGTCCTGCAACAAAAAGTCATCTCCTAAGAAGGGCTTATGTCAAATTTCCCCCCCTTTTTTGTTGTTTGGGGGGGGGGGGGGGGGGGGGGAGTAAACTCATTACACATTATTGAGATAAAGATGGAGCCTAGCCCTAGTGATTAGCCACACGTGCACATCTTTAATGTACAGCTAACAGGGTTTGCAATTCAAAGAATGAAAGAAAACACACAAGACGTACTGAAAAGGCTTAATTTAGTAAAAGATATGGTTTGTTTTCGATAAAGAAAGTGATAATTAGATTCGGGATCGAGATAGGATGGATGATTGATGATCACATTCCCTTTAGGATTGCTAGCATGTGCTAATGATCAAGAAACGCCTTCCCTCCATGCGATGTTAGGAATTTGGGATCCCCACAGTGGAGCCGCATCAAATCTACCCATCATTGAAAAAATAAATAACGATACGAAGACCGAGATGAATAACAGAAGACGAGCATATATCACACACAAGATCTAATGTGGTTCACGGCTAACCCAATTTAGAACTAATCCACAAACATGAGAGATGAGATATCTTTTATTAATCACCAACAGAAGGCAGGCTTACATGGATTAATTACAATCGCTTCACGAAGAACAAGATGACGATTTGGTCTACCAAGAACTTTGAGCACGGAAAACGAGACCGAGTGCCACACTTTGATTCCGCTAGATCCCTTGTTATTCAAACCCTTCGATCTATCAACGCTCAATGATCCCAATCCAATCTCCTAGACTCAAGAACTACGACACAAAAGTTTTCTGTCCAAGAAATCCTGACAACTTGATATACATATGATGGCTCGATGTGTCCTTATATAGCCCTACAAGAAACCCTAAACCCACAGCCCAAATGTGCATAGATGATCTCCTATTCACCTAAGAACCGACTCGGTTCACCTGGGAACCCAAAATTAAACCTAAAGTCCGCACCCGGCTCCCAGTTAGGTTCGCCCGGGTGCCCATAGGACCCATGCACCAGCCACATCCAGGAGCTCCCCAAGGTCCCCCTTCTAACTCCAGTTTCGTCCGGGCACCCGGCAGGGTTCACTCGGGCGCCCGTGTGTTTCCAGCCCGGGTTTGACCTGCAAAACGATTCATAATCCAATAATCTCCACCTTGGCGAGTTGGCGCACTCATCAAGTAGAAGATATAGTCTAACTGCTCTTCTTTGTTGTCACCATCACCACCACCACACTGTCTTGTAGCCTAATTCGAGATCTCCTCATTTTACATCCCTCCCCTTGGGGTACGACAAAAACATCACTTCTATAGATGCAGACTCGAGCATACCCTCTGTCTTCCATAGCTACAATTTGAGGTCTTCGCTCCTACCTCGTATAATCCACAAGAACTCCACCAGAACAGGTGGTTCCAAACATCCGATACACAACTTTGCACTTCTGACCCTGTAGTAAAACTCTATTGCTTTGTGTAACCTGTAAATCTCCACCACGAGCTAAATACCTACAGCCCTCGTATTCAAGTACACCTAACAAGATCAAATTCCTGTACATCTCAGGCATGTACCATACTCGTCTCAACATCCTCACAGTTTTCGACCGTGTGCGTGAGTACAGATCTTCATTGTTTCCTTACCTCCGGTCTTCCATGGCTACAGCTTGAGGTCTTTGCACTTGCCTCCACCTTACCGTAGAATCCACAGGAACTCCACCAACACAGATGGTTCCAATCATCTGATACACACCTCAGTACTTCAAACCCTTCAGTAAAACTATGTCACTCTGTGTAACTTGTAGATCTCCACCTCGAGTTGAATACCCACAACCCTCGGAGTCGAGCACACCCAACGAGATCAAATTCCTATACATCTTAGGCACATCCCGTACTCATCTTAACATCCTCACCGCTCCAGACCACGTGAGTACGGATCTTTACAGTTCCCTTACCTCTGATCTTCCATAGCTTTCAACCCCGCAAAAGCACCAGGACGTAGGACCCAAATACTCCCACCTAGTTGAGCGGGCGTTTCACCCAACCACTCCCATTGTCTAAACATCTCATGCCAAGCGAGCAGTCGGCATTTGAGTTATGTTTGGCCTCTGGTGGAGATGCCCTCCAGTCAAGCATGCACCATTGCCTAGATTAACAAATAGAAGAGTAGACTATGCCACTGAAGTGGGTCAATCATATTCCTTCAATATTACCTATCCCTGGCCTTCAGGGAATCCAAACTTGTAGTCACCAAGTAATTCCACCCCGACTATGGGCTCCCACATGGGGAAGGCGAGGCACTAACTAGCTTACTATGTAATAGCAATGGAAGGTCGTGAGAATCTCATGAGAATCCCTCTCCAGCTCGATTATTAATATTAGAGAGGTTTTATATGAACACATCCATCTTATGGATGAGGGTTCTACCATATAATCCATATGACGATTGTATGTAGACATGCAACCATCACATAATTGCATCATATAACCAAACAAGATTATATATACTTAATTATGAACATCTCATATTAAACATAATTAATCTACTATGCATCTCATGCAAAGTTATAATGATCAATTATTTTCTATGTTTTCATATAGATCACAACTTGACTGGATGATATCCCTTATTGTTATGTTCTCTGACATACAATCCTAACATCCAGAGCATAGCAAATAATCATCCAGAAAATAAGAAAAATATGATGCATGCTCATTGCCCATGATCCTCCAACCAGAAAAGAAAGAGAAAAACTAGACCAGTCTTCAACTTGTCTGGAAGAAGATCCAAGCATCCTTTGAGTCATCTTCTTTTGCTTGAGATTACCTCATTCGCTTCATGAGTTCACCACGTATCCTCTATCTTTATAGTAACGGTGTATCGATTCAGTCTAGAAAAAGAAAATACTATACATTTATCATATGTGGGGTTTATATTGAATCTTTGAGGAGAAAAAAAAATTGAGGCCAGGAGACTGAGTTTTCGCCCTCGCCCTTTACAAGTGACCATAATAACCAAGAGAGGATTATAGGATTTCGATATCAATCATATGAATGCAACACATCTCAAAGTACTAGTATGCATATGCAATTCTCATCACAACAATCATTATCGAATGCTAAAATATATGAAGAAAATAGACTAATATCCTAGGAACTGTGATAAAAGATGATGGACATCATCAAACTATTTAGAAATTCAAGATCTAAAAAAAAATAGCGCGACCTACACTCTTATACCAATTGTTGGTTGGGTGCATCGGAGTGTGCGGCGGAAGCAATTCACGTATCGAAATTCAATATGGATTATGATCGTGTTATATTCTTTTGTTAGATTGTAAATAATGGCTTTCAATCAAATTAAAAGCATATGCAATTATCTAAAGATTATCAGAGAATTACGGCTCGGGTTTTATGAATGCTCGAGGTGAAGAGTCGCATGAATTCATCTTGGTAGAAAATGAATTTGTTAATGAAGTATGAATGCCTCGCAATCCGTCGAGAGCATCTCCTATTTCCATCCTCATCATGGGTTTGTCTGGCTTGTGGGAGCCGACTTCCGGATCCATGTCCTTTTTTTTTCCGCGAGGAAGACAGTGCAAGGTGCCTCTTTTCCCTTCCCTTCTTCTTCTTTTCTCCCTTTCTTCTCTTCTCTCCTCTTTTCTCCTTGACCGAAATTTGCATCTGCAAAGGCCATGGGAGGGACGGCTTGGGTTTATAAAAACCCATCATCAAGAGATAGAGATCGAGATAAAGATAGGGGCAGAGATATAGATAGGGATAAGGGAACATATAAAGCTCTCCTAACCCCTTATCCGAAATCCCTAGATATAATGATAGAGATAGAGATGAGCGAATGGATAAGGCTCTCCCAACCCCCTTATCCGAAATCCCTAGAGATAAGGATAGAGATAGAGATGAGAGAACAGATAAGGCTCTCCCAACCCCCTTATCCGAAATCCCCAGAGATAAGGATAGAGATAGAGATAGTCTATGAGATTAAATCTAAGAGACCCTCCATGACCTCGGCTCCAATTGAAGATGCGTGCGACTATATCATGACCACACCATCCTCAGTTAGCCATGATCACAACCACTATTAGATCACAACTACACTACGTGGTCCCTTAGATATTATGTAAGAACCCTTCTCCACTGTGTTATACTTAACCCCTCCTACTTTCGGTATCCGTGAAACTATCCGGGATCAAAAGACTGTCCTTCTTGGTATAGTTCACTCACTTGAGTCTTAACTTTTCAAGCCCTTGTGATCATCATCTTTACTTAGAAGTGTATGGCTAGACTTGATGATCAGCCTTTCATGGAAGTTACTGAAGGAGACACCTTGCTCTCCTCGAGGAGTGAGAAATTTGCAAGCATACATCCGTTCTCCAATATCTAGTACAAGCCACCAAACCTAACCAGATTTAGGTCTGTGATAGACCGCACTGTTTGACAGATTAAAGTAACATGTACCTAATCCAAAATCCAAAGGACATCATGATATTTAAAGTTTAGTCAACTAGTTAAAGAGTGATCATAGTTTTAGTGACAACTTTATTAGACTTGTTTTACTCTATCGATTCTGTTCAATACACTCAATACACACCAACACGTATGGTTTAGAGTTAACTACTTCAATGGTTGAGATAGACTATCTCTCCCTACGAGAAGACCAGAGTGTTACAGACTTTCAAATCGGGTGTCTAATCCAATTACTAACTGCGAACCTTTTGAGATGTGTGAACTCGCACACTCAAATTTCCTGTGTATTGATCTTATCGATACACTTGAGTCACCTAGCACAAATTAAAGGACAAGTGGTAAGTAATAACTGAGTAAGCTATAAAAAAATACGATATCAATTATTTAAATAACCAATGTCTATTACAATGGTATTTGATATTGTCGAACACAATGTTCAACAATCTCTTCGATTGGCCAACAGAACCATGCTTACATGGATTATAGTCGCTTCACGAAAAATAAGATTACAAGGTGATCAATCTACCAAGATTTTGAGCACAATAATCTAGGCAAGTACCACACTCTTTTTCTACTAAATCCGTTATTCTTCTATCCTGGCCTCTGATCTATCAACGCTCAGTGATCCCAAGCCAATCTCCTTAACTCAAAAACGACGACATAAGACTTAATTGTCCAGAAAATCGTCACAACTCACAGAGCAAATAAATAACGATACGACCGAGATGAATAAGAGAAGACCAGCACATATCACACACAGATATAATGTGGTTCACGGCTAACTCAATTTAGGACTAATCCACAAATATGGGAGCATGAGATATCTTTTATTAATCACCAAAAGAAACAAGCTTACATTGATTAATTACAATCGCTTCACGAAGAACAAGATGATGATGTGGTCTACCAAGAACTTTGAGCACGGAAAACGAGGCCGAGTGCCACACTTTGATTCCACTAGATCCCTTGTTATTCAAACCCTTCGATCTATCAACGCTCAATGATCCCAATCCAATCTCCTAGACTTAAGAACTACGACATAAAAGTTTTATGTCCGAAAAATCCTGACAACTTGATATACACATGATGGCTCGATGTGTCCTTATATAGCCCTACAAGAAACCCTAAACCCACAGCCCAAATGTGTACATGTTCTCCTGTTCACCTAAGAACCGACTCGGTTCACCCGGGAACCCAAAATTAAACCTAGAGTCCGCACTCGGCTCCCAGTTATGTTCGCCCGGGCGCCCATAGGGCCCATGCACCAACCACATCCAGTAGCTCCCCAAGGTCCCCCTTCTAACTCCAGTTTTGTCCGGGCACTCGGCAGGGTTCACTCGGGCGCCCGTGTGTTTCCAGCCTGGGTTTGACCTGCAAAACGATTCATAATCCAATAATCTCCACCTTGGTGAGTTGGCGCACTCATCAAGTAGAAGATATAGTCTAACTGCTCTTCTTTGTTGTCACCATCACCACCACCACACTGTCTTGTAGCCTAATTCGAGATTTCCTCATTTTACATCCCTCCCCTTGGGGTACGATAAAAACATCACTTCTATAGATGCAGACTCGAGCATACCCTCTGTCTTACATAGCTTCAATTTGAGGTCTTCGCTCCTACCTCGTACAATCCACAGGAACTCCACCAGAACAGGTGGTTCCAAAAATCCGATACACAACTTTGCACTTCCGACCCTGTAGTAAAACTCTATCGCTTTGTGTAACATGTAAATCTCCACCATGAGCTAAATACCTACAGCCCTCGTATTCAAGGACACCTAACGAGATCAAATTCCTGTACATCTCAGGCATGTACCATACTCGTCTCAACATCCTCACTGTTTTCGACCACGCGCGTGAGTACAGATCTTCATTGTTTCCTTACCTCCGGTCTTCCATAGCTACAGTTTGAGGTCTTTTCCCTTGCCTCCACCTTACCGTAGAATCCATAGGAACTCCACCAAAACTGGTGGTTCCAATCATCTGATACACAACTCAATACTTCAAACCCTTCAGAAACTCTGTCACTCTGTGTAACTTGTAGATTTCCACCTCGAGCTGAATACCCACAACCCTTGGAGTCAAGCACACCCAACGAGATCAAATTCCTATACATCTTAGGCACATACCGTACTCGTCTTAACATCCTCACCGCTCCCGACCACATGAGTACGGATCTTTACAGTTCCCTTACCTCTGATCTTCTATAGCTTTTAACCCTGCAAAAGCACCAGGACGTAGGACCCTAATACTCCCACCTAGTTGAGCGGGCGTTTCACCCAACCACTCCCACTGTCTAAACATCTCATGCCAAGCGAGCAGTCGGCATTTGAGTTATGTTTGGCCTCTGGTGGAGATGCCCTCCAGTCAAGCGTGCACCATTACCTAGATTAACATATAGAAGAATAGAGTATGCCACTGAAGTGTGTCAATCATATTCCTTCAATATTACCTATCCCTTCAGGGAATCCATACTTGTAGTCACCAAGTAATGCCACCCTAACTATGGGCTCCCACATGGGGAAGGCGAGGCACTAGCTAGCTTACTATGGAATAGCAATGGAAGGTCGTGAGAATCTCATGAGAATCCCGCTCCAGCTTGATTATTAATATTAGTGAGGTTTTATATGAACACATCCATCTTATGGATGAGGGTTATACCATATAATCCATATGACGATTGTATGTAGACATGCAACCATCACATAATTGCATCATATAACCAAACAAAATTATATATACTTAATTATGAATATCTCATATTAAACATAATTAATCTACTATGCATCTCACGCAAAGTTATAATGATCAATTATTTTCTATGTTTTCATATAGATCACAACTTGACTGGATGATATCCCTTATTGTTATGTTCTCTGACATACAATCCTAATATCCAGAGTAGTAAATAATCATCCAGAAAATAAGAAAAATATGATGCATGCTCATTGCCCATGATCCTCCAACCAAAAAAGAAAGAAAAAAACTGTACCAGTCTTCAACTTGTCTGGAAGAAGATCCAAGCATCCTTTGAGTCATCTTCTTGATAGTATGTTCATCTTCTTCTGCTTGGGATTACCTCATTCGCTTCATGAGTTCACCACGTATCGTCTATCTTCGTAGTAACGGTGTATCGATTCAGTCTAGAAAAAGAAAATATTATACCTTTATCATGTGTGGGGTTTATATTGAATCTTAGAGGAGAAAAAAAAATTGAGGCCAAGAGACCGAGTTTTCGCCCTTGCCCTTTACAAGTGACCATAATAACCAAGAGAGGATTATAGGACGTCGATATCAATCATATGAATACAATACATCTCAAAGTGCTAGTATGTATATGCAATTCTCATCACAACAATCATTATCGAATGCTAAAATATATGATGAAAATAGACTAATATCGTAGGAACTGTGTTAAAAGATGATGGACATCATCAAACTATTTAGAAATTCAAGATCTAAACAAATATAGCGCGACCTATACTCTTATATTAATTGTTGGTTGGGTGCATCGGAGTGCGCGGCGGAAGCAATTCACGTATCGGAATTCAATACGGATTGTGGTCGTGTTATATTCTTTTGTTAGATTGTAAATGATGACTTTCAATCAAATTAAAAGCGTGTGCAATATTATCTAAAGATTATCAGAGAATTACCTCTCGGGTTTTATGAATGCTTGAGGTGAAGAGTCGCACGAATTCTTCTTGGTAGAAAATGAATTTGTTAATGAAGTATGAATGCCTCGCAATCCGTCGAGAGCATCTCCTATTTCCATCCTTATCATGGGCTTGTCTGGCTTGTGGGAGCCGACTTCCGGGTCTATGTCCTTTTTTTTTTTTTCTGCGAGGAAGACAGTGCAAGGTGCCACTTTTCCCTTCCTTTCTTCTTCTTTTCTCCTCCTTCTCTTTTCTCCCTTTCTTCTCTTCTCTCCTCTTTTCTCCTTGACCGAAATTTGCATCCTCAAAGGCCATGGGAGGGAGGCTAGGGATTATAAAAACCCATTATCAAGAGATAGAGATCGAGATAGAGATAGGGGTAGAGATATAGATAGGGATAAAGGAACATATAAAGCTCCCCTAACCCCTTATCCGAAATCCCTAGATATAATGATAGAGATAGAGATAAGCGAATGGATAAGGCTCTCCCAACCCTCTTATCCGAAATCCCTAGAGATAAGGATATAGATAGAGATGAGGGAACGGATAAAGCTCCCACAACCCCCTTATCCGAAATCCCTAGAGATAAGGATAGAGGTAAAGATAGTCTATGAGATGAAATCTAAGAGTCCCTCCATGACCTCGGCTCAAATTAAAGATGCATGCGACTATATCATGACCACACCATCCTCAGTTAGCCATGACCACAACCACTTTTAGATCACTACTACACTACGTGGTCCCTTAGATATTATGTAAGAACCCTTCTCCATTGTGTTATACTTAATCCCTCATACTTTCGGTATCCGTGAAACTATCCGGGATCAAAAGACTGTCCTTCTTGGTATAGTACACTCACTTGAGTCTTAACTTTTTAAGCCCTTGTGATCATCATCTTTACTTAGAAGTGTATGGCTAGATTTGATGATCAGCCTTTCATGGAAGTTACTCAAGGAGACACCTTGCTCTCCTCGAGGAGTGAGAAATTTTCAAGCATACATCCGTTCTCCAATATCTAGTACAAGCCACCCAACCTAACCAGATTTAGGTTTGTGATAGACCGCACTGTTTGATAGATTAAAGTAACATGTACCTAATCCAAAATCCAAAGGACATCATGATATTTAAAGTTTAGTCAACTAGTTAAAGAGTGATCATAGTTTTAGTGACAACTTTATTAGACTTGTTTTACTCTCTCGATTCTGTTCAGTGCACTCAATACACATCAACACGTATGGTTTAGAGTTAACTACTCTAATGGTTGAGATAGACCATCTCTCCCTTACAAGAAGACCAGAGTGTTACAGATTTTCAAATCGGGTGTCTAATCCAATTACTAACTGCGAACCTTCTAAGATGTGTGAACTCGCACACTCAAATTTCCTGTGTACTGATCTTATCGATACACTTGAGTCACCTAGCACAACTTAAAGGACAAGTGGCAAATAATAACTGAGTAAGCTATAAAAAAATACGATATCAATTATTTAAATTACCAAGGTCTATTACAATGGTATTTGATATTATCGAACACAATGTTCAACAATCTCTTCGATTGGCCAACAGGACCATGCTTACATGGATTATAGTCGCTTCACGAAAAACAAGATTACAAGGTGATCAATCTACCAAGATTTTGAGCACAATAATCTAGGCAAGTACCACACTCTTTTTCTACTAAATCCGTTATTCTTCTATCCTGGCCTCTGATCTATCAACGCTCAGTGATCCCAAGCCAATCTCCTTAACTCAAAAACGACGACATAAGACTTAATTGTCCAGAAAATCGTCACAACTCACGATATATATGACGGCTCAATATGTCCTTATATAGCCCTACAAAAAACCCTAAACCCGAAGCCCAACGTGCACAAGTTGTCGGATTCGCCTAGGCGGCACTGATTCAGTTTACCCGAGCACCCAAAACATGGATCTTCACCAGGCTCCCAGGTTAGGTTCACCTGGGCGCCCATAGGTCCTCGCCCGGGCACCGGCCTCATCCAGTAGTTCTCTGAGGTCCCCCCCTGGCTCCAATTTTGCCCAGACGCCATATGTTTCCAGCTCGAGTTTAACCTGCAAAACAAGCCACAATCCAACATGTTATTCATCTTTGTTTGCATTGTATGACATAATGTTATCCTTATTTTTTTGTGGAGTTGTATAATATGGGTCTAATTTTTATGGATTTTTTAACGTGAAAAATACAACTCCCAAAAATTACTATTTAAAAAATATGATTCTAATGAGAGTATATGAATACCACGTACAGATCCCGCTCTCGAGGGCAAATAAGACATTTGAACTTTGGTTTACTTTTCATATTAAATTGTTAAGCCTTATGAATGGTTGCCATCTCATGGGACTTCCTGATGGGACCTATATATAGAATGGGGCTCCTCTATCACTACTCTTATAAGGAATTTTGATCGGTTGTGGGCTTGATTTTTCCTTTATTCCCGTGCATGGTGGGATCAAATTTGAAGGTCAACTAGTGTGGTTGGGTCAACCAGGTCAACCCAAGCTCCTTTAGATTTACTCAAACAAGTCCTACTAAATAAAGTCCATCCATGAGATTCCAAGGAGAGCCGTTAGATTGAAAGCTGTGTAAAAGCTGCCTTCCATATTCCATAGCATATGAGAGAGAGACAGACATAAAGAAGTGGGGAAATAAAAGAAAGAGGAAATGAGACACTGAAGAGAGAGAAAGAGACCTTTTCCTCTCTCTCTCTCTCTCTCTCTTCTCTCTCTCACACACACACTTATAATCATTTTAAATCTCTTTGTAGGGATCACAAAAGTAGGGTGATCAAAGGTTTAGCTCCCACAAGCGAAAGAAACCTAGAGAGAGAAAAGTCACCCCATGTTTGCCTCCACCTCGACGTCAACCCCGGCGCCGCCGCCCTCCGGCAACACCTCCACCATCCCTCCCCAGTCCACCTCCTGCTCGGAAAACCCAACTACCACTAAGCGGAAGAGACGGCCGGCCGGAACTCCAGGTACACATTAACACCATCACACAATGACAACGACAACATATCATACTAGTTAATGACGTTTACATTGCTCCGGTGGTGGCGATGTGGGTCTTGCGGGCAAGCAGACCCCGACGCCGAGGTGGTGTCGCTGTCGCCGCGGACGCTGCTGGAGTCGGACCGCTACGTGTGCGACATCTGCAACCAGGGTTTCCAGCGGGAGCAGAACCTGCAGATGCACCGGCGGCGGCACAAGGTGCCGTGGAAGCTGGTGAAGAGGGAGGGGCCGGGGGCGGCGGGGGAGGCGCGGAAGCGGGTGTTCGTGTGCCCGGAGGCGAGCTGCCTGCACCACGACCCGGGGCACGCGCTGGGGGACCTCGTCGGCATCAAAAAGCACTTCCGGCGGAAGCACAGCGACCGGCGGCAGTGGGCCTGCGCCCGCTGCTCCAAGGCCTACGCCGTCCACTCCGACTACAAGGCGCATCTCAAGACCTGCGGCACCCGCGGCCACTCCTGCGACTGCGGCCGCGTCTTCTCCAGGTCGTCCCCTCACCCTTAATTCTCACCTTTCTTTAAGGGTTATTTTGACTTTGCCACCCAAATTTTGCCTTAAATTAGAGTTTACCCCTTCATTAATTAGACTTTACCCCCCAAAACTAACTGTTCTGTCAGCTCACCATCTAAGAGAGAGGGTGAGCTGACAGAAAATAAATAAAGTTTTGGAGGGTGAGCTGACGGAACAGTTAGTTTTGGGGGGTAAAGTCTAATTAATGAAAATATAGGGGTAAAGTCTAATTCAAGGCAAAATTTGGGGGGTAAAGTCAAAATAACCCTTTCTTTAACTATGGCATCTAATTAGGCTAAAGTGCATTAGGTGGAAGTTAATTATTTTCTCTACAAAAAAATATCTCGATTAATCGGCGGCCAATGCTAAAATTACTGTTTATGCTGCATTTTTTTAAAATTAATTTTGAAAATTACAATCGACGGTCTAACCGTCTAATTAGGTTTCAATTGTGGCGGCTAGCAATTGCACGGGCATGATCGTTGAATTAGGTTAGGCAAATGCAGGGGCCTAGCCACCGATTTAGATTACAACAAATGCGGCGAGCCAAACAACATAATTAGGGGCCGAATTCGGTTATCAACAATTATCAATTCGGTCCTGGTCGCTGAATCAGGAGTCAAATGCATTTGCAACAATCTTTTATTTTCATATGACAACGTCCACGATGAAGTATCTATAATATTAAGCAAACCTCCGGTTATTGTAGCGCTACAATAAACTAGGTTTGTTATTTTTAATTTACTTCTTACCCTCTCTTGATAGGTTCTGAATTTTTTTTTTTAATTTCTCTCTCTCGTTTCACCGGCATCGCTCACGGTCCTCTAGTAGGATATATACGTGGGAGGGTTTGACAATCTCATTGGTTGTGAAACCGAGTCAAATCAGGCATGGGTCAAGTTTAGGTCGTATGTAGGCCTCAGTCTTGTCAGGTGCAGGATGAGCCGGGTCCTGGTCGTGTGCAGACTCGAGTCCGGACAAGTGTGGGTCGAGCCAGGTTCTGATCGTGTGCGGGCTCGAGTTCGGACGAGTGCGGGTTGATCATGTGAGGATCGAACCAGGTCCTGGTCGTGTACGGGCTTGAGTCAGGTCCGAGTCAAGTCATGTCCAGGCACCTGTTTTTTTTTTTTGAAATGCACAATGCCCTAATACAATGACAAGTCAATTAGGCAATCAACATCGTATATAGTTCACTGAGGCAAATGCGGCCATCGTACGGTGCACGTTTTGTGTTTGTTTGGGGGCTGTTGTCGGCTTTGGCGGATGCCATACTGATGTTGTCTTGTGCAGTTTTGGTTTAATTTCCCTCTTGGGTGGACAGAGTTTATACATATGGTATCAACCTTTGTTGCCTTTTCCATTCAATTGTCTGCTAATTAATCAACACATTAATGATATATAACATCCCACATTGAATCACAACCGTCCATTACACCCAGCCCCCCCCCCCCCCCCCCAAATGGTGAATCACACTCAGCACCGACCCGCATGCAATGAATGGCTATGGCTTTCACCTATCAGTGTGAGGTTTGCGGAGATAGGTTAAAGCCACGGCCATTCATTTGGAGATGAGTGCCATTCACCAGTCAAATTGGGTGTAACAAACGATTGTGATTAAGTTTTGGTCTTGACCTATTTTGAGGACCCCGTGCCACCTCAGTGAATCCGCACTGCAAGGTAAGGGTGGCAATCGGTCTTGTCGGGTTGTGTTCGTGTCGTGTCTAGTTTCGGGTCGTATCCAAAACCCTTTGATCCGGACCCGACCCGTTTAACTAATTGTGTCTAGATCCTAAATCCGCACCCGACTTGCTTATAAATGGGTAGACCCAATAAGACCCGTTTATCACACGGGTCTATTTAGTTGACCTGACCTGATTGGACCCGATAAGACCCGCTGGAAACAAAATTACAGTATTAGCCCACAGTCCATACTACATACTACAGTATTAGCCTATATACTACTGTATCGGATTACGGGTAGACCTGACCCGACCCGACCCAACACGACCCGTTTAAGTTTAAACGGGTCTTCTCGGGTCTACCGTGTCTAGACCCTAAACCCGGACCCGACCCATTTATTAAACGGGTTTATCGTGTTGATCCGTTTACAACCCGAACCCATTTAACCCAAACCCAGACCCGCTAATTTTCGGATCGGATCGTGTCGGGTCCAAAATTGCCAGCTCTACTGCAAGTCCGAGGTAACACCGTATCATTTGTGATTGACGGCCGGTTCATGCAAACAGGGTGGAGAGCTTCATTGAGCACCAAGATGCCTGCAGCGCCGGCCGTGCCGAGCCACAGCAGACCGCCCATGGATCTCGCACCTCCTCGAGCCCGAGCCCATCGACGGACACCAACACTAGCACAGCGGCGGCATTAGCTCGGCCTGGCCTACCAATGCCGAACCCCGCCGCCATCTTCCTCCACACCAGCCAAGCTGCCTTGCCAACCAGTCATCCTCGTCCCCGCAACCTCGAGCTCCAACTCCTCCCAACATCATCCACCCTGGTGGCCCCCACCTCCGACGAGGCCCACGCCACCCTGCTCCAGCTATCGATCGGGGCGTCGGACGATCGGGTGCCCGCCGATCAGGAGCCGCCATCGGCTGCCGAAGTGGACGCGATGGAGCAGCAGCTACGGATTGCAACGGAAGAGAGGCAAGAAGCCAAGATGAGCGTCGAGCTGGCCGAGCAGGAACTGGCCAATGCCAAGGAGATCCGGCAGCGGGCGCGGGCCGAGCTCGACAAGGCCAACGTCCTGAGAGACGAGGCGGCCAACCGGGTTAATTCAATGCTGCTTCACATGACTTGCGACGGTTGCCGCCAGCTGCTGCAGGCGAATCCGGCGGAGTTACTCGACGGAGATAAACCGCCGGCCCGTCCGGCGAGGGGGACCCAGAGACCTCCGGCACATGACAGCCCTCAGTCACCTTCTCACCAACATTGATTCCTCTTTTGGGACATTCTATTTGAACCCAACTAATCTAGTTTGGCACCCCCTTAAACCTACCTTTTCTTTTTTTCCCCATCCTACCCCTGGTCTAATGATTTTCAGCTTGGCACCCAGCTCCTTTCTTCCTCGTGTGCCCATTAGAGCCTTGGGTCCCCCTCCTCCTTCCCCGCTAAAATCCTAAGCCACCTGAAATGTTTCGGTGGTTGCTCATGGTCGACATTATCGGTGAGGTAGCCACTGATATCACCTCCTTAATATCGGCGATAGTAATGATATCGGTGGCTACCCCACTGACACTGTTAACAGGCAGCCACCAACACATTTCAGTTGGATCAGGATTTCAATGGCGAAGGAGGAGGAAGAAGGATAAAGTAGGCGGAAGGGGCCTGGGGCAGCATCAAAAAGGGAGTGGCAGGCCGAGCGGGAGAATCAGAGGGGGACCGGGTTGGGACGAAGGGCAAGGATAAATTCAGATTTTAATATTTTTTACGGTTAAGACGGTAGCCAAGCCAAAACCGATGGGTGCAAATTGAATTTCTCCTCTTTATTTTCTGTTAATTTATTTTAAATTATACTGATGGGTAATGTAATTAGAAGAAGATCGGTGTGTTTTTCAAACTTATTTGGAGAAACCGAGGGTAGGTAGGTTTGATCTTTGTTTAGTCGAATTATGACCTCATGCTATGTTTTTTAATTAGATTTTTTGTTTATCAGCCCTTTCTTTTTTCCTTATTAACATGTAAAAATATGTGCAATTCCTATTTAGTATTTATATATATTTATCAATCAAATTATCCTAACATGTGACTAATAACCGTTCTATTACTGCGTATCACAAATTTAAGGGATTTTTGTATATAGCCTCCTGAAAACTAGACTAATTGCATATTAACCTTGAAAATATATATATTTGTATACCGAGCTATAAAAACTAATTAAATTAGCTGTGCAGATTGCCCCTAAAGTTAATTGACATCTATTTGGGAGGAATATATATTCCAGACGTATTTGTGGTTTCACCGTTATAGGAATATGATTTTACCCTTAACCTAAGAAAGGAAAGTTAGCTAGGATAGGAGAATTACAAAAAAAAAAATCTTACATTAGGAAAAATGGAGAGCAGAATGAAGTTTTTTTTTTGTCACAAAATAGAGTTTTTTGTGTGATTTCTCGGGCCTAACTTTTCCTCTTTAGGTTAATTTAGGGTAAACTCATCCCGGTACAAACCACGGATCTACCTAGAATAGGAATATCTAGGTATATTCGTGGTTTTGCTGTTATCGGGATGATTTTACCCTGAGTTAAGAGGGAAAATTAGGCCCGAAGAATCACACAAAAAACTCCAACCTAAGACAAAAAAAACTCCCTCTTCTACTCTCTATCTGCTCTAATATATGGTTATTTGTGTGATTCTTCGAGTCACACTTTGCCTTCTTAGGTTAAGGGTAAAATGATCCTGATAATGGTCAAACAATAGATATGTCTGGAATATTTCTCCCAAATAGACAACGATCTCTCTTCTTTCTTGCCGTGGAACTCGCTGGAGCTTCGAGGAGACTCGTATTCTATGTTAATTTCGAGGAGATCTTGCCGATGTAGAACCTGATCTCTCTTCTTTCTTGCCGATGTAGAGCCTGATCTCTCCTCTCTTCTCTTTCTTCTCTTCTCTTCTCTCTCCGTTCTCTCTCTTCTGTTCTTTTTTTTCTCTCTTTTCTCTTGTCGTTCTCTCTTTTCTCTTGCGACGGGATCATCCGGGTCGACGAGCTGTCATGCTGATAACGTGTTGAAAAATAAAGATGAGATACCGAAAAATCTACCCCATCTTAAGAGGTCATATATTATTTATAGGGTAAGTTTACTTAGGGCCCAAGTAATAAATGAAAAACCCTAATCCATAAGGGAGATCCGATGATGGACAATCCACACGATCGGAAAGATCTCATAACAGTTATAGATAAGTGGCCTTTACGAAATTTAGAAAACCTAAGGATGGAAAAAAATATTAAAAATACAAATATTCAATACTAGAGCCAAATTAGAAACATTTTAGAAATATTCTTTCATTTTGAGCGCCGGTAAATATTACCGGTAGACTAGGGTAACTTGCGGAATATGCGGGCATGGCCATGACAAGGGCTTAGATACAAATATTGAAAAACAAAAGGGTTGACATGCAGTGCCCCCTTTGTAATATGCTAACATGCTCCTCTAATTGTCCAGCTAATCAGCCATCGTTAAGTAGGGGTGGCAATGGGTCGTGCTGGGTCGGGTTCGTGTCGTGTCTAGCTTCGGATCGTGTCCAAAACCACTAGATCCAGACCCAATCCGTCTAGATTCTAAACCTTTACCCGACCCGTTTGTAAACAGGTAGACCCGATAAGACCCTTTTACCACACGGGTTTATTCAGTTGACCCGATCCAACAGACCCATTGATACTATATATTATAGTATCGGATTGCGGGTAGACCCGACCCGACCCGACCCGGTGAATTTTAAACAGGTCTTCCCGGGTCTACCGTGTCAGACCCTAAACCTGGACCCGACCCGTTTATTAAATGGGTCTATCGTGTCAACCCATTTACGATCCGAACCGTTTAGCCCAGACCCAGACCTACTAACTTCGTGTCGGGTCGTGTGGCCCGATCCGTTTAACTAATCGTGTCTAGATTCTAAATCTGTATCCGACCCGTTTATAAACGGATAGACCCGATAAGACCCGTTTACCACACGGGTTTATTCAGTTGACCTGATCCAACAGACCCGCTGATACTATATATTATAGTATCGGATTGCGGGTAGACCCGACCCGGCCCGGTGAATTTTAAACAAGTCTTCCCGGGTCTACCGTGTCCGGACCCTAAACCTGGACCCGACCCGTTTATTAAATGGGTCTATCGTGTCGACCCATTTACGATCCGAACCCGTTTAGCCCAGACCCAGGCCCAGACCCGCTAACTTCGTGTCGGGCCATATCGGGTCCGAAATTGCCGGCCCTACTGTTAAGTCGTTGTCAATTTGCTTCTATTTCATTCCCTTAGTCAACAGTCACAAACTTCTACAATACTTGACTACTGGGATTCTCTCTTTAGGTCACTTTTGCCATTGCATAGCTGTCGAGAGGACAAGTCCGGGGGTGAGAATAGAGGAAACGATGATATTTTGGGGGGACTAGGGGTTATTATAAACAGAGCAACTGATTAGCCAACCAATTTCTCTTGGGGGTAAGTCACTAATGTGGTGTTTGGCATCATTCCCCAGGATCGTTCTGTTGTTCCTATCAGGATCGGATGACCCAGCAAAATTTTGACCCATTAATAACCCAGCACCCTTTGAGGCACCTAGAGGTTTTAGAATGGGCTGATTTTTTGTAGACATGTTGTCTATGATATGTTGATCATCCTCACAAAAAATCAGCCCATTCTAAAACCTCTAGGTGCATCAAAGGGTGCTCTTCAAATCAATGGTTAAAATTGATAGTGAAAAACCGTTGATTTGAAGTGCGCATTTGATGCACCTAGAGGTTTTAGAATGGGCTGATTTTTTGTGAGGATGATCAACATACCATAGACAACATTCCTACAAAAAATCAGCCCATTCTATAACCTCTAAGTGCCTCAAAGGGTGCTGGGTTATTAATGGGTCAAAATTTGCTGGGTCATCGGATGCTGACCCATATATATATATATATATATATATATATATATATATATATATATATATATATATATAATTTTTTTTTTTTTTCAAAACATGCATCGACAGAAATGGCGGAACGATCCAAGGGAACGATGCCAAACACCCCCGCTTACTTTCCGTTCCTAGGTTTAACTATTCATAAATTAATGGTAAGTAGTTTTTTGACTCCTCGGTTCTGAACCTATTTAATTTTGAGCAATGTTATATCAACATCGTATTGTTCTACGTCCCGATCTACCCATCCTGACGTGGCTCCCAATCGACCAGTGAATTGCACTCAACCTCGTCTGGCATGCGCCCAAGTAGTTAGAGTACCTTTTTCACTTTGGTGTTTACTCCATAACCGAATCGGTTTTGTGTCATTTTGCCATGCAAGTAGTTAGTTGCGCATGTAAGCGGTCTTTTTTTTTTTAATGCAAATGGCATATTCCATCATGTCATGGGGACAGGCGGTCATGTATGTCTATACTATTATAAAATGGAGGTCTTCGGTGCCACATGGCAGTCTTCTCCCTATTTTTTTTATTTCTACATGTGAAAAAAAGATTTTTTTTTTTTGATAGATATTAATGATGGTAGCCACTGGTTTTAATGAAGTGGAATTGACATTAATAAGCCAACAATGAAATAAACGGGCCCCATTAATCTCTGCCCTCTACTTTTATCTTTTCTGTTCCGTAAAAATAATCGCATGAAACACTCATTAATGAGATAAATGAACCCCCTTCGTCTCTACCCCATTCTATGCTATTTCCCGTTTCAAAAAATCTCAATCACATGAAACACTCATTAGTGAGATAAACATATCATATTAATCTTTACCCCCCTCCTCTCATCTGTCCCATTTCGAAACAATCTTCATCGTCTTACATACAACCTACAACGTTTCGTGTTACCATATATCTCTATAATACGCCTTTATATATAATTAGAAGGGAAAATCACACTTTGCCCCTTGTAGTTTTATTCAAAATCACTTAACCCCCTTCAAGTTTTTTCATGCCAAACTTGTAACATCCTTTTCCAACACGTAAGATATTGCCCACTTTGCTCAATGGCTAGCGACTTTAAAAATCGTCTTGAGTATTAAGAAGGGGATGCCATAGAGATAGAACATAATATTTGTCTCCCCAGGCAATATAGGACTAATTTGTTGCCTTAGACACCGCACTTCACCTCATGAATCTTGACCTTTCACCTCAAGAGTTTTAGATCTTGGCTATTTGCTTTTAGTCTTCACAATCCAATATCTTAGATCCAGCTCTGATGCCATTATGTAATATCCCATTTCAACACAGAAGATATTATCCACTTTGCCCGAAGGCTCATGGTTTTGAAACGTGTCTTGAGTGTTAGGAGGGGATGTCATATATCTAACCCATATTCTTTATCTCCCCAAACGATGTGGGACTCAATCGTGGTCTTTGACATCTCAACTCATCTCATCTCATCCATCATGGCCTTCTACCTCAGGAGTCTTGATCATTGGCTCTTTGATCTTGATCGTCACAAAACTAGCACTTATAACCGGAATTGATAACGAAACAACACTTAACCCCACTTTGTAAGCCGTCAATTGCTACATTTAACAAAAAAAAAAAAACTTTTTAAGTATAACTGAGGGGGGTAAACTGTTGTTTTTTAACTTGAAACTCCATTGTGTCACTAAAACTCCATTGTATTTTTGTTGTAAGCTAAAACAATGGCCAACATGAATGCCTATTGATTTTACCATCCACTTCCTTTAATTTATCTATTTTACTCTATATCCTTATTATGGGGTTTCAAATATGTGAGACCAAAGAGTTGATGGGTTTAAATAAGCCCCAAATAGTGATTCAAGGATTGACAAACTGGTGATCAACTTGTCTGACTTCCATGAGGAGCAAGAAATTAATACCAACCTTGGCAAGTACGAGAACGTTATGTGTTCGACTCTTACCGAAGGGTTGGATTTATATCACTCCCGAAGGGTTGAATTAGTCTGAGTGGGCCATTGCCCGAAAGATTTCATAAGCAGCTGATTCTTTGGTGCGGAGGTTGTGGGATCAATTCCTCCCTTCTTTGAGTTTTTAAGAAATGCATTGGGAAACTTTCGAGCTGATCAATGTGCGTTCTCAGGGGGATTAGTCCGAACTCGAAATGGGTCCATTGCCCAAAAGATCTTGGGACAAAAAAAGAAAAAAGAAAAAAAGAAAAGCCAAATAGTCTTGATACTGAGCCTATTATCTTGAGACTTGGCTAGAGTAGTGTTCAAAAGTCTTGGCATTGTGATGTCTTTCACGAGCCAAGTGAAGGGTAAGATCAGCATCCCGCATAGTTCTTCAGTACGGTCTGTTTGGACCCCAGGTTTGTCCAAAAGTAGGGGTGTAAAAAAAACCCACCGGCCTGAGCCTGGCCCGAAAGTCAACGGTCCGAAAGCATCATGGGCTGGTCTCGGGCCACCACCCTAAGCCCACAGCCCGGCCTGAAAGAAAACCTAAAAGCCCGGCCAAAAAATCTATTTATTATATATATATATATATATATATATATATATATATATATATATATATATATATATATATATATATATATATATATATATATATATATATATATATATATATGCATGCTATGCTGCGGCATGCGGTACGTGCGGCACAGCACCGCAGCCGTCTGATGCACGCGCTGCGTGCATCGCATGCACGCAGCGGTGCATCAGACGGCATGCGGTAGGTGCCGCACTTACCGCATGCCGCATTCTAGCATTTCTCTCTCTCTCTCTCTCTCTCTCTCTCTCTCTCTCTATATATATATATATATATAGAGGAATGGGATGCTGCCTATCAAAACAGCGTTTTTGCTGTTTTGAGACATTGTTTGACCATCCTAGAAGTTTTGGAATTTGATGAAATTTGGTGAGGGTGTTGTCTAGGGTAAGATGATCATCCTCACAAATTTTCATCAAATTCCAAAACTTCTAAGAGGGTCAAATGGTTGAAGCAAAATGCTGCAGATTTTAACGGCGACTGCAGATGACTGATTTTGCTTCGACCATTTGAACCCCCTAGAAGTTTTGGAATTTGATGAAAATTTGTGGGGATGATTATTTTACCCTAGACAACACCCTCACCAAATTTCATCAAATTCCAAAACTTCTAGGATGGTCAAACAATGTCTCAAAGCAGCAAAAAATGCTGCTTTGATAGGCAGCATCCTATTCCTCATATATATATATATATATATATATATATATATATATATATATATATATATATATATATAGGGGCATGCTATGCTGCAGCATGCGGTGTGTGCGGCATCGCACCGCATCCCGCATTCAAGCATTTCTCTCTCTCTCTCTCTCTATATATATATATGTTGTGAGCGCGGAAAAAGATTCGGGTCGTCTTTATTGCGGATCACACGAGATTACAAATTTTCTTTGATCAGGAGATTGTGGGAGAGATCCTCTGGAGGGTCCCTTTGATCTGCGTCTCCACGTGGTATTCGTGCGAGAGCTCTGAAGGGGTTGCCCAGGACAGAGGTCTTTACAGGGTGAGGGTTTTTGAGAGGCTAAGGAGTTCCGCCGTTGATTTTGTCCCGTCCGTGCTTCGCGCTTTCTCGGCTAGGGAGGTTTTGGGCTTTGTTCCTCGACCTTCGTGTCTTCCTCGATCCTTGCTAGACCTTGGCGTCCTTGATCGTCGGTTCGCGGCGTCGATCGTGTTTTTGGCGTCAGCTTTGGCTTTAGCTTTCAGCTTGGGCGTAGCTTTGGCGTGGCTCTGGCGTTTGCTTTGCTTTGGCGCTTGCGCTTGAACGTAGGCGGGTAGAGGCTTGCGATGCTTTAGTTCTTCCGGACTTCGCGTCGTATCGGCTAGAACGTGCGGTGCTTTGCTCGTGACCGTCGTAGTTGCTTGGCTTTGGCACGTGCGTTGCTTTAGCGCGGGCTTTACCGGGGCGTTTGCTTTGGCTTCTTGCGTCGGCTTTGACTTTAGCTTTGACTTGATCTTCTTCTCGAACGACTGGCATTGCTTCTTCAAGGCTTCTTTCTTCTTCCGACTTCCTCGACGGTTGTGGCGTCGGCTTGGCTTTTCGGTGGGGGTAGCACCGATCTTCGTGCGACGGTTGTAGCGTCGACTTTTGTTGATGAAGACGGCGGGGGTAGCACCGGCTTCGGCACGACGGTTGTAGCGTTGGCTTTTGGTTGACGAAGGCGGCAGGGGTAGCACTGGCTTCAGGCTTTCTTCTCCCGGCTTTCTTCTACGTGCAAGGAGTTGATGCCTTTGTTGAAGACGACGGGTGTTGTCGGCTTCGATCTTCTTCTCCGGCCTTTGCTTATGGCGTCTTCGGAGCTGATGAAGATCGTTGGAGCAATCGGGTGATGACGGCTCCGGGTCTTCTTCTCCAAGCTTTCTTCTTCGTGCGAGGAGTCGAAGCTTTGATCTCCGAGTGCAAGGTCTTCACGTTGATGAGGACTTGAAGGGCCAAGGACTCCCGTAGGATATGCTTGCCGTGCCTCGTGAAGCCTTCGGTCTTCAAGCGTTGGAGCTTCTTCGTAGCGCTCTTTCGTCTTCAGCTTTTCGGACCCTTGATGCCTTCCCCGACCCCTTCTATTTATAGGCAAAGGGGGGCGATTGGGGGAGATATTGCTGAAATCTTTTTGTTTCCTCCAATATCTCCCCTCATAACCATCGAGATATTGTTCCCTTATTTGGGGAAACAAACCCGATTTCCTCCTTTTTAGTTGGAGTGGTTATGGGCTAGATGTGACTCGATCTTTAAAGATCGAGTTGTTATTTTTGTTGCACTTTTGGATCGGATGGCGACACAACGTCATCTTGTCCGTTGGATCGAGGGATCGTCGCGGATCTACGGTTGTGTAGACGTCCACGCCACCTCCCCCCGCATCAAGGCGGTTTTGATTTTTTTCTTCTTTTCTTTTTTTCTTTTTCTTTTCTTTTCTTTTTCTTTTATGGCCGGCCCCACCTCTCCATGAAGAGGGGGGCACGGTTTTCTAGAAGGGGGGCCGGTGGGCCCCCCTCTTTGTGTCCGAGTTGCGGGTCCGGTGGGACCCGTTTGCTTTGGGTCGGGCCATGGCGCGCGAATTGAGTTCGCACGTGGGCCTAGTTCGCACACGGGCCGTTGTGTGCGGGCCGAGTTTCGCATGCGGGCCGTTGTGTGCGGGCCCAAGTTGCATGAGCGAGTCGGGTTCGACCCGAAGGTCATCGAGTGCAAGCCCATTTTTCGTGTACAAATCGGGTTCGACCCGAAGGCCGTTGGGTGCAGGCCTATTTTTTTGTGTAAAAATCGGGTTCGATTCGTGGGCTAATTTCGATGCCCACAAGTGCCCCCTCAAGTTCGAGTGCGCCCGCGGGAAACGCGTAGCGGTTGGACTTGAGTCGCGTATTCGTGGGATTAGGTCTTTAAAAGGACCCCTGTTTTTCGTTTCTCTTCATTATCAGCGATTCCCGGCGGCTTGGAGTCGAGAGCTCTGCTAGGGTTTCTTGCTTCGCAACGATGCCGCGGAGGATGAAGATGGTGACGCCATGGGGTTCACGGAGGAGGGAAGATCGCCGGCCCGTGGACGGCGGTGGGTTGCCGGCGAGGTGATCCTTCTCCTTCTCCTTTTTCTTCTTCTTCTTCTTCTTCTTCCTCTTCTTCTTCTTCTTCTTCTTCTTCGCATGGTGCGAGAGGGCGCGACGGGCACGGCCGGGGGCTGCTGTGGCGGCCGGCGCGCGGGTTGGAGGCGCGGGAGGGCGCGAGTCGGAGGCGCGGGTGCGGTCGGGGGCTGCTATAGCGGCCGGCGCACGGGCTGGAGGCGCGGGGCGCGGGCGCAACACGCGGGGGCCGGAGGCGTGGGCGCAGCGGTCGGCGTGGCAGGGCGCGGGGGCCGGAGGCGTGGGCGCAGCGGGCGGCACGGGGGCCGGAGGCGGCCGGGGCTGCGGGTGCAGCCGGGGACTGCTATGGCGGCCGGCGCACGGCGCGGGGGCCGGAGGCGGCCGGGGCTGCGGGTGCAGGGAGGCCGGAGCGGTCCAGCGCGGGAGCCGGAGCCGGGCGCGGGGGCCGTGGGCCGGAGCGGCAGGGCACGGAGAGGCCGGAGCGGCACAGCGCGGGGGCCGGAGCCGGGCGCGGGGAGGCCGGAGCGGTCCAGCGCGGGAGCCGGAGCCGGGCGCGGGGGCCGTGGGCCGGAGCGGCAGGGCGCGGAGGAGGGCGCGGGCGCGTGGAGGTCGGCGGCGCAGACGGCCGGGGCTGCGGAGAAGGGCGCGGGCGCGCGGAGGTCGGCGACGTAGGCGGCCGGGGCTGTGGAGTCCGGCGGGGTGCGGCGTGGGCGGTGCTGGTCGGGGACGACGCACCCCCCCCCTGCATGCAAAAATACAAGAGATAGAGAGAGGGGGTCGTGGCTTTTTGCCATGACCCCCCTCTATTTTATTTATTTGCTCGAAGCCCCCCCCTGCTAACTTTATCAGGAGAGAAGGAGAGGGTCGCGGCTTTTTGTCGTGACCCCCCTCTCTTCTTTTTATTTGCTGAAGGACCCTCCCTGCTAGTTTTAACAAGAGAGAGGAGAGAGAGTCATGGCTTTTTTGCTGTGACCCCCCTCTGTCTTTCTTTATTTGCTGAAGGCCCCCCCCTGCTAGTTTCAACAGGAGAAAGGAGGAGAGGGTCATGGCTTTTTGCCGTGACCTCCCTCTCTTCTTTTTTTATTTGCTTGAGGCCCCCCCAACTTCTTCGTTTCTGTATTCAGAATCCATCTGACCTGGGCATTGTCTTCTTTCTTTTTCAGGTCTCGTTGCTACGAGAGCTTTCCGAGTTCCGGCTGGATTGTTGACGCGGTCTCCCACGGGAGTACGTACCTTCGCTTCCCCTTCGCGCAAGTCTCCCATCACCGTGCTTCGAGACAGGAGACCGGGCTGTCAGTGCTTCAGCTTTTGACGCACGAGCGAGTTTGCGAGGATGGTGTGACCGACGGCTCTTGTCGAGTGTTAAAACTTGGCGAGCGCATCCTTACTGACGAAGGGTCTTCCCGGCAAATTGTCCGGCCGAGCTTGGGGTTACCGTTTCACCATACTGGAGATGATTCAGTTCCGGTCCCTGTTGTTGCTTTGAAGATATGTTCCCGCCGTACGCGATGGGGTGTGGGGATTCAATCGCGTGGAGATGTCACCTATCTGGGAGGTTTCCGGGACTGGATGAAAGAGCTATCCAGCGCGTTGGAGGCAGAGCCAGGGATGGAACGTTTGACGAGGTTTGTGGAGCCAGCTTGTTGGGAGTACAGTCGACCGGACGGTATGTACCGGGCTCTGTGTGAGCAGTGGTGCCCCGAGACCAATACCTTTTTGACTGGAGCTGGTGAAATCGGGATCACCCTTCGTGATGTGCATGTCATCTCTGGGTGTCCAGAAGTTCGGAGCTATTATCAGGAGGAGGTTCCTTCCCTGGAGGTTTTGACGGACCCAGATGAGTCTCCTAGCTTCTGCCTTTTGCTTTTTAAGGCATATGCTATTATAGCGGCGCGCGAGAGGTCAGACCGGGTACTTCACTCGGATTGGGTGGACTTCTGGTTTCGAGGAGAGTATCGTCACGCTCCTCCTTCGAGTCACCCGATGTGGAGATATGCCTCGTCAAAGAGGCCGGCGCCTGGCCCCTTCCGGCGACCGATCGAATCTCTGAAGAAAGAGTGGTGCTCCATGGCCGGGGCGCAGCGTCCCTGGGAAGTCTTGGGACTTGAAGAGTGTAGTGATGACTGGCGTGCTGTTTACTGGTCAGCGGGGTTAGTACTCTTTCTCTGCCGCTTTGCTTTACCCTGGGAAGGGGATGTGGTTCGCCCTGGGACCTTCCTTGCAGCTGCTCGGATGGTGACTGGAGAGTTCCTTAATCTGGCGCCGGCGATCCTCTGCTCGTTGTATGGCGGGCTTAGCGGCACTTATTGGAGTCTATCGAGTGCGGGTAATGCAAGAGGGGAAGTAGGCAGAGCCAGTTCCTTTTGCCCCCTGCATTACCTCTATGGTTGGATTGGGCTCCACTTTCCGAAGGGGATCTTCGCGGCGCGTGGACCTTCGACCTCGGTGCCCTTTCTTCCTTGTGTGGGAGGTGTAATGAACGCTTTTTATGCATGGGAGCGTCCGAAGCCTGGTGCCCGAGAGTGTTTACGGCGCATGGGCCCCTCTGACTTCGAATTTGTATCGGAAAATGTACTGGCGCCTTCTATGAAATCCCTGGTGTGCGATGGGGCGGAGATGTCCGATCCTTTGTACTGGAGCATGGTGAGTTGCAGGCCTGGGTATCTTGTTTGGCGCCGTAGGGATGTAGTGGAGGTGGCCCGGTACTCTCCCCACCGGTTTGCTCGTCAGCAGGGTTTTCGGCAGGAGTTGCCTGGGACTCCTTTGCGCTTGCGGTTACGTTATACTCCGCAGGAGGCGTACCGCCTCTGGGGAGCACTTTACGATCGTTTTACTGGGTGTACTTTCTCACCGGGGATTAAGTCGGGCGGCAAGGATGCCGCAACTCCTGAGTATCGTCGCTGGGTCAACGGGTCAGTGCTTCCCCTCTTGGCTGGCCTTCCGCTAGACGTCCTTGCTAGCAGCGAGCGGGCTGACTTTCCTTTTGACTCTTTGGCGGGGTCAGAGGATCGTCGTCTCTGGTCCGAGGAGCGATGGTCAGAGAAATCTTGTGGCCGTCGAGAGAGTACTTCCCAGGCTTCACTTTCTGTGCAAGAAGTTGAGATGGCTCCGTTCTCCAAGGTTCAGGGCCTTCCTGAGACTCGGGCTTCTTGGAGTGGGGGTGCTTCTCCCAAGAGGAGAAAGTTGGACCTCTTGTGTGAGGCAGCTTTGACTGGTGCTGGCGAGGCAGGGCCAGCTCGAGACGGAGAGCCAGGGCTTTTTGTCGATGGGGTCATCCCTCCTTCTGGGGTATCTTCATCGGACGCTGCAGGTATATCTTGTTTTTAGTTTCTCATAAATTTCTGTGCTTGTATTCTTACTTCGTTGGCTGAGTTGTCCAGCTCTTATTTTGGCAGGGTCTGCTGGACCGGACTGCGAGTCTGCCCGGAAGGGGGTTGGGCAGGAGTGCTCTCCCATCAGAGCAACGTTGATTGAAGGTGGCGGGCTGGATGTTCCCTGGGATAACTTGGAGCTTTTGGGAGCGTGTGGAGCAGACTTTACCGGCAGTGCTGTCAACCTGGATGATATTGACGTGGAGCAGTTGGGCTTTGGGGAGGAAGATGAGGTCTCCAGTGTAGGGAGAGAACAGACTCCTCCAGCTAGGTCCGGTACTCCGGCAGAGGCTACTCCCGCAGTTGTTTTGTCGGAAGGTTTGCCTGTGCCTCCTCCTTCGGCTCCGGTGGTTCCGCTGACTGTTATCACGGCAATGGTCCAGGAGGCGGTTCCTTCACTTGAGCCTTCAGGGTCGGAGCCCACCTTGCCCGTGCACTCAGAGGCAGACAAGAGAAAGTACAGTTCGCGGGACCTTCTCTCTGTGCTTCTTTTGGAGAGCTGTCGGAAGTATATCCAGACGACGCTTGCACCCTTCCAGGAAGAGGGCTTTGCCGCTTTGAGCAGCTGGTGGGTCCTCGAGGGGCCTGAGTTTTGCAAGAGTCTGGCGGCCTTTCAGGTAGATGGCTCTTTGTTTGAGACACAGATGCGTGTTCTCTTGGCGGATAGTGAAGCTCATTGCTTGAAACGGGCTTCGATGGAAGATGACCTCCCCCTGATACTGGCAAAGGCCGAGGAAGAGGAGCGTCGACTGGAGGCGTAGCATGCACTTGCTGCTGCGAGCCTTGTTCGGGCGCAGAAGAAGCTAGAGGCTGCTCGCGCATCTTTCGAGAAAGCTGAGACGATTGAGAAGTCTTCTGGAGCAGACTTGGCAAAGCAGCGTATCGAGCTGGCGGCGCATCGGGAGCGGGTAGCTTCTCGGTCTTCAGAGTTGGAGTGCATGGAGGTTACTGACGGCGAGCTGCTCCAACGTCTCAAAGGATTTGATTTGCTTTACTAGCATGTCGCATTTCCTTTTCTTTCTTGTCATTTCTGTTGAACAGACTTGTAGTTCTGCTTTTCTTTATCTGGTGATAACTTAATATCATGCATCTATTTTTTTGGACTTGTATTCTGGAATGGCAGAGCTTGGTTGTGTTTTTCTTTTGTTTGGACTGAACCTTTACAGGCTGCCTACGTACCCTACTGAGAGGGATCAAGTCACACGTAGTTCCTTTTTTTTTTTTTTTGTTTTTTTTTTTTTGCAAGGAATGTAGCCCTGCTTTTAGGCATAGTACCTTTTGAGGTACTTGCCATTGATGGGGCCGTGTGTGAGCCCTTCTGGCGTGGTGAGAAGATATGCACCGTTGGAGTAGACCTCTTTGACAGCGTGCGGTCCATCCCACTTAGCGTCGAACTTCTTTCCTCCTCGATGCGAAAGGATGATGGGGCGTTTGACTGCGAGCACCAATTCTCCTTTTTGGAAAGATCGAGGGCGAATCCTTTTGTTGAAGGCTCGAGTCAACCTGGCTTGGTAGCATTCCAGGCGTTGCTGGGCTTCGAGGCGCTTCTCATCCAGGGCTTCCAATTCTGCTAGGCGAAGTTGAGCGTTGTCGCCGTTGACGAGGCCTTCCTGGACAGCTATTCTGAGTGACGGAATCTGGAGCTCAAGGGGGAGGACAGCTTCTACTCCGTACACTAGTGAGTACGGAGTCGCCTGTGTTGGCGTGCGGAAAGAGGTGCGATACGCCCACAGTGCTTCGCCCATGCGTTCATGCCAGTCTTTCTTCGACTTTGAGACGACTTTCTCCAAAAGTTTGCAGAGTGTTTTGTTGAAAGCTTCAGCTAGGCCGTTGGCAGAGGCGTTGTACATGGTTGAACACCTTTGCTTGATATCGAACTTGGCGCAAAATTGGCTGACGGCGGCGTTTTTGAATTGCTTCCCGTTGTCCGTAACGATATAGCGAGGGATACCATATCGGAAGATGATGTCGTTCTAGATGAAGTTGATGACAGAGTGCCTGGTAACTTCTCGCAATGGTACTGCCTCAGCCCACTTGGAGAAGTAATCTGTTGCCGCCAGGATATAAAGATGCTGTTTGGATGACTTGGGCAGCGGACCGACAATATCGAGTCCCCATCCATCAAAGGGCCATGATGCGATGGTTGGATGCAAAGGTTCCGGAGGCTGACGGATATAGTCGTCATGCAGCTGGCAAGTGTGGCATCTTTTTGCAAACTCGAGGGAGTCCTTGATCATAGTGGGCCAGTAGTACCCCATCCGCCTGATGCGGAAGTGCAGCTTTGGACCGGACTGATGTGAGCCACAGATCCCGGCATGGACTTCTTCTAGTGCTGTTTCTGCTTCTTCTTTTGCTAGACACCTCAGGAGTGCACCATCGTAGCTTCGACGGTACAACTCGTTGTTGAAGTGGAAGAATTTCAGAGACCGTCGGCGAATGTCGACCTTACGCTTCGGATCTTCAGGGAGCTTCCCGTGGACAAGAAAGTCTATGAATGGTTGTCTCCAGTCTAGCTCGTCGGTCACGAAAACGTGTACTGTATTGACTTGGTCCGGGATTCCCATAGGGAGGTCCTCCTCGGTGATCACCATTCTCTTACAGATAGGGATGATGAGTTGGCTTTTTTCTGGGAACAGAAGTGTAGCCGCCAAATTTGCAAGCGCATCAGCCTGCTGATTGAGGTTTCTGGGAACATGCTGGATTGAAGCATCTTTGAGTGTACCAAAGAGTTTCAGGGCTCGTAGGTGCAATGGCACGAGATCTTCTTTGTTGACCTCGTATGCCCCCAATATCTGCTGAATGACGAGTTGAGAGTCGCCGAAAATTGTGAGCCCTTGAAGTTTCATATCATTGGCGAGTTCGAGGCCAATGATCAGAGCTTGATATTCCGCCCTGTTGTTGGAGCATGGCTCTGATAGTAGAAACGAGAAGGGAAGTACTTCGTCGTTTGGTGTGACGAAGATAACTCCCGCTCCTGCTACATCTTGCCTGGCCGCACCGTCGAAGAACATTTTCCAAGAAGGGGCGATGTCGATGCAGAATACTTCTTCGTCTGGGAGATCTTCCGATAGTTCCCATTCTGCTGGAAGGGGGTATTCTGCTAGGAAGTCTGCGAGAGCTTGACCCTTGACCGCTTTACGAGGGACAAAGGTGATGTCAAACTCAAGGAGGAGCAAAGCCCACTTGGCCAGACGTCCGGAGAGCACTGGTCTTGACATGATGTATTTGAGCGGATCGGCTTTTGAGATGAGCCTGATGGCGTGAGCTAACATATAGTGTCGCAGCTTTTTTGTAGCGAAGATGAGCGCCAGACAGACCTTCTCAATCGGGGAGTAGTTTAGCTCCGCGCCGATGAGAGTGCGGCTCAAATAGTAGCATGCTGTTTCCTTGCCTAGCTCGTTGTCTTGAGCCAGGAGTGCCCCCAAGGACTGCTCCTGGGCGCTGATGTAAAGGACCAATGGCTTTTCTTGAACTGGTGCTGTCAGAACCGGGGGCTTGAGTAAGTAATCCCTGATGTTTTGGAGGGCTTCCTGACAAGCTTCATCCCACTTGAATGCCGCTCCTTTCTTCATGAGGCGACTGAAGGGCCTGCATTTTCCAGCTAAGTTGGCGATGAACCTTCTGATATATGCTAGATGGCCCTGGAGACCTCGGAGGTCTCGCACGGTTTTCGGGATTGGCATATTGAGGATAGCATCTATTTTGGATTGATCTATCTCGATGCCTCGATGGCGTACGACAAAGCCGAGAAACTTTCCCGAGGAGACCCCAAATGCGCATTTAAGCGGGTTTATGCGGAGTTGGTACCTTCGAAGTCGCTTGAAGATTAGCTCGAGGTCTTGAAGATGTGTTGACTTTTGTCTTGATTTTACCACGAGGTCGTCGACGTAGCATTCTATATTCTGATGAAGGATATCGTCGAAAATTTTTTGCATGGCTTGTTGGTAAGTGGCTCCTGCATTTTTCAGGCCGAAAGGCATGACTTTGTAGCAGTAGATCCCTTTTGGCGTGCGGAATGCCGTAAGCTCTTCGTCTTTGGGCGCCATCCGGATCTGGTTGTAGCCCAAGGACCCATCCATGAAGGTTAGTGCTTCATGGCCTGTTGTCGCATCCACCATTAGTTCTGTGATTGGCAGTGGGAAGTCATCTTTGGGGCATGCATTGTTTAAGTCCCTGAAGTCCACGCATACTCTGATCTGGCCGTTCTTCTTCTTGACTGGGACCACGCTGGAGATCCACGTTGGATACTTAACTTCTCGGATAAAGCCGGCTTCAATGAGCTTATTGACTTCGCCCTCTATTTGCAGTACCAGCTCCGGCCGGTAGCGTCTTTGTGCTTGCTTGACGGCGCTAGCTCCATGCCTGACGGCAAGCTGATGTACTGCAATCTTGGGGTCAAGTCCGGGCATTTCCTTGTAGGACCATGCGAAGACATCTCTGTATTCTTGGAGTAGCCTGATGTATGCAGCTTCCTCTTCGGGAGTCAGGAGTGCACTTATGAATGTAGGCCGAGGATCCTCTTACGTACCCAAGTTGATTTCCTTCAAATCGTCGACGGTAGATTGCCCCCCTTCTTCGAGGACCGTCGGGGCGTCGAGCAACTCGTCGTCCGAAGTAGAAGATGCGTCGATTGGAGAGTCGGAAATGGTGATATGATTAACAGAGACCATGATAATGTCGGTGATGTCGCCAGTTTCGTAGAATGATAAGGGTGGGTGGGTGGGTATGATTTTTCTCACCTCAGTGGGTGGCTTTCCCAAACGGTCGAATACTGACCTTTGCTTTGCTTGTCTAATTGGCCCAAGTCTTTTGAATACTGATATGGGATTTTGACTTGTCTGGTTTTTGATGCTCTTCTTTTGCTTTTGAGGTATGGTCCGACGCCGAGCTCGATATCGCCTTCTTTTGGCGCCCTTTGTACCGGGATGAATATTGGTAGAGCGTGCATCGGAAGCTGACGATCCCTCTTCCGCTTCATTCACCAACTTCACCTCAATGTAGTTAGAGGTGAAGGTCTTCTCTCCTGTTATCTTGATGACCACCGGGGTTTGACGAGAGCCGATGCCTCGCCGATTTGGTGGGATCTTCTCGCCACCCTGGAGTAAATGGGCTTGAGTCTTAGTCATCCCGTGTGGTATTGGAGCTGGCAGGAGCGTACTCATATGTGCAGCACTGCCTTCGTCGTAACCAGCTTTGAACAGCAGCTTGGCGGTATTTTGCCCCCAGCTTCCTTTTGGCTTGAATGTGAGTTGGCTGGATTCGAAGGGATTGATGGGTTTTGGTGAACTTGAAGCTTGCCCCAGGCTGGGTAGTGGCAGTGTCATCTCTTGCAGAGTGATGACATTAGCTTCCGATAGCGGCTGGACCATCCCTTTTGGCGAGGCAAAAGGTGGTGGTTCATCTTTGCGAAGCCACTGAGGTGTGAGGCGTAAGACTGTCGTAGCTTGGGCAGGTAATGGAGTGTGCTTCATGGATCTTGGCTTGGAGCTGATGCGCATTCTTCGTCTCGGCGCTAGCACTTCTTTGACTTCGTGTATCGCCTTAGATGGTGGTACCGGTTTTGGAGTTGGCGGAGCTTCATCCTGCTCCATACTTTTAGCTTTCTGAGTTCGAGGAGTTTTAGCTGGAAGGACTTCTGCAATAAGGTCCTTTGCTTGGTAAAATTTGGCATCGGCGAGGTGCGCTTCAGCCTTATTGAATGGCTTGTTGTCTGCAACAATGCACTTTTCCAGACCTTCCTCGTAGTACTTGAGGCATTGGTGCCAGGTAGACACTACGACACCGTTTTCGTGCAGCCACGGTCTTCCCAGCAAAAGGTGATATGATGTTTGACAGTCAATGACGTGGAAAAGAACCATCGTGTCAAGCTGACTGATAGAGAGTTTTAGACGAATGATCCCTATGGTGGACTGTCCTTCTTGGTTGAACCCTTGAATGACCAGCTGGCTTTGTGAGAGCTGGTCGGTGGTGATGCCGAGCTGGCGCATTGTTTGGATAGGCATGATGTTGACGGCGAAGCCGCAATCCAACAGGATTCGGTTTACCGGCTTCTCGTTGATGTATCCCGAGACGTAGACAGGTCGATTGTGCAGTCGTGTTCCGAGCTGCAGATCTTCGTCTGAGAAGGTTATTGCTGCGTTACATGAGACAATAGTTTCGTCCTTCTCGGCGTTTTTCCTCGTTCTTTTGTAGCTGTCTGGGTCTGTCAAAGCCTCGGCCATTGCTAGGCGAGCTTTCTCTGGGAGGTGTAATGCTTCTATGAGTGGCAAGTGCAGGATTGCCTCATCGTAAGCAGCAGTACTATCTTTGTCGGAATCATCCTCCTCGTTGTCGGTGTTGCTTTCTTTGGAAGGCTTGACCCTATCTTCTTCTTCCGGCGCTACGTGAATCTCAACCATGCAACAGGAGGCTTCGTGCTGCTGATTAGCTGGGAGGAAGTAATCGGGGAAGAACTCTTGCAACGTTGTCGGTTCTGGGGGGTTTTGCAGGAGGAGATCATCAGGATCTGCTGGCGGTACTTTGAATCCCCTCCTTCCTGGAGCTTTGCTTTTCTTTTTGTAAGTTTTTCGTTCCGGAAGCTTTCTTGTTACTCGATCGAACTTGCGACTTCTTGGCATCCATGGCCTTCGTCTGCGAGGCAACACGACCCATGCATCTTCATCAGTGGATTCTTCGTTACCAAGGTGAAGCTCTGGAGTGGGAGTGGTAGGTCCTTCATGGGTCGGGGAGACCTGCTCCTCTGGGGACCTTGGTGGTTCGCCTTCTGACTCCCAGCCGGTGGGCTTGATTTCTTCTATTGAGACAGACGAAGGTTTGGAATAGAGGACGTAGTAGTCGAATTTACCTGAAGGCTGGCCTAACAGACCGACCTCCGGGTCTCCTTGCTCGTACCTTGTCTGGAGATTTGTGGGTTCTCCATGAGTCGGGGAGCCTTGCTCCTCTGGGGACCTTGGTGGTTTGCCTTCTGACTCCCAGCCGGTGGGCTCGATTTCTTCTATTGAGACAGGCGAAGGTCTGGAGTAGAGGACGTAGTAGTCGAATTTACCTGAAGGCTGGCCTAACAGACCGACCTCCGGGTCTCCTTGCTCGTACCTTGTCTGGAGATTCCGTTGGGACATAGCTTTGTTTGAGAGAGACGTCGATGTAGGCGACGGTTGCCCCCAGGGCAGTGACGTTTCTTTCTCAGCGAGCTTAGGAGCGTACTGCTGTCGTCTTGAGATCTTCCGTTGTGGAGCTAACTTCGCAATTGGCCTTTGACGATTGATGCGCAACTTGGGCCTTCTCTGGTGGGTAGCAACGAGTACCGGTTGAAACGAACCGAAGGTGATGGATGTCATGTTTGCCGTTGCAACGTCGCTGGAGTCGATCTCGATTTTTCCTTGCTTTGCTAGTGCCATGATCTTCTCTTTGAAGACGAAACACTTCTCAATAGGATGGCTGACCAGCCGGTGGTATTTGCAGAAGAGCGGATCGTTGACCCGATGCATCTATTCGGGCCTTCTTGAAGGAGGAAGCTCGATCATCTTTTCTTGTAGCAGTTGATCGAACATGGAGGAGACTTCCGAGTCTGGAAATGGATACTCTTTGGCCTCGAGTTCTTCTAGAGTCATCTTCGACTGTCTTTGGGGTGGAGGCGGTGGTATGGCAGCTCCCTTTTCTTGATCCGACTTACCGCTGATTTTGAGTGGCTTGGAGGCCGAAGCGATGTCGGTGACGTTAACTTGCTTTGATTTGGGTGCCGGCGGTTTGTCTTTCTTTTCCACCTTCAGGAAGTCTTTGGTCTTCGAGTCCCCGCGATTTGCTAAGCTGAGCTCCATGTCATGGGCTCGAGTTGCAAGTTCTTCGAAGGACCGAGGCTTGATCCCCTTGAGGATGTAGAGTAAGCCCCAGTGCATGCCTTGGGTGCACATCTCGATAGCCGAGTCTTCTGACAAACGGTCTCGTGAATTCAGGGCGAGATTCCTCCATCGATCGATGTAGTCGATTACTGATTCGTCCTTCCTTTGCTTGACGGCAGTAAGCTCGGTCATGCTAACGATGCGCCGAGTGCTGTAGAAGCGGTTGAGGAATTCCCTCTCCATCTGATCCCAGCTGTCAATGGATCCTGGAGGAAGATCAACATACCAGTCAAAAGCATTACCTTTGAGCGTGCGAACGAACTGCTTCACCATCTCATCGCCGTATGTGCCGGCGTTGTTGCAAGTTTCGACGAAGTGGGCAATGTGTTGCCTTGGGTTCCCCTTTCCGTCGAAGTGTTGAAACTTTGGTGGCTGGAACCCGGTAGGGAAGCGCAGCTGCTGGATTCTTGCGGTATAAGGCTTTGAGTATGCCGCCGTGATCGGAGGTAGGCTGCCGCCGTAGGAACGCATCATGTCAGCCACCAGTGCTTGTATTTGCTGGGCATTCATCGTTGCTGTCACTGAAGGTTGCGCGGCTATCGAGGCCGGCATGGGAGCTGAGGAAAGTGCAGGAGTAATTGCTAGTGTTGCCGGGCCAACTTCTGCAAGAGCAGGAGTTGGAGATGGGGCTGGAGCAGCTACTGGAGAAGCAGGAGGTTGACCGAATGCCGGAGCATCCCTCGCACTTAGCCTTTGACGCAAGGTGTTGATGTGACGATCCTTCTCTTCCATTAGTCGGGTGAGCTGAGCCATGTGTTCACCCATTTGCATGACTTGGAGCTGGAGAGCGGACGAAGGATGATGTCGCAGGACGTCTCGATGTTGCATGCCCGCACTCTCGCCATCGTCGTCAGAGACATAGTTACGCTGACTTGCTTCTGCTTGATGACGGATGTTTGCCCCCGTCAAAGGAGGTGCAAAGTCCGCTAGAGAACCCGAACGGGTTCGGGGTTGGGGCTGGTCCTCCCCAAATTTCTGGACAGATGTTCCAGGATTGAGGCTTGTTTCTTCATGCACCAAGGCCTCATTGGCGCCTTGGCGGGCATCTTCGGCAGCAGTTTCTGGCGTAAAGAAGTCCGCAAGAGTTTGAGTATGCCTAGTGTAGACGCGTACTACCGGGGGCATGACATCCTCCGGGTTTTCTGGATCACCGTGTTGGAGTAGTGGAGACTCGGCGATAGGTGAGAGGCTTGTTGGAGCAAACGTATCATCATTCATTCCGGCCATGGCAAACTTGAAGCAACTCCTTCAAACGTACGGATGAAAGGAGAGGATGGTCCCACCGGGCGTGCCAGAAATCTGTGAGCGCGGAAAAAGATTCGGGTCGTCTTTATTGCGGATCACACGAGATTACAAATTTTCTTTGATCAGGAGATTGTGGGAGAGATCCTCTGGAGGGTCCCTTTGATCCGCGTCTCCACGTGGTATTCGTGCGAGAGCTATGAAGGGGTTGCCCAGGACAGAGGTCTTTACAGGGTGAGGGTTTTTGAGAGGCTAAGGAGTTCCGCCGTTGATTTTGTCCCGTCCGTGCTTCGCGCTTTCTCGGCTAGGGAGGTTTTAGGCTTTGTTCCTCGACCTTCGTGTCTTCCTCGATCCTTGCTAGACCTTGGCGTCCTTGATCGTCGGTTCGCAGCGTCGATCGTGTTTTTGGCATCAGCTTTGGCTTTAGCTTTCAGCTTTGGCGTGGCTCTGGCGTTTGCTTTGCTTTGGCGCTTGCGCTTGAACGTAGGCGGGTAGAGGCTTGCGATGCTTTAGTTCTTCCGGACTTCGCGTCGTATCGGCTAGAACGTGCGGTGCTTTGCTCGTGACCGTCGTAGTTGCTTGGCTTTGGCACGTGCGTTGCTTTAGCGCGGGCTTTACCGGGGCGTTTGCTTTGGCTTCTTGCGTCGGCTTTGACTTTAGCTTTGACTTGATCTTCTTCTCGAACGACTGACGTTGCTTCTTCAAGGCTTCTTTCTTCTTCCGACTTCCTCGACGGTTGTGGCGTCGGCTTGGCTTTTCGGTGGGGGTAGCACCGATCTTCGTGCGACGGTTGTAGCGTCGACTTTTGTTGATGAAGACGGCGGGGGTAGCACCGGCTTCGGCACGACGGTTGTAGCGTCGGCTTTTGGTTGACGAAGGCGGCAGGGGTAGCACCGGCTTCAGGCTTTCTTCTCCCGGCTTTCTTCTACGTGCAAGGAGTTGATGCCTTTGTTGAAGACGACGGGTGTTGTCGGCTTCGATCTTCTTCTCCGGCCTTTGCTTATGGCGTCTTCGGAGCTGATGAAGATCGTTGGAGCAATCGGGTGATGACGGCTCCGGGTCTTCTTCTCCAAGCTTTCTTCTTCGTGCGAGGAGTCGAAGCTTTGATCTCCGAGTGCAAGGTCTTCACGTTGATGAGGACTTGAAGGGCCAAGGACTCCCGTAGGATATGCTTGCCGTGCCTCGTGAAGCCTTCGGTCTTCAAGCGTTGGAGCTTCTTCGTAGCGCTCTTTCGTCTTCAGCTTTTCGGACCCTTGATGCCTTCCCCGACCCCTTCTATTTATAGGCAAAGGGGGGCGGTTGGGGGAGATATTGCTGAAATCTTTTTGTTTCCTCCAATATCTCCCCTCATAACCATCGAGATATTGTTCCCTTATTTGGAGAAACAAACCCGATTTCCTCCTTTTTAGTTGGAGTGGTTATGGGCTAGATGTGACTCGATCTTTGAAGATCGAGTTGTTATTTTTGTTGCACTTTTGGATCGGATGGCGACACAACGTCATCTTGTCCGTTGGATCGAGGGATCGTCGCGGATCTACGGTTGTGTAGACGTCCACGCCACCTCCCCCCGCATCAAGGCGGTTTTGATTTTTTTCTTCTTTTCTTTTCTTTTCTTTTTTTCTTTTTCTTTTCTTTTCTTTTTCTTTTATGGCCGGCCCCACCTCTCCATGAAGAGGGGGGCACGGTTTTCTAGAAGGGGGGCCGGTGGGCCCCCCTCTTTGTGTCCGAGTTGCGGGTCCGGTGGGACCCGTTTGCTTTGGGTCGGGCCATGGCGCGCGAATTGAGTTCGCACGTGGGCCGTTGTGTGCGGGCCGAGTTTCGCATGCGGGCCGTTGTGTGCGGGCCCAAGTTGCATGAGCGAGTCGGGTTCGACCCGAAGGTCATCGAGTGCAAGCCCATTTTTCATGTACAAATCGGGTTCGACCCGAAGGCCGTTGGGTGCAGGCCTATTTTTTTGTGTAAAAATCGGGTTCGATTCGTGGGCTAATTTCGATGCCCACATATATATATATATATATATATATATATATATATATATATATATATATATATATATATATATATATATATATATATATATATATATATATATATATATAAACCGTAAATTTAAGCAATTGAGTGTAGTACAATGGTTTTAGAGTTTGGCAATAAGTATATCAGGTTCTGTGTTCAACTCTGCACATATTTGCCCTTCGAAAATTTATTTTTACTAAAACACACATATTTTAATCCAAACCCGACCCGACCCGACCCAGTCCCGAAATTACCAATATATGTATATCTGGGCCGGGCCCTCAGACCCTTGGCCCGCTGCCCGGCCCGGCCCGGCCCGACAAACTCGACGGTCTACTTCGGGTTTAGCATATGTAGGGCCGACCCGGCCCGTTTTACATTCCTATCCAAAAGTGCTGGACTAAACCCAGCCCAATCATTGGATTCGGTAGTGGGCGGTCTGCTGGTGTGTCGGAGTTGGCGTGCTAACGGGGAAAGGCGTTGTTCGCTGGTGCCCGGTGGTCAATAGGATTATCTGCGATGGCCCTCGTGCGGGTGCGTAGAGGAAGCCCCACCACATGTTTGTTTATATGCTCGAATGAATCATTGGAGCGAGCGCACGCATGTTGGAGCCCTCATTAGATTCCCCCCCTCTCGACGTCGGTTTGTCCCCTCGCCTCTCACCGCAAAGAAAACTATGTGCGAGGCAAAGTTCCAAAGCAGGAAATCAAACACCAGAGAGAGAGAGAGAGAGAGAGAGAGAGAGAGAGAGAGAGAGAGAGAGAGAGAGAGAGAGAGAGAGAGAGAGAGAGAGAGAGAGAGAGAGAGAGAGAGAGAGAGCAATTGCTTGAGGCTACTGTTTTAGTACTTAACTGTTATAGATATCTCAATTTTGTTTTGTTGAGTTACCGAAGAGGAATATTGTTCACTAAACCATGTTTTTTTTATGGATTTTTGTGAGAAGGGATATTTTTGTTATTTTATACATATGAGTATGTGAAAATCTTTAGATCTGTATAGGTGACTTTTGCTATGAAGATGTAACATCTAAATTGGACTCTTTCCCTAATGAGAATTATCTCTTGTATATTGCCCAAATGAGAAATGCCGTCCGAAAAAAAAAGGATGTACATCCTTCTCATCGAAAAAAATTACCTATTGTATATATATTAGTGTATGTCCGTGTCTGTCGGCACTGCAGCAGGCCGCTTTCGGTGGTAGCACAACTGTCAGCACTGCTGCGGGCTGCCATCGGCGGCAACACACCTGAACGCCTTCGGCAACAAAACACTTTCGACGATAACACCGGTATTCATAGGGACACCCATTTCCTTGCCCGTGCCGATTGGCACGAAGCGGGCGGAGGTATAGAGATACTTGTATTTATCTAGTTATACATAATTCCCTTGTGTATGGTACTCCTACGTACCTTTTATATATATTGGACTCTTGTCCTAATGAGAAGCCATTCTTTCTCTTCCAAAGCCCTATCCTTCTATTTCTTTTTCTCCTAGGATTATAGGTGATACATAAAATATAAACTTTCAGAGAAAATTACTTCGGATAATCGTCAATTTTTTGGTTACAAGTTAATTATAATAAGAAAAGTATGAATAGGATGTCTGATACCATAAGAATCATCTTTTATCAGTCAAAATCACAATAGAAGCTATGGTTGCTTTCTTATTCAATTGACTGGATTACCACTTTCTAGTGCTTTGTTATGTTGGGAGTAATCATGATTTTACGTGGAGCCGCGGTGATAAACCCTACCATAATGATCAATCCCACTCGCACCTACGTGTGCTGTCATCGCACTGAGCGCACGAGGGTTCGAGCCTCCTCCATGTCACTGATCATGCACCTCTATCGAATTCGATGGTTTCTATTCACTTCTAGAGTGGAAGAGGATCCAAACCATGCATCGGTTTCCTTCTTCAATAATATTGTTCAATACGAACTCTAGGTAAAATCTCACAAAGTCCTACAATAAGCTTCTCCAACTACTCATAGTAACAAATTCATCGTTCGGGAATAATTCGGCGAGGTGGCAATATTAGGAGTTCTAAAAAAATCCAAAAAGTTCAGAATGAGTTTGTCAAAAGTTTAAAAACATAAACCGTAAAAATTCTTATATTACACTAACTATTTTGCATAAATTGACATTAAAATATATATTTATAATTAGAATAAAATATGTATATAAAAATAGTTAAAATTTTGAATTATTAGTATAATTCGTGAAGAATCTGTGGATCATTCGGGCAAGCCTTAAGGCACTGAATAATCTAGGGCACTGAATAATCCGGAGAACGCACACTTCCTTGGCCTTTAAGTTCATGAATTATTCATGAAATTTTTAAAAATTCAGAGGATATTGTTACTCTGCTCCAATTAGCTTGCAAATTTATTGAAAAGCTGGAGTATTGGATTACCTCCCCTTTCACCATTTATCCTTAACCAATCAGAATAAAAAAAAAAAAAATCACGGATGACATTCAAAATTCCCAAACTGCAGGGACATAATTGTAATAGAAAATTCCTTAAAATAGAGTCTAGAAAACTCCTTAAAATAGAGTCTAGAAAAAAAATCACAGATGACATTCACCATTTATCCCAAACTGCAGTTTATAATTTCAAGACTGAGAGTCTAGAAAATTCCTTAAAATAGAGGGTAAATTACATTTTAACCCCCTAGTTTCAGGATTATTATAATCACGTCCCTATAGTTTTTTTTTTTGTGACACTTACCCCTCTGATGTTTTAAAAAAAGGGTGTTGGCCTTGCAATAAATACTCGCAGGGACATAATTGTAACAACACCCAAGCTCTAGGGGGTCAAACTTGAATTAATTTACCCCCAATCACTTCAGAAACAAAGTGGGCAATCAATAAGAAGTGCAGTAGCAGACTAGCAATGAAGATAACAACCCAAAAAGATATTACCAAAAGGGAGGCAAAGGTGAAAGTGTCAACAGAGGGGGAAGAAGGAACATCATCACCTCCAATGCCCATTAGGGAGAGCTTTGAGAGAGGCCATTGATGCCCTATTTTTATGGTGGACCACTGATTTCTTTTCTGTAATGGCACCATAAAGGCCTATATATCCTCATGCATCCATGACTTTATATTTGTTTAATGTTTATCCAAAGCAACCCAATTATGCCCCTCTATGTTCCTTCACCAAGTCTGACAACTATTTAACCCAATAAGTTAGAGAAAGTAAATGGAATAAATCAAGGCTAATCTAGTCCCTAATATCTATGAAATTCTATCATGAAAGCATCAGAGTTTGCTTTGCATTGGTAATGCTTTCCTCTGAATTGGAAACTGTTAGGTATTCGTATTGTTAATGTATTTATGGTATTTCATCGTTTTCGTCGTTTCCCAGGGGCTTTCCCATGACATACACATGTACTATCTATATATATGTTGGTTATGTGCCTAATGATATTCGCCATGTATTCTTTCAAATCCTAGCCGTTTCTATCTCGTAACATGGTATCAGAGCTAGGTCTTACCTCGTCTCACCTCTATATGGTCCCGTCGCACCCTTTTCGTGCGACGGGTGTTGAGAATAGTTCCACATCGGTAAAGAGGTGGGAGTTCCACATATTTATATATTGTTGCCCCCTCCCTCTCATCACCGGTTTTGAGGGGGCATGGGAATTGTAACACGTATATATCGAGTTATATATCTTCTATTGTGTCTGGGTCTCACATATCCTCTTGTATATCTATTGCGCACTTGTCCTAATGAGATTAGGGGTTTTCATTCTTTCCCCAGATCCTTTGCCTCTCTCCCTCTCTTTCTTTCTCCTAGGGTTATTGCTGACATGGTATCAGAGCCAAGTTTGATCTCGATCTCCTTCTCTGGCATCTCTCTCTAGATAGAGATCTCCTGGACACACCTATCTCTTCTTGCTGTCTCTTCCTTGCTGACGCTCCGACACCCCGTGAAAACCAATAAAATAGGAAATAAAAATAAATAAATCAATCAATGCTAATCTAAAAGGTCATATCTATGGAATTATGTCATGGACACATGAGAGCTTGCTTTACATTGGTAATGCTTCACAATATATACCACTTAACAATCCACTGATAGATCCAAGAAGAACCCTTTTGTCGGATCATGTTCTTTGACCAAACCAAACATTCCCCCCTCCCCTCTTTATTCAGCACCATTAACCAACTCACCAACCTCTCACCCTTTTAACCACCGCCTCTCTTCTCCATCTTCTCTCTCACACTCTCTCTCTCTCTAGGTGGCCGGTGCCACTCCATTAATGGTGACACCATTCCAGCTTTTCCTTCCTACTGTCCTGCTATGGCTTCCGCTCATGTCGCTGCCGGCCCCTTCATCGTGTTCATCCGCCGTCCCTCGCGCACAGGACGAGTATCCAAGCACGAAAACCGACGGAGAGGCGCTGCTTCTCTTCAAGAGCTCGGTGCAGAAGGACCCCAATGGCGTCCTATCAGGTTGGCAGCTCAGCAGGAGCCCATGCGACTGGTTCGGAGTCTCCTGCACGGTTGGAAGAGCAACCCAACTGAATCTGAGCGGCTGCGGCCTCTCGGGGACCATCGATTCTTTGTACCCTCTCGCGTCGCTCGACATGCTATCATCTCTCGATCTATCCACCAACTTCTTCGACATGAACTCCACTTCTCTGCTTCTTCAGCTCCCGATCGCATTGAAGCAGCTTGATCTCTCTTCAGCTGGGCTTGCAGGCCCCGTACCAGATGATTCCCTCTCAATGTACCCTGATCTCATGGTTCTCAACCTCTCACACAACAATCTGAGTGGTTCTTTACCGGAGGATCTCTTCGTCAACTCGGAGAATTTGCAAGTTCTCGATCTCTCCTTCAACAATTTGTCGGGCGACATCTCCGATCTCAAGTTCGAAAACTCCTGCAGAAGCTTGCTCCGATTCGATCTCTCCGCGAACCGGCTCACCGGTTCCATCCCATCCTCCTTGTGCAACTGCACCAATCTGAAGACCTTAAACCTCTCATCGAACGCGCTCACCGGGCCGATGCCGCAAGAGTTCAGTGAATTGAGAAGCCTAGAGGGATTAGACCTCTCGCAGAACCAGCTTACCGGCCCGATTCCGATCGGGTTGGGGAATGCTTGTGGGTCACTCCAGCAACTGAGGCTCTCGAGCAACAACATCTCGGGTTCGATCCCGGATTCATTCTTCTATTGTTATTCGCTGCGATTGCTCGATTTGGCTAACAACAATCTGTCGGGTCCTTTTCCGGATGATGTTCTTCGAAACCTTGCTTCATTGGAAAGCTTGCTATTGAGCAATAACTTCATCTCCGGCCTGATTCCTGCCTCCATCTCGGCTTGCAAGCGCTTGAGAATCGTCGATTTCAGCTCGAACAAGTTCTCCGGTGCTCTTCGGCCCGATATCTGCTCCTCTGGTGCATCCTCGCTCGAGGAGCTGAGAATTCCTGATAATTTGATCATGGGTGAAATCCCATATCAGCTGTCCTACTGCTCGCAGCTGAAGACGGTCGATCTCAGCATAAACTACCTCCGAGGCCCGATTCCACCGGAGTTCGGCCGGCTCCAGAGCCTCGAGCATCTGATGCTCTGGTTCAATGGGTTGCATGGGCAAATCCCAGGTGAACTAGGCCAGTGCCCGGAGCTCAAGACCCTCATCCTCAACAACAATTTCCTCAGTGGCAACATCCCGGTCGAATTGTTCAACTGCACCGAGCTCGAATGGATTTCGCTGACCAGCAACGGAATCACCGGAAAGATCCCGCGGGAGTTGGGGCGACTCTCGCGGCTGGCGGTCCTGCAGCTCGCGAACAACAGCCTGAGCGGGGAGATCCCGCGAGAGCTGGGGAACTGCAGTAGCCTAATGTGGCTGGACCTCAACAGCAACCGGCTCACCGGAGGGATCCCGCCGCGCCTCGGCCGCCAGCCGGGGGCGAAGGCATTGAGCGGGATCCTATCCGGCAACACCCTGGCCTTCGTTCGGAATGTGGGCAATTCCTGCAAAGGCGTCGGAGGGCTGCTGGAGTTCGCCGGAATCCGGCCTGAGAGGCTGCTGACGGTGCCGACGCTGAAGACCTGCGACTTCACCAGGCTGTACTCCGGCGCGGCACTGAGCGACTGGACCCACTACCAGACATTGGAGTATCTTGATCTCTCTTACAACAGGCTCGAGGGGAGCATCCCGGATGAATTCGGGGACATGGTGGTTCTCCAGGTGCTCGACTTAGCCCACAACAGGCTCTCAGGCGAAATCCCGTCGTCCCTCGGCCGGCTTCGGAATCTCGGGGTCTTCGACGCATCACACAACAGGCTGCAGGGCGGCATCCCGGATTCCTTCTCCAATCTCTCCTTCTTGGTCCAGATCGACCTATCGGACAACGACCTCGCCGGACCGATCCCGTCGAGGGGGCAACTCAGTACACTCCCTGTGACCCAGTACGCGAACAACCCCGGCCTCTGCGGCGTCCCACTGCCTCCTTGCCAGCCACCAAGCACTCTACCTGCTCCCGCGACTCAGTCGGAGTTCGGGAGGGACGGCCGGCGGAGCTCCGCCGCCGCGTGGGCCGACAGCATCGTGCTGGGAGCGCTCGTCTCCGTGGCTTCGATCTGCGTGGTCGTGGTGGCGGCGATCGCGGTGCGCGCGAAGCGCAGGGAGGCGGAGGAGGCCAAGATGCTGAGCAGCCTCCACGCGACCGACGCCGCGACGACATGGAAGATCGGGAAGAAGGAGAAAGAGGCCCTGAGCATCAACGTCGCCACGTTCCAGCGGCAGCTGCGCAAGCTGACGTTCTCGCAGCTCATCGAGGCAACCGACGGCTTCTCCGCCGCGAGCCTCATCGGGTGCGGCGGGTTCGGGGAGGTGTTCAAGGCGACGCTGAGGGACGGGTCGGTGGTGGCGATCAAGAAGCTGATCCATTTGAGCTACCAGGGCGACCGGGAGTTCATGGCGGAGATGGAGACGCTGGGCAAGGTCAAGCACAAGAACCTCGTGCCGCTGCTGGGCTACTGCCGGATCGGCGAGGAGCGGCTCCTCGTGTACGAGTACATGGAGCTGGGGAGCCTGGAGGACATGATACACTGCCGTAGCAGCAGTGGTGACGACGGCGGGGTGAAGGCGAGATTGGGGTGGGAGGAGAGGAAGCGGATCGCGCGGGGGGCGGCGAGGGGGCTGTGCTTCCTCCACCACGGCTGCATCCCCCACATCATCCACCGGGACATGAAGTCGAGCAACGTGCTGGTGGACGGGGGGATGGAGGCGCGGGTGTCCGACTTCGGGATGGCGAGGCTGATCAGCGCGCTGGACACGCACCTGAGCGTGAGCACCCTGGCGGGGACGCCGGGGTACGTGCCCCCCGAGTACTACCAGAGCTTCCGGTGCACCGCGAGGGGGGACGTCTACTCCTTCGGGGTGGTGATGCTGGAGGTGATCACCGGGAGGCGGCCGACGGACAAGGAGGACTTCGGGGACACCAACCTGGTCGGGTGGGTGAAGATGAGGGTGAAGGAAGGGAGGGGGAGGGAGGTGATCGACCCGGAGCTCCTCCCTGGTGGTGGTGGTGGTGGTGGTGGTGGAGATGAGGAGGAGGTGATGAGGTTCCTGGAGATCACGATGCAGTGCGTCCACGACTTCCCTTCCAAGAGGCCCAACATGCTGCAGGTGGTGGCCATGCTCAAGGAGCTCAAGCCTGCTGCTGGGGATTGCAGTGCTGCTGCTTAGTCATGCCTAATGTTTTCCTGTTTGCACTCTTAATTCAATTATATCAATATATATTTGTGTTTTATATATATATATTAGTGCATGACCGTGCCTGTCGGCACTGCAGCGCCTTCGGCAGCAACACACCTGAATGCTTTTGAAAATAAAGCACTTTCGACGACAACACCGACATTCATAGGGACACACATTTCCTCGCCCGTGCCGTTTGGTACGAAGCGGGTGTCTTCAGTGCGACCAACTCCCCCTTCCATTATAATCGATCAATGACAGTTGTCTCTGTTCGAACGGATATATTCCTCGAGATCGGTCCATTTGTTTGGGGCGGCCGAAATTTCAGCAGGCTGGTTAATAGCCGTTGATGCGAACAACGATCATGGGATGAACAGTCAGGTTTAGTATAGTTTCAATGGGCCAGGATTTTAGGGGTTTAGTGCAGTTTTAATGGGTTGAGATTTGAAACCAAGGAGAGATCGTGCATTGATTTTTGAACGAATGGTTAGATGTATTCAGTTTATTTTTGTCCAGTCAGCTTGTCCTAGTCAGCCTTTTTGTTCCGTTTTGTCTAGTTAGCACAAAACCGACATCCCTTGTTATTTTTGAACGAATGATTAGATATATTCAGTTCATTTTTGTCCAATCAACTTGTTTTAGTCAATTTTTTGTTCCGTTTTGTCTTGTTAGCACAAAACCGATGTCCCTTGTTATTTTTGAACGAATGATTAGATCTAATCGGTCCATTTTTGTCCAGTCAGCTTATCCTTGTCAGCTTTTTTGTTCCGTTTTGTCTAGTCAGCACAAAACTGACGTCCCTTGTTATATAGATTATCATCAGTAATATTTGCTAATTAATTCTTCCTAATGACACCACTATTAAAAAAAATCCTTATCAAGTTTGCCTTTTTTTTTAAAAACTGTTTATTGATTTAATTATTCTATATATTTTATTTTTAATGTTTAAATAATATGGTCTTCGCGGCTATGTGAAGTACTATCCCGTCATTATTGATAGAAGGAGTAAGTGAGGGCGAGATAAGATTAGGGTAGTCACGTACGTATAGGGGTGGCAATGGGTAATGTCTGGTTGGGTTCGTGTCGTGTCCAAAACCCCTAGATCCGTACCCGAGCCGTTTAACTAATCGAGTCTAGATCCTAAACCCATACCCGACCCGTTTATAAATGAGTAGACCCGATAAGATCTGTTATACCCGTTTACTACACGGGTTTATTCAGTTGACTTGATTCGACCCAATCCGACTCGATCCGACCTGAACCAATAGACCCGTTGGTACTATATATTATAGTATCGAATTGCAGGTAGACCCGACACGACCCGTTGAATTTTAAATGGGTCTTCCCGGGTCTACTGTGTCCAGACCCTAAACCCAGATTCGACCCATTTATTAAACTGGTCTATCGTGTTGACCCGTTTACGACCCGAACCCGTTTAACACTGACCCAAACCCGCTAACTTCGTGTCGGGCTGTGTCAGGTCCAAAATTTCCAGCCCTACGTACGTACAAATTATCAGTATGGTCTTCCTTAGTTTTTGTGTAGTATTCCCATTGCTATAAGAGCATCTCCAACGGACTCCGAGCGGATATCCTAAGTCCTATGTGGCACTCCGAGCGTCAGAATCCATCTCCAACTGAATCCGAACTGAAGGCTTCCGTGGCGGGGCTTGTGGTAAAAAAAAACTGATGTGGCTCGGAAAGCTTCGAAGCCCGCAACAAAGTTCAGATGCCCTTCGGAGGGCTCCGAATGAACGGACCCCACAAGTTTTTTTTGCACAAAAACTCTCTGAAATTGCAAAATTTAAACCAACCCAAAACCGAGACCCCACTTCCAACATTCACATTTTCTTTGGTTTGATCCCAACGGTCATTTTTTGATCCGTTGGATTTTTTAGCCGTTTGAACATACTTTTTTATTTAAATTATTTCGGGTCGGAGGGGGTTTGGTGTAAATTTGAAAAATTTGGGTGCAAATGGCCTAGAATATCCTAATTGGGATACAGTTCGAGCCAAAATTCTTCCAACTAGTAGATTTGATGAGGCGGCTCCAAAAGGGGCCCAACAATCCTTAGGAAGTCCTCCCAACTATGACTCGGTTGGTGATCCTCTAAAGATGTACTTGTCGAGAATTGGAACACTTGACTGATGAACAAGCAAGGATGGAGAACGAGTCTCGATTGTCGACGGGACGGGACGGGCTTCTGACAACATGAAGGCCATAGAAGCCCATGCAAATAGTTTCAGCTGAAGACGGACCAGAATCGTAAGGTCATAAATTACTCAAAATCCTACCGGTTAAAAAAAATAAAAAAACTCAAAATCCGGAGGCAAATGAGATCTCTGGTAAGGATGAAGAAAGGATGGATCATGGTGGCACATGAGTATTCCGGGTTAGGGTTTAGAAGGTAGACGTCATCAAGGGAGAGGGAGAGGAAACCATTGGAGACCGGAGGGTTTTCGGAAAGGGTTTCTTCTTGTTTTCGGGGTGTAAGGCTGCGGGATCTATTCTCCTTAGGAGGATCTCTTTGTGGATGTGTGAGGGATTGGTTAGAGACAATTGTTCTTGTACTCGGGTTTTTTCCATACTAGTAAATCCATTGATTGGTCGTTGCAGGAACTTCTTGGATTGTTCTTGTACTCGAGGTCTTGTTGGTGGTCGTCTCCACTGTGGTGGTACCACGCAAGTCATTATCCACTGTGCGAGGGCCTCGGATTCCAACAACAATTTGTATCAGAGCTTAAGGTTTGATGGAAAAACTAATACCAAAAAATAGTATCAGAGCTTCTTGTTAGTGATCCGGGGAGGCTCCAGTTCGATTGCGTAAATCAAGGTAAACCGAGGAAAAGGGCCTGAGACGCACTCGCGGCACACGGTGTGACGGAGGACCCGGGAGTGGCATCCAAGGAGGAAGCTAGAAGCCCGGAGGGAGGTTGAGGTATAGCACCTCTCCCCTGGGGAGGCTTGTTGGCGACGACGGTCGACGCCCTAGGCGAAGGGCACGGCGGGGAGAGGCACAGTCCAATGCTCTCCGAGTGGTTTGGGTCTTCGGAGGAGGCTTCGAAGAGGAGGTTGTGGTTGAGCACCTTCTCCCTCGGGGTGGTTCGAGACACCGAAGGCGTTAGCCCGGGGGAGGGTGTAGTCTTGGCACCTACTCCCCGGCTTGAAGGTTCGCGGTGGAAAAGTCGTGATGACACGGTTTGTGCGGGTGCTTGAATCGAGGGGAAGCACCTCGATGGCATGGGAGTCATCGAAGGCATCGTGTTCAACCGCCGACAAGCGGACTGATGTAGATTGCCAACGAGCAACTAGTAGAGGTGTCGATGGACACCTGTACGGATCATCGACGGACGATGTGAGCGCTGACGGGCCGACCGGTAGCGACAGACACGGTCGTGGGCACACCTGTGGTTTAACGGGGCGTAGTGGCTATCGACGGATGACAGGAAAAAGGCGATGACAATTTTGGTGGCGGTAGACTCAACTTCAAGCACACCTGTGGTGCAGTAGGGTACAGAAAATATTCGAGCATTGATCGATGGCAACGACTCAGGAGCGATGGGCGCATGCAGTATCACAAAGCGAATCAAGAGCCATGGTTTACGGCGGGGTCGTCGACGGACGATGGGTGGAGCTTCCATAATCATGACATTAGCCGGGAGAGCGACGGTACATGCACGATATTCAGTGAAGAACAAGGATGCTGGTGGAGCACGCTCAGGGGCGAGGTTGATTAGGAGGTCGGCCAAGTCGAAAGACTTGGGCAATTATCACGCTTCGTGTTGGGCTCTCGGTGCGGGGGCAAAGGGGCGACAACGATCAGGATATAGATTCACAGTTCAAAGAGATGAAGTTCGTGTGTACTGTTCTGGCTCTTGTCTTGTTTGAAGCCATGGTGGAGATTGTTGAGGATGTTGGCTTGAAATAAGTTCTTCACAATGTCTAAGGTTAGTGCGTGAAGGATGGCGAAAGATAGAGAGGCTACAGAGCGAAGACGGGATGAAAAAGGGGCTTGGCACCCTGGGCACCAGAACTAGCACCCTGGGTGCCAACCTGAGGCTGTCTAGGCCGCACGTAGGGAACTGGCGCCCAGGGTGTTAGGCATCGGATAGGCATGATGGCATGGGGTTTTGGTTGCGGTTTTTCGTGGGTTTTCGAGAGAACTTTTAGGAGTTTGTTTCTATCTTTTCTCCTATGTCTTGCACGAACTTGGGGCTATAAAAGGACCCCTAAGAATGAAGAAAGGATGGATCATGGTGGCACATGAGTATCTCGGGTTAGGGTTTAGAAGGTAGCCGTCATCAAGGGAGAGGGAGAGGAAACCATTGGAGACCGGAGGGTTTTCGAGAAGGGTTTCTTTTTGTCTTCGGGCTATAAGGCTACGAGATCTATTCTCCTTGGGGGGGGATCTCTTTGTGGGTGCATGAGGGATTGGTTAGAGACAATTGTTCTTGTACTCCGGTTTTGTCCTTACTAGTAAATCCATTGATTGGTCGTTGTCGGAACTTCTTGGGTGTTCTGCTTGTTTATTCTATTGCTCGATCTTGTCGGTGGTCATCTCCACTGTGGTGGTACTACACAAGTCGTGTTCCGCTGCGCAAGGGCTTTGGATTCCAACAATAGGCGCCACATATTGGCACTGAACAGGATAGCCCACGAACCGGTAGAAACACCACAGACCACTATATTGGTGGGAACAACAACACACCAATCGGAGGAAAAAACACAGACCGCCAAACCGATGGGATCGATCCGCCACCATCACCGATCGGACGGTCGCACCAGTTGCTGTACCCCCAGCTTGGAGATAAAAAAATCCAAAGAAAAAGCACCAAGACACTCAAGGAACACAATCAACCACAAAAAGGACCACAAAAAAAGCTGGATTTACCTCTATATCCACCACCACCACCTGCTTAGGTGGAAGGAAGAGCGGCAATGAGTCCAACTTCACTTGCAGATTTCACCTCACAGAAACATGCATGTTTAATCTATCAGATCAAACATGGTACAACCTTAATCAATTCTAATGTAACCAAGATGGTACAACCTTAATCAAACCAGAGGAAATCCAAACATGCTTATCAAAAAGGAATTGAACAAGCAAGCAATACCTAAAGGAAGAAGGGTTGGACTGTAAGACCTTGATTTGAGAAATGATTTAACCTTGTTGATGAAACATTTTAAAAGATCAACCCCTACTCATACTTTAAGAGATCAACCTAACCCAGGTGGCCATTAAATCATAAATCACTTGGAAAAAATTTACAACTCTGCAAGTGTTGTTGTCACCCACTCAGGCTAGGATTAGCTAGAAAAGTTATGTGGATTTTAAAAAATTTATTCATGTGCGTAATTTGAATCTATATTAGCCGTAGATTATATTTTGATATCCTTCTTGTAAAATTTTGAAAATAAATAATAATTATGTGACAGATTGCATATAAATCTACATAACACCAATCATTTTATGCGGAAAAATGACAGTTAGCAGCTAAAGAAGCATGTTTAGACAAGTGATCCATGCAAATGTGAATCTATATGACCACCAAGTCAAAACCATGGGACTCATAACTGATGGTTTCGGATGTGCGGCCGAAGCGTGTAGATTAACACAGGATCGTAGTCACCGCTTGATCTCATTGACTACAAAAAATTAACCGTGCATTAACTAAATTGCTCATGAAATACAACCTATGGGTTACTTAGAGGATTACCTCATGGGATTTGTGGACACCCGTGGAGAAAATTGATGCAGACGATGATGAAGATCACCAGGGTAGATGCCTCTTTTCCTTTGTATAGCAAATCCTATTTCTCAGTGTAGATCGACCTTGGATGGACTTGTGGTTGTGGGAGTCATCTTCTTCTTCAATACCCTTCAAAGAACACCAATGAAGACCTCAGAGTGGGGATGAAGACCTCTCTCTCTTTCATCCTCACTTTCTGCTCTTTCCTTTGTTTTCCCTCTCTTTTTTTTTCTGAGTGTGGCCGATCTCCTTGGGAGATTAGGGTTTGAGGAGACCGGCCACAAGCCTTAAATACCTTTAGTGGCCAGCCCCTTTTCTTCTTTCCTTGTTGGATTTGGACACCTACAAGTTTGGGATATATCCCTAAATCCATGGAAATCCAATCCTACTGGGATCTTGCTCTCATTGGGAGACCATATGGCCGGACACTAGAGAATCCTCTTGGACTCTTTTGACCGGCCACTAGGCTCTCTCCTAGTGGGGTTGGGTTTCCTAATGCAACACGAGAAAGGAAGAATTCTATATGGAAAGTGATTTCCATAAAAGAGGGGTCTTAGTGTGAACACATTCACCCTCTCCTAACTTATAGGGAGGCAAACATTAAAGAAATAATAATTAATTAAATATTCAATTAATTAGGCATTATCCACTATGAATAACTAGGCAATTTCCTAAATAGTAGGGATCTTATCAATAATCCAATATGATTAATGAATCTGAGATAAACTACAAGTTCTGTGGTTAGGTGGATACCTAAGACTCATCCTACATTATAGGAAAGTCAACATGTTCAATACGTGACCAAGGTAATATTCCCTAAATGCTAGAAAGGTCAACCTAATCCACTTAGTTGACTAATGACAATCCCTCCTTTTTTAGGGTCACTAATAGACTCCTGATATTTAGGGAGCCAAAATTGCTCTCTATTTTCTCAGGACCCCCACCTGACAACTATAAGTAAATTATATAAAAATTGAGCACTATTCTCCAAAACACCCTCCAAGAGTCTCGCTATGTCCTCCCTGTTTTTAGGATTTTTACCTGCCTCCTTATATTTGGGGAGCCAAAATTGATCTCTAGTTTTTCAAAACCCCCACTCGACAACCATAAGTAAATTATATACAAATCCCACACTCCTTCCCAAAACACTATCCAAAAGCCTCACCATGTGACTCACTATTTTTTGGATTGTTACCAGACTCCCTACATTTGGGGAGCCAAAATCGCTCTATTTTCTCAGGACCCCCACCTGACAAACATAAGTAAATTATATACAAATCAAACACTACTCCCAAAAACATCCTCCAATAGTCTCACCATGTGCCTCCCTATTTTTGAGATCGCTACCAGACTCCTATATTTAACGAGCTAAATTCGGTCCTTATTTTCTTAAAATCCCTACCCAATACCATAAGTAAATTATATACAAATTGAGCACTCCTCCCCAAAATACCACCCAAAAGTCTCACGTGCTTTTCAATTTTTGGGATCGTTACCACACTCCCCTACATTAGGGAGCCAAAATCACTCACTATTTTTACCCGATAACTATAAGTAAATTATCTACAAATCGAGTACGCCTTCCCAAAACTTTCTTCAAGATTCTCACTATATGCCTGACTCAATATATTAATGGAGCCAAAATCACTCCCTATTTTCTCGGGACCCTATCCAACAACCATAAATAAATTATATACTAATCAAGCACTTCTTTTCAAAATATCCTCTAATAGCCTCACAGTGTAAATCCTTATATTTGGGATCGCTACTAGACTTTCTAAATTTGGGGAGTCAAAATCGCTCTGTATTTTCTCAGGACCCCCACCTGACAGCTATAAGAAAATTATATACAAATCAATCACTTCTTCCCAAAACACCCACCAAGAGCCTCGCCAAGTGCTTTCTACCAGATAACTATAAGTAAATTATATACAAATCGAGCACTCCTTCGCAAAATACCCTCAAAGAGCCTCACTATGTGCATCCTCTTCTAAACACCCTCATAGAGTCTCATATCAAGAACTCCTCTTCAAAACACCGTAAAAGAGTCTCAAAATGTGCTTCTTTATTTTTGGAATTGCTATCAGTCTTTGTATAATTGGGGAGTCAAAATCGCTCACTATTTCTCAGGACCCCCACTTAACAATCAAAAGTAAATTTTATACAAATTGAGCACTCCTCCCCAAAACATCATTTAAAAGCCTCGCTCGTATATCTCTATTTTGGGATTACTACCAAACTACTTATATTTGGAGAGCCAAAATCGCTACCAATTTTCTCAGGACCCCCACCCCACAACCATAAGTAAATTCTATACAATTTGAATACTCCTCCCCAAAACACCACCAGGATCCTCGCCATATGGCTCCCTATGTTTGGGATCGTTACCAGACTCCCTACTTTTGAGGAGCCAAAACCACTATCTATTTTCTCAGGAACCTACCCGATAACCGTAAATAAATAATATACAAATCGAGCAGTTCTTTCTATACACGCTCCAAAAGTCTCGTTATGTGCCTCACTATTTTTGGGATCGCTACTAGACTCTTAATATTTGAAGCGCCAAACTCATTCCCTATTTTTTTAGGACCCCTATCTATTAACCATAAGTAAATTATATACAAATCAAGCACTTCTCTAAAAAATACCCTCCGAGATCCTCTCCATATGACTCTATTTTTGTGATTGCTATCAGACTCCCTATTTGGGGAGCCAAAATCGCTTCTTATTTTCTCAGAATCCCTACCCAATAATCATAAGTAATCTATATATAAATCGTGTACTTTCCAAAATATCTTCCAAGAACCACGCCATACGCCTCCCTATTTTTGGGATCACTTTCAAACTTCCTACATTTTGGAAGCCTAAATTGTTCCTTATTTTCTCTGAACCCCCACTCGATAACCATAAGTAAATTATATACAAATCCAACACTCCCCAAAACACCCTCCAATAGCTTCGTCATGTGCTTCCCTATTATTAGGATCTTTAGAAAACTCATTATATTTGGGGAGCCAAAATTGATCCCTATTTTTTCTAGAACCCCACCTAACCAACATAAGTAAATTATATATAAACTAAGTACTCCTACCCAAAACACCATCTAGGAAACTCATCATATTCCTCCTTATTTTTGGGATCTTTACTAGACTCCCTATATTTAGGGAGCCAAAATCCCTCCCTATTTTGTCAAGACCCCCCCAACAACCATAAGTAAATTATATACAAATCGATTACTTCTTTCCAAAACACCCTCTAAGAGACTCCCACCTGACAACCAAAAAAAACATTATATATAAATCCAGCACTCCTCCCTAAACACTCTCCAAAAGTCTCATCATGTGACTTCTTTTTTGGGATATCTACTAGACTCTCTATATTTGCGTAGCCAAAATCGCTTCTTATTTTCTTAGGACCACCACCCGATAACCATAAGTAAATTATATGCAAATCGAGCACTCTCTCCAAAATAACCTCCAATAGCCTTGTCATGTGCCTTCCTATTTTTGGGATCACTAACAGACTCTCGATATTTGAGGAGCCAAAATCGCTTCAATTTTTTCAGGACACCCACCTGACAATCATAAGTAAATTATATACAAATCGAGTACTCCTCCCAAGGGACCCTCCTCTATATGTCTCCCTAGTTTTTGGATCACTAAAGGTCTTCGATATTTTGGGAGCCAAAATCGCTCTCTATTTTTGCAGAACCCCACCTGACAACCATAAGTAAATAACATACAAATTGAGCACCCTTTCCAAAACATCCTTCAAGATCGAGCCTTGTCATGTACCTTTCTATTTTTGGAAACGCTACCAAACACCCCTCATTTGGGGAGCCAAAACCACTATTTATTTTCTCAGGACCCCCACCCGACAATCATAAGTAAATTATATACAAATCTAGCACCCTCACCTCTAAGAACCTCGCCAAGTGACTCCCTTATTTTTGGTTCACTACCAGACTCCTGAAATTTAGGGAACCAAAATCGCTCACTATTTTCTCAGCATCTCTACCCGACAATCATAAATAAATTTTATAGAAATCGAGTACTCTTCTCCAAAGTACGCACTAAGAGCCTCGTGATGTGCCTTCCATTTTTTGAGATCACTATAAGACTCCCTATATTTAGAGAGATAAAATCGTTCCTTATTTTCTTAGTATCCCACCCAACAAACATAAATAAATTATATACAAATCAAACATACCCCCAAAAATATCATCCAATAATCTTGTCATGTGCCTTCTTATTTTTGGGATCATTACCAGAGTCGTTACATTTGGGGAGCCAAAATCGCTCCCTATTTTCTCAAGACCCCCACTCGATAACCATATACAAAATATATACAAATCAAGCAATCCTCCCTAAAATCCTTCAAGTGCCTCGCTATATGGCTCTCTATTTTTTACATCGCTATCTGATTGTCTATATTTGAGGAGCCAAAATCGCTTTCTATTTTCTCAAGACCTCTCATTGACAACTATAAGTAAATTATATACTAATCAAGCATTCCTTTCGAAAATACCCTTTAAGAGCCTCGTGCCTTCTTATTTTTGAGATCACTACCAGAATCTTTATATTTGGAGAGCCAAAATCACTCAATATTTTTCCAGTACCCCTACACGATAATCATTAACGATCTCAAAAGATTCTAAGTGTCTTGCCATATATCTTCCTATTTTTGGGATTGCTACCAGACCCTCTACTTTTAAGGAGCCAAGATCGATCCCTATTTTCTTCGAACCCCCACCCAACAACTACAAGTAAATTATATATAAATCAAGAACTCCTCCATAAAATACCCTACAAGAGTCTCGCTATGTGCTTTCCTCTTTTTGGGATCGCTATCAGACTCTAAATATTTAGGAAGACAAAATCACTATCTTTTTTTAGGATCCTAACCCAACAACCATAAGTAACTTTTATATAAATCCAGTACTCATCCCCAAAACACCCTCTAGGAGACTCTCTATGTGCATCTCTATTTTTGGCATCGGTACCAGACTCCCTATATTTAGAAAGCAAAAATCAATTTATATTTTCTCAGTACTCACACCCGATAACTATAAGTAAAATATATACAGATTAAGCATACTCCTCAAAATACCCTTCAAGAGCCTCGAAATATGTATCACATATATTGAAATTGCTATCAGACTCTCAATATTTGGAGAGCCAAAATCGCTTCATATTTTCTCTTGACACCCACCCGACAACCATAAATAAATTATACACAGATTGAGCACTCCTCCCTAATACATCCTCAAAGTGCATCGCCATTCGCCTCTCTATTTTTAGGATCGCTACCAGGCTCCCTATATTTGGAAAGCCAAGATCGCTCCCTATTTTTTCAGAACCCCCACCCAATAATCTTAAGCATATTATATACAAATCAAGCACTCCTACCCAAAATACCCTCATAGAGCCTTGCCATGTTCCTCTTTTATTTTAGGAATGCTACCAGACTCCCTATATTTGGGGAGTCAAAATTTCTCCCTATTTTCTCCGGATCCCTACCTGACAACCATAAGTAAGTAATATACAAATTATACACTCCTTCCATAAACATGCTCCAAGAGTCTCACTAAATACCTCCTTATTTTTGGGATCGCTACTAGACTCCCTATATTTGGGAAGCCAAAATTGCTTCTTATTTTCTCAGGACCCCCCACCTAATAACCATGTAAATTATATACAAATCTAACACTTCTCTCCAAAATATCCTCCAAAAGCCTTGTCATATGTGTCCTATTATTATGATCTCTACCAGAATTCCCATATTTAGGTAGCCAAAATTGATCCCTATTTTCTTTGGACCCCCACCTAATAACCTTAAGTAAATTATAGGATCTCTACCTGACTCATACATTTGGCTACCAAAAATTGTTCATTATTTTCTCAAGACTCCTACCCGATAACCATAAGTAAATTATATACAAATCGATTACTCTTCTCCAAAATACCCTCCAAGAGGCTCGTCATGTGGCTCCTTATTTTTGATCGCTACAAGACTTACAATATTTCAAGAGATAAAATTACGCTTTATTTTATTAGGACCCCCACCCTAGAACCATAAGTAAATTATATACAAATCAAGCACTCCTCCTAAAAAAACCCTTAAAGAGCCTCGCTATGTGCCTCCTTATTTTTGGGATAACTACCAAACTCTATATTTGGGGAACCAAAATTGCTTTCTATTTTCTTAGGATCTCAACCCGATAATCATAATTAAATTATATACAAATCGAGCATTCTTCCTATACTACCCTCCAAGTGCCTCACCATGTGCCTCTCTATTTTTAGCATCGCTTCCAGATACTTTATATTTAAGGAGCCAAAATCGCTCCCTATTTTCTTATGACCTCTACCCGATAACCATAAGTAAATTTTATACAAATCAAGCACTCCTTCCCAAAGCACCATCAAGGAGCCTTCCTATTTCTGGGATTTCTATAAGATACCCTTTTTTTGGGAGCTGAAATCACTCACTATTTTTTTTAGAACCCCTACCTGACAACCATAAGTAAATTATATAAAATTGAGCATTCCTCTCCAAAATACCCTCAAAGAGCCTCACCATATATCCCTTTTTTTGGGATTTCTATCTGCCTCCCTATATTTGGGGAGCCAAAAATAATTACTATTTTCTCAGGATCCCTACCCAATAACCATAAATAAATTATATACAAATCCAATACTCCTTTCCAAAACAGCTTCAAGAGCCTCATCACGTGCCTCCATATTTTTGGGATTGCTACCAGACTCCATATAGTTGAGGAGCCAAAATCGTTTCTTATTTTCTCAGGACCCCATCTAACAAATGTAAGTAAATTATATACAAATAGAGCATTACTTCTAAAAGTATACTCTCCAAGAGACTCACAATGTGCTTTCTTATTTTTGGGATCCTTACAAGACTCCCAATATTTGGAGAGCCAAAATCGTTTCCTATTTTCTCAAGACCCCTACCCGATACTATAAATAAATTACCCGATACTATAAATAAATTATGTACAAACCGAGCACTCCTCTACAAAACACCCTTCAAGAACTTTGTCATATGCTTTTCTTATTTTTAGGATCGTTGCTAGACTCTTTACATTTAGGGAACCAAAATTGGTTTTTGTTTTCTCAGGACCTTCATTCGATAAACATAATTAAATTATATACAAATCGAGCACTCCTTTTCAAAATATCCTCTAAGAGTCTCTTCATATGCTTTCTAATTTTTTGGATCGTTACCTGACACTTTATATTTGAGGAGCCAAAATCACACCTTATTTTCTCGGGACCCCTAACCATAAGTAAATTATATACTAATCAAGCACTCCTTCCCAAAATACCATCTAAGTGCCTTGTAATTAGGCCTACCAATCAGGCCCTTTGGAGAGGGTACCTGCCCGGTCTGGCCTTCCAAAGCCCTGCCCGTCAAGAGCCTGAGGGCCGGGCCGGATATGATTTTCATAAGCCCTCCATGGTGAGGGCCGAGCCAGGGAAACCTATGGCTTGGCCCTGCTAGACCCTGCCTTTCATATACCTGAATTATATAATGTACTAGTGCATGCCCGTGCTTGTCGGCACTGCAGCGGGCCGCCTTCGGCAGCAAAACACCCCCCAGGCATCACCACCCCCACCCCCTCTCCCACCGTCGTATGCGACGATAACACACTTGACCGTCTTCGGCATGCTCATACCGATTGGCACGAAGTGGGAGCCTTCGGTGCGACGATAACACACTTGGCCGTCGGTACTGCAGCGGGCCGCATTCGGCGGCAATACACTTGTCGGGCCGTCTTTGGCACAAGACACCCCCCAACTGACATGAAGCGGGCAACAAATGCCCCACCCCCCAACCTCGAATCCAAATCTTCTACATCATTTATCTAGGTACCCCAAATCACAGCCGTCCGTTGCACCCATACCTGACCCGTGCATCGCACTCGGTCCGAATCGGTAGGTAAAAAAACAGATGTGATTGGCCCTCCAATGATCTACCCAACATCCGATCATAGTATGCGATGGGTTCAATAGACGCCTGTGATCATGACACCCATGATGATGAGCTGCAACGAAAGATAAAATTTAAAAAAAAAATAAAAAATTAAATATTTAAACGGATCTTACTGGGTCTTAGCGGGTCTACCCGTTTTTTTAAAAGGATAGTGCATGTGCCCGTCGGCACTGTAGCGAGCCGCCCTGTCGGTACTGCAGCAGACTGTCTTCGGTGGCAACACACCTGAACGTCTTTGGCAACAAAACACTTTCAACGACAACAACGGCATTCATAGGGACACCTATTTTCTCGCCCGTGCCGATTGGCACGAAGCTAGCACTTTCGTCTAGGGATGGCAACGGTGCGGTTTTGGGCAAAACCGAAACCGCACCACAACACTGAAACCGTACCGCACCGCGACGGTGTACCATATGTAAAACCGACCCAACACGACCCATTGCCACCCCTACACATACGTCTCTTTCTCTCTCTCTCTCTCTCTCACACACACACATGTGACACGTACGAACGTACCTCATCATTCCCATGTAATTTTTTTGGTACGTAATCCGGGGCTGTCTACAGATATGGCAAAAAGGTGGGGAGGAGGAATTTACTGCTAAGTCCATTGTTCTTTTTCCTCCTCTCCACCTTTTTGCCATATCTGTAGACATCTCACCCAATCTCAAAGTCATACACGTACGAACTTACTCGCTATTAGCCGTCGACCCATCCTTACCAGCTCATTCAAGCTCTAGGTAGTGAACAAAAAATCCAACCCCATACAAGTCCACATCTCATGCACATGACTCCATCCTTTCTTTCTATCTCTTGAAACCTAATCACAGCTCTCAAAAACTCATCCCAAGCATTATAGCACACATCATAGCGATCCATGGCCGCATCAACCCATGTGATCCTCTCTCTATCCCCATTAATCTCCTTACATAACCGTCCCTTACACCCAACCATTAATACCTTATATTCATGCAATTAAATACAATTAATATTCTATATAGAGCATTTATTTAATTTCTGAATGAGCTATCAAGTGCAGCTTTTATTCCTTTATGTATGCAATTAAATGCAATTAATATTCTATATAGAGCATTTATTTAATTTATGAAGGAGCCATCAAGTGCAGCTTCTATTCCTTTATGTATGGATGGTTGTGATGATGCGTAGTTATTTTTTTTGTCTAGTCAACTTGTTTTGTTTTGTCTAGTCAGCAATTTTTTTGTCTAGTCAGCTTTTGATGTCATTTTGTCTAGTCAGCACGAAAGCGCCGTGCCATGTTATATAAATATAATACGTACGTATTAAGGGGCTAAAATTAACAACTAAGTAGGACTAATAAGTAATTAATCAGTCACTCACTGTAACCCTATAGGAATTAGAGTTATCAAATTTGGATATATTAGTTTTAGAAGTATTATATAACACTCATAAGACTTATAATACTTTTAAAGTTATATTATTAGTCTCAAACACGAATAAATGAGTGGAGTTTTAAATGAATGTCAAAAGCCTAAGGGCTATTGCATAAGAGTAGTTTAGAAAGAAAAATAAGATTTAACCCTTCCTTAATGACCTAACTGAATAAATAGATATGTTGATAATCCTTATTTTAGTGATATCAACTTGGCCCTTGATCGGCCTTGGTCCTTAATGGGTCAAGCTAGGGCCCATCATTTTCTAGCTCTGAAGGGCTTGGGCCGGGCTTTGGCCTACCTCCTAAAACAAAGGGTTGGGCTTGATTTGACCCAACCTTGCCCTTTGACAGGCTTATTTGTAATATGACAGCCCTTTGATAGGCCTACTCATAAAACATCCTCCAAGAGTTTGGCCATATGCCTATCTATTTTTTGGATTACTACCTGACTCCTTATATTTAAGGAGGCAAAATCGTTTCCTATTTTCTCAGGATCCCTACCCAACAGCCATAAGTAAATTGTATACAAATCGAGCACCCCTGCCTAAAACACCATCTAAGAGACTCGCTATGTGCCTTCCTAATTTTGGGATCTCTACCAGACTCCCTATATTTAGGAGACAAAATCGTTCTTTATGTTTTCAAGACCCCCACTTGACAACCATAAGTAAATTATATACAAATCAGTCACTCCTCTCAAAAACACTCTCCAATAGCCTCACCATATGGATCCCTATTTTTTGGATCACTATCAAACTCCCTATTTTTTCTTAGGACCCCCACCCTACAACCATAAGTAAATTATATTAAAATCGATTACTCCTTATAAAAACTTCCTCCCAGATCCTCATTATGTGCCTTCCTATTTTTTGGATAGCTACTAGACTCTCTATATTTGAGGAGCCAAAATCCCTCTCTATTTTTTCAGGATCCCCACCCGATAACAATAAGTAAAATATGTACAAACCAAGCACTCTCCCTAAAATACCCACTAAGAGCCTCACCAAGTGCCTCCCTATTTTTGGGATTGGTTCCAGACTCTATATTTAAGGAGCCGAAATTGCTCCCTATTTTCTCATGACACCCACTCGATAACATAAGAAAATTATATACAAATTAAGCACTCTTTCCCAAAACACTTTCCAAGAGTCTCATCATGTGCTTCCTATTTTTGGGATCGATATAAGATAACTTATATTTATAGACCCAAAATTGCTCCCTATTTTCTTAGTACCTCCATCTGACAACTATAAGTAAATCATATAAAAATCGAGCACTTCTCCTTAAAACACCCTCCAAAATCCTTGCCATGTGCCTCCCTGTTTTTGGGATTTTTACCTACCACTCTATATTTATTGAGCCAAAAATGATTCCTATTTTCTCAAAACCCCCACTCGATAACTATAAATAAATTATATACAAATCCAACACTCCATCCAAAAATACCCTCCAAGAGCCTCAACAAGTCCCTCCCTATTTTTAGGAGTGCTACCAGAGTCCCTATATTTGGGAAGCCAAAATCGTTTCTTATTTTTGGGATCGCTACCATAATCCCTATATTTAGGGGGCTAAAATCACTCCCTATTTTCTCAAGACCCCTACCCAATATCATAAGTAAATTATATACAAATTTAGCACTCCTCCCGAACCTCCAAGAGTATCGCCATGTGCTTCCTTAATTTTGCGATCGCTACCAGACTTTTTATTTTTAGGGAGCCAAAATCGCTCCCTATTTTCTCAAGACCCCCACCCGATATCATAAGTAAATTATATACAAATCGAGCACTTCTCCTGAAAATACTCTTCAGGAGTCTCGCCATATGCTTTCCTATTTTTGTAATCGTTACCAGACTCATTTCATTTAGGCAGCCAAATTTGCTTCCTATTTTCTCAGGACCCACACCTGATAACCATAATATAAATTATATACAAATCGAGCACTCTCCCCAAAACAACTTTCAATAGTCTCGCTATGTGCCTCCTTATTTTTAGATCGCTTCCAACTCCTTATATTTAAGATGCCAAAATTATTCCCTATTATCTCGGGATGCCTACAAAAAAACCATAAAAAAATTATATACTAATCAATCACTCCTCCCCAAAGCACTCTCTAAGAGCCTCATAATGTGCTTCTCTATTTTTGGATTCGCTACCAGATTTTTTATATTTGGGGAGTCAAAATCGCTCTGTATTTTCTCAGAATACCTACATGATAACCTTAAGTAAATTATATGCAAATCGAGCAAATTCCTCAAAACACCAATAAGAATCCCACCATTTACCTTCCTAATTTTGGGTACGCTACTAGACTCCGTACATTTGGAAAGCCAAAACTGCTCCCTATTCCCTTAAGAACCCCACCCAATAACCATAAGTAAACTATATTCAATTTGAGAAATCCTATCTAAAATACCTTTTAAGAGCCTCGCCATGTGCCATCCTATTTTTGGGATTGCTACTAGACTCCAAATATTTGGAGAGCCAAAATCGCTACCTATTTTCGCCATGTTCCTCCCTACTATACGTATCACTACCAGGGTCCCTATATTTAGGGAGCCAAAATCGCTCCCTATTTTCTCAAAACCTCACCCGACAACCATATAGAAATTATATACAAATTGAGTACTCCTCCCTAAAAAACTTTACAAGAGTCTCACCATATGTTTCCCTATATTTGGGATTGCTACTAGACTACCTACATCTGGGGAGTCAAAATCACACCTTATTTTCTCTGGACCCCCACCCAACAAACATAAGTAAATATTTGGTGAGCCAAAATAGCTCCCTATTTTCTTAAAAACCCAGCCGACAGCCATAAGTATATTATATATAAATCAAGCACTCCTCCCAAAAACACCCTTATACCTCCCTTTTTTTAGGATCGCTACCAAAGTCTTGACATTTAGGGTATCAAAATCATATTTTATTTTCTCAGGGATCCTACCCGATAATCATATGTAAATTATATATAAATCAAGCACTCCTCTCCGAAACACCCTAAAAAATCTCGCCATATGCTTCCTTATTTTTAGGTTCGCTACTAGACTCTATATATTTGGGAGCCAAAATAGCTCTGTATTTTTTTAGGATCCTCACTTGATAACCATAAGTAAATTATATACAAATCTATCACCTCAACAAAATACCCTCTAAGAGCCTTGCCATGTGGATCCCTATTTTTAGTATCACCACCAGACTTCCTACTTTTGGGGAGCCAAAATTGCTCATATTTTAAATTCCTCCCCAAATTAGTCTCCAAGAGCCTCGTTTTATGCCTTTTTATTTTTTGATCACTACATGAATCCTTATATTTGGGGAGCCAAAATTGCCCTTTATTTTCTCAAGGCCCCCCTACTCTAGAACCGTAAGTAAATTATATATAAATCAAGCACTACTTCCCAAAACACCCTCAAAGAGCCTCGCCAAGTGCCTCCCTATTTTTGTGATTGCTACTAGACTTTCTATATTTTGGGATCCAAAATCGTTTTCTAGTTTTATTAGATTCCCACTCGACAACCTTAAGTAAACTATATACAATTGAGCACTCCTCCTAAAATTACACTCCATGGGCTTCACCATTGTCTCCCTATTTTTGGAATCGCTATAAGACTTCCTATATTTGGGAAGCCAAAATATTCTCGAGGCTACCACCCAATAATCATAATTAAATTATATACAAATCGAGCACTCCTCACCAAAAAATTCTACAAGAGTCTCATCATGTGCCTCCCTATTTTTAGGTCACTATTAGACTCCCTATATTTAGGAAGCCAAAATCGCTTCCTAATTTCTCAGGACCCCCCACTCAATAATGAAAAGTAATTATAAACAAATCAAGCATTCCTTTCTAAAACACCCTCCAAGAGGCTCGACATGTGCCTTCATATTTTGGGATCACTACTAGACTCTTTATATTTAAGGAGCCAAAATCACTCCCTATTCTCTCAGGAATCCCACAAGACAACCCTAAGTAAATTATATACAAATTGAGCACTCCTCCCAAAAATACCCTTCAAGATTCTAACCATATGGCTATCTATTTTTTGGATCACTACCAGACTCTTAACAATTAGAGAGCCAAAATTGCTCCTTATTTTCTTAGAACCCCCACTCATCCTAAAAATACTATCTAAGAGCCTCGCTATGTGCTTTTCTTTTTTTGGGATAACTACCAGACCTTTTATATTTGGGGAGCCAAAATAACCTACTATTTTTTTAGGATTCTCACTTGATATCTATAAAAAAATTATATATAAATCGAGCACTCTCCCAAAATACCCTCCAAGAGCATCACCATATGCATATCTATTTTTAGGAGCACTTCCAGACTCCCAAAGTTTAAGGAGTCAAAATCGCTCCCTATTTTCTCATGACCCCTATCCGACAACCATATGTAAATTATATACAAATCAAGCACTCCTCCCTAAAACACTCTCCAAAAGTCTCGATATGTGCCTTCCGATCTTTGGGATTTCTACCTTTTTATATTTGGGGAGCCAAAATTGATCGCTATTTTCTTAGGATCCCCACCTGACAACTATAGGTAAATTATATATAAATCCTATACTCATTTCCAAAATACCCTCCAAGAGCCTCTCTATTTTTGGGATTGCTACCACTCCCTATATTTGGGAAGCTAAAATTGTTTCTTATTTTTTTTGGACTTCCACTCGATAAACATAAGTAAATTATATACAAGTCAAGCACTACTCCCAAAACATCCTCTAAGAGTCACCATTTGTCTCCTAATTTTTAGGATCGCTACTAGAGTCCATATATTTGGAAGCCAAAATAGCTTCCTATTTTCTCAGGATCCCCACTCGATAATTATAAATAAATTATATGCAAATCGATCTCCCTCACCAAAATACCTTCTAAGAGCCTCACCATGTGCCTCCCTATTTTTGAGATCGCTACTAGACCTATGTTTAGGGAGTCAAAATCGCTTCCTATTTTGCACTCCTCCCTAAATCATCTTCAATGAGCCTCACCATTTGCCTTTTTATTTTTTGGATCGCTACCAGAATCTTTACATTTGGGGAGCCAAAATCACTCCTTATTTCCTTACAACCCCCACTCTACAACCGTAAGTAACTTATATATAAATTGATTACTACTCTCCAAAATACCCTCAAATTGCCTCGCTATGTGCCTTTCTATTTTTATGATCGCTACTAGACTTCCTATATTTATGAAGCCAAAATATCTCCTTATTTATTTGGACCCCTACTTGACAACCTTAAGTAAATTATATATAATCAAGCACTCATTCTAAAAACACTTTCCAAGAGCCATGTCATTGCCTCCCTATTTTTGGTACCGCCACCAGACTACCTATATTTGGAGAACCAAAATCGCGTCCTATTTTCTTAGGGCCCCCACCTGACAATCATAAGTACGATATATACAAATCAAGTGTATTCCACACCAAAACACCCTCCAAGAGTCTTGTTATATGCCTCCTTATTTTTAGGATCGCTACTCGACTCCCTATATTTGGGAAGCCAAAATCAGTCCTTATTTTCTTAGGACCATCCACCCGATAACCAAAAGTAAATTATATACAAATCGAGCATTCCTTCCTAAAATACCCTCAAGGTGCATAGATATGTGCCTCCCTATTTTTGGATCACTACCAGATATTGGAAAAATCCTATGGTAGAGGTCCGCAGCAGAAGTGATTTACCGATCGAAAGATAATAGGTGGTGTGTATTTCACAATTAAAACTTTTAATAAAACTAATCTATATATGTGTGCACGTGAATCGAACTCCTTAACGATAATATAGCGATGCAAATATCTAGTATGTATATAATTTGAATCTATGTTAAATAGACGTGTTAGAATATTATATACCTTCATGCAAATCTTTTAACTACGGGGGATTATCTTCATTGTCGGTGGAAACAAAAGATTACCTACAAGAAAACGGTGGTACGTGAGAGATGAAGCAACAACCCTTCTTCGTCTACGAATTAGATTGCCTAAAAGATTGTATGACATATCATTGTCGGTTATCTGAGTACCTCCAAGCAACAACCCTTCTCCGTCTATGAATTACCACACGAGAACTCATTGGCTCGTAAGAACCCAAGTGACATACGCAAGAGAAAAAGAGAAAGAGACTAGAGGAAAAGAAGAAGAGAGGGGGCTAGGGCAAGCATCAAGACTAGCCCCCCTCTTTCTTCTTGCTCTTATATAGGGCCATCCCCCCTAGCTTGCGTATGCATGTTGCTAGGGGTCAACCACTTTGTTTGTCTCCCTCCTTGCGTAAAGCATAGGGCCAGCCATCGCTTGCCTTATGTGGCCACCCCCCTTGGTCAAATCTCCTTTAAACCTTGGTCCCCTTCCTTACAAACTTGCTTAGCAAGTCCTATAATCTTGTTGGTTGCCCCTCTCATTTGAGGTCTCATATGGCGTATTTACATGGGATACTAGTGAATTTATTATTACCTGGATGCCCTTAGTAAGCACATAGAGTGCTCCCTAGTAAAGTGTACTAGTCAACTCACAATATATACCGGTACATCATGCCCATTTAGTAGAGCCCACACACTATAAGGAAATGACTGTGTATGCTTCTGTACCACTCCGAGATTGCCCCCTAGTATACACACATACATATAGCTACACATCTACTGTGTACTAGTACGATGCACACACAGAGCATATGGTTATTAGGGTTGGACTTTTAACTTTCTCTAGCTACATCCTGTGAAATAAGTAGATACTTCAAGGACCGTACATAATATGGATAAGGTGGAACCTTCAGGGACCAAGGTTCATAGATTCTAACTTGGACTTGATTAGCATATTATCTGAGTGTACCATTGACCCTTTGAGTCCGAGTTAACCTACGTAGGCACCCAAAGTGTGGCGCAGGCTGCACTCCAATTTCTCTAGACTTACTATATTATCTCAAATACCCCTTTTCTCTGCTTAGTAGTGGTAAACCTACTGTCTCTTTACTTAGTACCATGACCCAATTCGAGTGGTGAAGAATATCGTAATAATCGAGCGATAGTATGACTCGTTTCCTTCTAGGTTGACTATATATATCGTACCTCCGATTATCCTATCGAGTAATCACATTCGATAAACAGTCCAACTAATGACTACCAGGCCTAGGTTTAATATGACATAAGCTAGACCAAGGAACGTACTTCCCGTTAAGGGTGTATATGACCTACAGGAGTAGCACACTGATACGATGCAAGCCGGGTAACCTATCATACTGTGGTTTCATATCACGTAACTAGATCCTTACATATTAGTACGCTAAAGCATCACATAACTGGTTAGCCCACCAGTCATAGTTTCTCAGGATTTAAGATATTTTTCTCTAAGCAAAAAATATAACTTAGTACATCGATGTTTGCTCACCGATCTATGCATTATATTGGTTCCATTCTGTCAAAGCCACTGAGCTTGGTAATGTCTATGGTAGAGGCACTCATACTCTATTATCCCAATAGCTTATCCTGATAGAGCTGCGAATGATTTAAGTTATATATGACCAGTCCATTGAGTCTCATACTCAAGTGAATTACCATATAGCCATGGCTCACTGTTCTATAATGAGAACATGGACTAAGGTACGTACTAAGATATAATTTTAAGCTATCAATCATATATAGTTAAACTATAGGTTTTTAACAGCTGTAGACCTTATTAATTCTAACACAAGACTCCTTATAATTGGGGAGCCAAAATTGCTCCATATTTTCTTAGGACCCCCACTCGATAACCATAAATAAATTAAATATAAATCAAGCACTTTTCCTAAAATACCCTCCAAGAGCCATACCATATGCCTCCCTATTTTTGGGATCACTTTTAGACTCACTTTATTTAGGAAGCCAAAATTGCTCCCTATTTTTTTATAACCCCCAACCGACAACCATAAGTAAATTATATACAAATCAAACACACCTCCCTAAAACACCCTCCAAGTGTCTCGCTATGTGCCTCCTTATTTTTGATATTTCTACCTTCCTTTCTATATTTGGGGAGCCAAAATCGATCCCTATTTTCTTAGGACCCCCACCTAACAACCATAAGTAAATTATATATAAATCCAACACTACTTCGTAAAATACCATCCAAGAGGCTCCCTATTTTTTGGATTGCTAGTAGAATCTCTATATTTGGTAAGCCAAAATTATTCCTTATTTTTTCAGCACCCACACTCGATAAACTTAAGTAAATTATATACAAATCAATCACTATACTTAAAAATAACCTCCAAGTGTCTCACCATGTGCCTCCCTATTTTTTAGATTGTGACCAGATTCTCTATATTTGGAGAGCCAAAATTATTCCTTATTTTCTTAAGACCCCTACCCGATAGCAAAAATAAATTATATAAAAATCGATTGCTTCTTCCAAAAATATCCTCCAAGTATTGCTATTTTCCTCCCTATTTTTTGGATCGCTACCTGACTCCCTATATTTGAGGTGCAAAAATTACTCTCTATTTTTTCAGGATATTTACCCAATAACCATTTGCTAATTATATACTAATCAAGCACTCCACCCCAAAATACCCTCTAAGAGCCTCGTAATGTGCCTCCATATTTTTAGGATCACTACCATATTTTTTACATTTGGAAAGCCAAAATCAATTTGTATTTTCTTAGAACCCCCACCCGTAAGTAAATTATATTCAAATCAAGCACTCCTACTCAAAACAGTTACCAAGAGCCTTGCCATGTACCTTCTAAATTTTAGGTTCACTACCAGACTCCAGATAAATTATATACAATCGAACATTTCTTCCAAAAACACCCTCTAAGAGCCTCGCCATTGTCTCCCAAAAACACTTTAACATCATAAGTAAATTATATATAAATAAAGCACTCCTCTCTAAAATACCCTCTAAGAGCCTCGCAATATGCCTCTTTATTTTTGGGATTGCTACTAGACTCTGTATATTTAGGGAGCCAAAACCACTTTATATTTTTTTTGAACCAGTATCCGATAACCTTAAGTAAATTATATACAATCGAGCACTCCTCCCTAAAACACCCTCTAAGGGCCTCATAATATGCTATCTATTTTAGAGATTGCTACTAGACACCCTATATTTAGGGATCCAAAACTGCTCCATAATTTTTTTGAACCCCCACCCAACAACTTTAAGTAAATTATATACAATCGAGTATTCCTCCCAAAAACACCCTCTACGAGCCTCGCCATTGCCTCCCAAAAATACCATAAAATCATAAGTAAATTATATATAAATCAAGCATACATCCATAAAATCCTCTCTAAGAGCCTCGCAATATGCCTCTCTATTTTTGGGATTGCTACTAGACTCCCTATATTTAGGGAGCAAAAACCGCTTCATATTTTTTTTGAACCCCCACCCGATAACCTTAAAAAAATTATATACAATCGAGCACTCCTCCTTAAAACACCCTCTAAGAGCTTCGTAATATTCTCTTTATTTCTAGGATTGCTACAAGACTACCTATATTTAGGGAGCCAAAACCGCTCCATATTATTTTTGTATCCCCACCTGACAACCTTAAGTAAATTATATACAATCGAATATTTCTGCCAAAAATACCCTCTAAGAGTCTCGCCATTGCCTCTTTATTTTTGGGATCGTTACTAGATTTCCTATATTTGGGGAGCCAAAATCGTTCCCAATTTCTCAAGGCTCCCACCCGATAATCATAAAAAAATTATATACAAATCGAGCACTCCTTCCATAAAAACCCTCTAAGAGTCTCGTCATATGTTTCCCTACTTTCTTACGACCCCCCACCTATCAATCAAAAGTAAATTATATACAAATCGAGCACTCCTCCTCAAAATACTCTACAAAGTGGCTCGATATGTGCTAACCTATTTTAATATCACTACCAGACTCTTTTTATTTGGGAAACCAAAATCACTTCCTTTTTTTTTAGGACACTCACACAACAACCATAAGTAAATTATATACAAATCAAACACTCCTTCCAAAAATAACTTTCAAGATCCTCACCACGTATCTCCCTACTTTTGTGATCGTTACCAAATTTCTTACATTTGGGTAGCCAAAATCGATCTTTATTTTTTCAGGACCCCCAACCAATAACCGTAAGTAAAATAATTTCCAAATAGAGCAGTCATCCTTAAAACACCCTCCAAGAGCCTCATAATGTGCCTCCATATTTTTAGGATACCTACCAGACTCCCTATATTTAAAGTGCCAAAATGGTTCCCTATTTTCTTAGGATCCCTACCTGTCAATCAAAAGTAAATTATATAAAATCAAACATCCTCCCTAAAAAATCCTCCAAGGGACTTGCAATGTGCTTTCCTATTTTTAAGATCGCTACCAGACTTTCTACAATTGGGGCACCAAAATCGCTTCCTATTTTTGCTGGAACACCACTTGAAAATCTAAAATAAATTATATATAAATTGAGAACTCCTTTCCTAAACGCCCTTCAAAAGCCTCATAATATACCTCCCTATTCTGGGATTTCTACCAAATTTCTTATATTTGGGGAGCCAAAATTGCTCCCTAATTATGCACTCCTCCCCAAAATACCCACCAGGATCCTTACTAAATGCTTCCCTATATTAGAGGAGCCAAAATCGCTTCCTAAAATTGCATCCATATTTTTTTGAACCCCCACTCGTTAACCTTAAGTAAATTATATACAATCGAGCATTCCTCCCAAAAATACCTTAAAATCATAAGTAAATTATATATAAAAAACCACTCCTTCCTAAAACACCCTCTAAGAGCCTTGCAATATGCCTCTCTATTTTTGGGATTGCTACTAGACTCCCTATATTTAGGGTGCCAAAACCGGTCTAAATTTTTTTTGAACCCCCACTCGATAACCTTAAGTAAATTATATACAATCGAGCACTCCTCCCTAAAACACCCTCTAAGAGTCTTGCAATATGCTCTCTATTTTTGGGATTGCTACTAGCCTCCCTATATTTAAGGATCCAAAATCGCTCCATACTTTTTTTGAACCCCTACCCGACAACTTTAAGTAAATTATATATAATCGAGCATTCTTCTCAAAAACACCATCTAAGAGCCTCGTCATTTTCTTCTAAAAACACCTTAAAATCATAAGTAAATTATATATAAATAAATCAATCCTCCCTAAAACATCCTCTAAGAGCCTCGCAATATGCCTCTCTATTTTTTAGATTGCTACTAGACTCTCTATATTTAGAAAGCCAAAACTGCTCTATATTTTTTTTATACCCCCACCCGATAACCTTAAGTAAATTATATACAATCGATGTACTCCTTCCTAAAACACCCTCTAAGAGACTTGTAATATGCTATCTATTTTTGGGATTGCTACTAGACTCCCTATATTTAGGGAGCCAAAACCGCTCTATATTTTTTTTAAACCCCCACCCGACAATCTTAAGTAAATTATATACAATTGAGCATTGCTCCGAAAAACACCCTCTGAGAGCCTCACCATTGCCTTCTTATTTTTGGGATCGCTACTAGACTCTCTATATTTGGATAGCCAAAATTACTCCCAATTTCTCAAGGCTCCCACCCGATAATCATAACTAAATTATATACAAATCGAGCACTTCTTCTATAAACATCCTCCAAGAGTCTCGTCATGTGCTTTCTTACTTTTTTAGGACCCCCACCCCACAATCAAAAGTAAATTATATACAAATCGAGCACTCCACCTCAAAATATACTATAAAGAGGCTCGATATATACCAACCTATTTTAATATCGCTACCAGACTCCTTATTTCTGGGGAACGAAAATCACTTCCTATTTTTTTAGGATACTCACACGATAACTATAAGTAAATTATATACAAATCGAGCACACCTTCCCAAAATAACTTTCAAGATCCTTACCACACGTCTCTCTACTTTTGGGATCATTTTTAGACTCTTTATATTTGGGTAGCCAAAATCGATTTCTATTTTTTCAGGACCCCCACCCAACAACTGTAAGTAAAATAATTTATAAATCAAGCAGTCATCCCTAAAACACCCTCCAAAAGCCTCATAATGTGCCTCATAAATTTTTAGGATAGCTACCAGACTCCCTACATTTGGAGTACCAAAATAGTTCCCTAATTTCTTAGGATCCCTACCCGTCAATCATAAGTAAATTATACACAAATCAAATATCCATCCCAAAATATCCTCCAAGGGACTTGCAATATGCTTTCCTACTTTTAAGATCGCTACTAGACTTTCTACAATTAGGGTGCTAAAACAGTGCCCTATATTCTCAGGACCCCCACTTGACAACTTAAAATAAATTATATATAAATCAAGCACTCCTCTCTTAAAAACCCTTCGAAAGCCTTATCATATGCCTCCCTATTTTGGGATTTCTATTAAACTCCTTATATTTGGGGAGCAAAAATCGCTCCCTATTTCTTAGGACCCCTACCTGATAAGTATAAGTAAATTATATACAAATTATGCACTCCTCCCCAAAATATCCACCAGGATCCTTACTAAGTGCTTCTCTATATTTGGGGAGCCAAAATTGCTCCATAAAACTGCTTTCATATTTTTTTTGAACCCCCACCCGACAACCTTAAGTAAATTATATACAATCGAGCATTCCTCCCTAAAATACTCTCTAAGAGCCTCACCATTACCTCCATAAAATATATTAAAATCATAAGTAAATTCTATACAAATCAAGAAGTCCTCCCTAAAACATCCTCTAAGAGCCTCGCAATATTCCTCTCTATTTTTGGGATTGTTACTAGTCTCCCTATATTTAGGAAGTCAAAACCGCTCTATATTTTTTTTAAACCCCCATCCGACAACCATAAGTAAATTATATACGATCGAGCACTCCTTCATAAAATACCCTCTAAAAGCCTCACAATATGCTTTCTATTTTTGGGATTGCTACTAGACTCCCTATATTTAGGGACCTAAAATTGCTCTATATTTTTTTTGAACCCCCACCCGACAACCTTAAGTAAATTATTTACAATCGAACATTTCTCCTAAAAACACCCTTTAAGAGCCTCATCATTGCCTCTTAAAAACACCCTAAAATGATAAGTAAATTATATATAAATCAAGCACACTTCCCTAAAACACCCTTTAAGAGCCTCGTAATATACCTCTATATTTTTGGAATTGCTACTAGACTCCCTATATTTAGGGAGCCAAAACTGCTCCATATTTTTTTTGAACCCCACCCGATAACCTTAAGTAAATTATATACAATTGAGCACTCATCCCTAATACACCCTCTAAGAGCCTTGCAATATGCTCTCTATTTTTGGGATTGATACAAGACTCCCTATATTTAGGGAGCCAAAACTGCTCTATATTTTTTTTGATCCCCCACTCGATAACCTTAAGTAAATTATATACAATCGAGCATTCCTCACAAAAACACCCTCTAAAAGCCTCATCATTGCCTCTTTTTTTTTGTGATTGCTACTAGACTCCCTAGATTTGGGGAGCCAAAATCGCTACCTATTTCTCAAGGCTCCCACCCGATAATCATAACTAAATTATATACAAATCGAGCACTCCTTCTATAAACACCCTCTAAGAATCTTATTATACACTTTCGTACTTTCTTAGGACCCCCCACCCGATAATCAAAAGTAAATTATATATAAATCAAGCACTCCTCCTCAAAATACAGTACAAAGAGGCTCGCTATGTGCCAACCTATTTTAGTATCGCTACCAGACTCTTTATATTTAGGAAACAAAAACCGCTTCCTATTTTTTTAGGACACTCACACGATAACTATAAGTAAATTATATACAAATCGAGGACTCTATCCTAAAATAACCTTCAAGATCCTCATCATGTGTCTCTCTACTTTTGGTATCGTTACCAGACGCCTTATATTTGGGTAGCCAAAATCGATCTTTATTTTTTTAGGACCCCCACCCAACAACCGTAAGTAAAATAATTTACAAATCGAGCTATTATTTCTAAAACACCCTATATGAACCTCGTAATATGCCTCCATATTTTTAGGAAAGGTAGAACACTCCCTATATTTGGAGTGCCAAAATGGTTCCCTATTTTCTTAAGATCTCTACCCATCTATCATAAGTAAATTATACACAAATCAAACATCCACCCCAAAACATCCTCCAAGGGACATGCAATATACTTTCCCATTTTTAAGATTGCTACCAGACTTTCTACAATTGGGGCGCCAAAACCTCTCCCTATTTTCTCAGGACCCCCACCTGACAATCTAAAATAAATTATTTATAAATCAAGAACTCCACTCCTAAATACCCTTTAAAAGCCTCATCATATGCCTCCCTATTTTGGGATTTCTACTAAACTCCTTATATTTGGGGAGCCAAAATTGCTTCCTAATTTCTCAGGACTCCCACCTAATAAGTATAAGTAAATTATATACAAATTATGTACTCTTCCCTAAAACACCTATCAGGATCCTCACTAAGTGCTTCCCTAAATTTAGGGAGCCAAAATCCCACCCTAAAACTGCTTCTATAATTTTTTTGAACCCCCACCCGGTAACCTTAAGTAAATTATATACAATTGATTATTCCTCCCAAAAATACCCTCTAAGAGCCTCTCTATTGCCTCCCAAAAATACCCTAAAATCATAAGTAAATTATATATAAATCAAGAACACCTCTCTAAAACACCATCTATGAGGCTCACAATATTTCTCTATATTTTTGGGATTGCTACTAGTCTCCCTATATTTAAGGAGCGAAAACCGCTTCATATTTTTTTTGAATCCCCACTTGACAACCTTAAGTAAATTATATATAATCGAGCACTCCTCCCTAAAACACCCTCTAAGCACCTCATAATATGCTCTCTATTTTTAGGATTGCTACTAGACTCCTTATATTTAGGGAGCTAAAACCGCTCAATATTTTTTTTGAACCCACCCGATAACCTTAAGTAAATTATATACAATCGAGCATTTCTCCTAAAAATACCCTCTAAGAGCCTCGCAATTGCCTTCCAAAATCACTCTAAAATTATAAGTAAATTATATATAAATCAAGCACTCCTCCCTAAAATACTCTCTAAGAGACTCGTAATATGCCTATCTATTTTTGGGATTGCTACTAGACTCTCTATATTTAGGAAGCCAAAACCACTCCATATTTTTTTTTGAACCCCCATCTGACAACCTTAAGTAAATTATATATAATTAAGCACTCCTCCCTAAAACACCCTCTAACAGCCTCGCAATATGCTCTCTATTTTTGGGATTGCTACTAGACTCGCTATATTTAGGGAGCCAAAACCGCTCTTTTTTTTTTTGAACCCCAACATGACAACCTTAAGTAAATTATATGATCGCTAATAGCCTCCTAATAGCCTCGCCATTGCCTCCTTATTTTTATGATCGCTACTAGACTACTTATATTTGGGGTGCTAAAATCGCTCTAAATTTCTCAAGGCTCCCACTCGATAATCATAGCTAAATTATATACAAATCGAGTACTCCTTCTAAAAACATCCTCCAAGAGTCTTGTCTTGTGCTTCCCTACTTTCTTAGGACCCCCCACCAGATAATCAAAAGTAAATTATATACAAATTGAGCACTCCTCAAAATATACTACAAAGAGGCTCGATATGTGCCAATCTATTTTAATATTGCTACCAGACTTCTTATATTTGGGAAACCAAAATTGCTTCCTTTTTTTTAGGATAAACACATGAAAATCATAAGTAAATTATATACAAATCGATTGCTCCTTCCAACAATAACCTTCAAGATCCTGACCATGTGTCTTTCTACTTTTGGGATCGTTACCAGACTCCTTATATTTGGGTAGCCAAAATCAATCTCTATTTTTTCAGGAACCCTACCCAACAACCATAAGTAAAATATTTTAAAAATTGAGCAGTCATTCCTAAAACACCCTCCAAGAGCCTTGTAATGTACCTCTATAATTTTAAGATAGCTACCAGACTTCCTATATTAGGAGTGTCAATCATAAGTAAATTATACACAAATTAAATATTCTCCCCAAAATATCCTCCAATAGACTAGCAATGTGCTTTCCTATTTTAAGATCACTACCAAACTTTCTACAATTAGGGTACCAAAACCGCTCCCTATATTCTCAGGACCCCAACCTGACAACCTAAAATAAATTATTTATAAATCGAGCACTCCTTTCCTAAACACCCTTCAAAATCCTCATTATATACCTCCCTATTTTGGGTTTTCTACCAAACTTCTTATATTTGGGGAGCCAAATTTACTCTCTAATTTCTCAGGACCCCTACCCGATAAGTATAAGTAAATTATATACAAAGTATGCACTTCTCCCCAAAACACCCACTAGGATCCTCACTATGTGCTTTCCTATACATGGGGAGCTAAAATCGCTCCCTAAATTAGCTTCTATATATTTTTTTGAACCCCTACCTTATAACCTTAAGTAAATCATATACAATCGAGCATTCCTTCTAAAAACACCCTCTAAGAGCCTCGCCATGGCCTCCCAAAAATACCAAAAAATCATAATTAAATTATATATAAATCAAAGACTCCTCCCTAAAATACCCTCTAAGAGCCTTGCAATATGCCTCTCTATTTTTTGGATTACTACTACATTCCCTATATTTAGGGAGCCAAAATTGCTCCATATTTTTTCAGAACCCCCACTCGACAACCATAAGTAAATTATATACAAATGAGCACTCCTCCCTAAAATACCCTTTAAGAGTTTCAAAATATGATCTCTATTTTTGGGATTACTACTAGACTCCATATATTTAGGGAGCCAAAACAGCTTCATGTTTTTTTTGAACCCCCATCCGATAATCTTAAGTAAATTATATACAATCAAGCATTCCTCGTAAAAATACCCTCTAAGAGCTTCGCCATTGCCTCCCAAAAATAACCTAAAATCTTAAGTATATTATACATAAATCAAGCGCTTCTTCATAAAAAACCCTCTAAGAGCCTCGTAATATGCTTCTCTATTTTTGGGATTGCTACTAGAATCCTTATATTTAGGTAGCCAAAACCGCTCCATATTTTTTTTGAACCCCACCCGACAACCTTAAGTAAATTATATACAATTGAGCACTGCTCCTTAGAACACCCTCTACGAGCCACGTAATATGCTCTCTATTTTTGGAGTTGCTACTACATTCCCTATATTTAGGGTGCCAAAACTACTCCATATTTTTTATGAACCCCCACCCGACAACCTTGAGTAAATTATATACAATCGAGTATTCCTCCCAAAAACACCCTCTAAGAGCCTCGCCATTGCCTCCTTATTTTTGGGAACGCTACTAGACTCCCTATATTTAGGGAGCCAAAATCGCTCGTAATTTCTCAAGGCTCCTTCCCAATAATCATAACTAAATTATATATAAATCAAGCACTCTTTCCATAAACACCCTCCAAGAGTCTTATCATGTGCTTCTCTACTTTCTAAGGACCCCCCACCCGACAATCAAAAGTAAATTATATATAAATCGAGCACTCCTCCTCAAAATACACTACAAAGAGGCTAGATATGTGCCAACCTATTTTAATATCACTACCAGACTCCTTATATTTATGGAACCAAAATTGCTTTCTATTTTTTTAGGACACTCACATGATAACTATAAGTAAAATTTATACAAATCGAGCACTCCTTCCAAAAATAACCTTCAAGATCCTTACCATGTGTCTTTATACTTTTAGGTTCATTACCAGATTCCTTACATTTGGGTAGCTAAAATCGATCTTTATTTCTTCAGGATCACCACCCAATAATCGTAAGTAAAATAATTTACAAATTGAGCAGTCATCCCTAAAACACCCTTCAAGAGACTCGTAATGTGTCCATATTTTTAGGATTACTACCAGACTCCCTACATATGGAGTGCCATAATGGTTCCATATTTTCTTTGGATCCCTACCCGCCAATCATAAGTAAATTTTACACAAATCAAATATTCTCTCTAAAATATCCTCCAAAGGGCTTGCAATGTGCTTTCCTATTTTTAAGATCGCTACTAGACTTTCTACAATTAGGGGGCCAAAATCGCTCTCTATTTTCTCAGGACCCCAACCTGACAATATAAAATAAATTATATATAAATCGAGCACTCCTCTCCTAAACACCCTTCAAAGCCTCATCATATGCCTCCCTATATTGGGATTTTTACCAAACTCTTTATATTTGGGGAACCAAAATCACTCCCTAATTTCTCAGGACTCCCATCCGATAAGTACAAGTAAATTATATACAAAATATGCACTCATTCCTAAAACACACACCAGGATCCTCACGAAGTGCTTCCCTATATTTAGGGAGCCAAAATCGCTTCCTAAAATAGATTCTATGTTATTTTTGAATCCCCACCCAATAACCTTAAGTAAATTATATACAATCGAGCATTCCTTCCAAAAATACCCTCTAAAAGTCTCGCCATTGTGTTCCAAAAATACCCTATAATCATAAGTAAATTATAGATAAGTCAAGCATTCCTTCCTAAAACACCCTCTAAGAGCCTTATAATATGCCCCTCTATTTTTGGGATTGCTACTAGACTCCCTATATTTAGAGAGCCAAAATAGCTCCATATTTTTTTTGAACCCCCACCTGACAACCTTAAGTAAATTATATATAATCAAGCACTCCACCCTAAAATACCCTCTAAGAGCCTCGTAATATACCCTTTATTTTTGAGATTGCTACTAGACACCCTATATTTAGGGAGCCAAAACCGCTCCATATTTATTTTGAACCGCAATGCGACAACCTTAAGTAAATTATATACAATCAAACATTCCCTCCTAAAACACCCTCTAAGAGCCTTGCAATATGCTCTCTATTTTTGGGATTGCTACTAGACTCCCTATATTTAGGGAGCCAAAACTGCTCTATATTTTTTTTAAATACCCACCCGACAACCCAACATAAATTATATACAATCGAGCATTCCTCCCAAAAACACCCTCTAAGAGCCTTGTCAATGCCTCTAGAAAATAACCTAAAATCATATATAAATTATATATAAATTAAGCATTCCACCTTAAAACATCCTTTAAGAGCCTTGCAATATGCCTCTCTACTTTTGGTATTACTACTAGACTCCCTATATTTAGGGAGCCAAAACCACTCCATATTTTTTTAGAACCCCAACCCGAGAACCTCAAGTAAATTATATACAATCGATCACTCCTTTCTAAAACACCATCTAAGAGCCTTGCAATATGATATTAATTTTTGGGATTTCTACTAGACTCCTTATATTTAGGGAGCAAAAACAGCTCCATATTTTTTTTGAACCCCCACCAGACAACTTTATGTAAATTATATACAATTGAGCACTCCTCCCTAAAACACCCTCTAAGAGCTTCACAATATGCTCTTTATTTTTGGGATTGCTACTAGACTCCCTATATTTAAGGAGCCAAAATCGCTTCATATTTTTTTTGAACCCCCACCCGACAACCTGAAGTAAATTATATACAATCGACCATTTCTTCCTAAAACACCCTCTAAGAGCCTCACCATTGCCTCCCAAAAATATCCTAAAATTATAAGTAAATTATATATAAATCAAGCACTCCTCTTTAAAACACCATCTACAAACCACACAATATTTATCTCTATTTTTAGGAATACTACTTGTCTTCCTATAATTAGGGAGCCAAAACTACTCTATATTTTTTTTGAACCCCCACACGACAACCTTAAGTAAATTATATAAAATCGAGCACTCCTCCCTAAAACACCCTCTAAGAGCCTCACAATATGCTATCTATTTTTTGGATTGCTACTAGACTCCCTATATATAAGGAGCCAAAACTGCTCTATATTTTTTTTGAACCCCACCCGATAATCTTAAATAAATTATATATAATCGAGAATGCCTCTAATAAACACACTCTAAGAGCCTCACCATTAGCTTATAAAAATACCTTAAAATCATAAGTAAATTATATATAAATCAAGCACTCCTCCCTAAAACACCCTCTAAGAGCGTTGTAATATGCCTATCTATTTTTGGGATTGCTACTAGACTCTATATTTAGAAAGCCAAAACTGCTCCATATTTTTTTTGAACCCACACCCAACAACCATAAGTAAATTATATACAATTGAGCACTCCTCCTTGAAACACCATCTAAGAACCTCGCAGTATGCTCTCGATTTTTGGGATTTCTATTAGACTCCCTATAATTAGGGAGCCAAAACCGCTCCATATTTTTTTTAAACCCCCACCCGACAATCTTAAGTAAATTATATACAATCAAGCATTCCTCCCAAAAACGCCCTCTAATAGCCTTGCAATATGCTTTCTATTTTTGGGATTGCTACTAGACTCTCTATATTTAGGGAGCCAAAATCGCTCCATATTTTTTTTGAACCCTCATCCGATAATCTTAAGTTAATTATATACAATCGAGCATTCCTCCCAAAAACACCCTCTAAGATCCTCGCAATATGCCTCTCTATTTTTGGGATTGCTACCTGACTTCCTATATTCAGGGAACCAAAACCGCTCCATATTTTTTTTGAATGCCCACCCAACAACCTTAAGTAAATTATATATAATCGAGCACTCCTTCCTAAAACACCCTCTAAGAGCCTCGCAATATGCTCTCTATTTTTATGATTGATACTAGACTCCCTATATTTAGGAAGCCAATACCGCTTCATATTTTTTTTAAACCCCCACTCGTCAACCTTATGTAAATTATATACAATCGAGCAGTCCTCCAAAAAATACTCTATTAGAACCTCGCCATTGCCTTCTTATTTTTGACATCTCTACTAGACTCTCTATATTTGGGGAGCCAAAATCGCTTCTAATTTCTCAAGGATCCTACCCGATAATCATAACTAAATTATATACAATCGAGCACTCCTTCTTAAAGCACCTTCGAAGAGCCTCATAATATGCTCTTTATTTTTGGGATTGCTACTAAACTCCCTATATTTAGGAAGCCAAAACCGTTCTATATTTTTTTTGAACCCCCAACCCACAACAGTAAGTAAATTATATATAATCGAGCATTCTTCTTAAAAACACCCTCTAAGAGCCTCGTCATTGTGTCCTAAAAACACCCTAAAATAATAAGTAAATTATATATAAAGCAAGCACTCTTCCCTAAAATACCCTCTAAGAGCTTCGAAATATAACTATCTATTTTTGGGATTGCTACTAGATTCCCTATATTTAGGGAGCCAAAACTAATACATATTTTTTTTGAACCCCCACCCGACAACCTTAAGTAAATTATATACAATCGAGCACTCCTCCATAAAACACCCTTTAAAAGCCTTGTAATATGCTCTCTATTTTTGGGATTACTACTAGACTCCCTATATTTAGGGAGCCAAAATAGCTCTATATTTTTTTCGAACCCCCACCCAACAACCTTAAATAAATTAAATATAATCAAGCATTCCTCTTAAAAACACCCTTTAAGAGCCTCGCCATTGCCTCCCAAAAATACCCTAAAATCTTAAGTAAATTATATATAAATCAAGCACTCCTCCCTAAAACACCCTTTAAGAGTCTCTTAATATGCCTCTCTATTTTTAGGATTGCTACTAGACTCCCTATATTTATGGAGTCAAAACTGCTCCATATTTTTTTTGAACCCCCACCCGACAACCTTAAGTAAATTATATATAGTTGAGCACTCCTCCTTAAAACACCCTCTAAGAGCCCACAATATGCTCTCTATTTTCGGGATTGCTACTAGACTCCCTATATTTATGGAGCCAAATCCGCTCTGTATTTTTTTATAACCCCACCTGACAACCTTATGTAAATTATATATAATTAAGAATTCCTGCTAAAAACACCCTCTAAGAGCCTCTCCATTGCCTTCTTATTTTTAGGATCGCTACTAGACTCCCTATATTTGGGGAGCCAAAATCGCTCCCATTTTCTCAAGGCTCCTACCCAATAATCATAACTAAATTATATATAAATCGAGCACTCTTTCTATAAACACCCTCTAAGAGTCTCTTAATGTGCTTCCCTACTTTCTAAGGACCCCCAACCTGATAATCAAAAGTAAATTATATACAAATTGAGCACTCCTCCTAAAAATATACTACAAAGAGGCTCAATATGTGCCAACCTATTTTAATATCGCTACCAGACTCCTTATATTTGGGGAACCAAAATTACTTCTTATTTTTTTAGGACACTCACACGATAACCATAAATAAATTATATATAAATTAAGTACTCCTTCTCAAAATAACCTTCATAACTAAATTATATAGCCAAAATCGATCTCTATTTATTCAGGACCCCCACTCAACAATCGTACGTAAACTAATTTATAATTCGAGAAATCATCCCTAAAATACCCTCCAAGAGCATCATTATGTGCCTCCATATTTTTAGGATAGATACCAGATTCCCTATATTTGGAGTACCAAAATGGTTCCCTAGTTTCTTAGAATCCTTACCTGTCAATCATAAGTAATTTATACACAAATCAAACACCCTTCGCAAAATATCATCCAAGGGACTTGCAATGTGCTTTCCTGTTTTTAAGATAGTTACCAAACATTTTACAATTAGGCCGCCAAAACCGCTCCCTATTTTTTTAGGACCCCCACCTGACAACCTAAAATAAATTATATATAAATCAAGCACTTCTCTTCTAAACACCCTTCAAAAGACTTATCATATACCTCCCTATTTTGGGATATTTACCAAACTTTTTATATTTGAGAAACCAAAATCACTCCTTAATTTCTCAAGACCCCCACCCAATAAGTCTAAGTAAATTATATACAAATTATGCACTCTTTCCTAAAACACCCACCAGGTTCCTCACTAAGTGCTTCCCTATATTTGAGGTGCCAAAATTATTTCCTAAAACCACTTCCATAATTTTTTTGAACCCCTACTCGATAGCCTTATATAAATTATATATAATCAAGCATTCCTTCCAAAAACACCCTCTAAGAGCCTCATCATTGCCTTCAAAAAATACCCTAAAATCATAAATAAATTATATATAAATAAAGTACTCCTCCTTAAAATACCCTCTAAGGGCCTCACAATATTCCTTTATATTTTTGGGATTGCTACTAGACTCTCTATATTTAGGGAGCCAAAACCGCTCAATATTTTATTTGAACCCCCACCCGACAACCTTAAGTAAATTATATATAATAGAGCATTCCTCCCAAAAACACCCTCTAAGAGCCTCACCATTGCCTCCCAAAAATATCCTAAAATCATAAGTAAATTATATATAAGTCAAGCACTCCTCCATAAAATATACTCTAAGAGCCTCACAATATGCCTCTCTATTTTGAGATGACTACTAGACTCCCTATATTAAGGGAGATTAAACTGCTCCATATTTTTTTTGAACCTCCACCTGACAACCTTAAGTAAATTATATATAATCGAGCAATCCTCCCTAAAACACTCTCTAAGAGCCTCACAATATGCTCTCTTATTTTGGGATTGCTACTAGACTCCATATATTTAGGGAGCCAAAATCGCTCTATATTTTTTTTAAACCCCCACCCGCAATCTTAAGTAAATTATATATAATCGAGCATTCCTCCTAAAAACACCCTCTAAGAGCCTCGCCATTGTCTCTTTATTTTTGGGATTGCTACTAAACCCCCTATATTTGGAGAGCCAAAATTACTCCTAATTTCTCAAGGCTCCCACCCGATAATCATAACTAAATTACAAATAAATCGAGCACTCCCTCTTCAAAATACACTACAAAGAGGCTGGAAATGTACTAACCTATTTTAATATCGCTACTAGACTCCTTATATTTAGGGAATCAAAACTACTTCCTATTTTTTAAGACACTCACATAACAACCATAAGTAAATTATATTCAAATCGAGCATTTTTTCCTAAAATAACCTTTAAGATCCTCACCATGTGTCTCTATACTTTTGGGATTGTTACCAGACTCCTTACATTTGGGTAGCAAGAATTGATCATTATTTTTTCAGGACTCCCACCCAATAACCGTAAGTAAAATAATTTACAAATCGAGCAGTCATCCTTAAAACACCGTCCAAGAGCCTTGTAATGTGGAGAGCCAAAATCACTCCATAAAACCACTTCCATATTTTTTTTTGAACCCCCACCCGATAACCTTAAGTAAATTATATGCAATCGAGCATTCCTCCTAAAAACACCTTCTAAGAGCATCGCTATTGCCTCCCCAAAACACCCTAAAATCAGAAGTAAATTATATATAAATCAACCACTCCCCCTAAAACACCCTCTAAGAGCCTCATAATATTCTTCTCTATTTTTGTGATTACTACTAGACTCCCTATATTTAGGGAGCCAAAATCGCTCTATATTTTTTTTGAATCCGCACTCGACAACCTTAAACAAATTATATACAATCGAGCACTCCTCCCTAAAACACTCTCTAAGAGCCTCGCAATTTGCTCTCTATTTTTGGGATTGCTACTAGACTCCCTATATTTAGGGAGCAAAAATCACTCCATATTTTTTTGAACCCTCACTCAAAAAACTTAAGTAAATTATACACAATCGAGCATTTATACCAAAATCACTATCTAAAAGCCTCACCATTGCCTCCCAAAAACAACCTAAAATCATAATTAAATTATATATAAATCAAGCACTCCTTTCGAAAACACCCTATAAGAGCCTCGCAACATGCCTCTCTATTTTTGGGATTGCTACTAAACTCCCTATATTTAGGGAGCCAAAATCGCTCCATATTTTTTTTGAACCCCCACCCGATAACCTTAAGTAAATTATATACAATCAAACACTCCTTTCTAAAACACCCTTTAAGAGCCTCGCAATATGCTCTCTATTTTTAGGATTGCTACTAGACTCCCTATATTTAGGGAGCCAATAAAGCTTCATATTTTTTTTAAACCTCCACCTAAAAATCTTAAGTAAATTATATACAATCGAGCATTTCTCCTAAAAACACCCGCAAAGAGCCTCACCATTGCCTCCTAAAAATACCCTAAAATTATAAGTAAATTATATATAAATCAAACACTCCTCTCTAAAATACCCTCTAAGTGTCTTGTAATATGTCTCTTAATTTTTGGGATTATAACTTGACTCCCTATATTTAGGGAGCCAAAAACGCTCCATAATTTTTTTGAATCCCCACACGACGACCTTAAGTAAATTATATACAATCGAGCATTCCTCCCAAAAATACCCTCTAAGAGCCTCGCTATTGTCTCCTTATTTTTGGGATTGCTACTAGACTCCCTATATTTGGGGAGTCAAAATCGCTCCCAATTTGTCAAGGTTCCAACCCAATAATCATAACTAAATTATATACAAATCGAGAATTCCTTCTATAAATATCCTCTAAGAGTCTCGTCATGTACTTCCCTACTTTCTTAGGACCCCCCACCTGATAATTAAAAGTAAATTATATATAAATCAAGCACTCCTCCACAAAATATACTACAAAGAGGCTCGATATGTACTAACCAATTTTAATATTGCTACCAGAATCCTTATATTTGGGAACCAAAATCGCTTCCTATTTTTTTAGGACACTCACACAATAACCATAAGTAAATTATATACAAATTGAGCACTCCTTCCCAAAATAACCTTCAAAGTCCCAACCATGTGTCTCCATACTTTTGGGATTGTTACCAGACTCCTTATATTTGGGTAGCAAAAATCGATCTCTATTACTTCAGGACCCTCACCCAATAATTGTAAGTAAAATAATTTACAAATTGAGTAGATATCCCTAATACACCCTCCAAATGCCTCGTAATGTGCCTCTATAGTTTTAGGATAGCTACTAGACTCCCTATATTCGGTGTGCCATAATGGTTTCTTGTTTTCTTAGGATCCCTACCCATCAATCATAAGTAAATTATATACAAATAAAACATTCTCCCCAAACCATCCTCCAATGGACTTGTAATATGCTTTCCTATTTTTAAGATCGCTACCAGAGTTTGTATAATTGGGGCACTAAAATCGCTCCCTATTTTCTAAAGAACCCAACCTGACAACCTAAAATAAATTATATATAAATTAAGAACTCCTCCCCTAAATACCCTTCTAAAGCCTCATCATATGCCTCCCTAATTTGGGATTTTTGCCAAACTCCTTATATTTGGGGACCAAAATTCGCTCCCTAATTTCTCAGAACCCCCAACCGATAAATACAAGTAAATTATATATAAAATATGCACTCCTCCATAAAACACCCACCAGGATCCTCACTAAGTGATTACATATATTTGGGAAGCCAAAATCACTCCCTAAAACCGCTTCCATATTTTTTTTGAACCCCCACCTGACAACCTTAAGTAAATTATATACAATCGAGCATTTATCCAAAAAATACCCTTTAAGAGCCTTACCATTACCTAGGGGTAGACATGGTCGGCTTAGTCGGGTTTGGAGGTCTGACCGTGTTTGGACCAAATTACATTGTGTTTGTCCAAATTGCCCGAGTTGCCTGAGGAACTTGTAAAGGGTTTGTTGTGTTTGGACCATAGAAGTTCATCAGGTTTCTCGGGTTGCTCGAGTTCGTCCGGACCGTTCACTAAAAAGTAGATGTATATCCGGTCTAAAATTTATACCAATTAATATGGAGCTTCCTCACTTGAAAAAAAAAAAACCTGTGTCAACTGTGCAATGAAGAATATTACAAGTTTACCTTGATTGTAGAGAATATGTGCATTTCTATTAATCCCTCACTCTTTATATATATATATATATATATATATATATATATATATATATATATATATATATATATATATATATATATATATGAGGAATGGGATGCTGCCTATCAAAGCAGCGTTTTTTGCTGCTTTGATACATTGTTTGACCATCCTAGACGTTTTGGAATTTGATGAAATTTGGTGAGGGTGTTGTCTAGGGTAAGATGATCATCCTCACAAATTTTCATCAAATTCCAAAACTTCTAAGAGGGTCAAATGGTCGAAGCAAAATGCTGCAGATTTTAACGGCGACTGCAGACGACTGATTTTGCTTCGACCATTTGAACCCCCTAGAAGTTTTGGAATTTGATAAAAATTTGTGAGGATGATCATCTTACCCTAGACAACACACTCACCAAATTTCATCAAATTCCAAAACTTCTAGGATGGTCAAACAATGTCTCAAAGCAGCAAAAAATGCTGCTTTGATAGGCAGCATCCCATTCCTCTATATATATATATATATATATATATATATATATATATATATATATATATATATATATATATATATATATATATATATATATATATATATATATTCCTTGGGTTCTTTGGGTTGCTCGGGTTGGTCATATGGGTGACCATGTTTGCCCAAATTCAAATTCGGGCCAAAAATATTTGCCCATGCCCGTCTAAATTCTCAAATATTGTTGCCCGTGATTGTCCAAATTTAGAATTTGGTCGGGTTGCTCGGGTTCGTCCGAACCAAATCCCAGCCCAACCATTACCTCCTAAAAATATCCTACAATCATAAGTAAATTATATATAAATCAAGCACTCTTTCCTAAAACATCCTGTAAGAGCTTCGCAATATGCCTCTCTATTAATGGGATTGCTACTAGTACCCTATAAGAGCCTTGCAATATGCCTCTCTATTTTTAGGATTACTGCAAGACTCCCTATATTTAAGGAGCCAAAATCGCTCCATATTTTTTTTTAACCCCCACCCGACAACCTTAAGTAAGTTATATACAATTGAGCACTCCTCTCTTAAACACCATCTAAGAGCCTCGCAATATGCTATCTATTTTTTGGGATTGCTACTAGACTCCCTATATTTAGGGAGCCAAAACTGCTCCATATTTCATTTGAACCCCCACCCGATAACCTTAAGTAAATTATACACAATCAAACATTCCTCCTAAAAACACCCACTAAGAGCCTCGCTATTGCCTCCCTAAAACACCCTAAAATCATAAGTAAATTATATATAAATCAAGCACTCCTCCTTAAAACACCCTCTAAGAGCCTCGCAATATGCCTCTCTTTTTTTGGGATTGCTACTAGACTCCTTATATTTAAGGAGACTAAATCGCTCTATATTTTTTTTGAACCCCCACAACAACCATGAATAAATTATATACAATCGAGCACTCCTTCCTAAAACACCCTCTAAATACCTCACAATATGCTCTCTATTTTTGGGATTCCTACTAGACTCCCTATTTTAGGGAGCCAAAACCGTTCCATATTTTGTTTGAACCCCCACCCAACAACCTTATGTATATTATATACAATCGAGAATTCCTCCCAAAAACATCATCTAATAGCCTCTCAATATGCTCTCTATTTTTGGGATTTATACTAGATTTCCTATATTTAGGAAGGCAAAACCGATCCATATTTTTTTTAAACCCTCACCTGACAACCTTAAGTAAATTAAATACAATCGAGCACTCTTCTCTAAAATACCCTCTAAGAGCCTAGCAGTACGCTAGTAGACTATTTATATTTAGGGAGTCAAAACCGCTCCATATTATTTTGAACCCCCATCGGCCAACCTTAAGTGAATTATATATAATCGAGCACTCCTCCCTAAAACACCCTCTAAGAACCTCGCAATATGCTTTATATTTTGCGGTTGCTATAAGTCTCCCTATATTTATAGAGCCAAAACCACTTTATATTTTTTTTGAACCACCACATGATAACCTTAAGTAAATTATATATAATCGAGCATTCCTCCTAAAAACACCCTCTAAGTGCCTCGTCATTGCCTCCCAAAAACACCCTAAATTCATAAGTAATTATATATAAATCAAGCACTTCTTCCTAAAACACCCTCTAAGAGTCTCGCAATATGCCTTTCTATTTTTGGGATTGCTACTAGACTTCATATATTTAGGTAGCTGTTAAGTCTCCAAATAATGCATTTTATTGTTTATTTCTTACTATATTATCGTCGCTTTTCTACGTAAAACTTTTTATATACTCGTAAAGCGCATCATCTTCTTTGCACCACTACATAGTAGACTTTAATACAGATATCACAGTGTATTGGTTCGCACTCATACGATACATGCATAAAAAATACAGAGCCCGATAGTCCAAATTATTCTTTTTTTCGATAATCGCATTGGAACCTTACACGTGTCATTTCACGTGTGTTTTTCAGGGAATGGATCCGGTTCTTGGCAAAGCTAGCTCAAGGGCATCATGATAGAGTGATGAATATTTTCATGGCGAGTAGATAGAGCATGCACAGGCTGTTTGGAGGCTTTTCTGAAGATCAATGGGAAAAAGAATATTTACGATGATTCAGTTAAGGGAAGGCTTCATCGAGCCGGCACAATACATGATTCAAACATAAAGGAGGATTACACGTATGCAAATGAAATGACATAGGTTGACAAGATCAGATGGCTCGGATGGTGGAACCCAATTGACCGACCACCTTTATTCTCCCTATTTTACTCTCTTTTTCCATAATAACCATGTAATACCCTGGCCCTATTTTTGTCGATCATGATTCCAACCGAGCCATCCCTTGCATCCGAATTAATCCCAATCGCCCAAACTCCTTATATCCCCATTCTCTTTGTTTTCTTTATTTTTATTTAATCAAAGCCATCCAATGGCCTAGATAGCCATGCAAAGCCAAAACACTCTGTGCAAACCAATTATCCAAACCCATGCTTGATCTCATCTAACCGTTCGTTTGCTCAAACACCTATACGAATCCCTATGGATCCCATCTATGCATGCAGCACTCTCATGTGATCTATTTCTATACCATATACGGCCCTTCTGAACCGTCGCAAATATTACTTTATACGGCTAATGTACCACCGTATTTGAGTCTGCATTAAACGATCGATAGCCCCCGTATATGCCCCGTCTTATACGGCCGGCAGCCCCCGTATATGGCCTATGTTATACGACCAACAGCCCCCGTATATGATGTGTTATACAACCGACAGCCCCCGTATATGACCCAGTTTATACGACCAACAGCCCCCGTATATGCCTTGTCTTATACGGCCGGCAGCCCCCGTATATGACCTATGTTATACGACCGACAGCCCCCGTATATGATGTGTTATACAACCGACAGCCCCCGTATATGACACAGTTTATACGACCGATAACCCCCGTATTTGAGTGGTTTTATAAGGTCCCAGACTAATTTATATGACCGACGGCCCCCGTATATGACCCGGGTTATACGACCGACAACCCCCGTATTTGAGTGGTATTTGACTTGTGTTATACGGCCGACATTCATCGTATTTTACCCGTTTTATACGACCAACGGCCGCCACATATTTCTGCAACAACAATTCACTCATTCCACACAAATTTCTGCAATTCATAAGTTGATGCAATTTCACCACTGTAACAATAATTAACTCATTCTACATATACCACCACTATAACAACAATCCACTCATACCACCATTGCAACAACAATTCCACTGATATATATATACCATTGTAACAACAATTCAAAAAAACTATAAAAACAATCCAATTCCACCATTGTAACAACAATCCACTCATACCACCACTGTAACAACAATCCAAAACAATTTCTCGGTCTCATCTCAATGATAATTAAATAGTAGTAGAACATGCAAGCCAATTAGCCAAAAAAGGACGCATGCTTGAAGCCTGACTTCTCCGATCTCGCACGGTAGTAGCAGTGGAAGAAGTTGAATACCTAATTCCCAAAAAAAATGACAAGAGTTTAATTAGAGTGATGAAAGATTAAGCTGTAATGAATAAATACCATTATGTCCAGGTTTCTAATTATGTATAGGGCATGAAGCATGAAGCACGAAGCACGAAGCACGAAGCATCAAAACAGCTTGAAATTTGCTAAGTATCAAAACAACTTGATTTCCAAAACAGGGAGGACACTTGAGGATCATCTATAAGGCCAATTCCTCATCATCCATACAAAAGGATATTAAGAGAATACTACTTGTGATTCAATATGGCCTAATCACTAAATTGATTCAATATGACCCAGTGTATAGGACTAATCACTAAATTGAATTCAATATGGCCTAATTGTAAATTAGAACTTGTTATAGGACTAATCACCAAGTCCTGAAAATGTATGTAGATAGAACCATCGTTAGCAACATTGCCATTGATGTTGAGTACACCTGGAGAATGAGATGAGGTGAGATTATGTTACAGCATATTGAAGCATTATTGCATAAAGAGAATTCGAGGTCCAGGTTCAACAAAATTCTAGTAGCACAACCACACATGTCCAAGGTACCTAAAACAACAATATTATCATCTTGATGTGTGTGTGTGTGTGTGTGTGTGTGTGTGTGTGTGTGTGTGTTGTGGGGGCCCTTGTGTGTGTGTGTGTGGGGAAGGGGTGTTAAAATAAAGGTATGTTGGAAGTATGGTTTAAAATCAGTTTGTGCCAAACCATGATATGCACCTTGTGCCATGCTGATTTACTGCACAATATTGCATGGAAAGCTACACCAGTACGTGAGGACACAGATACGCTTAGAAATTCTTGAATTTCTCGATCTAAACTATTCTTAATGGCTAGAACCACGATGATTTCATAAAGACCAAGCGAAACACAATGGTTTTCTGAGTAAGAACCACTTGGTCATCACTTCTTAAACGAACAGATGTGATGCATCAACAAAACCTAGAGAAATAGTTGTCGTTCGAGACTATTAGTTTGGTTGATATTATAACTGAAAACAAGTAGGCACATCGTTCTGTCTTTATATAGACCCCACTGAGTTTATCAAATAGTTGATAGAGGTTCGGACCAGACTCTCAAAATCTAATTAGACCTAACAGAAATTCGATAGGGGGATAAGGGCACATCTTGCACCCGGCATCTCAAAGCAGCTTGCCTGTAAATCGCGCATTCAGAAGGGGGAAAAGCAGGTGAAATTCTAGAGCAGCGCATGTGCTGTAGCTCCTAAATAAATCTCTCCAACTGATCTGCAACTGGGACTGGTCTAGTAGTTAATTATGGTCTATGCATCTTGGCCTGTACTTCCTTTGTTGCTCACTCCCTCTTCTTTCACCCTCTTCTGAAGGGAAAAGCCCAAACAAAAGACAGAGTGCAGGTAGTGAGCCACTTAGATTATTCATTGAGCCCATGGTTCCTTCACCTGGTTAGCTTGCAGGCTCTAGCTTAGTGGCTCTCCATGTGCTTATAGTTAGTACTTATTTTCTTTCAAAAGGGAAGTATATATATAAAGATTCCTAGCCATTAAGAGGTAGAAATCTTACCAAGGACCCAAAAAGAAAGCTATTTTTTCATTTAATTAGTAATATGAGCTTTATGAAACAAAAAAAAATAAAATGTATAAAGTATGGGGACAACACAAAAAGGAAAAGAAACAAAGAAAATGTCAAAAGTGTGACCATAAGATGTCGAGTGGCTAACCATTCAAACAGAACATTAAAAAAAAAGGTTAAAAGATGAACAATCAGCATATAACATAATAGAGAGATGTATATGATTATATATGAACACGTGTCCTCAAGTCCTTCGATGCGGGTTCAACTACAATTTCGAGCTTCAACATAAGTTCATGGAAAATAAAATATACCTTAATCACTCATGTGGTAGGGGGTCAAAATCATCTGGACGTTGATAACCTGGAGGATGTGTAGGGCGCAAACATCCACCTTGGAGCATCTGTGTGAAACTTTGCTGATATGGCATCTGGGAATATGGCATCTGTGGCGTCATCGATACAAAAGTGTCCTACAAAATTTAATTGTGAACATATTTAATTTTTTTAAATTACAATATGAATTTGATTATTTTTAAATAGTCGTAACATTCATGTATACAATTTTAAAATATAAGACGTACCCGCCGGAAAAGCTGGCTAAATTCTTGAAATTTTGTTTCTAGTCCCTGAACTACTTCACTCAGCCGCATGTTCTCGTCTGTTAAGCGCTCATGTGATACTTTCAACTGTTGGTTCTCTTCCGACAAGCGTTCATGTGATTCTTTCAACTGACGGTTCTCATCTGACAAGCGCTCCTGTGATTCGGTGAGATCTGCTATATGCCTCTCTAACACTACTTGGGATGGATGCAAGGAGCTGAAGTACTCCTGTCGTCTAATGCCCCTCCCCTCGCCACGTACGCGTCCACGACTCTTTGGACCAAGGACCTCCCAGAATATCGCATTCTCATCCACTATCCCAGAGGTCTCCATGGACTGCTCTATCATCGCATCCATCCGACTCTGCAATGTTGAAGAGGCAAAATAAATCAATGAGTGCATTTAAAGACACATGGAAAATTATATTCAAGTAATCTATAACTAAAGTTGAAACACTTACCTTAACCTCTTGGGTGTGTGGATTCGCAGCGGTCCCGTCAGCCTTTATATGACATTGTTTCCACATCTCATTGCGATTAGGTTCCCGTCCTAATTTCGTACGCTGCATATAACGGAAAGTTATTTGACTATTATCTTAACCATTTTTAATTTGCATAATACTTTGCATATCAAAATTAAAAAAATAATGTATACCAGATCTTCTTTCCTTTGTGCAAAGCTTGTTCGCCCAGAGACATGTATGACACGCTGATTTGTGCGATTCCTTGTATTTCTATCACTTGTACCCTGTAAAATATTATGCATAACTTATTACTAAGCTCAATAATTCTAAAAACTACAGTAATGTAGAACTCTAGTAATAATATACCTTCCACCATGGTTGCGAGAATATCTCCTCACATATTCTAGTCCAAGTCACACTGTCCATGGACTCCATACCACGAGGAACATGCTGGATCGCTTCACAATGCGGATAGGGCTGGTAGTTTTCCCGATATAGCTTCGATCTTGCATCATTCCAAGTTTTTCTACTCTTATCTCGTAAGAAGTCAGCAAGAACCCCTGAGTATTGAATGTTAAAATATTCCTAGCAGTAAAAAAGATGCAATAATTAGTAATATGAAACAATATATAATAAAGATACAATAATGAATTTTGATTGTGAAAAGGTTATTACCATAGCAAGTCTCGCCATATTTTCCCATTTTGATTGGGGGAAGTCATTGAAATCCTTTTGCCAAAAAGAAAAATTAGATTGGTCCTTGACCCACACGCCGATCTTTGTGAGGAACTTGTCTTTATTCGGACCCACATGCCCAACTTCAGAAATACTAACTGGATGTCTATCTTCTTCTCTGCTTGGTCGAGGGATACCCTTTGCGATGCCCCTCTTCCGTTTAGAACATGATTCTGCATTGAAACAATAATAGAATTAAAGTAAGATCATCTTTAATAGTTTTAAACAAAAAGGACATAAAAATAAGAGATCTTAACATCATTTTTAATTATTTTACCTCTAGAGGATATTAGACCTGATGCGTGGGATGGAAGATCGGGCTCCTGTGTCTCTACATCCTCAATACTTGGATCCACGACAGGATTCTGTATAGGATGATCCTGCGTCGAGGGATCCTGTAATCGGCGAGTCCCAATCGGGGGATTCGACAAACACCGATGACCCCTACCACGAATCATTTCTCCCTTTCAACCTGTTAGACAATCAACATGAATAGACCCAGATATTTGAAAAGTAATGTTTGAACTTTGAAGAAACAGTCCGTCATTCATTTATTTTGGTATTATTCAATATATAAGCAGAGTTACATGTAACAAATTTCATCCAACAAAGAAACAAGCTTCAAACAAACAACTCTTAATGCAATTTGCCACCATACTAATAGTATTGAGAACAATTGGTCAAAGCAGCAAGTACTAATATTGACCAATTAATTGAAAACATTATGTCTTAACTGTCTACACTGATACGTAAAGAAGCATGCCATATGTCATGTCAGGTAGGACACCAACCTCCCAATTTTCCAAGTCAGGAAAACACATCCTACCTGTTGGAGCTGTTTCAAACTCTGTGCTGAGGGCGACAGGTTCCAAAGAGGAAGAAGACGGGGGACAACTCCTTTCTACAAATTTAAAACGGATATAAAATCCTAGTACCTAAAAGTTTCATTCTTCCAATACTAGAGGATTTCAGTTGAGGGAGATAGAACAAGGGAAAGCCCAAATTTAAGGCATTTTGAAACTGACAATGGAAAATCATGAAATTTCTTGGAATATTGGTCAGTGATCCAAGCCAATTCAAAAAGTGAAAAAGTTGAATAGAATTAAATGACCGTCAAAGAGTATTCTAGTGATCAATCTATCTCATAATGCTGATTTTATGTTTAAAGTAGTCTTTTATCACGTAACAGAGAAATAGAGAATGTAATCCAAACTCTAGATTGTGAGATTGAACCTAGTACAAAAAAACATCAAAAGGTCTGAAAATGACATGTAGATTAAAGCACTATGAACCCAATGACATTGAAGAATCATGAAACTACTACACAAGAGATCTGTCAGCTAATTGTGGTTAAACCCCTATCACAATAGCCGTTCGATCTTTCTCTCTTTCTCTCTCTAAACTCGAACGCCCAGCTCTCTCTCTCTTCCTACTTTCTCTCCTTACAAAATTTGTACGTGATGTTCTCTTTCTCCCATTTCTTTCTCTCTCTAAATCGACTAGCTCGACATTACAGTCGTCCATGCAACTAGAACCCATGCAGAGCCCTTGATTTCTCTCTCTAAAATCTGTATGCGAGACCCCCGCGATTCTCTCCTAACTTCTCTCTGATTCTCTCTCTACCCAATCGTCTCTCTCTCCTCTCGTGTCCAGGTTATACCCGACACCCCCTAAGCATCTTTCTCTCTCTAAAAACCTGTACCCGACTTCCCTTCCCTCCTACCCGATCGCGAGCCTTCAATCTCCCCGATCGTTTCCATCGCTTTCTCTCGGAATTCTCTCTCTTGTTCCTGTTTCTTTTTCTCTTATATCCGAACGTATCTCTCTCTCTTTCTCCTTGCCTAATCTAAACCGAAACTCTCTCTCTCTTTCCCATATTTAGAACTCACATCACAGCCGTTCGGTATACCTAATACCAACCAGATTTCTCTCTCTAAAACCGTGCACCTCTCCTCCCTATATAATACCTATAAGAGATAAGAACCTTCATCGTTTCACCACCAACCAGACCATAGCCATCTTCCACCATCAAAGGCCCAAACTTCATCAGACCATCACCCGAGACGAACCATCTTCATCTTTAAGTTCCACCCGGCCACCATTCGTACCGAACTTCATTTGACCGAACCTACATCGTCTCATCATCTTTCACCCTGGATCCATCATCTTCCATCCGCCAAGCTCGAAACCCGGCATCGTCATTGATGCCACGCACCATCATCTCCGAGCCATGCTTCACCGTCGCCAAATCCACGCCGCACATTATCATCATCGCCGGAAGCCGTCATCCACTCTCGTCATCCTTCTTATTTTTCACTAATGGAGTTTAACTGTATTTATGTTTTCATGTGAATTCTATGAACATGCACGGCTAAACCCCTATCTAAGGCTATGGGGATGCCTAGTGGTTATTATGTTTTTTTTTATCAGTAGTGAAATCTTAATTTTCTTATGATTGAATCTTATATGGATGATACTGCCTGATGATGAATGTTATTTTACTTGCACATTCGTTTGACTCCGTATTGACTCTGGGCATACAGACTGCTTATGAATCCCTGTCGTAAGATAGTACTAGCGTAACGAGTCTCTCGTTATACGATTTTCAATCTATATTGGTTTTTATGATGGATACATATCTCTAGAAATCAGCACATGCGTATAAGTTGTTTTGATTATATATCAACTCCGGGCATATGCAATGCTTAATAACCTCTGTAGCATGCATACTAGAACCTCTTTTAATACTATCCTCGTACGAATTATTATCAAAAGAATACATGAAATACTACTAGGTTGAAGCTAGATCCCATAGCTTCATCTCCATCAGAATCTCCTTTAATTAAACATATTCGTTAGTTCTTTTTAATTTAGAATCGTAGTAACTTCTCTCGTGCTCCACTCTCAGTGGAAAACCCTGATTTGCACTCACGTTCATGTACTGTAATTACATTAGTTCCTATTAGTCCTTCAGTCCCTGTGGAATTGACCTCGGACTCACCGAGATTACTACTTCGCTACACACCCTATACTTAGGGTTAAATTGCACTTTTTAGTTCTTTAATTAGGACTACTCAAAGTTGTAGCAGTAGCCAAAACCGCTCCATATTTTTTTTGAACGCCCACTTGACAGGCTTAAGTAAATTATATACAACCGAGTACTCCTTCCTAAAACACCCTCTAAGAGTTTTGCAATATGCTCTCTATTATTGGGATTGCTACTAGACTCTATATTTAGGGAGTCAAAACCGCTCCATATTTTTTTTGAACCCCCACTTGTCAACCTTAAGTAAATTATATACAATCGAGTATTCCTCCCAAAAACACCTTATATGAGCCTCGCCATTGCCTCCTTATTTTTGGGATCGCTACTAGACTCCCTATATTTGGAGAGCCAAATCGCTCCAAATTTCACAAGGCTCGCACCCGATAATCATAACCAAATTATATACAATCGAGCACTCCTCCCTAAAATACTTTTTAAGAGCCTCACAATATGCTCCATATTTTTGGGATTGCCATTATACTCCCTATATTTAGGGAGCCAAAATCATGCTTTATTTTTTTTGAACCCCCACCGGACAACCTTTAGTAAATTATATATATTCAAGTATTCCTCCGAAAAACACCCTCTAAGAGCCTTGCCATTGTCTCCCAAAAACACCCAAAAATCATAAGTAAATTATATATAAATCAAGCATTACTCCCTAAAACACCCTTTAAGAGCCTCGCAATATGCCTTTCTATTTTTGGGATTGCTACTCCGTATATTTAGAGAAAAAAAATCTCTCTATATTTTTTTTGAACATCCACCCGATAACCATAAGTAAAATATATACAATCGAGCACTCCTCCCTAAAACACTCACTAAGAGCCTTACAATATGCTCTTTATTTTTGGGATTGCTACTAGACTCCCTATATATAGGGAGCCAAAACAGCTCCATATTTTTTTTTGAACCCCCACTCGACAACCTTAAGTAAATTATATACAATCGAGCATTCCTCCCAAAAACATCATCTAATAACTTCACAATATGCTTTCTATTTTGGGGATTGCTACTAGACTCCCTATATTTAGGAAGGCAAAACCGATCCATATTTTTTTTGAACCCACACCCGATAACCATAAGTAAATTATATACAATCGAGCACTCTTCTTTAAAATACCCTCTAAGAGCCTAGCAGTATGCTCTCTATTTTTGGGATTGCTACTAAACTCCCAATATTTAGAGAGCCAAAACAACTCCATACTTTTTTTGAACCCCCACCGGCCAACCTTAAGTGAAGTATATACAATCGAGCACTCCTCCCTAAAACACCCCTTAAGAGCCTAGCAATATACTCTCTATTTTTGGGATTGCTACAAGACTCCCTATATTTATGGAGCTAAAAATGCTCCATATGTTTTTTGAACCCCAACCCGATAACCTTATGTAAAAAATATACAATCGAGCATTCCTCCTAAAAACACCCACTAAGAGCCTTGTCATTGCCTCCCAAAAATACCCTAAAATCATAAGTAAATTATATATAGATTAAGCACTTCTCCCTAAAACATCCTCTAAGAGGCTTGCAAGATGCCTTTCTATTTTTGGGATTGCTAGTAGAATCCATATATTTAGGTAGCCAAAACCGATCCATATTTTTTTTGATAGCCCACAAGGTAGCCTTAAGTAAATTATATATAATCGAGCACTCCTCTCCAGAACACCCTCTAAGAGCTTCGCAATACGCTCTCTATTTTTGGAATTGCTACTAGACTCTCTATATTTCGGGAGCCAAAACCGCTTCATTTTTTTTTTGAACCCACACTCGACAACCTTAAGTAAATTATATACAATCAAGCATTTCTCCAAAAAATACCGTCTAAGAGACTCGCCATTGCCACCCTAAAATACCCTAAAATTATAAGTATATTATATATAAATTAAGCACTCCTCCCTAAAACGCCCTCTAAGAGACTCGCAATATGCCATCATATTTTTTGGATTTCTACTAGACTCCTTATATTTAGGGAGCCAAAACCGCTCCATATTTTTTTTGAACGTCCACTCGACAACCTTAAGTAAATTATATACAATCGAGCACTCCTTCCTAAAAACTTTCTAAGAGCCTGGTAATATGCTCTCTATTTTTGGGATTGCAACTAGACTCCCTATATTTAGGGAGCAAAAATGGCTCCATATTTTTTTTGAACCTCCACCCGATAACCTTAAATAAATTATATACAATTGAGAATTCCTCCTAAAAATACCCTCTAATAGACTCGTAATATGCTCCCTATTTTTGGGATTGCTACTAGACTCCCTATATTTAGGGAGCCAAAAATGCTCCATATTTTTTTTTAACCTCCACTCGACAACCTTAGGTAAAATATATATAATCAAGAACTACTCCCTAAAACACCCTCTAACAGCCTTACAATATGCTCTCTATTTTTGGGATTGCTACTAGACTCCCTATATTTAGGGACCCAAAACTGCCCCATATTTTTTTAAAACCCCATCCTACAACCTTAAGTGAATTATATGCAATCGAGCACTCCTCCCTAAAACACCCTCTAAAATACTAGCAATATGCTCTTTATTTTTCGGATTGCTATTAGACTCCCTATATTTAGGAAGCAAAAACCACTCCATATTTTTTTTGAACCCTCACCTGACAACCTTTTATAAAATATATACAATCGAGCATTCCTCCTAAAAACACCCTCTAAGAGCCTCGTAATTGCCTCCTAAAAATATCCTAAAATCATAAGTAAACTATATATAATTCAAGCACTCCTCCCTAAAACATCCTCTAAGAGACTCGCAATATACCTTTCTATTTTTGGGATTGCTACTAGACTCTCGATATTTAGGGAGCCAAAACTGCTCTATATTTTTTTTGAACGCACACTCGACAATCTTAAGTTAATTATATACAATCGAGCACTTATTTCTAAAACACCCCTCTAAGAGCCTGATAATATGCTTTCTATTTTTGTGATTGCTACTAGACTTCCTATATTTAGGGAGCCAAAACTGCTTTATATTTTTTTTAAACCCCTACCCGATAACCTTAAGTAAATTATATATAATCGAACATTTATCCTAAAAAAAATCCTCTAAGAGCCTCACTTTTGCCTTATAAAATTAAATTATATATAAATCACGCACTCCTTCCTAAAATACCCTATAAGAGCCTCACAATGTGTCTTTCTATTTTTGGGATTGTAACTAGACTCACTATATTTAGGTAGCCAAATCTGCTCCATATATTTTTTTGAATGCCCACCCAACAACCTTGAGTAAATTATACACAATCGAGCACTCCTCCCTAAAACACTCTCAAAAAGTCTTGCAATATGCTCTCTATTTTTGTTATTGCTACTAGACACCCTATATTAAGGGAGCCAAAATTGTCCTATATTTTGTTTGAACCCCCACCCAATAACCTTAAGTAAATTATATACCATCGAGCACTCCTCCTTAAAATACCCTCTAAGAGACTCGCAACATGCTCTCTATTTTTGGGATTGCTACTAGACTCCCTATATTTAGGGAGCCAAAACCACACCATATTTTTTTTGAACCCACACCCGACAACCTTAAGTAAATTATATACAATCGAGCATTCCTCCCAAAAACACCCTCTAAGTGCCTCACTATTGCCTTCAAAAATACCCTAAAATCATAAATAAATTATATATATATATAGCACTTCTCCCTAAAATACCCTCAAAGAGACTCACAATATGCCTTTCTATTTTTGGGATTGTTACTACATTCCGTATATTTAGGGAGCCAAAACCGTTCCATATTTTTTTGAACGCCCACCCGACAACCTAAAATAAATTATATACAATCAGCAATCCTTCCTACAACACCCTCTAAAAGCTTGTTAATATGCACTCTATTTTTAGGATTGCTACTAGACTCTATATATTTAGTGAGCCCAAATTGGTCTATATTTTTTTTGGACCCCCACCCGACAACCTTAGTTAAATTATATACAATCGAGTAGTCCTCCCTAAAACACTCTCTAAGAGCCTCGTAATATGCTCTCTATTTTTGGGAATGCTACTAGACTCCCTATATTTAGGGAGCCAAAACCACCTCCTATTTTTTTTAAACCCCCACATAACAACCTTAAGTGAATTATATACAATCCAGTACTCCGCTCGAAAACACCCTCTAAAAGACTCACAATATGCTCTCTATTTTTGGGATTACTACTAGACTCCCTATATTTAGGAAGCCAAAATCACTCCATATTTTTTTTGAACCCCCACCCGACAGCCTTATGTAAATTATATACAATCGAGCATTCCTCCCAAAAATACCCACTAAGAGCCTCCCCATTGCCTCCTAAAACACCCTAAAATCATAAGTAAATTATATATAAATCAAACACTCCTCCCTAAAACACCCTCTGAGAGACTCGCATTATGCCTTTCTATTTTTGGGATCGCTACTAGACTCCCTATATTTAGAGAGCCAAAATCGCTCTATATTTTTTTTGAATGCCTACCCGACAACCTTAACTAAATTATATACAATCGAGCACTCCTTCCTAAAATACCAACTTAGAGCCTGGTTATATGCTCTCTATTTTTGGGATTGCTACTAGAATCCTTATATTTATGGAGCCAAAACTGCACCATTTTTTTTAACCCCTACCCGACAACCTTAAGTAAATTACGTACAATCGAGCATTTATCCCAAAAACACCCTCTAAGAGACTCAACATTGCCTCTTAAAAATATCCTAAAATCATAAGTAAATTATATATAAATCACGCACTCCTCTCAAAAATACCCTATAAGAGCCTCGCAATATGCCTTTCTATTTTTGCGATTGCAACTAGATTCTCTATATTTAGGTAGCCAAAACTGCTCTATATTTTTTTATAAATGCCCACCCGATAACCTTAAGTAAATTATATACATTCGTGAACTCCTATCTAAAACCCCCTCTAAAAGTCACGCAATATGTTCTCTATTTTTGTGATTGCTACTAGACTCTCTATATTAAGGTAGCCAAAACCGCCCTATATTTTTTTTGAACCCCCACCCGAAAACCTTAAGTTAATTATATTAGATCGAGCACTCCTCCTTAAAACACCCTCTAAGAGACTCGCAATATGCTCTCTATTTTTGAGATTGCTACTAGACTCCCTATATTAATGGACCCAAAACCGCACTATATTATTTTTGAACCCTCACTCGACAACCTTAAGTAAATTATATATAATCGAGCACTCCTTTCTAAAACACCCTCTAAGAACTTAGTAATATGCTCTCTACTTATGGGATTGCTACTAGACTCCCTATATTTAGGGAGCTAAAACTGCTCCATATTTTTTAAAAATCTCCACCCGACAACCTTAAGTAAATTATGTATAATCGAATATTCATCCCAAACACACTCTTAGAGCCTTATTATTGCCTCCTAAAAGTAAATTAAATATAAATCACATACTCCTCCCTAAAATATCCTTTAAGAGCCTCTCAATATGCCTTTCTATTTTTGGGATTGCAACTAGACTCCCTATATATAGGTAGCCAAATCCGCTCCATATTTATTTTGAATGCCCACCTGACAACCTTGGAGTAAATTATATACAATCGAGCATTCCTCCCTAAAACACCCTTTAAAAGTTTCACAATATGCTCTCAATTTTTGTGATTGCTACTAGACTCCCTATATTAAGGGAGCCAAAATCGCCCCATATTTTTTTTGAACCCCCACTCAATAATATTAAGTGAATTATATACAATCGAGTACTCTTCCTTAAAAGACCCTCTAAGAGACTCGCAATATGCTCTCTATTTTTGGGATTGCTACTAGACTCCCTATATTTAGGGAACCAAAACCGCTCCATATTTTTTATGAACCCACACCCAACAACCATAAGTAAATTATATACAATCGAGCATTCCTCCCAAAAACGCCCTCTAAGAGCCCGCCATTGCCTTCAAAAAATACCCTAAAATCATAAATAAATTATATATTAATCAAGCACTCCTCCCTAAACACCCTCTAAGAGACTCGCAATATGCTTTTCTATTTTCGTGATTGCTACTAGATTCCCTATATTTTGGGATCCAAAACCATTCCATATTTTTTTTGAACTCCCACCCGACAACCTTACGTAAATTATACACAATTGAGCAATCCCTTCTAAAACACCCTCTAAGAGCCTAGTAATATGCACTTTATTTTTGGGATTGCTACTATACTCCCTATATTTAGGAAGCCAAAACCGCTCCATATTTTTTTTGAACCCCCACCCGATAATCTTAAGTAAATTATATACAATCGAGCATTCATCCTACAAACACCTCTAATAGCTTTACAATATGCTCTCTATTTTTAGGATTGCTACTAGACTCCCTATATTTAGGGAGTCAAAATTGCTCTATATTTTTTTTAAACTCCTACCTAACAACCTTAGTTAAATTATATACAATCGAGCACTCCTCCCTAAAACACCCTCTAAGAGCCTCGTAATATGCTATCTATTTTTGGGATTGTTACTAGACTCCCTATATTTAGGAAGCTAAAACCGCTCTATATTTTTTTTGAATCCCCACCTGACAACCTGAAGTGAATTATATATAATCGAGCACTCCTCCCAAAAACACCCTCTAAAACACTTACAATATGCTTTCTATTTTTGGGATTACTACTAGACTCCCTATATTTAGGGAGCCAAAAACGCTTCATATTTTTTTTGAACCCCCACCCGACAACCTTAAGTAAATTAAAAATAATCAAGCCTCCTTAAGAGCCTCCTTATTGCCTCCTAAAAATGCCCTAAATTCATAAGTAAATTATATATAAATCAAGCACTCCTTCCGAAAATACCCTCTAAGAGACTCGGATTATGCCTTTCTATTTTTGGGATTGCTACTAGCTCCCTATATTTAGGAAGCCAAAACTGATCCTTTTTTTTTTTGAATGCCCACCCGACAACCTTAATTAAATTATATACCATAGAGCACTACTTCCTAAAACACCCTCTAAGAGCCTAGTGATATGCTCTCTATTTTTGGGTTTGCTACTAAACTCCCTATATTTAGGGAGCCAAAACTGATTTATATTTTTTTTAACCCCCACCCGATAACCTTAAGTAAATTATGTACAATCGAGCATTCATCCAAAGAATACCCTCTAAGAGCCTTACCATCGCCTCCTAAAAAATCCTGAAATCATAATTAAATTATATATAAATCACGCACACCTCCCTTAAATACCCTATTAGAGTCTCACAATATGCCTTTCTATTTTTGGGAATGTAACTAGACTCCGTATATATAGGTAACCAAAACTGCTCTATATTTTTTTTAAATGACCATCTGATAACCTTAAGTAAATTATATGTAATCGAGCACTCCTCTCTAAAACACCCTCTAAAAGTCTCGCAATATGCTCTCTATTTTTGAGATTGTTACTAGACTCCCTATATTAAAGGAGCCAAAACCGCCCTATATTTTTTTCTAACCCTCACCCGACAACCTTAAGTGAATTATATACAATCGAGTACTCCTCCTTAAATTACCCTCTAAGAGACTCACAATACGCTCTCTATTTTTGGGATTGCTACTAGACACCCTATATTTAGGGAGTCAAAATCGCTCTATATTTTTTTTGAACCTACACCTGACAACCTTAAAAAAATTATATAAAATCAAACATTCCTCCCAAAAACACCCTCTAAGAGTCTCACCATTACCTCCTAAAGCATCCTCAAATCATAATTAAATTATATATAAATCAAGCACTCCATCCTAAAACACCCTCTAAGAGACTCGCGATATGTATTTCTATTTTTGGGATTGCTACTAGACTCCCTATATTTAGGGAGCCAAAACAGCTCCATATTTTTTTTGAACGCCCACCCAACAACCTTAAATAAATTATATACAATCAAGCACTCATTCCTAAAATACCTTCTATAAGCCTGGTAATATGCTCTCTATTTTTTGGATTGCTACCAGACTCCCTATATTTCGGGATCCAAAACCGCTCAATATTTTTTTTGAACCCCCACCTGACAAGCTTAAGGAAATTATATATAATCATGCATTCCTCCTAAAAACACCCTCTAATAGCCTATCAATATGCTCTCTATTTATGGGATTGCAACTAGACTCCCTATATTTAGGAAGTCAAAATCGCTCCATATTTTTTTTTAACCCCCACCCGACAATCTTAGGTAAATTATATACAATCAAGCACTCCTCCCTAAAACACCCTCTAAGAGCCTCGCAATATACTCTCTATTTTTTGGATTGCTACTAGACTCCTTATATTTAGAAAGCCAAAACCACCCCATATTTTTTTTTAACCCCCACCCGGTAACCTTAAGTCAATTATATACAATCGAGCACTCCTCCCTAAAACACCCTCTAAAAGACTTATGATATGCTCTCTATTTTTGGGATTGCTACTAGACTCCCTATATTTAGGGAGCCAAAACTACTCTAAATTTTTTTTGAACCCCCACCCGATAACCTTAAGAAAATTATATACAATCAAGCATTCCTCCCAAAAAGGATATCTAAGAGCCTCGCCATTGCCTCCTAAAAACACCCTAAAATCATAAGTAAATTATATATTAATCAAGTACTCCTCCCTAAAATATCATCTAAGAGACTAGCAATATGCCTTTCTATTTTAGGGATTTCTACTAGACTTCCTATATTTAGGGAGCCGAAATCGCTCCATATATTTTTTGAACGCTCACCCGACAACCTTAAGTAAATTATATACAATCGAGCACCCCTTCCTAAAATACCCTCTAAGAGCCTGGTAATATGCTCTCTATTTTTACCATTGCCAAAACCGCTCCATATTTTTCTACTCCTACCCTACAACCTTAAGTAAATTATATATAATCGAGCATTCATCCCAAAAACACCCTCTAAGATCATCACCATTGCCTCCTAAAAATATCCTAAAATCATAAGAAAATTATATATAAATCTCGCACTCCTCCCTAAAATATCCTATAAGAGCCTTGCAAAATGTCTTTCTATTTTTGGGATTGCAACTAGACTCTCTATATTTCGGTAGCCAAAATCGCTCAATATTTATTTTGAATGCCCACCTGATAACCTTAAGTAAATTATATACAATCGAGCACTCCTCTCTAAAACACCCTCCAAAAGTCTCACAATATGCTCTTTAGTTTTGTGATTTCTACTAGACTCCCTATATTTAGGGAGCCAAAACTGCCCCATATTTTTCTTGAACCCCCACCCCAACCTTAAGTAAATTATATACAATCGATCACTCCTCCTTAAAACACCCACTAAAAGACTCGCAATATGCTATCTATTTTTGGGATTGCTGCTCGACTCCCTATATTTAGGGAGCCAAAACTGATCCATATTTTTTTTAAACCCACACCCGACAACCTTAAGTACATTATATACAATCGAGCATTCCTCCCAATAACACCCTCTAAGAACCTCGCCATTGCCTAACTAAAACACCATAAAATCATAAGTAAATTATAGATAAATCAAGCACTCCTCCCTAAAACACCTTCTAAGAGACTCAAAATATACCTTTCTTTTTTTAGGATTGCTTATAGACTCCTTATATTTAGGGAGCCAAAACTGATCCATATTTTTTTTGAATGCCTACCCAACAACCTTAAGTAAAGTATATATAATTAAGCACTCCTTCCTAAAATACCCTCTAAGAGTCTGGTAATATGCTCTCTATTTTTGGGATTGCTACGAGACTCCCTATATTTAGGGAGCCAAAACTCCTCTATATTTTTTTTGAACCCCCACCCATCAACCTTAAGTAAATTAAGTACAATAGAGCATTCCTTCCAAAAACACCCTCTAAGAGCCTCACCATTGCCTCCCAAAAACACCCAAAAATAATAAGTAAATTATATGTAAATCAAGCACACTCTAAAACACCCTTTAAGAGCCTTGCAATATGTCTCTCTATTTTTAGAATTGTCACAAGAATCCCTATATTTAAGGAGCCAAAACAACACCATATTTTTTTTGAACCCCCACCCAACAACCTTAAGTAAATTATATATATTTGAGCACTCCTCCCTAAAACACCGTCTAAGACCCTCGCAATATGCTCTCTATTTTTTGGGATTGCTACTAGACTCCCTATATCTATGGAGCCAAAACCACTCCAAATTTTTTTAAATCCCCGCCTGACCATTTTAAGTAAATTGTACATAATCGAGCATTCATTCCAAATACACCCTCTAAGAGCCTTGCCATTGCCTCCCAAAAATACCCTAAAATCATAAGTAAATTATATATAAATCAAGCACTCCTCCCTAAAACTCCCTCTAAGAGCCTCATAACATGCCTCACTATTGTTGGGATTGCTACTAGACTCCCTATATTTAGGGAGCCAAAACAACACCTTTTTTTTTTGAACCCCCACCCGACAATCTTAAGTAAATTATATAAAATTGAGAATTCCATCCAAAAATACTATCTAATAGCCTCGCAATATGCTCTCTATTTTTGGGATTGTTACTAGACTTCCTATATTTAAGAAGGCAAAACTACTCCATATTTTTTTTGAAGCCCTACCGATAATCTTAAGTAAATTATATACAATCGAGTATTCCTACCTAAAATACCCTCTAAGAGCCTCGCAATATGCTCTATATTTTTGGGATTGCTACTAGACTCCATTTATTTAGGGGTCCAAAATAGCTCTATATTTTTTTTTAACTCCCACCGGATAACCTTAAGTGAATTATATACAATCGAGCACTCCACCCTAAAACACCCTCTAAGAGCCAAAACCACTCCGTATATTTATAGAGCCAAAACCGCTCTATATTTTTTTTGAACCCCTACCCGACAACCTTAAGTAAATTATATATAATCAAGTTATTCTCCTAAAAACACTCTCTCAGAGGCTCGCCATTGCCTCCTAAAAACACCCTAAAATTATTAGTAAATTATATATAAATCAAGCATTCCACCCTAAAACACCCTCTAAGAATCTTGCAAAATGACTTTCTATTTTAGGGATTGCTACGAGACTCCTTATATTTAGGTAGCCAAAACTACTCTATATTTTTTTTGAACGCCTACAAAATAATCTTAAATAAATTATATACAATCGAGCACTCCTCCTAAAAACACCGTCTAAGAGCCTTGCAATATGCTCTTTATTTTTGGGATTGCTACTAGACTCCCTATATTTAGGGAGCAAAATCGTTCTATATTTTTTTGAATCCTCACCCGTCAACCTTAAGTAATTTATATACAATCGAGCATTCTTCCCAAAAACACCTTATTTGAGCCTCGCCATTGCCTCCTTATTTTTGGGATCGCTACTAGACTCCCTATATTTGGGGAGCCAAAATCACTCCCAATTTTGCAAGGCTTCCACGCGATAATCATAACTAAATTATATACAATCGAGCACTCCTCCCTAAAACACTTTCTAAGAGCCTCGCAATAAGCTCTCTATTTTTAGGATTGCTACTAAACTCCCTATATATAGGGAGCCAAAACTGTACTATATATTTTTTTAACCCATACCCGATAATCTTTAGTAAATTATATATAATCGAGCAGACCTCCCAAAAACACCCTCTAAGAACCTGGACATTACCTCCTAAAAACACCCTAAAATCATAAGTAAGTGATATATAAATGAAGCACTCCTCCCTAAAATACCATCTTAAAGTCTCATAATATGCTCTGTATTTTTCGGATTGCTACTAGAGTCTCTATATTTAGGGAGCCAAAACTACTCTATATTTTTTTTTGAACCCTCACCGGATAACCTTAAGCGAATTATATACAATCAAGCACTCCTCCCTAAAACACCCTTTAAGAGCCTCACAATATGCTCTCTATTTGTTGGATTGCTACTAGACTTCCTATATTTAGGGAGCTAAAACCGTTCTATATTTTTTTTGAACCCCTACGTGTCAAACTTAAGTAAATTTTTTTTGGGATTGCTATTGGACTTCCTAGGCTCTCTATTTTTGGGATTGTTACTAGACTCCCTATATTTACAGAGCCAAAACTGCTCCATAATTTTTTTGAACCCCCACCCAACAACCTTAAGGAAATTATATAAAATCGAGCATTCCTCCCTAAAACACTATCTAAGAGCCTTGTAATATGCTCTCAATTTTTTGGGATTGCAACTATACTCCCAATATTTAGGGAGCCAAAACCGCTCTATATTTAGTTTGAACCCCCACCTGAGAACCTCAAGTAAATTATACATAACCAAGCATTCCTCCCAAAAACACCCTCTAAAAGCCTCGCCATTGCCTCCCAAAAATAACCTAAAATTATAAGTAAATAATATATAAATCAAGCACTCCTCCCTAATACACCCTTTAAGAGCCTCGCAATATGCCTCTCTATTTTTGGGATTACAACTATACTCCCAATATTTAGGGAGCCAAAACTGCTCCATATTTTTTTTGAACCCCCACCCAACACCCTTAAGTAAATTATATATAATCGAGCACTCCTTCATAAAACACCCTCTAAGAGCCTAATATACCATCTATTTTTGGGATTGCTACTAGACTCCCTATAGTTAGAGAGCAAAAACTGCTCCATATTTTTTTTGAATCCCCACCCGACAACCTTAAGTAAATTATATACAATCAAGAATTCCTCCTAAAAACACCCTCTAATAGCTTCGCAATATGCTCTCTATTTTTGAGATTACTACTAGACTCCCTATATTTAGGGAGCCAAAACCGCTGCATATTTTTTTAAAACCTTCACCCGATAACCTTAAGTAAATTATATAAAATTGAGCACTTCTCCCTAGAACACCCTCAAAGAGCTTTATAATATGCTCTCTATTTTTGGGATTTCTACTAGACTCTATATATTTAGGGAGCCAAAACTACCCCATATTTTTTTTGAACCCCCACCCGATAACCTTAAGTGAATTATATACAATTGAGTACTCCTCCCTTAAACACACTTTATGAGACTCGTAATATGCTCTTTATTTTTAGGATTGCTAATGGACTCCCTATATTTTGGGATCCAAAACCGCTCTATATTTTTTTTGAACCCCCACCCGATAACCTTTATTAAATTTTATACAATCGAGCATTCCTCTCAAAAACACCCTCTAAGTGCCACGCCATTACCTCCCAAAAACACACTAAAATCAAAAGTAAATTATATATAAATCAAGTACTCCTACCAAAAACACCCTCTAAGAGACTCGTAATATGCCTTTCTATTTTTGGGATTGCGACTAGACTCCCTATATTTAGGGAGCCATAACCACTCCATATTTTTTTTGAACGCCCACCCGACAACCTTAAGTAAATTATATACAATAGAGCATACCTTCCTAAATACCATCTAAGAACCTGCTAATATGCTCTCTATTTTTCGGTTTTCTACTAGACTCCTTATATTTAGTGAGCCAAAATTGCTCCATATTTTTTTTGAACCCCCACCCAACAACCTTAAGTAAATTATATATAATCAAGCATTCATTGCAAAAACACCCTCTAAAAGCATCGCCATTGCCTCCCAAAAATATCCTAAAATCATAAGTAAATTATATATAAATCAAGCACTCCTTCCTAAAATACCCTATAAGAGCCTCACAATATGCCTTTCTATTTTTGGGATTGCAACTAGACAACCTATATTTAGGTAGCCAAAATAGTTCCATATTTTTTTTGAATACCCACCCTATAACCTTAAGTAAATTATATATAATAGAGTACTTCTCCCTAAAATATCATCTAAAAGCCTCACAATATGCTCTTTATTTTTGGGATTGCTACTAGACTCCCTATATTTAGGGAACCAAAACCACTCCATATTTTTTTTGAATCCTTACCCTTCAACCTTAAGTAAATTATATGCATTCCTCCTAAAAATACCCTCTAAAAGCCTCGCCATTGCCTCTCAAAAACACCCAAGAATTATAAGGAAATTATATATAAAAAAAGCACTCCTTCCTAAAACAGCCTATAAGAGTCTCACAATATGCCTCTCTATTTTTGGGATTGCTACTAGGCTCCCTATATTTAGGGAGCCAAAACCACTCCATATTTCTTTTGAAGCCCTACTTGACAACCTTAAGTAAATTATCTATAATCGAGCAGTCCTCCCAAAAACACCATCTAATAGCCTCGCAATATGCTCTCTATTTTTGGGATTGCTACTAGACTCCCTATATTTAGGGAGGCAAAACCGTTCCATATTTTTTTTCAACCCTCACCCAACAACCTAAGTAAATTTTATACAATTGAGCACTCCTCCCTAATATACCCTCTAAGAGCCTTACAATATGCTCTTTATTTTTGGGAATGCTATTAGATTCCCTATATTTATAGAACCAAAGCCACTCCAAATTGTTTTTGAACCCCCGCCTGACAACCTTAAGTAAATTATAAACAATCGAGCATTCCTCCCAAAAATACCCTCTAACAGCCTCGCCATTGCCTCCTAAAAATACCGTAAAATCATAAGTAAATAATATATAAATCCAACACACCTTCCTAAAATACCCTCTAAGAGCCTCACAGTATGCCCTTCTATTTTTGGGATCGCTATTAGACTTCCTATATTTAGGTAACCAAAACCACTCTATATATTTTTTGAACGCCAACCTGATAACCTTAAGCAAATTATATATAATCGAGCACTCCTCCCTAAAACACCCTCTAAGAGCTTCGCAATATGCTATCTATTTTTGGGATTTCTAGTAGTCTCCCTATATTTAGGTAGCAAAAACCACCCCATATATTTTTTGAACCCCCACCTATCAACCTTAAGTAAATTATATACAATCGAGTATTCCTCCCAAAAACACCTTATATGAGCCTTGCCATTGCCCCCTTATTTTTGGGATTGCTACTAGACTCCCGATATTTAAGGAGCAAAAATCGCTCCTAATTTCTCAAGGCTCCTAGTCGATAATCGTAACTAAATTATATGCAATCGAGCACTCTTTCCTAAAACCTTTCTAAGAGCCTCGCAATATGCTTTCTATTTTTAGGATTGCTACTAGACTTCCTATTTTTAGGAAGCCAAAACAACTCTATATTTTTTTTGAACCCCCACCCGATAACCTTTAGTAAATTATATATAATCGAGTATTCCTCCTAAAAATACCCTATAAAAGCCTCCTTATTGCCTCCTAAAAACACCCTAAAATCTTAAGTAAATTATATATAAATCAAGCACTCCTTCCTAAAATACCCTCTAAGAACCATGCAATATGCCTCTCTATTTTTGGGATTGTTACTTTTATCCCTATATTTAAAGAGCCAATATCGCTCTATAATTTTTTAAACCCCCACCCAATAACCTTAAGAAAATTATTACAATCGAGCACTCTACTCTAAAATATTCTCTAAGAGCCTCGCAATATGCACTCTATTTTTTGGGATTTCTACTAAACTCCCTATATTTAGGGAGCCAAAATAACTCCATATTTTGTTTGAACCCCCACCCGATAACCTTAAGTAAATTATACAAAATCGAGCATTCCTCCATAAAACACCCTCTAAGAGCCTCGCCTATATTTAGGGAGCCAAAATCGTTCCATATTTTTTTTAAGCCCCACTCGACAAACTTATGTAAATTATATACAATCGAGCACTCCTTCCTAAAATACCCTCTAAAAGCCTAATATCCTCTCTATTTTTGTAATTGCTACTAGACTCCCTATATTTAGGGAACCAAAACTGGTCCATATTTTTTTTGAACCCCCACCCGATAACCTTAAGTAAATTATATACAATCGAGTATTTCTCCAGAAAACACCCTCTAATAGCCTCATAATATGCTCTCTATTATGTGGATTGCTACTAGACTCCCTCTATTTAAGGAGCCAAAACCGCTCTATATTTTTTTTGAACCCCAACCCGACAACCTTAAGTAAATTATATGCTATCGATCACTCCTCCCTAAAAGACCCTCTAAGAGCCTCACAAATATGCTTTCTATTTTTTGAGATTGCTACTAGACTCCCTATATTTAGGGAGCCAAAATCATTCTATATTTTTTTTTAACCCCCACCAGACAAACTTAACTAAATTATGCACAATCGAGCATTCCTCCCAAAAACACCCTCTAAGAGCATCACGATTACCACCCAAAAATACCCTAAAATTATAAGTAAATTATATATAGATCAAGCACTCCCACTTAAAACACTCTCTAAGAACCTCGCAATATGCCTCTCTATTTTTGGAATTGCTACTAGACTCCCTATATTTAGGGAGCCAAAATTATACCATATTTTTTTTAACCGCCACCTGACAACCTTAAGTAAATTGTATACAATCAAGAACTCCTCCATAAAATACCCTCTAAGACCCGAATATTCTCTCTATTTTTGAACCCACACCAGATAACCTTATGTAAATTATTTATAATCGAGCATTCCTCCTAAAAACACCCTCTATAGCCTCGCAATATGCCCTCTATTTTTGGGATTGCCACTAGACTCCCTATATTCAGGGAGCCAAAACCACTTTATATTTTTTTTGAACCCCCACCTGACAACTTTAAGTAAATTATGTACAATCATGCACTCCTCTATAAAACACCCTCTAAGAGTCTTGTAATATGATCTCTATTTTTGGGATTACTACTAAACTCCCTATATTTAGGGAGCTAAAACCTCCCCATATTTTTTTGGAACCCCCACCCGATAACCTTAAGTGAATTATATACAATCGAGCACTCCTTTCTAAAACACCCTCGAAGAGACTCGCAATATGCTCTATATTTTTGGGATTACTACTAGACTCCCTATATTTAGTGAGCCAAAACTGCTCCATATTTTTTTTGAATCCACACCCGACAACCTTAAGTAAATTATATACAATCAAGCATTCCTCTCAAAAATACCCTCTAAGAGCCTCGCCATTGTCTCCCAAAAATAACCTAAAGTAATTAGTAAATTATATATAAATCAAGCACTCCTCCCTAAGATACCCTCTAAGAGACTCATAATATGCCTTTCTAATTATGGGATTGCTACTAGACTCCCTATATTTAGGGAGCCAAAACTGTTCCAAATTTTTTTTGAACACCCACCCGACAACCTTAAGTAAATTATATATAATCGAGCACTCCTTTCTAAAGCACCCTCTAAGAGCCTGGTAATATACTCTCTATTCTCGAGATTGCTACTAGACTTTCTATATTTAGGGAGCCAAAATTGCTCTATATTTTTTTTGAACCCCCACCCATCAACCTTAAGAAAATTATATACAATCGAGCATTCCTCCCAAAAACACCCTCTAAAAGCCTTGCCATTGTCTTCCAAAAACACCCAAAAATTATAAGTAAATTATTTTTAAATCAAGCACTCCTCCCTAAAACACTCTCTAAGAGCCTCGCAATATACCTCTATTTTTAGGATTGCTACTAGACTCCCTATATTTAAGGAGCCAAATCCATTCCATATTTTTTTTGAACCCCTGCCCGATAACCTTAAGTAAATTATATATGATTGAGCACTCCTCCCTAAAATACCCTCTTAGAGCCTCGCAATATGCTCTCTATGTTTTGAAATTGCTACTAGAGTCCCTATATTTAGGGAGCCAAAACAGCTCAATATTTTGTTTGAACCCCTACCCGATAACCTTAAGTAAATTATACACAATCGAGAATTCCTCCCAAAAACACCCTTTAAGAGCCTTGCCATTGCCTCCCAAAAACATATACTAAGAGCCTTGCAATATGCCTCTCAATTTTTGGGAATGCTACTAGACTCCGTATATTTATAAAGCTAAAATCGCTCCATATTTTTTTTGAACCCGCACCCGATAACCTTATGTTAATTATAAACAATCGAGAACTCCTCCCTAAACACACTTTAAGTGCCTAATATGCTCTTTATTTTTGGGATTGCTACTAGTCTCCCTATATTTAGGGAACCAAAACCGCTCTATATTTTTTTTGAACCCCCACCCAAAAACCTTAAGTAAATTACATACAATCTTGCATTCCTCTTAAAAACACCCTCTAATGGCCTGGCAATATGCTCTCTATTTTTAGGATTGCTACTAGACTACCTATATTTATGGAGCCAAAACCAATATATATTTTATTTGAACCCCCACCCAATAACCTTAAATAAATTATATACAATCGAGTATTCCTCCCAAAAATACCCTCAAATAGCGTCATAATATGCTCTCTATTTTTGAGATTGCTACTAAACTCTCTATATTTAAGGAGCCAAAACTGCTCCATTTTTTTTTTTTAACCCCCACCCGATAACCTTAAGTAAATTATATACAATCGAGCAGACCTCCCTAAAACACTCTCTGAGAGCTTCAAAACATGCTCTCTATTTTTTGGGATTACTACTAGACTCCCTAAATTTAGGGAGACTCCCTATATTTAGGGAGCCAAAATAGATCTATATTTTGTTTGAACCCCTACCCGACAACCTTAATCAAATTATACACAATCAAGTATTCCTCCAAAAAACACCCTCTAAGAGTCTAGCCTTTGCCTCCCAAAAACACCCTAAAATCATAAGTGAAATTATATATAAGTCAAGCACTCCCCTCTAAAACACTCTCTAAGAGCCTCATAATATGCCTCACTATTTTTGGGATTACAACTTGACTCCCTATATTTAAGGAGCCAAAACCGCTCCATATTTTTTTTTAAGCCCCACCTGACAACCTCAAGTAAATTATATACAATCGAGTACTCCTCCCTAAAACACCATCAAAGAGCCTAATTTGCTCTCTATTTTTGGAATTGATACTAGAATCTCTATATTTAGGAAGTCAAAATCACTTCATGTTTTTTTTTAACCCCCACTTGGCAACCTTAAGTAAATTATATACATTTGAGCATTCCTCCCAAAAACACCCTCTAATAGCCTCGCAATATGCTTTTTATTTTTGGGAATGCTATTAGACTCTAAATATTTAGGGAGCCAAAACCGGTCCATATTTTTTTTGAACCACCACCTGATAACCTTAAGTAAATTATATGCAATCGAACACTCGTCCCAAAAACACCCTCTAAGAGACTCGCCATTGCCTCCCAAAAATACCATAAAATCATAAGTAAATTATATATAAATCAAGAAAACCTCCCTAAAACACCCTCTAAGAGCCTTGCAACATGCCTCTCTATTTTTTGGATTGCTTCTAGACAACCTATATTTAGGGATCCAAAATTATACCATATATTTTTTGAACCCCAACCCGACAACCTTAAGTAAATTATATACAATCAAGCACTCCAACCTAAAACACCCTCTAAGAACCTAATATGCTCTTTATTTTTGTGATTGCTACTAGGCTCCTATATTTAGGGAGCCAAAATCGCTCCATATTTTTTTTGAACCCCCACCCAACAACCTTATGTAAATTATATACAATCGAGCATTCTTTCTAAAAACACCCTTAATAGCTTCGTAATTTGCTCTCAATTTTTGGGATTGCTACTAGACTCCCTATATCCAGGAAGCTAAAACTGCTTAATATTTTTTTTGAACCACCACCCGACAACCATAAATAAATTATATACAATCGAGGACTCCTTTCTAAAATATCCTCTAAGAGCCTTGTAATATGCTCTCTATTTTTGGGATTGCTACTAGACTCCCTATATTAGGGGAGCCAAAAACGCCCTATATTTTTTTTAAACCCCCACCCGACAACCTTAAGTGAATTATATGCAATCGAGCATTCCATTCAAAAATACCTTCTAAGAGCCATGCCATTGCTTCCTAAAAACACCCTAAAGTCATCAGAAAGTTAAATATAAATCAAACACTCCTCCCTAAAACACCCTCTAAGAGACTCACAATATGACTTTCTATTTTGGGATTGCTACTAGACTCCCTATATTTAGGAAGCCAAAATTGTTCCATATTTTTTTTGAACAACCACCCGACAATCTTAAGTAAATTATATACAATCGAGCACTCCTTCTTAAAACACTCTCTAAGAGCCTGGTAATATACTCTATATTTTTAGGATTGCTACTAGACTCCCTATATTTAGGGAGCCAAAACCATTCCATATTTTTTTTGAACCCCCACCCGTCAACCTTAAGAAAATTATATACAATCGAGCTTCCTTCTAGAAACACCCTTTAAAAACCTCGCCATTGCCTCACAAAAACACACAAAAATCATAAATAAATTATATATAAATCAAGCACTCCTCCCTAAAACACCCTCTAAGATCCTCGCAATATGACTCTATTTTTAAGATTGCTACTAGACTCAGTATATTTAAGGAGCCAAAATCGCTCTATATTTTTTTTGAACCACCACTCGATAACCTTAAGTAAATTATATACGATTGAGTAATCCTTTCTAAAACACCCTCTAAGAGCCTCGCAATATGCTCTCTATTTTTTAGGATTGCTACTAGACTCCCTATATTTAGGGAGCCAAAACCGCTCCAAATTTTGTTTGAACCCCCACCCGATAACCTTAAGTAAATTATACACAATCAAGTATTCCTCCCAAAAATACCCTAAAATCATAAGTAAATTATATATAAATCAAGAACTCTACCCTAAAACACCCTATAACGGCCTCGCAATATGCCTCTCTATTTTTGGGATTGCTACTAGACTCCTTATATTTAGGGAGCCAAAAATTGCTCCATATTTTTTTTGAACACCCACCCGATAACCATAAGTAAATTATAAACAATCATGTACTCCTCCCTAAAACACCCTCTAATATCATAATATGTTCTCTATTTTTGGGATTGCAACTAGACTCCCTATATTTAGGAAGCCAAAATCAATCTATATTTTTTTTGAACCCCCCCACCTGACAACCTTTAGTAAAATATATATAATCGAGCATTCCTTCCAAAAATACCCTCTAAGAGCCTCATCATTGCTTCCTAAAAATACTCTAAAATCCTGAGTAAATTATATATAAATCAAGTACTCCTTCCTCAAATACCCTCTAAAAGCCTCACAATATGTCACTCTATTTTTGGGATTGCTAATAGACTCCCTATATTTAAGGAGCCAAAACTGCTCCATATTTTTTTTGAACCCCCACCCGACAACCTTAAGTAAATTATATACAATCGAGTACTCCTCCCTAAAATACTCTCTAAGAGCGTCACAATATGCTCTCTAGTTTTTGGGTTGCTACCAGACTCCCTTTATTTAGAAAGACTCCTTATATATAGGGAGCCAAAATAGCTCTCTATTTTATTTGAATCCCCACCCGAAAATCTTAAGTAAATTATACACAATCGAGTATTCCTCCCAAAAACACCCTTTAAGAGCATTGTTATTGTCCCAAAAACACCCTAAAATCATAAGTGAATTATATATAAATCAATCACTCCCTCCTAAAACACCCTTTAAGAGCCTCACAATATGTCTCCCTATTTTTGGGATTACTACTGGACTCCCTATATATAGGGAGCCAAAACTACTCCATATTTTTTTTGATGCCCTACCCGACAACCTTAAGTAAATTATATACAATCGAGCACTCTTCCTAAAAATACTCTCTAAGAGCCTAATTTGCTCTCTATTTTTTGAATTGCTACTAGAATCCCTATATTTAGGGAGCCAAAACCGATCCATATTTTTTTTAAACCCCCACCCAACAACCTTAACTAAATTATATACAATCGAGCATTCCTCCCAAAAATACCCTCTAATAGCCTTGCAATATGCTATCTATTTTTGGGATTGCTACTAGAATCCCTATATTTAGGGAGCCAAAATCGCTCCATATTTTTTTTGAACCCCCACCTGATAACCTTAAGTAAATTTTATGCTATTGAGCACTCCTCTCTAAAACACCCTCTAAGAGACTCGCAATATGCTCTCTATTTTTTAGGATTGCTAGAAGACTCCCTATATTTAAGGAACCAAAACTGCTCCATATTTTGTTTGAACCCCACCTGACAACCTTAACTGAATTACACATAATCGAGTATTCCTCACAAAAACACCCTCTAAGAGCCTCGCCATTGCTTCCCAAAATCACCCTAAAATCATAAGTAAATTTTATATGAATCAAACATTCCTCCCTAAATCACCCTCAAAGAGCCTTGCAATATGCCTCTCTATTTTTGGGATTGCTACTAGACTCCCAATATTTAGGGAGCCAAAATTTTGCTATATTTTTTTTGAACCCCCACCCAACAACCTTAAGTAAATTATATAAAATTGAGCACTCCTCCGTAAAACACCCACTAAGAGCCTAATATGCTCTCTATTTTTGAGATTGCTACTAAACTCCCTATATTTAGGGAGCCAAAATCACTCCATATTTTTTTTGAACTCCCACCCAACAACCTTATGTAAACTATATACAATTGAATATTCCTCCTAAAAACACCCTTTAATAGCCTCGCAATATGCTCTCTATTTTTGGGATTGCTACTAGCTTTCTTATATTTAGGGAGCCAAAACCACTCCATATTTTTTTGAACCTTCACCCGATAACCTTAAGTAAATTATATACAATCGAGCACTCCTCACTAAAACACCCTCTAAGAGCCTTGCAATATGCTTTCTTATTTTGGGATTGCTACTAAACTCCCTATATTTAGAGAGCCAAAACTACTCCATATTTTTTTTGAACCCCCACCTGATAACCTTAAGGTAATTATAATCAATCGAGTACTCCTCACTAAAACACTGTCTAAAATACTCGCAATATGCTCTCTATATTTGGGGTTACTACTAGACTCCCTATATTTAGGGAGCCAAAACCACTCCATATTTTTTTTGAATCCACACTCGACAATCTTAGGTAAATTATATACAATCAAGTATCCTCCCAAAAATACCCTCTAAGAGCCTCGCCATTACCTCCCAACAATACCCTAAAGTCATTAGTAAATTATATATAAATCAAGCATTCCTTTCTAAAACACCCTCTAAGAGACTCGCAATATGCCTTTCTATTTTTGGGAATGCTACTAGACTCCCTATATTTATGGAGCCAAAACCGCTCTATATTTTTCTTGAACACCACCCGACAACCTTAACTAAATTATATACAATCGAGGACTCCATACTAAAACACCCTCTAAGAGCCTAGTAATATGCTCTCAATTTTTAGGATTGCTAGAAGACTCCATATATTTAGAGAGCCAAAACTGCTCCATATTTTTTTTGAACCCCCACTCGTCAATCTTAAGAAAATTATATACAAACGAGCATTCCTCCTAAAAACACCCTCTAAAAGCCTCACCATTGCCTCCCAAAAACACCCAAAAATCATAAGTAAATTATATATAAATCAAGCACTCCTCTCTAAAATACCCTCTAAGATCCTCGCAATGTGCCTCTCTATTTTTTGGATTGCTATTAGACTCCATATATTTAAGGAGCCAAAACAGCTCTATATTTTTTTTGAACCCCCACCCGACAACCTTAAGTAAATTATATACGATTGATCACTCCTCCCCAAAATATCCTCTAAGCGCCTCGCAATATGCTCTCTATTTTTTAGGATAGCTACTAGACTCGCTATATTTAGGGAGCTAAAACTCTACCATATTTTGTTTGAACCCCCACCTGACAATATTAAGTAAATTATACACAATCGAGTATTCCTCCCAAAAACATCCTCTAATAGCTTCGCCATTTCCTCCCAAAAACACCCTAAAATCATAAGTAAATTATATATAAATCAAGCACTTCTACCTAAAACACCCCCTAAGAGCCTCTCAATATGCTTCTCTATTTTTGGGATTGCTACTAAACTCCATATATTTAAGGAGCCAAAATCGCTCCATATTTTTTTTTGATCTCCCACCCGATAACCTTGAGTAAATTATAAAAAATCAAGAATTCCTTCCTAAAACACCTTCTAAGGGCCTAATATGCTTTTTATTTTTGGGATTGCTACTATAATCCTTATATTTAGGGAGCCAAAATTGCTCCATTTTTTTTAACCCCCACCCGAAAACCTTAAGAAAATTATATATAATCGATCATTCCTTCAAAAAAGACCCTCTTATGGCATCACAATATGCTTTATATTTTTGTGATGGCAACGAGACTCCCTATATTTAGGAAGCCAAAACCGCTCTATATTTTTTTTGAACCCCACTCGTTAACCTTAAGTAAATTATATACAATCGAGCATTTCTTTGAAAAACATCCTTCAGTAGCCTCACAATTTGCCTCTTTATTTTTAGTATTGCTACTAGATTCCCTATATATAAGGTGCCAAAATTACTCGTCTTTTTTTTGAACCCCACCCAACAAACTTAAGTAAATTATATTCGATTGAGCACTCCTCCCTAAAACACCCACTAAGAGCCTGTTAATATGATCTCTATTTTTTGGGATTGCTACTAGACTCCTTATATTTAGGGAACCAAAACCGCTCTATATTTTGTATGAACCCTCACCCGATAACCTTAAGTAAATTATACACAATCGAGCATTCCTTTCAAAAATACCCTCTAAGAGCCTCACCATTGCCTTCCAAAATCACCCTAAAATCATAAGTAAATTATATATAAATCAAAAACTACTCTATAAAACACTCTCTAAGAGCCTTATAATATGCCTCTCTATTTTTGGGATTGCTACTAAACACCTTATATTTAGGGAGCCAAAATCGCTCTATAATTTTTTTGAACCCCCACCCGATAACCTTAAATAAATTATATATAATTGAGTACTCCTCCCTAAAACACCCTCTAAGAGCCTCGCAATATGCTATTTATTTTTGGGAATGCTACTAGACTCCATATATTTAGGGAGCCAAAACCGCTCCATATTTTTTTAGAGCCCCCACTCGACAACCTTGAGTAAATTATATAAAATCAAGTATTCTACCCAAAAACACCATCTAATAGCCTCGCAATATGCTTTCTATTTTTAGGATTGCTACTAGACACCCTATATTTAGGGAGGCAAAACCGCTCCATATTTTTTTTGAACCCCTACTCGAAAACCTTAAGTAAATTATATATAATCGAACATTGCTCCCTAAAATACCCTCTAAGAGCCTCGCAATATGCTCTCTATTTTTGGCATTGTTACTAGACTCCTTATTTTTAGGGAGCCCAAACCGCTCCATATTTTTTTTATACTCCCACGGGAGAACCTTAAGTGAATTATATACAATTAAACACTCCTCCCTAAAACACCCTTTAAGAGCCTCGTAATATGCTCTATTTTCTTGGGATTGCTACTAGACTCCCTATATTTATGGAGCCAAAAATACCATATATTTTTTTTAAACCCCCACCCGACAAACTTAAGTAAATTATATATAATCGAGAAGTTCTCCCAAAAATACCCTCTAAGAGCCACGCTATTGCCTCCCAAAAACACCCTAAAATTAAAAGTAAATTATATATAAATCATGCACTCCTCCCTAAATCACCTTCTAAGAGCCTTGCAATATGCCATTCTATTTTTGGGATTGTGACTAGACTCTCTATATTTAGCTAGCCAAAACCGCTCCATATTTTTTTTGAACCCCTACCTGACAACCTTAAGTAAATTATATACAATCGGGCACTTATCCCTAAAATAGCCTCTAAAAGCCTAGCAATATGCTTTCTATTTTTGGTATTGCTACTAGAATTATGATATTTAGGGTGCAAAAATTGCTCCATATTTTTTTTAAACCCTAACGCATCAACCTTAAGTAAATTATATACAATTGAGCATTCCTCCCAAAAATACCTTATATGATCATCGCCATTGCCTTCTTATTTTTGGGATCGCTACTAGATTTCCTATATTTGGGGAGTCAAAATAATTCCCAATTTCTTAAGGCTCCCACTCGATAATCATAGCTAAATTATATACAATCAAGCACTCCTCCCTAAAATACTTTCTAAGAGCCTCGCAATGTGCTCTCTATTTTTGGGATGCTACTAGACTCCATATATTTAGGGAGCCAAAATAGCCCTTAATTTTTTTTAAACCCCCACTCGATAATCATTTGTAAATAATATATAATCGAGCATTTCTTCCAAAAACACCCACTAAGAGCCTTGCCATTGCCTCCCAAAAATACCCTAAAATTATATGAAAATTATATTTAAATCAAGCACTCCTCCTTAAATTACCCACTAAGAGCCTCACAATATGCCTCTCTATTTTTGGGATTGCTACTAGACTCCCAATATTTAAGGAGCAAAAACCTCTCAAAATGTTTTTTGAACCCCCACCCGATAACCTTAAGAAAATTATATACAATTGAGCACTCCTTCCTAAAATACTCTCTAAGAGCCTCGCAATATGCTTTCTATTGTTTGAGATTGCTACTAGACTTCCTATATTTAGGGCACTAAAACTGATCCATATTTTGTTTGAACCCCCACTCGACAACTTTAAGTAAATTATACACAATCGAGTATTCCTCCAAAAAACACCCCCTAAGAGCCTCGCCATTCCCTAAAAAAATACCTAAAAATCATAAGTAAATTATATATATATCAAGCACTCGTCCCTAAAACACTCTCTAAGAGCCTAATAAGCTCTCTACTTTTGGGATTGATACTTGGCTCCCTATATTTAGGGAGCCAAAACCGCTATATATTTTTTTTGAACCCCCACCCGATAACCTTAAGTAAATTATATACAATCAAGCATTCCACCTAAAAACATTCTCCAATAGCCTAATAATATGTTCTCTATTTTTGGGATTGCTACTAGACCCCTATATTTAGGGAGCCAAAACCGCTCCATATTTTTTTTGAACCCCCACCCTACTACCTTAAGTAATTTATATACAATCAAGCATTCCTCTCAAAAACACCCTCTAAGTGCCTCGCCATTTCCTCCCAAAAATACCTTAACATTATAAATAAATTATATACAATCGAGCACTCCTTCCTAAAACACCCTCTAAGAGCCTAGTAATATGCTTTCTATTTTTGAGATTGCTACTAGACTCCCTATATTTAGGGAGTCAAAACCGCTCCATATTTTTTTTGAACCCCCACCCGTCAACGTTAAGTAATATCTATACAATCGAGCATTCTTCCCAAAAACACCCTATAAGTGCCTCGCCATTGCTTCCCAAAAATACCCAAAAATCATAAGTAAATTATATATAAATTAATCACACCTTCCTAAAATATCCTCTAAGAGCCTCACAATATGCTTTATATTTTTTTTGTACCCCCATACGATTATCTTAAAGAAATTATATACGATTGATCACTCCTCCCTAAAACATTATCTAAGAGCCTCACAAAATGCTCACTATTTTTTAGGATTGCTACTAGACTCCCTATATTTAGGGAGCCAAAACCACTCTATTTTTTTTTAAACCCCCACCAGACAAACTTAAGTAAATTATACACAATCGATCATTTCTCCCCAAAACACTCTCTAAGAGCCTCGCTACTGCCTCCCAAAAATACCTTAATATCATGAGTAAATTAAATATAAATCAAGAACTCCTCTTAAAACACCCTCTAAGAGCCTCGCTATATGCCTCTCTATTTTTGGGATTGCTACTAGACTCCCTATATTTAGAGAGCCAAAATCGTTTCATATTTTTTTTGAAACCCCACCCGACAACCTTAAGTAAATTATATATAATCGAGCACTCCTCCCTAAAATACCATCTAAGGGCCTCGCAGTATTCTTTCTATTTTTGGGATTACTAGTAGACTCCCTATATTTAGGGAGACAAAATTGCTCCATATTTTTTTTGAACCCCTGCCCGACAACCTTAAGTAAATTATATACAATTAAGCATTCTTCCCAAAAACACTAACTAATATTCTCGCAATATGCTCTCTATTTTTGGGATTGCTACTAGACTCCTTATATTTAGGGAAGAAAAAATGCTCTATATTTTTTTTAAACCCCCAGCCAAAAACCTTAAGTAAATTATATCAATCGAGAACTCCTTCCTAAAATACCATCTAAGAGCCTCACAATATGCTCTCTATATTTCGGATTGCTACTAGACTTTCTATATTTAGGGAGCCAAAACCGCTATATATTTTTTTTGGACCCCCATATGACAACCTTAAGTAAATTATATGTAATCAAGAACTCCTCCCTAAAATACCCTATAACAGCCTCACAATATGCTCTGTATTTTTGGGATTACTACTAGACTCCCTATATTTAGAGAAACAAAACAACTATATTTTTTTTTTGAAACCCCACCCGACAAGCTTAAGTAAATTATATACAATCGAGCATTCCTCCTAAAAACACTATCTAATAGCCTCACAATAAGCTCTCTATTTTAGGGATTGATACTAGACTCTCTATATGTAGGAAGGCAAAACCGCTCTATATTTTTTTTAAACACCTACCCAATAACCTTATATAAATTATAGACAATCGAGCACTCTTCCCAAAAATATCCTCTAAGAGACTCGCAATATGCTCTCTAATTTTGGGGTTGCTACTAGACTCCCTATATTTAGGTAGCCAAAATCGCTCCATATTTTTTTTGAACCACCGCCGGATAACCCTAGGTGAATTATATACAATCGAGTACTCCTCCTTAAAACACCCATTAAGAGCCTCGTAATATGCAATCTAGTTTTGGGATTGCTACTAAACTCCCTATATTTATGGAGCCAAAACCACTCCTTTTTTTTTTTTAACCCCCACTCGACAACCTTAAGTAAATTATATATAATTGAGCATTCCTCACAAATATACCCTCTAAGAGCCTCGTCATTGCCTCCCAAAAACATCCTAAAATTATACATAAATTATATATAAATCAAGCACTCCTCCCTAAAATACCCTCTAAGAGCCTCGCAATATGCCTCTATATTTTTGAGATTACTAATAGACTCTCTATATTTAAGTAGAGAAAATTGCTCTATATTTTTTTTTGAACCCCCACCCGACAACCTTATATAAATTATACACAATCGAGCATTCCTCCCAAAAATACCCTCTAAGTGCCTCGCCATTGCATCTTAAAAACTCTCTAAAAGCATAAGTAAATTATATAAATATCATGCACTCCTTCCTAAAACACCCTTTAAGAGCCTCGCAATATACTTCTCTAATTTTGGGATTGCTACTAGACTCCTTATATTTTGGGAGCCAAAACTGCTCCATATTTTCTTTGAACCCCCACGCAACAACCTTAAGTAAATTATATGCAATCGAGCACTCCTCCCTAAAGTACCCTCTAAAGCCTAATATGCTGTCTATTTTTAGGATTGCTACTAGACTTCCTATATTTAGGAAGCCAAAACCGATCCATATTTTCTTTGAACCCTTACCCGATAACTTTAAGTAAATTATATACAATTGAGCATTCATCCTAAAAATATACTCTAATAGCCTCATAATATGCTGTCTATTTTTAGGATTGCTACTACACTCCGTATATCTAGGGAGCAAAAATAGGTCCATTTTTTTTTTGAAGCCCCACGCAGCAACCTTAAATAAATTATATACAATCGAGCACTTCTCCCTAAAACACCCCATATTATTTTTAAACCTCCACCCGATAACCTTAAGTGAATTATATACATTCGAGCACTCCACCCTAAAACACCCTCTAAGAGACTCTCAATATGCTCCCTATTTTTAAGATTGCTACTAGACTCCCTATATTTAGGAAGCCAAAACTACTCTTTTTTTTTTGTACTCATACCCGATACCCTTAATTAAATTATATACAACCGAGCCTTCCTCCTAAAAACACCGTCTAAGAGCCTTGCGATTGCCTCCCAAAAACACCATAAAATCATAAGTAAATTATATATAAATCGAGTACTCCTCCTTAAAATACCCTCTAAAAGACACGCAATATGTCTTTCTATTTTTGGGATTGCTACTAGACTCCTTATTTTAGGGTGCTAAAATCACCCCATTTTTTTTTTGAATGCCCACCCGACAACCTTATGTAAATTATATAAAATCGAGCACTCCTTCCTAAAATACCCTTTATATGTCTGGTAATATGCTTACTATTTTTGGGATTTCTACTAGACTCCCTAATATTAATAAGCAAAAATAACTCTATATTTTTTTAACCCCCATAAGTCAACCTTAAGTAAATTATATATAATCGAGCATTCCTTCCAAAAACACCCTCTAAAATCCTCGCTATTGCCTCCCAAAAATACCCAAAAATCATAAGTAAATTATATATAAATCAAGCACTCCTCTGTAAAATACCCTCTAAGAGCCTCGTATATGCCTCTCTATTTTAAGGATTGTTACTAGACTCCTTATATTTAAGGAGCCAAATTACTCCATATTTTTTTGAACCCCCACCCGACAACCTTAAATAAATTATATATGTTTGAGCACTACTTCCTAAAACACCCTCTAAGAGCCTCGCAATATGCTCTCTATTTTTTGGGATTTCTACTAGACTCCCTATATTTAGGGAGCTAAACCCGCTCCATATTATGTTTGAACCCCCACTCGACAACCATAAGTAAATTAAACATAATCGAGTATTTCTCTCAAAAATACCCTCTAATAGACTCGCCATTGCCTTCCAAAAATACCCTAAAATCATAAGTAAATTATATATAAATCAAGCACTCCACCCTAAAATACCCTCTAAGAGCCTTGAAATAAACCTCTCTGTTTTTGGGATTACTACTAGACTCTTTATATTTAGGGAACCAAAATCTCTCTATATTTTTTTTGAACCCTTACCCGACAATCTTAAGTAAATTATATACAATCGAGCACTCCTCCCTAAAACACCATCTAAAAGCCTCACAATATGTTCTCTATTTTTGGGATTACTACAGACTCTCTATATTTAGAGAGCCAAAACTTCTATATATTTTTTTTGAACCCCTACCCGACAACCATAAGTAAATTATATAAAATCCAGCATTCTACAAAAAAACATTATCTAATAGACTAGCAATATGCTCTCTATTTTTAGAATTGCTACTAGACTCCCTATATTTAGTGAGGCAAAATTGCTCTCTATTTTTTTTTAACCCCCACCCGACAACCTTAAGTAAATTATATACAATCGAGCACTCCTCCCTAAAATACCCTCTAAGAGCCTTGTAATATGCTCTCTATTTTTGGGATTGCTACTAGAATCCCTATATTTAGGGAGCCAAAATCGCTTCAAATTTTTTTTAAACCCTCACCAATAACCTTAAGTTAATTATATATATTTGAGTACTCCTCCCTAAAATACCCTCTAAGAGCCTTGTAATCTGCTCTATATTGTTGGGATTGCTACTAGACTTCCTATATTTATAGAGCCAAAATCACTCCAAAGTTTTTTTGAACCCCCACCAAACAACCTTAAGTAAATTATATATAATCGAGCAATTCTCCAAAAAATGCCCTAAAATCATAAGTAAATTATATATAAATCAAGCACTCCTCCCTAAAACACCCTCTAAAAGACTTGCAATATGCCTTTCTATTTTTGGGATTGCTACTAGACTGTCTATAATTAGGGAGCCAAACCCGCTCTATATTTTTTTTAAACTCCTACCTGACAACCTTAAATAAATTATATACCATCGAGCACTCCTTCCTAAAACACTCTATAAGAGCCTGGTAATATGCTCTTTATTTTTGGGATTGCTACTAGACTCACTATATTTAGGGTGCAAAAACCATTCCATTTTTTTTTTTAACTCCCACCTGTCAACGTTAACTAAATTATATACAATTGAACATTTCTTCCAAAAACACCCTCTAAGAGCCTCGCCATTGCCTCCCAAAAATTCCCAAAAATTATTAGTAAATTATATATAAATCAAGCACTCCTCCCTAAAATACTCTCTCAGAGCCTTGCAATATGCATCTCTATTTTTAGGATTGTTACTAGACTCGCTATATTTAAGTAAATTATATATGTTTGAGCATTCGTCCCAAAAACACTCTCTAAGACCCTCGTAATATGCACTTTATTTTATGGGATTGCCACTAGACTCTATATATTTAGAAAGCCAAAACTGCTCCATATTATGTTTGAACCTCCATCCGACAATCTTTTGTAAATTATAAATAATCGAGCATTCCTCCCAAAAACACCCTCTAAGAGCCTCGCCATTGCCTCCCAATAACACCCTAATATTATAAGTAAATTATATATAAATCAAGCACTCCTCCCTAAAGCACTCTCTAAGAGCCTCATAACATGCCTCTCTATTTTTGTGAATGCTACTAGACACCTGATATTTAGAGAGCCAAAATTGCTCCTTATTTTTTTTCAAGCCCCACCCGATAACCTTAAGTAAATTATTTACAATCATGACCTCCTTCCTAAAAGACCCTCTAAGAGCCTTGAACTATGATCTCTATTTTTGGGATTCTTACTAGACTCTATATATTTAGAGAGCCAAAACCACTCTATATTTTTTTTGAACCCCCCCAGACAACCTTAAGTAAATTATTTAAAATTGAGCATTCCTCCCAAAAACACCATCTAATAGCCTCGCAATATAATTTCTATTTTTAGGATTGCTACTAGACTCCCTATATTTAGGGAGGCAAAACCGCTCAATTTTTTTTTTGAACCTCCACCCGACAATCTTAAGTAAATTATATACAATTGAGCACTCCTCCCTAAAATACTCTCTAAGAGCCTCACAATATGCTCTCTATTTTTGGGATTGCTAGTAGACTCCATATATTTAGGGAGCCAAAATCGCTCTATATTTTTTTTGAACCCCCACCGGATAACCTTAAGTGAATTATATATAATCGAGCACTCCTACCTAAAACACCCTATAAGAGCCTAGAAATATGCTCTCTATTTTTGGGATTGCTACTAGACTCCCTATATTTAAAGAGCCAAAATTGGTTCAAATTCTTTTTGAACCCCCACACGACAACCTTAAGTCAATTATATAAAATAGAGCATTACTCCCAAAAACACCATCTAATAGCCTCGCAATATGCTCTCTATTTTTGGCATTGCTACTAGACTCCCAATATTTAGGGAGGCAAACCGCTGCATATTTTTTTTGAACCCCCACCCGATAATCTTAAGTAAATTATATACAATCGAGCACTCATCCCTAAAATATCCTGTAAGAGCCTCGCAATATGCTCTCTATTTTTAGGATTGCTACTAGACTCGCTATATTTAGGGATCCAAAACCGTTCTATATTTTTTTTGAACCCCCACCAGATAACCTTAAGTTAATTGTATACAATCGAGCACTCCTCCCTAAAACACCCTCTAAGTGCCTCACAATATGCTCTCTATTTTTGGGATTGCTACTAGACTCCCTATATTTATAGAGCCAAAACCGATCTATATTTTTTTTAAACCCCCACAAGATAACCTTCAGTAATTTATATACAATCGAGCAATTCTCCAAAAAATACCCTCTAAGAGCCTCACCATTGCCTCCTTAAAACACCCTAAAATCACATATAAATTATATATAAATCAAGAACTCCCTCTTAAAACAACCTCTAAGAGCCTTGCAATATGTCTTTCTATTTTTGGGATTACTACTAGACTCCCAATATTTAGATAGCCAAAACAACTCAATATTTTTTTTGAACACCCACCTTACAACCTTAAGTAAATTATATACAATCGAGCACTCCTTCCTAAAACACCCTTTAAGAGCCTCGCAATATGCTCCCTATTTTTGGAATTACTACTACACTTGCTATATTTAGGGAGCAAAAATCATCCCATATTTTTTTTTGAACCCCCACCCGATAACCTAAAGTAAATTATATACAATTGAGCATTACTCCCAAAAACACTTTATAAGATTCTCAACATTGCCTCTTTATTTTTGGGATCGCTACTAGACTCCCTATATTTGGGGAGCCAAAATCGCTCTACGCGATAATCTTTAGTAAATTATATATAATCGAGCATTCCTCTAAAAAGCACCCTCTAATAGCCTCGCCATTATCTTACAAAAACACACTAAAATCATAAGTAAATTATATATAAATTAAGCACTCCTCCCAAAAATACCCTCTACGAGCCTCGCAATATGCCTCTCTATTTTTGGGATTGCTACTAGACACCTTATATTTAAAAAGACAAAATTGCTCCATATCTTTTTTGAACCCCCACCCAACAACCTTAAGTAAATTATATAGAATTGATCACTCCTTCCTAAAACACTCTCTAAGATCCTTGCAATATGCTCTCTATTTTTTGGGATTACTACTAGACTCACTATATTTAGGGAGCCAAAACACCACCATATTTTGTTTGAATCCCCACCCGACAACCTTAAGTAAATTATATATAATTGAGCATTCCTTCCAAAAACATTTTCAAAGAGTCTCGCTATTGCCTTCCGAAAATATCTTAAAATCATAAGTAAATTATATATAAATCAAGCACTCCTCCCTAAAATACCCTCTAAGATCCTCACAATATGCCTCTCTATTTTTGGGATTAATACTAGACTCCAGATATTTAGGGAGCCAAAACCGCTCCTTATTTTTTTTGAACCCCCACCAGACAACCTTAAGTAAATTATATACAATCAAGCACTCCTCCTTATAACACCCTAATAGAGCCTAATATGCACTCTATTTTTGGGATTGCTACTAAACTTCTTATATTTAGTAAGCCAAAACCGCTCTATATTTTTTTTGAACCCCCACACGACAACCTTAAGTAAATTACATACAATCGAGCATTCCTCCAAAAAACAACCTCTAATAGCCTCGCAATATGCTCTTTATTTTTGGGATTGCTACTAGACTCCCTATATTTTGGAAGCTAAAACCGCTCTATATTTTTTTAAAACCCCCACCCGACAACCTTAAGTAAATTATATACAATCGACCACTCCTCTCTAAAACATCCTCTAAATGCCTTGTAATATGCTATCTATTTTTGGGCTTTCTACTAGACTCCGTATATTTTGGGAGCCAAAATCACCCTATATTTTTTTTGAATCCCCATTCCATAATCTAGCATTTCTCCCAAAAACACCCTCAAGAGACTATCTATTTCCTGCCAAAAACACTCTAAAATCGTTAGTAAACTATATATAAATCAAGCACTCCTCCCTAAAACACCCTCTAAGAATCTCACAATATGTCTCTCTATTTTTGGGATTGCTAGTAGACTCCGTATATTTAGAGAGCCAAAACTGCTCCATATTTTTTTTGAACACCCACCCGACAACCTTAACTAAATTATATACAATCGAGCACTCCTTCCTAAAATACCATTTAAGAGGCTTGCAATATACTCTTTATTTTTTGGATTGCTACTAGACTCCCTATATTTAGGGAGTACAAACCACTCTATTTTTTTTTTTAAACCTCCACTTGACAACCTAAAGTGAATTATATACAATCGAGCACTCCTCCCTAAAACACCCTCTAGCAGCCTCGTAATATGCTCTATATTATTGGGATTACTACTAGACTCCCTATATTTATGGAGCCAAAAGAGCAATCTATTTTTTTTTTTGAACCCCCACCCGACAACCTTAAGTAAATTTTATATAATCTAGCATTCCTCCCAAAAATACCTTAAAAAAGCCTCACCATTGCCTTCCAAAAATACTCTAAAATCATAAGTAAATTATATATAAATCAAAAACACCTCTTTAAAACACCCTTTAAGAGCCTCATAATATGCTTTTCTATTTTTGAGATTGCTACTAGACTCCCTATATTTAGTTAGCCAAAACCGCTCCATATTATTTTTGAACACCCACCCGACAACCTTAAGGAAATTATATACAATCGAGTACTCCTCCCTAAAACTCCCTCTAAAAGCCTCACAATATGCTCTATATTATTGGGATTGCTACTAGATTTCCTATATTTAGGGAGCCATAATTGTTCTATATTTTTTTTAAACCCCCACCAGTCAACTTTAAGTAAATTATATACAATCGAGCATTCCTCCTAAAAACATCTTATATGAGCCTCGCCATTGCCACCTTATTTTTGAGATCGCTACTAGACTCCCTATATTTAGTTAGCAAAAATCACTCCATATGTTTTTTGAACGCCCACCCGATAAGCTTTAAAAAATTATGTACAATTGAGCACTCCTCCCTAAAACACTTTCTGAGAGCCTCCCTATAACAACTCTATATTTTTATTGAACCCCCACCTGATAATCTTTAGTAAATTATATATAATCGAGTATTCCGCCCAAAAACACTCTCTAAGAGCCTCGCCATTCTCTCCCAAAAATACCCTAAAATCATATATAAGTTATATATAAATCAAGCACTCCTCCCTAAAATACCCACTAAGAGCCTCGTAATATACCTCTCTATTTTTGGAATTGCTACTAGACTCTCTATATTTAAAGAGCCAAAACCGCTCTATATTTTTTTTGCACCCCTACCTGACAACCTTAGATAAATTATATATAATCGAGCACTCCACCTTAAAACACTCTCTAAAAACCTCACAATATGCTATCTATTTTCTAGGATTATTACTATACTCCCTATATTTAGTAAGCTAAAATAACTCCATATTTTATTTGAACACCCACCCTATAACTTTAAGTAAATTATACACAATCGAGCATTCCTCCTAAAAACACCCTCTAAGAGCCTCTCCATTGCCTCCCAAAAATACCCAGTAAGAGCCTCGCTATTACCTCCCAAAACTACCCTAAAATCATAAGTAAAATATATAAAAATCAAGTACTCCTCCCTAAAGCACCCTATAAGAGCCTCGCAATGTGCCTTTCTATTTTTGGGATTGGTACTAGACTCCCTATATTTAGGTAGACAAAATTGCTCCATATTTTTTTTGAATGCCCACCTGAAAACCTTAAGTAAATTATATATAATCGAGCACTCCTCCCTAAACCACCTTCTAAGAGCCTCGTAATATGCTCCATATTTTTGGAATTGCTACTAGAATTCCTATATTTAGGAAGTCAAAACCGCTACATATTTTTTTTGAACCCCCACCCATCAACCTCAAGTAAATTATATACAATCGAGCATTCCTCCCAAAAACACCTTATATGAGCCTCGCCATTGCCTCCTTATTTTTGGGATCGCTACTAGACTCCTTATATTTAGGGAACCAAAATCACTCCCAATTTCTCAATGCTCCCACCCGATAATCATAACTAAATTATATACAATCTAGCACTATTCCCTAAAACACTTTTAAGAGCCTCGCAACATGCTCTCTTTTTTTAGGATTACTACTAGACTCCATATATTTAGGGAGCCAAAACAGCTCTATATTTTTTTTTGAACCACCACCCGATAACCTTTAGTAAATTATATCTAATCTAGCATTCCTTCTAAAAATACCCTTTAAGAGCCTCATCATTGCCTCCTAAAAACACCCTAAAATCATAAGTAAAGTATATATAAATCAAGCACTCCTCCTTAAAATACTCTCTAAGAGCCTCACAATATGCCTTTCTATTTTTGGGATTGCTACTAGAGTCCCTTTATTTAAGAAGCCAAAACCACACCATATTTTTTCTGAACCCCCACCCGACAACCTTAAGTAAATTATATATAATCGAGTACTCCTTCCTAAAATTCTCTCTAAGAGCCTCGCAATATGCTCTCTATTTTTTTGGATTTCTACTAGACTCCCAATATTTAGAAAGGCAAAACCGCTTCATATTTTCTTTGAACCCCCACCCGACAACCTTCAGTAAATTATATACAATCGAGCATTCCTCCCAAAAACATCTTCTAAGAGCCTCACCATTGCCTCCCAAAAAATCCCTAAACTCATAAGTAAATTATATATAAATCAAGCACTCCTCCCTAAAACACTGTTTAAGAGCCTTAGAATAAGCCTCTCTATTTTTGGCATTGCTACTATACTCCCTATATTTAGGGAGCCAAAATAGCTCCATATTTTTTATGAACCCCCACTCCATAACCTAAAGTAAATTATTTACAATCGAGTACTCCTCCCGAAAACACCCTCTAAGAGCCTAATATGCTCTCTATTTTTGGGATTGCTACTAGACTCCCTATGTTTAGGGAGCCAAAACTGCACTATATTTTTCTGAACCCCAATACGACAACCTTAAGTAAATTATATACAATTAAGCACTCCTCCCTAAAACACCCTCTAAGACCCTGGCAATATGCTCTCTATTTTTAAGATTGCTACTAGACTCCCTATATTTAGGAAGCCAAAACTACTCTATTTTTTTTTTGTACCCATACCCGATACCCATAATTAAATTATATACAATCGAGTCTTCCTCCTAAAAACACTGTCTAAGAGCCTTGCCATTGCCTCCCAAAAATACCCTAAAATCATAAGTAAATTATATATAAATCAAGCACTCCTCCTTAAAATACCCTCTAAGAGACACGCAATATGTCTTTCTATTTTTGGGATTGCTACTAGACTCCCTATTATAGGGTGCTAAAATCATACCATTTTTTTTTGAATGCCCACCCGACAACCTTATGTAAATTATATAAAATCGAGCACTCCTTTCTAAAATACCCTTTATGTGTCTGGTAATATGCTTACTATTTTTGGGATTTCTACTAGACTCCCTATTATTAATGAGCAAAAATAACTCTATATTTTTTTTTAACCCCCACAAGTCAACCTTAAGTAAATTATATATAATCGAGCATTCCTTCCAAAAATACCCTATAAAAGCCTCGCTATTGCCTCCCAAAAATACCCAAAAATCATAATTAAATTATATATAATCAAGCACTCCTCCGTAAAATACCCTCTAAGAGCCTCGTATATGCCTCTCTATTTTAAGGATTGTTACTAGACTCCTTATATTTAAGGACCCAAATTGCTCTATATTTTTTTGAACCCCCACCCGACAACCTTAAAAAAATTATATACGTTTGAGCACTACTCCCTAAAACACCCTCTGAGAGCCTCGTAATATGCTCTATATTTTTTGGGATTTCTACTAGACTCCCTATATTAAGGGAGCCAAACCCGCTCCATATTATGTTTGAACCCCCACTCGACAACCTTAAGTAAATTATACATAATCGAGTATTTCTCTCAAAAATACCCTCTAATAGACTCGCCATTGCCTTCCAAAAACACCCTAAAATCATAAGTAAATTATATATAAATCAAGCACTCCACCCTAAAATACCCTCTAAGAGCCTTGAAATAAATCTCTCTATTTTTGGGATTACTACTAGACTCTTTATATTTAGGGAACCAAAATATCTCTATATTTTTTTTGAACCCTTACCCGACAATCTTAAGTAAATTATATATAATCGAGCACTCCTCCCTAAAACACCATCTAAAAGCCTCACAATATGTTCTCTATTTTTGGGATTACTACAGACTCTCTATATTTAGAAAGCCAAAACTTCTATATATTTTTTTTGAACACCCACCGGACCACCATAAGTAAATTATATAAAATCCAGCATTCTACCAAAAAACATTATCTAATAGCCTCGCAATATGATCTCTATTTTTGGAATTGCTACTAGACTCCCTATATTTAGTGAGGCAAAATTGCTCTCTATTTTTTTTTAACCCCTACCCGACAACCTTAAGTAAATTATATACAATCGAGTACTCCTCCCTAAGGTACCCTCTAAGAGCCTCGTAATCTGCTCTATATTGTTGGGATTGCTACTAGACTTCCTATATTTATAGAGCCAAAATCTCTCCATATTTTTTTTGAACCCCCACCAAACAACCTTAAGCAAATTATATATAATCGAGCACTCCTCCCTAAAACACCCTCTAAGAGCTTCGCAATATGCTATCTATTTTTGGGATTTCTAGTAGTCTCCCTATATTTAGGTAGCAAAAACCACCCCATATATTTTTTGAACCCCCACCTATCAACCTTAAGTAAATTATATACAATTGAGTATTCCTCCCAAAAACACCTTATATGAGCCTTGCCATTGCCCCCTTATTTTTGGGATTGCTACTAGACTCCCGATATTTAAGGAGCAAAAATCGCTCCTAATTTCTCAAGGCTCCTAGTCGATAATCGTAACTAAATTATATGCAATCGAGCACTCCTTCTTAAAACCTTTCTAAGAGCCTCGCAATATACTTTCTATTTTTGGGATTGCTACTAGACTTCCTATATTTAGGAAGCCAAAACAACTCTATATTTTTTTTTGAACCCCCACCCGATAACCTTTAGTAAATTATATATAATCGAGTATTCCTCCTAAAAATACCCTATAAAAGCCTCCTTATTGCCTCCTAAAAACACCCTAAAATCTTAAGTAAATTATATATAAATCAAGCACTCCTTCCTAAAATACCCTCTAAGAACCATGCAATATGCCTCTCTATTTTTGGGATTGTTACTTTTATCCCTATATTTAAAGAGCCAATATCGCTCTATAATTTTTTAAACCCCCACCCGATAACCTTAAGAAAATTATTACAATCGAGCACTCTTCTCTAAAATATTCTCTAAGAGCCTCGCAATATGCACTCTATTTTTTGGGATTTCTACTAAACTCCCTATATTTAGGAAGCCAAAATAACTCCATATTTTGTTTGAACCCCCACCCGATAACCTTAAGTAAATTATACAAAATCGAGCATTCCTCCATAAAACACCCTCTAAGAGCCTCGCCTATATTTAGGGAGCCAAAATCGTTCCATATTTTTTTTAAGCCCCACTCGACAAACTTATGTAAATTATATACAATCGAGCACTCCTTCCTAAAATACCCTCTAAAAGCCTAATATCCTCTCTATTTTTGTAATTGCTACTAGACTCCCTATATTTAGGGAACCAAAACTGGTCCATATTTTTTTTGAACCCCCACCCGATAACCTTAAGTAAATTATATACAATCGAGTATTTCTCCAGAAAACACCCTCTAATAGCCTCATAATATGCTCTCTATTATGTGGATTGCTACTAGACTCCCTCTATTTAAGGAGCCAAAACCGCTCTGTATTTTTTTTGAACCCCAACCCGACAACCTTAAGTAAATTATATGCTATCGATCACTCCTCCCTAAAACACCCTCTAAGAGCCTCACAAATATGCTTTCTATTTTTTGAGATTGCTACTAGACTCCCTATATTTAGGGAGCCAAAATCATTATATATTTTTTTTTAACCCCCACCAGACAAACTTAACTAAATTATGCACAATCGAGCATTCCTCCCAAAAACACCCTCTAAGAGCATCACGATTACCACCCAAAAATACCCTAAAATTATAAGTAAATTATATATAAATCAAGCACTCCCATTTAAAACACTCTCTAAGAGCCTCGCAATATGCCTCTCTATTTTTGGAATTGCTACTAGACTCCCTATATTTAGGGAGCCAAAATTATACCATATTTTTTTTAACCGCCACCTGACAACCTTAAGTAAATTATATACAATCAAGAACTCCTCCATAAAATACCCTCTAAGACCCGAATATGCTCTCTATTTTTGAACCCACACCAAATAACCTTATGTAAATTATTTATAATCGAGCATTCCTCCTAAAAACACCCTCTATAGCCTCGCAATATGCCCTCTATTTTTGGGATTGCCACTAGACTCCCTATATTCAGGGAGCCAAAACCACTTTATATTTTTTTTGAACCCCCACCTGACAACTTTAAGTAAATTATGTACAATCATGCACTCCTCTATAAACACCCTCTAAGAGTCTTGTAATATGATCTCTATTTTTGGGATTACTACTAAACTCCCTATATTTAGGGAGCTAAAACCTCCCCATATTTTTTTGGAACCCCCACCCGATAACCTTAAGTGAATTATATACAATCGAGCACTCCTTTCTAAAACACCCTCGAAGAAACTCGCAATATGCTCTCTATTTTTGGGATTACTACTAGACTCCCTATATTTAGTGAGCCAAAACTGCTCCATATTTTTTTTGAATCCACACCCGACAACCTTAAGTAAATTATATACAATCAAGCATTCCTCTCAAAAATACCCTCTAAGAGCCTCGCCATTGTCTCCCAAAAATAACCTAAAGTAATTAGTAAATTATATATAAATCAAGCACTCCTCCCTAAGATACCCTCTAAGAGACTCATAATATGCCTTTCTAATTATGGGATTGCTACTAGACTCCCTATATTTAGGGAGCCAAAATTGCTCCAAATTTTTTTTGAACACCCACCTGACAACCTTAAGTAAATTATATATAATCGAGCACTCCTTTCTAAAGCACCCTCTAAGAGCCTGGTAATATACTCTCTATTCTCGAGATTGCTACTAGACTTCCTATATTTAGGGAGCCAAAATTGCTCTATATTTTTTTTGAACCCCCACCCGTCAACCTTAAGAAAATTATATACAATCGAGCATTCCTCCCAAAAACACCCTCTAAAAGCCTTGCCATTGTCTTCCAAAAACACCCAAAAATTATAAGTAAATTATTTTTAAATCAAGCACTCCTCCCTAAAACACTCTCTAAGAGCCTCGCAATATACCTCTATTTTTAGGATTGCTACTAGACTCCCTATATTTAAGGAGCCAAATCCACTCCATAATATTTTTGAACCCCTGCCCGATAACCTTAAGTAAATTATATATGATTGAGCACTCCTCCCTAAAATACCCTCTTAGAGCCTCGCAATATGCTCTCTATGTTTTGAAATTGCTACTAGAGTCCCTATATTTAGGGAGCCAAAACAGCTCAATATTTTGTTTGAACCCCTACCCGATAACCTTAAGTAAATTATACACAATCGAGAATTCCTCCCAAAAACACCCTTTAAGAGCCTTGCCATTGCCTCCCAAAAACATATACTAAGAGCCTTGCAACATGCCTCTCAATTTTTGGGAATGCTACTAGACTCCGTATATTTATAAAGCTAAAATCGCTCCATATTTTTTTTGAACCCGCACCCGATAACCTTATGTTAATTATAAACAATAGAGAACTCCTCCCTAAACACACTTTAAGTGCCTAATATGCTCTTTATTTTTGGGATTGCTACTAGTCTTCCTATATTTAGGGAACCAAAACCGCTCTATATTTTTTTTGAACCCCCACCCAAAAACCTTAAGTAAATTATATACAATCTTGCATTCCTCTTAAAAACACCCTCTAATGGCCTGGCAATATGCTCTCTATTTTTAGGATTGCTACTAGACTACCTATATTTATGGAGCCAAAACCAATATATATTTTATTTGAACCCCCACCCAATAACCTTAAATAAATTATATACAATCGAGTATTCCTCCCAAAAATACCCTCAAATAGCGTCATAATATGCTCTCTATTTTTGAGATTGCTACTAAACTCTCTATATTTAAGGAGCCAAAACTGCTCCATTTTTTTTTTTTAACCCCCACCCGATAACCTTAAGTAAATTATATACAATCGAGCAGACCTCCCTAAAACACTCTCTAAGAGCTTCAAAACATGCTCTCTATTTTTTGGGATTACTACTAGACTCCCTAAATTTAGGGAGACTCCCTATATTTAGGGAGCCAAAATAGATCTATATTTTGTTTGAACCCCTACCCGACAACCTTAATCAAATTATACACAATCAAGTATTCCTCCAAAAAACACCCTCTAAGAGTCTAGCCTTTGCCTCCCAAAAACACCCTAAAATCATAAGTGAAATTATATATAAGTCAAGCACTCCCCTCTAAAACACTCTCTAAGAGCCTCATAATATGTCTCACTATTTTTGGGATTACAACTTGACTCCCTATATTTAAGGAGCCAAAACCGCTCCATATTTTTTTTAAAGCCCCACCTAACAACCTCAAGTAAATTATATACAATCGAGTACTCCTCCCTAAAACACCATCAAAGAGCCTAATTTGCTCTCTATTTTTGGAATTGATACTAGAATCTCTATATTTAGGAAGTCAAAATCACTTCATGTTTTTTTTTAACCCCCACTCGGCAACCTTAAGTAAATTATATACATTTGAGCATTCCTCCCAAAAACACCCTCTAATAGCCTCGCAATATGCTTTTTATTTTTGGGAATGCTATTAGACTCTAAATATTTAGGGAGCAAAAACCGGTCCATATTTTTTTTGAACCCCCACCTGATAACCTTAAGTAAATTATATGCAATCGAACACTCGTCCCAAAAACACCCTCTAAGAGACTCGCCATTGCCTCCCAAAAATACCATAAAATCAAAAGTAAATTATATATAAATCAAGAAAACCTCCCTAAAACACCCTCTAAGAGCCTTGCAACATGCCTCTCTATTTTTTGGATTGCTTCTAGACAACCTATATTTAGGGATCCAAAATTATACTATATATTTTTTGAACCCCCACCCGACAACCTTAAGTAAATTATATACAATCAAGCACTCCTACCTAAAACACCCTCTAAGAGCCTAATATGCTCTTTATTTTTGTGATTGCTACTAGGCTCCTATATTTAGGGAGCCAAAATCGCTCCATATTTTTTTTGAACCCCCACCCGACAACCTTATGTAAATTATATACAATCGAGCATTCTTTCTAAAAACACCCTTAATAGCTTCGTAATTTGCTCTCAATTTTTGGGATTGCTACTAGACTCCCTATATCCAGGAAGCTAAAACTGCTTAATATTTTTTTTTGAACCACCACCCGACAACCATAAATAAATTATATACAATCGAGGACTCCTTTCTAAAATATCCTCTAAGAGCCTTGTAATATGCTCTCTATTTTTGGGATTGCTACTAGACTCCCTATATTAGGGGAGCCAAAAACGCCCTATATTTTTTTTAAACCCCCACCCGACAACCTTAAGTGAATTATATGCAATCGAGCATTCCATTCAAAAATACCTTCTAAGAGCCATGCCATTGCTTCCTAAAAACACCCTAAAGTCATCAGAAAATTAAATATAAATCAAACACTCCTCCCTAAAACACCCTCTAAGAGACTCACAATATGTCTTTCTATTTTGGGATTGCTACTAGACTCCCTATATTTAGGAAGCCAAAATTGTTCCATATTTTTTTTGAACAACCACCCGACAATCTTAAGTAAATTATATACAATCGAGCACTCCTTCTTAAAACACTCTCTAAGAGCCTGGTAATATACTCTATATTTTTAGGATTGCTACTAGACTCCCTATATTTAGGGAGCCAAAACCGTTCCATATTTTTTTTGAACCCCCACCCGTCAACCTTAAGAAAATTATATACAATCGAGCTTCCTTCTAGAAACACCCTTTAAAAACCTAGCCATTGCCTCACAAAAACACACAAAAATCATAAATAAATTATATATAAATCAAGCACTCCTCCCTAAAACACCCTCTAAGATCCTCGTAATATGACTCTATTTTTAAGATTGCTACTAGACTCAGTATATTTAAGGAGCCAAAATCGCTCTATATTTTTTTTGAACCACCACTCGATAACCTTAAGTAAATTATATACGATTGAGTAATCCTTTCTAAAACACCCTCTAAGAGCCTCGCAATATGCTCTCTATTTTTTAGGATTGCTACTAGACTCCCTATATTTAGGGAGCCAAAACCGCTCCAAATTTTGTTTGAACCCCCACCCGATAACCTTAAGTAAATTATACACAATCAAGTATTCCTCCCAAAAATACCCTAAAATCATAAGTAAATTATATATAAATCAAGAACTCTACCCTAAAACACCCTATAACGGCCTCGCAATATGCCTTTCAATTTTTGGGATTGCTACTAGACTCCTTATATTTAGGGAGCCAAAAATTGCTCTATATTTTTTTTGAACACCCACTCGATAACCATAAGTAAATTATAAACAATCATGTACTCCTCCCTAAAACACCCTCTAATATCATAATATGTTCTCTATTTTTGGGATTGCAACTAGACTCCCTATATTTAGGAAGCCAAAATCAATCTATATTTTTTTTTGAACCCCCCCACCTGACAACCTTTAGTAAAATATATATAATCGAGCATTCCTTCCAAAAATACCCTCTAAGAGCCTCATCATTGCTTCCTAAAAATACTCTAAAATCCTGAGTAAATTATATATAAATCAAGTACTCCTTCCTAAAATACCCTCTAAAAGCCTCACAATATGTCACTCTATTTTTGGGATTGCTAATAGACTCCCTATATTTAAGGAGCCAAAACTGCTCCATATTTTTTTTGAACCCCCACCCGACAACCTTAAGTAAATTATATACAATCGAGCACTCCTCCCTAAAATACTCTCTAAGAGCGTGACAATATGCTCTCTAGTTTTTGGGTTGCTACCAGACTCCCTTTATTTAGAAAGACTCCTTATATATAGGGAGCCAAAATAGCTCTCTATTTTATTTGAATCCCCACCCAAAAATCTTAAGTACATTACACACAATCGAGCATTCCTCCCAAAAACACCCTTTAAGAGCATTGTTATTGTCCCAAAAACACCCTAAAATCATAAGTGAATTATATATAAATCAATCACTCCCTCCTAAAACACCCTTTAAGAGCCTCACAATATGTCTCCCTATTTTTGGGATTACTACTGGACTCCCTATATTTAGGGAGCCAAAACTACTCCATATTTTTTTTGATGCCCTACCCGACAACCTTAAGTAAATTATACACAATCGAGCACTCTTCCTAAAAATACTCTCTAAGAGCCTAATTTGCTCTCTATTTTTTGAATTGCTACTAGAATCCCTATATTTAGGGAGCCAAAACCGATCCATATTTTTTTTAAACCCCCACCCAACAACCTTAACTAAATTATATACAATCGAGCATTCCTTACAAAAATACCCTCTAATAGCCTTGCAATATGCTATCTATTTTTGGGATTGCTACTAGAATCCCTATATTTAGGGAGCCAAAATCGCTCCATATTTTTTTTGAACCCCCACCTGATAACCTTAAGTAAATTTTATGCTATTGAGCACTCCTCCCTAAAACACCCTCTAAGAGACTCGCAATATGCTCTCTTTTTTTAGGATTGCTAGAAGACTCCCTATATTTAAGGAACCAAAACCGCTCCATATTTTGTTTGAACCCCACCTGACAACCTTAACTGAATTACACATAATCGAGTATTCCTCACAAAAACACCCTCTAAGAGCCTCGCCATTGCTTCCCAAAATCACCCTAAAATCATAAGTAAATTTTATATGAATCAAGCATTCCTCCCTAAATCACCCTCAAAGAGCCTTGCAATATGCCTCTCTATTTTTGGGATTGCTACTAGACTCCTAATATTTAGGGAGCCAAAATTTTGCTATATTTTTTTTGAACCCCCACCCAACAACCTTAAGTAAATTATATAAAATTGAGCACTCCTCCGTAAAACACCCACTAAGAGCCTAATATGCTCTCTATTTTTGAGATTGCTACTAAACTCCCTATATTTAGGGAGCCAAAATCACTCCATATTTTTTTTGAACTCCCACCCAACAACCTTATGTAAACTATATACAATTGAATATTCCTCCTAAAAACACCCTTTAATAGCCTCGCAATATGCTCTCTATTTTTGGGATTGCTACTAGCTTTCTTATATTTAGGGAGCCAAAACCACTCCATATTTTTTTGAACCTTCACCCGATAACCTTAAGTAAATTATATACAATCGAGCACTCCTCACTAAAACACCCTCTAAGAGCCTTGCAATATGCTTTCTCATTTTGGGATTGCTACTAAACTCCCTATATTTAGAGAGCCAAAACTACTCCATATTTTTTTTGAACCCCCACCTGATAACCTTAAGGTAATTATACTCAATCGAGTACTCCTCACTAAAACACTGTCTAAAATACTCGCAATATGCTCTCTATATTTGGGGTTACTACTAGACTCCCTATATTTAGGGAGCCAAAACCACTCCATATTTTTTTTGAATCCACACTCGACAATCTTAAGTAAATTATATACAATCGAGTATCCTCCCAAAAATACCCTCTAAGAGCCTCGCCATTACCTCCCAACAATACCCTAAAGTCATTAGTAAATTATATATAAATCAAGCATTCCTTTCTAAAACACCCTCTAAGAGACTCGCAATACGCCTTTCTATTTTTGGGAATGCTACTAGACTCCCTATATTTATGGAGCCAAAACCGCTCTATATTTTTCTTGAACACCACCCGACAACCTTAACTAAATTATATACAATCGAGGACTCCATCCTAAAACACCCTCTAAGAGCCTAGTAATATGCTCTCAATTTTTAGGATTGCTAGAAGACTCAATATATTTAGAGAGCCAAAACTGCTCCATATTTTTTTTGAACCCCCACTCGTCAATCTTAAGAAAATTATATACAAACGAGCATTCCTCCTAAAAACACCCTCTAAAAGCCTCACCATTGCCTCCCAAAAACACCCAAAAATCATAAGTAAATTATATATAAATCAAGCACTCCTCTCTAAAATACCCTCTAAGATCCTCGCAATGTGCCTCTCTATTTTTTGGATTGCTATTAGACTCCATATATTTAAGGAGCCAAAACCGCTCTATATTTTTTTTGAACCCCCACCCGACAACCTTAAGTAAATTATATACGATTGATCACTCCTCCCCAAAACATCCTCTAAGCGCCTCGCAATATGCTCTCTATTTTTTGGGATTGCTACTAGACTCGCTATATTTAGGGAGCTAAAACTCTACCATATTTTGTTTGAACCCCCACCTGACAATATTAAGTAAATTATACACAATCGAGTATTCCTCCCAAAAACATCCTCTAATAGCTTCGCCATTTCCTCCCAAAAACACCCTAAAATCATAAGTAAATTATATATAAATCAAGCACTACTACCTAAAACACCCCCTAAGAGCCTCTCAATATGCTTCTCTATTTTTGGGATTGCTACTAAACTCCATATATTTAAGGAGCCAAAATCGCTCCATATTTTTTTTTGATCTCCCACCCGATAACCTTGAGTAAATTATAAAAAATCAAGAATTCCTTCCTAAAACACCTTCTAAGGGCCTAATATGCTTTTTATTTTTGGGATTTCTACTATAATCCTTATATTTAGGGAGCCAAAATTGCTCCATTTTTTTTAACCCCCACCCTAAAACCTTAAGAAAATTATATATAATCGATCATTCCTTCAAAAAAGACCCTCTTATGGCATCACAATATGCTTTATATTTTTGTGATGGCAACGAGACTCCCTATATTTAGGGAGCCAAAACCGCTCTATATTTTTTTTGAACCCCACTCGTTAACCTTAAGTAAATTATATACAATCGAGCATTTCTTTGAAAAACATCCTTCAGTAGCCTCACAATTTGCCTCTTTATTTTTAGTATTGCTACTAGATTCCCTATATATAAGGTGCCAAAATCACTCGTCTTTTTTTTGAACCCCACCCAACAAACTTAAGTAAATTATATTCGATTGAGCACTCCTCCCTAAAACACCCACTAAGAGCCTGTCAATATGATCTCTATTTTTTGGGATTGCTACTAGACTCCTTATATTTAGGGAACCAAAACCGCTCTATATTTTGTATGAACCCTCACCCGATAACCTTAAGTAAATTATACACAATCGAGCATTCCTTTCAAAAATACCCTCTAAGAGCCTCACCATTGCCTTCCAAAATCACCCTAAAATCATAAGTAAATTATATATAAATCAATAACTACTCTATAAAACACTCTCTAAGAGCCTTATAATATGCCTCTCTATTTTTGGGATTGCTACTAAACACCTTATATTTAGGGAGCCAAAATCGCTCTATAATTTTTTTGAACCCCCACCCGATAACCTTAAATAAATTATATATAATCGAGTACTCCTCCCTAAAACACCCTCTAAGAGCCTCGCAATATGCTATTTATTTTTGGGAATGCTACTAGACTCCATATATTTAGGGAGCCAAAACCGCTCCATATTGTTTTAGAGCCCCCACTCGACAACCTTGAGTAAATTATATAAAATCAAGTATTCTACCCAAAAACACCATCTAATAGCCTCGCAATATGCTTTCTATTTTTAGGATTGCTACTAGACACCCTATATTTAGGGAGGCAAAACCGCTCCATATTTTTTTTAAACCCCCACTCGAAAACCTTAAGTAAATTATATACAATCAAACATTGCTCCCTAAAATACCCTCTAAGAGCCTCGCAATATGCTCTCTATTTTTGGCATTGTTACTAGACTCCTTATTTTTAGGGAGCCAAAACCGCTCCATATTTTTTTTATACTCCCACGGGAGAACCTTAAGTAAATTATATACAATTAAACACTCCTCCCTAAAACACCCTTTAAGAGCCTCGTAATATGCTCTATTTTCTTGGGATTGCTACTAGACTCCCTATATTTATGGAGCCAAAAATGCCGTATATTTTTTTTAAACCCCCACCCGATAAACTTAAGTAAATTATATATAATCGAGAAGTTCTCCCAAAAATACCCTCTAAGAGCCACGCTATTGCCTCCCAAAAACACCCTAAAATTAAAACTAAATTATATATGAATCATGCACTCCTCCCTAAATCACCCTCTAAGAGCCTTGCAATATGCCATTCTATTTTTGGGATTGTGACTAGACTCTCTATATTTAGCTAGCCAAAACCGCTCCATATTTTTTTTGAACGCCTACCTGACAACCTTAAGTAAATTATATACAATCGGGCACTTATCCCTAAAATAGCCTCTAAAAGCCTAGCAATATGCTTTCTATTTTTGGTATTGCTACTAGAATTATGATATTTAGGGTGCAAAAATTGCTCCATATTTTTTTTAAACCCTCACCCGTCAACCTTAAGTAAATTATATACAATTGAGCATTCCTCCCAAAAATACCTTATATGATCCTCGCCATGGCCTTCTTATTTTTGGGATCGCTACTAGATTTTCTATATTTGGGGAGTCAAAATAATTCCCAATTTCTTAAGGCTCCCACTCGATAATCATAGCTAAATTATATACAATCAAGCACTCCTCCCTAAAATACTTTCTAAGAGCCTCGCAATGTGCTCTCTATTTTGGGGATTGCTACTAGACTCCATATATTTAGGGAGCCAAAATAGCCCTTAATTTTTTTTAAACCCCCACTCGATAATCATTTGTAAATAATATATAATCGAGCATTTCTTCCAAAAACACCCACTAAGAGCCTTGCCATTGCCTCCCAAAAATACCCTAAAATTATATGAAAATTATATTTAAATCAAGCACTCCTCCTTAAATTACCCACTAAGAGCCTCACAATATGCCTCTCTATTTTTGGGATTGCTACTAGACTCCCAATATTTAAGGAGCAAAAACCTCTCAAAATGTTTTTTGAACCCCCACCCGATAACCTTAAGAAAATTATATACAATTGAGCACTCCTTCCTAAAATACTCTCTAAGAGCCTCGCAATATGCTTTCTATTGTTTGAGATTGCTACTAGACTTCCTATATTTAGGGCACTAAAACTGATCCATATTTTGTTTGAACCCCCACTCGACAACTTTAAGTAAATTATACACAATCGAGTATTCCTCCGAAAGACACCCCCTAAGAGCCTCACCATTCCCTAAAAAAATACCTAAAAATCATAAGTAAATTATATATAAATCAAGCACTCGTCCCTAAAACACTCTCTAAGAGCCTAATAAGCTCTCTACTTTTGGGATTGATACTTGGCTCCCTATATTTAGGGAGCCAAAACCGCTATATATTTTTTTTGAACCCCCACCCGATAACCTTAAGTAAATTATATACAATCAAGCATTCCACCTAAAAACATTCTCCAATAGCCTAATAATATGTTCTCTATTTTTAGGATTGCTACTAGACCCCTATATTTAGGGAGCCAAAATCGCTTCATATTTTTTTTGAACCCTCACCCCGATAGCCTTATGTAAATTATATACAATAGAGCACTCCTCCCTAAAATACCCTCTAAGAGCCTCGCAATATGCTCTCTATTTTTGGGATTGCTATTATTCCCAATATTTAGGGAGCCAAAACCGCCCCATATTTTTTTTAAACCCCCACCCGATAACCTTAAGTTAATTATAATACAATCGAGCACTCCTTCCGAAAATACCCACTTAGAGACTCACAATATGCTCTCTATTTTTGGGATTGCTACTAGACTCCCTATATTTAGGGAGCCAAAACCGCTCCATATTTTTTTTGAACCCCCACCCTACTACCTTAAGTAATTTATATACAATCGAGCATTCCTCTCAAAAACACCATCTAAGTGCCTCGCCATTGCCTCCCAAAAATACCTTAACATTATAAATAAATTATATACAATCGAGCACTCCTTCCTAAAACACCCTCTAAGAGCCTAGTAATATGCTTTCTATTTTTGGGATTGCTACTAGACTCCCTATATTTAGGGAGTCAAAACCGCTCCATATTTTTTTTGAACCCCCACCCGTCAACGTTAAGTAATATCTATACAATCGAGCATTCTTCCCAAAAACACCCTATAAGTGCCTCGCCATTGCTTCCCAAAAATACCCAAAAATCATAAGTAAATTATATATAAATCAATCACTCCTTCCTAAAATATCCTCTAAGAGCCTCACAATATGCTTTATATTTTTTTTGTACCCCCATACGATTACCTTAAAGAAATTATATACGATTGATCACTCCTCCCTAAAACATTATCTAAGAGCCTCACAAAATGCTCACTATTTTTTAGGATTGCTACTAGACTCCCTATATTTAGGGAGCCAAAACCACTCTATTTTTTTTTAAACCCCCACCAGACAAACTTAAGTAAATTATACACAATCGATCATTTCTCCCCAAAACACTCTCTAAGAGCCTCGCTACTGCCTCCCAAAAATACCTTAATATCATGAGTAAATTAAATATAAATCAAGAACTCCTATTAAAACACCCTCTAAGAGCCTCGCTATATGCCTCTCGATTTTGGGATTGCAACTAGACTCCCTATATTTAGAGAGCCAAAATCGTTTCATATTTTTTTTGAAACCCCACCCGATAACCTTAAGTAAATTATATATAATCGAGCACTCCTCCCTAAAATACCATCTAAGGGCCTCGCAGTATTCTTTCTATTTTTGGGATTACTAGTAGACTCCCTATATTTAGGGAGACAAAATTGCTCCATATTTTTTTTGAACCCCTGCCCGACAACCTTAAGTAAATTATATACAATTAAGCATTCTTCCCAAAAACACTAACTAATATTCTCGCAATATGCTCTCTATTTTTGGGATTGCTACTAGACTTCTTATATTTAGGGAAGAAAAAATGCTCTATATTTTTTTTAAACCCCCAGCCAAAAACCTTAAGTAAATTATATCAATCGAGAACTCCTTCCTAAAATACCATCTAAGAGCCTCACAATATGCTCTCTATATTTCGGATTGCTACTAGACTTTCTATATTTAGGGAGCCAAAACCGCTGTATTTTTTTTTTGGACCCCCATATGACAACCTTAAGTAAATTATATGTAATCAAGAACTCCTCCCTAAAATACCCTATAACAGCCTCACAATATGCTCTGTATTTTTGGGATTACTACTAGACTCCCTATATTTAGAGAGACAAAACAACTATATTTTTTTTTTGAAACCCCACCCGACAAGCTTAAGTAAATTATATACAATCGAGCATTCCTCCTAAAAACACCATCTAATAGCCTCGCAGTAAGCTCTCTATTTTAGGGATTGATACTAGACTCTCTATATGTAGGAAGGCAAAACCGCTCTATATTTTTTTTGAACACCTACCCAATAACCTTATGTAAATTATAGACAATCGAGCACTCTTCCCAAAAATATCCTCTAAGAGACTCGCAATATGCTCTCTAATTTTGGGGTTGCTACTAGACTCCCTATATTTAGGTAGCCAAAATCGCTCCATATTTTTTTTGAACCACTGCCGGATAACCCTAGGTGAATTATATACAATCGAGTACTCCTCCTTAAAACACCCACTAAGAGCCTCGTAATATGCAATCTATTTTTGGGATTGCTACTAAACTCCCTATATTTATGGAGCCAAAACCACTCCTTTTTTTTTTTAACCCCCACTCGACAACCTTAAGTAAATTATATATAATTGAGCATTCCTCACAAATATACCCTCTAAGAACCTCGTCATTGCCTCCCAAAAACACCCTAAAATTATACATAAATTATATATAAATCAAGCACTCCTCCCTAAAATACCCTCTAAGAGCCTCGCAATATGCCTCTATATTTTTGAGATTACTAATAGACTCTCTATATTTAAGCAGAGAAAATTGCTCTATATTTTTTTTTGAACCCCCACCCGACAACCTTATATAAATTATACACAATCAAGCATTCCTCCCAAAAATACCCTCTAAGTGCCTCGCCATTGCATCTTAAAAACTCTCTAAAAGCATAAGTAAATTATATAAATATCATGCACTCCTTCCTAAAACACCCTTTAAGAGCCTCGCAATATACTTCTCTAATTTTGGGATTGCTACTAGACTCCTTATATTTTAGGAGCCAAAACTGCTCCATATTTTCTTTGAACCCCCACGTAACAACCTTAAGTAAATTATATGCAATCGAGCACTCCTCCCTAAAGTACCCTCTAAAGACTAATATGCTGTCTATTTTTAGGATTGCTACTAGACTTCCTATATTTAGGGAGCCAAAACCGATCCATATTTTCTTTGAACCCTTACCCGATAACTTTAAGTAAATTATATACAATTGAGCATTTATCCTAAAAATATACTCTAATAGCCTCATAATATGCTGTCTATTTTTAGGATTGCTACTACACGCCGTATATCTAGGGAGCAAAAATAGGTCCATTTTTTTTTTTGAAGCCCCACGCAGCAACCTTAAATAAATTATATACAATCGAGCACTTCTCCCTAAAACACCCCATATTATTTTTAAACCTCCACCCGATAACCTTAAGTGAATTATATACATTCGAGCACTCCACCCTAAAACACCCTCTAAGAGACTCTCAATATGCTCCCTATTTTTAAGATTGCTACTAGACTCCCTATATTTAGGAAGCCAAAACTACTCTTTTTTTTTTTGTACTCATACCCGATACCCTTAATTAAATTATATACAACCGAGCCTTCCTCCTAAAAACACCGTCTAAGAGCCTTGCGATTGCCTCCCAAAAACACCATAAAATCATAAGTAAATTATATATAAATCGAGTACTCCTCCTTAAAATACCCTCTAAGTGACACGCAATATGTCTTTCTATTTTTGGGATTGCTACTAGACTCCTTATTTTAGGGTGCTAAAATCACCCCATTTTTTTTTTGAATGCCCACCCGACAACCTTATGTAAATTATATAAAATCGAGCACTCCTTCCTAAAATACCCTTTATGTGTCTGGTAATATGCTTACTATTTTTGGGATTTCTACTAGACTCCCTAATATTAATAAGCAAAAATAACTCTATATTTTTTTTTAACCCCCACAAGTCAACCTTAAGTAAATTATATATAATCGAGCATTCCTTCCAAAAACACCCTCTAAAATCCTCGCTATTGCCTCCCAAAAATACCCAAAAATCATAAGTAAATTATATATAAATCAAGCACTCCTCTGTAAAATACCCTCTAAGAGCCTCGTATATGCCTCTCTATTTTAAGGATTGTTACTAGACTCCTTATATTTAAGGAGCCAAATTACTCCATATTTTTTTGAACCCCCACCCGACAACCTTAAATAAATTATATATGTTTGAGCACTACTCCCTAAAACACCCTCTAAGAGCCTCGCAATATGCTCTCTATTTTTTGAGATTTCTACTAGACTCCCTATATTTAGGGAGCTAAACCCGCTCCATATTATGTTTGAACCCCCACTCAACAACCATAAGTAAATTAAACATAATCGAGTATTTCTCTCAAAAATACCCTCTAATAGACTCGCCATTGCCTTCCAAAAATACCCTAAAATCATAAGTAAATTATATATAAATCAAGCACTCCACCCTAAAATACCCTCTAAGAGCCTTGAAATAAACCTCTCTGTTTTTGGGATTACTACTAGACTCTTTATATTTAGGGAACCAAAATCTCTCTATATTTTTTTTGAACCCTTACCCGACAATCTTAAGTAAATTATATACAATCGAGCACTCCTCCCTAAAACACCATCTAAAAGCCTCACAATATGTTCTCTATTTTTTGGGATTACTACAGACTCTCTATATTTAGAGAGCCAAAACTTCTATATATTTTTTTTGAACCCCCACCCGATAACCATAAGTAAATTATATAAAATCCAGCATTCTAGAAAAAAACATTATCTAATAGACTAGCAATATGCTCTCTATTTTTAGAATTGCTACTAGACTTCCTATATTTAGTGAGGCAAAATTGCTCTCTATTTTTTTTTAACCCCCACCCGACAACCTTAAGTAAATTATATACAATCGAGCACTCCTCCCTAAAATACCCTCTAAGAGCCTTGTAATATGCTCTCTATTTTTGGGATTGCTACTAGAATCCCTATATTTAGGGAGCCAAAATCGCTTCAAATTTTTTTTAAACCCCCACCGATAACCTTAAGTGAATTATATATATTTGAGTACTCCTCCCTAAAATACCCTCTAAGAGCCTTTTAATCTGCTCTATATTGTTGGGATTGCTACTAGACTTCCTATATTTATAGAGCCAAAATCACTCCAAAGTTTTTTTGAACCCCCACCAAACAACCTTAAGTAAATTATATATAATCGAGCAATTATCCAAAAAATGCCCTAAAATCATAAGTAAATTATATATAAATCAAGCACTCCTCCCTAAAACACCCTCTAAAAGACTTGCAATATGCCTTTCTATTTTTGGGATTGCTACTAGACTGTCTATAATTAGGGAGCCAAGCCCGCTCTATATTTTTTTTAAACTCCTACCTGATAACCTTAAATAAATTATATACCATCGAACACTCCTTCCTAAAACACTCTATAAGAGCCTGGTAATATGCTCTTTATTTTTGGGATTGCTACTAGACTCACTATATTTAGGGTGCAAAAACCATTCCATTTTTTTTTTAACTCCCACCTGTCAACGTTAACTAAATTATATACAATTGAACATTTCTTCCAAAAACACCCTCTAAGAGCCTCGTCATTGCCTCCCAAAAATTCCCAAAAATTATTAGTAAATTATATATAAATCAAGCACTCCTCCCTAAAATACTCTCTCAGAGCCTTGCAATATGCATCTCTATTTTTAGGATTGTTACTAGACTCGCTATATTTAAGGAACCAAAACCACTTTATATTTTTTTTGAACCACCACCCGATAACCTTAAGTAAATTATATATGTTTGAGCATTCGTCCCAAAAACACTCTCTAAGACCCTCGCAATATGCACTTTATTTTATGGGATTGCCACTAGACTCTATATATTTAGAAAGCCAAAACTGCTCCATATTATGTTTGAACCTCCATCCGATAATCTTTTGTAAATTATAAATAATCGAGCATTCCTCCCAAAAACACCCTCTAAGAGCCTCGCCATTGCCTCCCAATAACACCCTAATATTATAAGTAAATTATATATAAATCAAGCACTCCTCCCTAAAGCACTCTCTAAGAGCCTCATAACATGCCTCTCTATTTTTGAGAATGCTACTAGACACCTGATATTTAGAGAGCCAAAATTGCTCCTTATTTTTTTTCAAGCCCCACCCGATAACCTTAAGTAAATTATTTACAATCATGACCTCCTTCCTAAAAGACCCTCTAAGAGCCTTGAACTATGATCTCTATTTTTGGGATTCTTACTAGACTCTATATATTTAGGGAGCCAAAACCACTCTATATTTTTTTTGAACCCCCCCAGACAACCTTAAGTAAATTATTTAAAATTGAGCATTCCTCCCAAAAACACCATCTAATAGCCTCGCAATATAATTTCTATTTTTGGGATTGCTACTAGACTCCCTATATTTAGGGAGGCAAAACCGCTCAATTTTTTTTTTGAACCTCCACCCGACAATCTTAAGTAAATTATATACAATTGAGCACTCCTCCCTAAAATACTCTCTAAGAGCCTCACAATATGCTCTCTATTTTTGGGATTGCTAGTAGACTCCATATATTTAGGGAGCCAAAATCGCTCTATATTTTTTTTGAACCCCCACCGGATAACCTTAAGTGAATTATATATAATCGAGCACTCCTACCTAAAACACCCTATAAGAGCCTAGAAATATGCTCTCTATTTTTGGGATTGCTACTAGACTCCCTATATTTAAAGAGCCAAAATTGGTTCAAATTCTTTTTGAACCCCCACACGACAACCTTAAGTCAATTATATAAAATAGAGCATTACTCCCAAAAACACCATCTAATAGCCTCGCAATATGCTCTCTATTTTTGGCATTGCTACTAGACTCCCAATATTTAGGGAGGCAAACCGCTGCATATTTTTTTTGAACCCCCACCCGATAATCTTAAGTAAATTATATACAATCGAGCACTCATCCCTAAAATATCCTCTAAGAGCCTCGCAATATGCTCTCTATTTTTAGGATTGCTACTAGACTCACTATATTTAGGGATCCAAAACCGTTCTATATTTTTTTTGAACCCCCACCAGATAACCTTAAGTTAATTGTATACAATCGAGCACTCCTCCCTAAAACACCCTCTAAGTGCCTCACAATATGCTCTCTATTTTTGGAATTGCTACTAGACTCCCTATATTTATAGAGCCAAAACCGATCTATATTTTTTTTAAACCCCCACAAGACAACCTTCAGTAATTTATATACAATCGAGCAATTCTCCAAAAAATACCCTCTAAGAGCCTCACCATTGCCTTCTTAAAACACCCTAAAATCACATATAAATTATATATAAATCAAGAACTCCCCCTTAAAACAACCTCTAAGAGCCTTGCAATATGTCTTTCTATTTTTGGGATTACTACTAGACTCCCAATATTTAGATAGCCAAAACAACTCAATATTTTTTTTGAACACCCACCTTACAACCTTAAGTAAATTATATACATTCGAGCACTCCTTCCTAAAACACCCTCTAAGAGCCTCGCAATATGCTCCCTATTTTTGGAATTACTACTACACTTGCTATATTTAGGGAGCAAAAATCATCCCATATTTTTTTTTGAACCCCCACCCGATAACCTAAAGTAAATTATATACAATTGAGCATTACTCCCAAAAACACTTTATAAGATTCTCAACATTGCCTCTTTATTTTTGGGATCGCTACTAGACTCCCTATATTTGGGGAGCCAAAATCGCTCTACGCGATAAACTTTAGTAAATTATATATAATCGAGCATTCCTCTAAAAAGCACCCTCTAATAGCCTCGCCATTATATTACAAAAACACACTAAAATCATAAGTAAATTATATATAAATTAAGCACTCCTCCCAAAAATACCCTCTACGAGCCTCGCAATATGCCTCTCTATTTTTGGGATTGCTACTAGACACCTTATATTTAAAAAGACAAAATTGCTCCATATCTTTTTTGAACCCCCACCCAACAACCTTAAGTAAATTATATAGAATTGATCACTCCTTCCTAAAACACTCTCTAAGATCCTTGCAATATGCTCTCTATTTTTTGGGATTGCTACTAGACTCACTATATTTAGGGAGCCAAAACACCACCATATTTTGTTTGAATCCCCACCCGACAACCTTAAGTAAATTATATATAATTGAGCATTCCTTCCAAAAATATTTTCAAAGAGTCTCGCTATTGCCTTCCGAAAATATCTTAAAATCATAAGTAAATTATATATAAATCAAGCACTCCTCCCTAAAATACCCTCTAAGATCCTCACAATATGCCTCTCTATTTTTGGGATTAATACTAGACTCCAGATATTTAGGAAGCCAAAACCGCTCCGTATTTTTTTTGAACCCCCACCAGACAACCTTAAGTAAATTATATACAATCAAGCACTCCTCCTTATAACACCCTAATAGAGCCTAATATGCACTTTATTTTTGGGATTGCTACTAAACTTCTTATATTTAGTAAGCCAAAACCGCTCTATATTTTTTTTGAACCCCCACACAACAACCTTAAGTAAATTACATACAATCGAGCATTCCTCCTAAAAACAACCTCTAATAGCCTCGCAATATGCTCTTTATTTTTGGGATTGCTACCAGACTCCCTATATTTTGGAAGCCAAAACCGCTCTATATTTTTTTAAAACCCCCACCCGACAACCTTAAGTAAATTATATACAATCGACCACTCCTCTCTAAAACATCCTCTAAATGCCTTGTAATATGCTATCTATTTTTGGGCTTTCTACTAGACTCCGTATATTTTGGCAGCCAAAATCACCCTATATTTTTTTTGAACCCCCATTCCATAATCTAGCATTCCTCCCAAAAATACCCTCAAGAGACTATCTATTTCCTGCCAAAAACACTCTAAAATCGTTAGTAAACTATATATAAATCAAGCACTCCTCCCTAAAACACCCTCTAAGAATCTCACAATATGTCTCTCTATTTTTGGGATTGCTAGAAGACTCCGTATATTTAGAGAGCCAAAACTGCTCTATATTTTTTTTGAACACCCACCCGACAACCTTAACTAAATTATATACAATCGAGCACTCCTTCCTAAAATACCATTTAAGAGGCTTGCCATATACTCTTTATTTTTTGGATTGCTACTAGACTCCCTATATTTAGGGAGTACAAACCACTCTATTTTTTTTTTGAACCTCCACTTGACAACCTAAAGTGAATTATATACAATCGAGCACTCCTCCCTAAAACACCCTCTAGCAGCCTCCTAATATGCTCTATATTATTGGGATTACTACTAGACTCCCTATATTTATGGAGCCAAAAGAGCAATCTATTTTTTTTTTTGAACCCCCACCCGACAACCTTAAGTAAATTTTATATAATCTAGCATTCCTCCCAAAAATACCTTAAAAAAGCCTCACCATTGCCTTCCAAAAATACTCTAAAATCATAAGTAAATTATATATAAATCAAAAACACCTCTTTAAAACACCCTTTAAGAGCCTCATAATATGCTTTTCTATTTTTGAGATTGCTACTAGACTCCCTATATTTAGTTAGCCAAAACCGCTCTATATTATTTTTGAACACCCACCCGACAAACTTAAGGAAATTATATACAATCGAGTACTCCTCCCTAAAACTCCCTCTAAAAACCTCACAATATGCTCTATATTATTGGGATTGCTACTAGATTTCCTATATTTAGGGAGCCATAATTGTTCTATATTTTTTTTGAACCCCCACCAGTCAACTTTAAGTAAATTATATACAATCGAGCATTCCTCCTAAAAACATCTTATATGAGCCTCGCCATTGCCACCTTATTTTTGAGATCGCTACTAGACTCCCTATATTTAGTTAGCAAAAATCACTCCATATATTTTTTGAACGCCCACCCGATAACCTTTAAAAAATTATGTACAATTGAGCACTCCTCCCTAAAACACTTTCTGAGAGCCTCCCTATAACAACTCTATATTTTTATTGAACCCCCACCTGATAATCTTTAGTAAATTATATATAATCGAGCATTCCGCCCAAAAACACTCTCTAAGAGCCTCGCCATTCTCTCCCAAAAATACCCTAAAATCATATATAAGTTATATATAAATCAAGCACTCCTCCCTAAAATACCCACTAAGAGCCTCGTAATATACCTCTCTATTTTTGGAATTGCTACTAGACTCTCTATATTTAAAGAGCCAAAACCGCTCTATATTTTTTTTGCACCCCTACCTGACAACCTTAGATAAATTATATATAATCGAGCACTCCACCTTAAAACACTCTCTAAAAACCTCACAATATGCTATCTATTTTCTGGGATTATTACTATACTCCCTATATTTAGTAAGCTAAAATAACTCCATATTTTATTTGAACACCCACCCTATAACTTTAAGTAAATTATACACAATCGAGCATTCCTCCTAAAAACACCCTCTAAGAGCCTCTCCATTGCCTCCCAAAAATACCCAGTAAGAGCCTCGCTATTATCTTCCAAAACCACCCTAAAATCATAAGTAAAATATATAAAAATCAAGTACTCCTCCCTAAAGCACCCTATAAGAGCCTCGCAATGTGCCTTTCTATTTTTGGGATTGGTACTAGACTCCCTATATTTAGGTAGACAAAATCGCTCCATATTTTTTTTGAATGCCCACCTGAAAACCTTAAGTAAATTATATATAATCGAGCACTCCTCCCTAAACAACCTTCTAAGAGCCTCGTAATATGCTCTATATTTTTGGGATTGCTACTAGAATCCCTATATTTAGGAAGTCAAAACCGCTACATATTTTTTTTGAACCCCCACCCATCAACCTCAAGTAAATTATATACAATCGAGCATTCCTCCCAAAAAAACCTTATATGAGCCTCGCCATTGCCTCCTTATTTTTGGGATCACTACTAGACTCCTTATATTTAGGGAACCAAAATCACTCCCAATTTCTCAATGCTCCCACCCGATAATCATAACTAAATTATATACAATCTAGCACTATTCCCTAAAACACTTTTAAGAGCCTCGCAATATGCTCTCTATTTTTAGGATTACTATTAGACTCCATATATTTAGGGAGCAAAAACAGCTCTATATTTTTTTTTGAACCACCACCCGATAACCTTTAGTAAATTATATCTAATCTAGCATTCCTTCTAAAAATACCCTTTAAGAGCCTCATCATTGCCTCCTAAAAACACCCTAAAATCATAAGTAAATTATATATAAATCAAGCACTCCTCCCTAAAATACTCTCTAAGAGCCTCACAATATGCCTTTCTATTTTTGGGATTGCTACTAGAGTCCCTTTATTTAAGAAGCCAAAACCACACCATATTTTTTCTGAACCCCCACCCGACAACCTTAAGTAAATTATATATAATCGAGTACTCCTTCCTAAAATTCTCTCTAAGAGCCTCGCAATATGCTTTCTATTTTTTTGGATTTCTACTAGACTCCCAATATTTAGAAAGGCAAAACCGCTTTATATTTTATTTGAACCCCCACCCGACAACCTTCAGTAAATTATATACAATCGAGCATTCCTCCCAAAAACATCTTCTAAGAGCCTCACCATTGCCTCCCAAAAAATCCCTAAACTCATAAGTAAATTATATATAAATCAAGCACTCCTCCCTAAAACACTGTTTAAGAGCCTTAGAATAAGCCTCTCTATTTTTGGCATTGCTACTATACTCCCTATATTTAGGGAGCCAAAATAGCTCCATATTTTTTATGAACCCCCACTCCATAACCTAAAGTAAATTATTTACAATCGAGTACTCCTCCCGAAAACACCCTCTAAGAGCCTAATATGCTCTCTATTTTTGGGATTGCTACTAGACTCCCTATGTTTAGGGAGCCAAAACTGCACTATATTTTTCTGAACCCCCATACGACAACCTTATGTAAATTATATACAATTAAGCACTCCTCCCTAAAACACCCTCTAAGACCCTGGCAATATGCTCTCTATTTTTAAGATTGCTACTAGACTCCCTATATTTAGGAAGCCAAAACTACTCTATTTTTTTTTTATACCCATACCCGATACCCATAATTAAATTATATACAATCGAGTCTTCCTCCTAAAAACACTGTCTAAGAGCCTTGCCATAGCCTCCCAAAAATACCCTAAAATCATAAGTAAATTATATATAAATCAAGCACTCCTCCTTAAAATACCCTCTAAGAGACACGCAATATGTCTTTCTATTTTTGGGATTGCTACTAGACTCCCTATTATAGGGTGCTAAAATCATACCATTTTTTTTTTGAATGCCCACCCGACAACCTTATGTAAATTATATAAAATCGAGCACTCCTTTCTAAAATACCCTTTATGTGTCTGGTAATATGCTTACTATTTTTGGGATTTCTACTAGACTCCCTATTATTAATGAGCAAAAATAACTCTATATTTTTTTTTAACCCCCACAAGTCAACCTTAAGTAAATTATATATAATCGAGCATTCCTTCCAAAAACACCCTATAAAAGCCTCGCTATTGCCTCCCAAAAATACCCAAAAATCATTATTAAATTATATATAATCAAGCACTCCTCCGTAAAATACCCTCTAAGAGCCTCGTATATGCCTCTCTATTTTAAGGATTGTTACTAGACTCCTTATATTTAAGGACCCAAATTGCTCTATATTTTTTTGAACCCCCACCCGACAACCTTAAAAAAATTATATACGTTTGAGCACTACTCCCTAAAACACCCTCTGAGAGCCTCGTAATATGCTCTCTATTTTTTGGGATTTCTACTAGACTCCCTATATTAAGGGAGCCAAACCCGCTCCATATTATGTTTGAACCCCCACTCGACAACCTTAAGTAAATTATACATAATCGAGTATTTCTCTCAAAAATACCCTCTAATAGACTCGCCATTGCCTTCCAAAAATACCCTAAAATCATAAGTAAATTATATATAAATCAAGCACTTCACCCTAAAATACCCTCTAAGAGCCTTGAAATAAACCTCTCTATTTTTGGGATTACTACTAGACTCTTTATATTTAGGGAACCAAAATATCTCTATATTTTTTTTGAACCCTTACCCGACAATCTTAAGTAAATTATATATAATCGAGCACTCCTCCCTAAAACACCATCTAAAAGCCTCACAATATGTTCTCTATTTTTGGGATTACTACAGACTCTCTATATTTAGAAAGCCAAAACTTCTATATATTTTTTTTGAACACCCACCGGACCACCATAAGTAAATTATATAAAATCCAGCATTCTACCAAAAAACATTATCTAATAGCCTCGCAATATGATCTCTATTTTTGGAATTGCTACTAGACTCCCTATATTTAGTGAGGCAAAATTGCTCTCTATTTTTTTTTAACCCCTACCCGACAACCTTAAGTAAATTATATACAATCGAGTACTCCTCCCTAAGGTACCCTCTAAGAGCCTCGTAATCTGCTCTATATTGTTGGGATTGCTACTAGACTTCCTATATTTATAGAGCCAAAATCTCTCCATATTTTTTTTGAACCCCCACCAAACAACCTTAAGTAAATTATATATAATCGAGCAATTCTCCAAAAAATGCCCTAAAATCATAAGTAAATTATATATAAATCAAGCATTTCTCCCTAAAACACCCTCTAAAAGACTCGCAATATGCCTTTCTATTTTTAGGATTGCTACTAGACTGTCTATAATTAGGGAGCCAAACCCACTCTATATTTATTTTAAACACCTACCTGACAACCTTAAATAAATTATATACCATCGAGCACTCCTTCCTAAAACACTCTATAAGAGCCTGGAAATATGCTCTTTATTTTTGGGATTGCTACTAAACTCACTATATTTAGGGTGCAAAAACCACTCCATATTATTTTTTAACCCCCACCTATCAACGTTAACTAAATTATATACAATTGAACATTCCTTCCAAAAACACCCTCTAAGAGCCCTGCTATTGCCTCCCAAAAATTCCCAAAAATTATTAGTAAATTATATATAAATCAAGAACTCCTCCCTAAAACACTCTCTCAGAGCCTTGCAATATGCATCTCTATTTTTAGGATTGTTACTAGACTCGCTATATTTAAGGAACCAAAACTACTTTATATTTTTTTTGAACTACCGCCCGATAACCTTAAGTAAATTATATATATTTGAGCATTCGTCCCTAAAACACTCTCTAAGACCCTCGCAATATGCACTTTATTTTTTGGGATTGCCACCAGACTCTATATATTTAGGAAGCCAAAACTGCTCCATAGTATGTTTGAACCTCCACCCAAAAATCTTATGTATATTATAAATAATCGAGCATTCCTTCCAAAAACACCCTCTAAGAGCCTCACTGTTGCCTCCCAAAAACACCCTAAAATTATAAGTAAATTATATATAAATCAAGCACTCCTCCCTAAAACACTCTCTAAGAGCCTCATAACATGCCTCTCTATTTTTGAGAATGCTACTAGATACCCGATATTTAGAGAGCCAAAATCGCTCCTTATTTTTTTTCAAGCCCCACCCGATAACCTTAAGTAAATTATTTACAATCATGTACTCCTTCCTAAAAGACCCTCTAAGAGCCTTGAACTATGCTCTCTATTTTTGGGATTCTTACTAGACTCCCTATATTTAGGGAGCCAAAACCACTCTATATTTTTTTTGAAACCCCCCAGACAACCTTAAGTAAATTATTTAAAATTGAGCATTCCTCCCAAAAATACCATCTAATAGCCTTGCAATATAATTTCTATTTTTGGGATTGCTACTAGACTCCCTATATTTAGGGTGGCAAAACCGCTCCATATTTTTTTTGAACCTCCACCTGACAACCTTGAGTAAATTATATACAATTGAGCACTCCTCCCTAAAATACTCTCTAAGAGCCTCACAATATGCACTCTATTTTTGGGATTGCTATTAGACTCCATATATTTAGGGAGCCAAAATCGCTCTATATTTTTTTTGAACCCCCACCAGATAACCTTAAGTGAATTATATATAATCGAGCACTCCTTCCTAAAACACCCTATAAGAGCCTAGAAATATGCTCTCTATTTTTGGGATTGCTACTAGACTCCCTATATTTAGAGAGCCAAAACTGGTTCAAATTCTTTTAGAACCCCCACACGACAACCTTAAGTAAATTATATAAAATAGAGCATTACTCCCAAAAACACCATCTAATAGCCTCGTAATATGCTCTCTATTTTTGGCATTGCTACTAGACTCCCTATATTTAAGGAGGCAAATCGCTGCATATATTTTTTGAACCCCCACCCGATAATCTTATGTAAATTATATACAATCGAGCACTCATCCCTAAAATATCCTCTAAGAGCCTCGCAATATGCTCTCTATTTTTAGGATTGCTACTAGACTCGCTATATTTAGGGATCCAAAACCGCTCTATATTTTTTTTGGACCCCCACCAGATAACCTTAAGTTAATTGTATACAATCGAGCACTCCTCCCTAAAACACCCTCTAAGAGCCTCACAATATGCTATCTATTTTTGGGATTGCTACTAGACTCCCTATATTCATGGTGCCAAAATCGCTCTATATTTTTTTTAAACCCCCACCAAACAACCTTCAGTAATTTATAAACAATAGAGCAATTCTCCAAAAAATACCCTCTAAGAGCCTCGCCATTGCCTCCTTAAAACACCATAAAATCATATATAAATTATATATAAATCAAGAACTCCTCCATAAAACAACCTCTAAGAGCCTTGCAATATGACTTTCTATTTTTGGGATTACTACTAGACTCCCAATATTTAGATAGCCAAAACAACTCTATATTATTTTTGAACACCCACCCGACAACCTTAAGTAAATTATATACAATCGAGCACTCCTCCCTAAAACACCCTCTAAGAGCCTCGCAATATGCTCTCTATTTTTGGAATTACTACTACACTCGTTATATTTAGGGAGCAAAAATCATCCCATATTTTTTTTGAACCCCTACCCGATAACCTAAAGTAAATTATAAACAATTGAGCATTACTCCTAAAAACACTTTATAAGAGTCTCGACATTGCCTCTTTATTTTTGGGATCACGACTAGACTCCCTATATTTGGGGAGCCAAAATCTCTCCACCCGATAATCTTTAGTAAATTATATATAATCGAGCATTCCTCTAAAAAGCACCCTCTAATAGCCTCGCCATTGTCTTACAAAAACACACTAAAATCAAAAGTAAATTATATATAAATTATGCACTCCTCCCAAAAATACCCTCTATGAGCCTTGTAATATGCCTCTCTATTTTTGGGATTGCTACTAGACACCTTATATTTAAAGAGACAAAATTGCTCCATATCATTTTTGAACCCCCACCCAACAACCTTAAGTAAATTATATAGAATTGATCACTCCTTCCTAAAACACTCTCTAAGATCCTTGCAATATGCTCTCTATTTTTTGGGATTGCTACTAGACTCACTATATTTAGGGAGCCAAAACACCACCATATTTTGTTTGAATCCCCACCTGATAACCTTAAGTAAATTATATATAATTGAGAATTCCTTCCAAAAATATTTTCAAAGAGTCTCGCTATTGCCTTCCAAAAATATCTTAAAATCATAAGTAAATTATATATAAATCAAGCACTCCTCCCTAAAATACCCTCTAAGATCCTCATAATATGCCTCTCTATTTTTGGAATTAATACTAGACTCCAGATATTTAGGGAGCCAAAACCGCTCCTTATTTTTTTTGAACCCCCACCAGACAACCTTAAGTAAATTATATACAATAAAGCACTCCTCCCTATAACACCTTAATAGAGCCTAATATGCACTCTATTTTTGGGATTGCTACTAAACTTCTTATATTTAGGAAGCCAAAACTACTCTATATTTTTTTTGAACCCCCACACGACAACCTTAAGTAAATTATATACAATTGAGTATTCCTCCTAAAAACAACCTCTAATATCCTCACAATATGCTCTTTATTTTTGGGATTGCTACTAAACTCCCTATATTTAGGAAGCCAAAACCGCTCCATATTTTTTTTAAACCCCCACCCAACAACCTTAAGTAAATTATATACAATCGACTACTCCTCCCTAAAACATCCTCTAAATGCCTTGCAATATGCTATCTATTTTTGGGCTTGCTACTAGACTCCGTATATTTAGGGAGCCAAAATCACCCTATATTTTTTTTGAACCCCCATTCGATAATCTAGCATTCCTCCCAAAAACACCCTCAAGAGACTATCTATTTCCTGCCAAAAATACCCTAAAATCATTAGTAAACTATATATAAATCAAGCACTCCTCCCTAAAACACTCTCTAAGAAACTCACAATATGTCTCTCTATTTTTGGGATTGCTACTAGACTCTGTATATTTAGAGAGCCAAAACTGCTCCATATTTTTTTTAAACACCCACTCGACAACCTTAAGTAAATTATATACAATCGAGCACTCCTTCCTAAAATACCCTTTAAGAGGCTTGCAATATGCTCTCTATTTTTTGGATTGCTACTAGACTCCCTATATTTAGACAGTACAAACCGCTTTATTTTTTTTTTGAACCTCCACTTGATAACCTAAAGTGAATTATATACAATCGAGCACTCCTCCCTAAAACACCCTCTAACAGCCTCGTAATATGCTCTATATTATTGGGATAACTACTAGACTCCCTATATTTATGGAGCCAAAAGAGCAACCTATTTTTTTTGAACCCCCACCCGATAACCTTAAGTAAATTTTATATAATCGAGCATTCCTCCCAAAAACACCTTCAAAAAGCCTCGCCATTGCCTTCCAAAAATACTCTAAAATCATAAGTAAATTATATATATAAATCAAGAACTCCTCTTTAAAACACTCTTTAAGAGCCTCGTAATATGTCTTTCTATTTTTGAGATTGCTACTAGCCTCCCTATATTTAGTTAGCCAAAACCGCTCCATATTATCTTTGAACGCCCACCCAACAACCTTAAGGAAATTATATACAATCGAGTACTCCTCCCTAAAACTCCCTCTAAGAGCCTCACAATATGCTCTATATTATTGGGATTGCTACTAGATTTCCTATATTTAGGGAGCCATAATCGTTCTATATTTTTTTTGAACCCCCACCAGTCAACTTTAAGTAAATTATATACAATCGAGCATTCCTCCCAAAAACATCTTATATGAGCCTCGCCATTGCCACCTTATTTTTGGGATCGCTACTAGACTCCCTATATTTAGTTACCAAAAATCACTCCATATTTTTTTTGAATGCCCACCCGATAACCTTTAGAAAATTATGTACAATCGAGCACTCCTCCCTAAAACACTTTCTAAGAGCCTCCCTAAAATAACTCTATATTTTTATTGAACCCCCACCTGATAATCTTTAGTAAATTATATATAATCGAGCATTCTGCCCAAAAACACTCTCTAAGAGCCTCGCCATTCTCTCCCAAAAACACCCTAAAATCATATGTAAGTTATATATAAATCAAGCACTCCTCCCTAAAATACCCACTAAAAGCCTCGTAATATACCTCTCTATTTTTGGAACTGCTACTAGATTCTCTATATTTAAAGAGAAAAAATCGCTCTATATTTTTTTTACACCCCTACCCGACAACCTTAGGTAAATTATATACAATCGAGCACTCCACCTTAAAACACTCTCTAAAAGCCTCACAATATGCTATCTATTTTCTGGGATTATTACTAGACTCCCTATATTTAGGAAGCTAAAATAACGCCATATTTTATTTGAACACCCACCCTATAACTTTAAGTAAATTTTACACAATCGAGCATTCCTTCTAAAAACACCCTCTAAGCGCCTCTCCATTGCATCCCAAAAATACCCAGTAAAAGCCTCGCTATTACCTCCCAAAACCACCCTAAAATCATAAGTAAAATATATAAAAATCAAGTACTCCTCCCTAAAGCACCCTATAAGAGCCTCGCAATGTGCCTTTCTATTTTTGGGATTGGTACTAGACTCCCTATATTTAGGTAGACAAAATCGCTCCATATTTTTTTTGAATGCCTACCTAAAAACCTTAAGTAAATTATATATAATCGAGCACTCCTCCCTAAACCACCTTCTAAGAGCCTCGCAATATGCTCCATATTTTTGGGATTGCTACTAGAATCCCTATATTTAGGAAGTCAAAACCGCTATATATTTTTTTTGAACCCCCACCCATCAACCTTAAGTAAATTATATACAATCGAGCATTCCTCCCAAAAATACCTTATATAAGCCTCGCCATTGCCTCCTTATTTTTGGGATCGCTACTAGACTCCTTATATTTAGGGAACCAAAATCGCTCCCAATTTCTCAATGCTCCCACCCGATAATCATAACTAAATTATATACAATCTAGCACTATTCCCTAAAACACTTTCTAAGATCCTCGCAACATGCTCTCTATTTTTAGGATTACTACTAGACTCCATATATTTAGGGAGCCAAAACAGCTCTATATTTTTTTTTGAACCACCACCCGATAACCTTTAGTAAATTATATCTAATCTAGCATTCCTTCTAAAAATACCCTTTAATAGCCTCATCATTGCCTCCTAAAAACATCCTAAAATCATAAGTAAATTATATATAAATCAAGAACTCCTCCCTAAAATACCCTCTAAGAGCCTCACAATATGCCTCTCTATTTTTGGGATTGCTACTAGAGTCCCTTTATTTAAGAAGCCAAAACCACACCATATTTTTTCTGAACCCCCACCCGACAACCTTAAGTAAATTATATATAATCGAGTAATCCTTCCTAAAATTCTCTCTAAGAGCCTCGCAATATACTCTCTATTTTTTGAGATTGCTACTAGACTCCCAATATTTAGAAAGGCAAAATCGTTTCATATTTTCTTTGAACCCCCACCCGATAACCTTCAGTAAATTATATACAATCGAGCATTCCTCCCAAAAACATCTTCTAAGAGCCTCATCATTGCCTCCCAAAAACTCTCTAAAATCATAAGTAAATTATATATAAATCAAGCACTCCTCCCTAAAACACCGTTTAAGAGCCTTAGAATATGCCTCTCTATTTTTGGCATTGCTACTATACTCCCTATATTTAGGGAGCCAAAATAGCTCCATATTTTTTATGAACCCGCACTCCACAACCTAAAGTAAATTATTTACAATCGAGTACTCCTCCCTAAAACACCCTCTAAGAGCCTAATATGCTCTCTATTTTTGGGATTGCTACTAGACTCCCTATATTTAGGGAGCCAAAACTGTACTATATTTTTTTGAACCCCCATACGACAACCTTAAGTAAATTATATACAATCAAGCACTCCTCCCTAAAACACCCTCTAAGACCCTGGCAATATGCTCTCTATTTTTAAGATTCCTACTAGACTCCCTATATTTAGGAAGCTAAAACTACTCTATTTTTTTTTTGTACCCATACTCGATACCCTTAATTAAATTATATACAATCGAGCCTTCCTCCTAAAAACACCGTCTAAGAGCCTTGCCATTGCCTCCCAAAAACATCCTAAAATCATAAGTAAATTATATATAAATCAAGCACTCCTCCTTAAAATACCCTCTAAGAGACACGCAATATATCTTTCTATTTTTGGGATTGCTACTAGACTCCTTATTTTTGGGTGCTAAAATCACCCCATTTTTTTTTTGAATGCCCACCCGATAACCTTATATAAATTATATAAAATTGAGCGCTCCTTTCTAAAATACCCTTTATATGTCTAGTAATATGCTCACTATTTTTGGGATTTCTATTAGACTCCCTAATATTAATGAGCAAAAATAACTCTATATATTTTTTTAATCCCCACAAGTCAACCTTAAGTAAATTATATATAATCGAGCATTCCTTCCAAAAACACCCTCTAAAAGCCTCGCTATTGCCTCCCAAAAATACCCAAAAATCATAAGTAAATTATATATAAATCAAGCACTCCTACGTAAAATACCCTCTAAGAGCCTCGTATATGCCTCTCTATTTTAAGGATTGTTACTAGACTCCTTATATTAAAGGAGCCAAATTGCTCCATATTTCTTTAAACCCCCACCCGACAACCTTAAATAAATTATATACGTTTGAGCACTACACCCCAAAACACCCTCTAAGAGCCTCGCAATATACTCTCTATTTTTTGGGATTTCTACTAGACTCCCTATATTTAGGGAGCCAAACCCGCTCCATATTATGTTTGAACCCCCACTCGACAACCTTAAGTAAATTATACATAATCGAATATTTCTCTCAAAAATACCCTCTAATAGCCTCGCCATTGCCTTCCAAAAACACCCTAAAATCATAAGTAAATTATATATAAATCAATCACTCCACCCTAAAATACCCTCTAAGAGCCTTGAAATAAACCTCTCTATTTTTGGGATTTCTACTAGACTCTTTATATTTAGGGAACCAAAATCTCTCTATATTTTTTTTGAACCCCTACCCGACAATCTTAAGTAAATTATATACAATCGAGCACTCCTCCCTAAAACACCATCTAAAAGCCTCACAATATGTTCTCTATTTTTGGGATTACTACAGACTCTCTATATTTAGAGAGCTAAAACTTCTTTATATTTTTTTTGAACCCCCACCCGACAACCATAAGTAAATTATATAAAATCGAGCATTCTACCAAAAAATATTATCTAATAGCCTCGCAATACGCTCTCTATTTTTGGAATTGCTACTAGACTCCCTATATCTAGTGAGGCAAAATTGCTCTCTATTTTTTTTTAACCCCCACCCGACAACCTTAAGTAAATTATATACAATCGAGCACTCCTCCCTAAAATACCCTCTAAGAGCCTTGTAATATGCTCTCTATTTTTGAGATTGCTACTAGAATCCCTATATTTAGGGAGCCAAAATTGCTTTAAATTTTTTTTAAACCCCCGCTGATAACCTTAAGTGAATTATATACATTTGAGTACTCCTTCCTAAAATACCCTCTAAGAGCCTCGTAATATGCTCTATATTGTTGGGATTGCTACTAGACTTCCTATATTTATGGAGCCAAAATCACTCCATATTTTTTTTGAACCCCCGCCAAACAACCTTAAGTAAATTATATATAATCGATTATTTCTCCAAAAAATGCCCTAAAATCATAAGTAAATTATATATAAATCAAACACTCATTCGTAAAACACCCTCTAAAAGACTCGCAATATGCCTTTCTATTTTTGGGATTGCTACTAGACTTTCTATAATTAGGGAGCCAAACCCGCTCTATATTTTTTTTAAACACCTACCTGACAACCTTAAATAAATTATATACCATCGAGCACTCCTTCCTAAAACACTCTATAAGAGCCAGGCAATATGCTCTTTATTTTTGGGATTGCTACTAGACTCACTATATTTAGGGTGCAAAAACCACTCTATTTTTTTTTTTAACCCCCACCTGTCAACGTTAACTAAATTATATACAATTGAACATTCCTTCCAAAAATACCCTATAAGAGCCTCGCCATATGCCTCTCTATTTTTGGCATTGCTACTATACTCCCTATATTTAGGGAGCCAAAATAGCTGCATATTTTTTATGAACCCCCACTCCACAACCAAATGTAAATTATTTACAATCGAGTACTCCTCCCTAAAACACCCACTAAGAGCCTAACATGCTCTCTATTTTTGGGATTGCTACTAGACTCCCTATATTTAGGGAGCCAAAACTGCACTATATTTTTTTGAACCCCCATACGACAACCTTAAGTAAATTATATACAATCAAGCACTCCTTCCTAAAACACCCTCTAAGATCCTGGCAATATGCTCTCTATTTTTAAGATTCCTACTAGATTCCCTATATTTAGGAAGCCAAAACTACTCTATTTTTTTTTGTACCCATACCCGATACCCTTAATTAAATTTTATACAATCAAGCCTTCCTCATAAAAACACCGTCTAAGTGCCTTGCCATTGCCTCCCAAAAACACCCTAAAATCATAAGTAAATTATATATAAATCAAGCACTCCTCCTTAAAATACCCTCTAAGAGACACGCAATATGTCTTTCTATTTTTGGGATTGCTACTAGACTCCTTATTTTAGGGTGCTAAAATCACCCTATTTTTTTTTTGAATGCCCACCCGACAACCTTATATAAATTATATAAAATCGAGCACTCCTTTCTAAAATACCCTTTATGTGTCTGGTAATATGCTCACTATTTTTGGGATTTCTACTAGACTCCCTAATATTAATGAGCAAAAATAAATCTATATTTTTTTTTAATCCCCACAAGTCAACCTTAAGTAAATTATATATAATCGAGCATTCCTTCCAAAAACATCCTCTAAAAGCCTCGCTATTGCCTCCCAAAAACACCCAAAAATCATAAGTAAATTATATATAAATCAAGCACTCCTCCGTAAAATACCCTCTAAGAGCCTCGTATATGCCTCTCTATTTTAAGGATTGTTACTAGACTCCTTATATTTAAGGAGCCAAATTACTCCATATTTTTTTGAACCCCTACCCGACAACCTTAAATAAATTATATACGTTTGAGCACTACTCCTTAAAATACCCTCTAAGAGCCTCGCAATATGCTCTCTATTTTTTGAGATTTCTACTAGACTCCCTATATTTAGGGAGCCAAACTCGCTCCATATTATGTTTGAACCCCCACTCGACAATCTTAAGTAAATTATACATAATCGAGTATTTCTCTCAAAAATACCCTCTAATAGCCTCGCCATTGCCTTCCAAAAACACCCTAAAATCATAAGTAAATTATATATAAATCAAGCACTCCACTCTAAAATACCCTCTAAGAGCCTTGCAAAAAAACCTTTCTATTTTTGGGATTTCTACTAGACTCTTTATATTTAGGGAACCAAAATCTCTCTATATTTTTTTTGAACCCCTACCCGACAATCTTAAGTAAATCATATACAATCGAGCACTCCTCTCTAAAACACCATCTAAAAGCCTCACAATATGTTCTCTATTTTTGGGATTACTACAGACTCTCTATATTTAGAGAGCTAAAACTTCTTTATATTTTTTTTGAACCCCCACCCGATAACCATAAGTAAATTATATAAAATCAAGTATTCTACCAAAAAACATTATCTAATAGCCTCGCAATATGCTCTCTATTTTTGGAATTGCTACTAGACTCCCTATATTTAGTGAGGCAAAATTGCTCACTATTTTTTTTGAACCCCCACCCGATAATCTTAAGTAAATTATATACAATCGAGCACTCCTCCCTAAAATACCCTCTAAGAGCCTTGTAATATGCTCTCTATTTTTGGGATTGCTACTAGAATCCCTATATTTAGGGAGCCAAAACCGCTTCAAATTTTTTTTAAACCTCCACCGATAACCTAAAGTGAATTATATACATTTGAGTACTCGTTCCTAAAATACCCTCTAAGAGCCTCGTAATATGCTCTATATTGTTGGGATTGCTACTAGACTTCCTATATTTATGGAGCCAAAATCACTCCATATTTTTTTTTAACCCCGACCAAACAACCTTAAGTAAATTATATATAATCGAGCATTTCTCCAAAAAATGCCCTAAAATCATAAGTAAATTATATATAAATCAAGCACTCCTTCCTAAAACACCCTCTAAAAGACTCGCAATATGCCTTTCTATTTTTGGGATTGCTACTAGACTTTCTATAATTAGGGAGCCAAACCTGCTCTATATTTTTTTTAAACACCTACCTGACAACCTTAAATAAATTATATACCATCGAGGACTTCTTCCTAAAACACTCTATAAAAGCCCGGCAATATGCTCTTTATTTTTGGGATTGCTACTAGACTCACTATATTTATGGTGCAAAAACCACTCCATAATTTTTTTTAACCCCCACCTGTCAACGTTAACTAAATTATATACAATTGAACATTCCTTCCAAAAATACCCTATAAGAGCCTCGCCATATGCCTCTCTATTTTTGGCATTGCTACTATCTCCCTATATTTAGGGAGCCAAAATAGCTCCATATTTTTTATGAACCCCCACTCCACAACCTAAAGTAAATTATTTACAATCGAGTACTCCTCCCTAAAACACCCTCTAAGAGCCTAATATGCTCTCTATTTTTGGGATTGCTACTAGAATCCCTATATTTAGGGAGCCAAAACTATACTATATTTTTTTGAACCCCCATACGACAACCTTAAGTAAATTATATACAATCAAGCACTCCTCCCTAAAACACCCTCTAAGACCCTGGCGATATGCTCTCTATTTTTTGGATTGCTACTAGACTCCCTATATTTAGGGTGCCAAAATGGCCCCATATGCTCTCTATTTTTGGGATTGCTAGTAAACTTCTTAAATTTAGGGAGCCAAAATTGCTTCATATATTTTTTGAACCCCCACGCTACAACCTTTAATAAATTTTATACAATCGAGCATTCCTCCCAAAAATACCCTTTAAGTGTCTCACTATTGCCTCTTAAAAATACCCTAAAATCATAAGTAAATTATATATAAATCAAGCACTCCTTCCTAAAATACCCTCTAAGAGACTCGCAATATGACTTTTTATTTTTGGGATTACTTCTAGACTCCCTATATTTGGTGAGCCAAAACCGCTCTATATTTTTTTTAAACACCAACCCAACAACCTTAAGTAAATTATATACAATCGAGCACTCCTTCCTAAAACACACTCTAAAAGCCTGATAATATGGTCTCTATTTTTGGGATTGCTACTAAACTTTCTATATTTAAGAAACCAAAACCGCTTCATATTATTATTAAACCTACACCCGACAACCTTAATTAAATTATATACAATCGAGCATTGATCCCAAAAACACCCTCTAAGAGCCTTGCCATTGCCTTCCAAAAATATTCTAAAATTATAAGTAAATTATATAGAAATCAAGCACTCCTCCCAAAAATACCCTATAAAGAGCCTCGTAATATGTCTTTTTATTTTTGGGATTGCAACTAGACTCCCTATATTTAGTTAGCCAAAATAGCTCAATATTTTTTTTGAATACCCACAAGAATACCTTAAGTAAATTATATACAATGGAATACTCCTCCCTGAAACACCCTCTAAAAGCCTCACAATATGCTCTATATTTTTGGGATTGCTACTAGACTCTCTATATTTATGGTGCCAAAATTGCTTCAGATTGAACCTCCACCCGTCAACCTTCAATAAATTATATATAATCGAGCATTCCTTCAAAAAAATACCCTATAAGAGCCTCGCCATTACCTCCCATAAACACCCAAAAACTATAAGTAAATTATATATAAATAAAGCACTCCTTTCTAAAACACCCTATAAGAGTCTTGCAATATGCCTCTCTATTTTTAGAATTGCTTCTAGACTCTCTATATTTAAGGAGCCAAAACCACTCTATATATTTTTTAAACCCCCAACCGACAACCTTAAGTAAATAATATACAATTGAGAACTCCTTCCTAAAACAATTTCTAAGAGCCTCGCAATATGCTCTTTATTTTTTGGGATGGCTACTAGACTTCCAGTATTTAGGGAGCCAAAACTGCTCCATATTTTGTTTGAATTCCCACCCGACAACCTTAAGTAAATTATACACAATCGAGTATTTCTCCTAGAAACACCCTCTACGTGCCTCACCATTGCCTCCCAAAAACCCCATAAAATCATAAGTAAATTATATATAAATCACGAACTCATCCCTAAAACACCCTCTAAGGGCCTCGCAATATGCCACTCTATTTTTGGGATTGCTAGTAGACTCCTTATATTTAGAGAGCCAAAATCGCTCTATATTTTTTTTGAACCCCCACCCAACAACAAAAATTAAATTATATACAATCGAGCACTCCTTCCTAAAATACCCTTTAATAGCCTCGCAATATGCTCTATATTTTTTTTGAACCCCCACTTAACAACCTTAAGTAAATTATATACAATTGAGCAGTCCTCCAAAAACCACCATCTAATATCCTCGTAATATGCTCTTAATTTTTTAGATAGCTACTAGACTCCCTATATTTAAGGTGGCAAAACCGCTCTATATTTTTTTTGAACCACAACCCAACAATCTTAAGTAAATTATATACAATCGAGCTCTCCTTCCTAAAATACCCTCTAAGAACCCCGTAATATGTTCTCTATTTTTTGGATTGCAACTTGACTCCTTATATTTAGGGAGCCAAAACCACTCTATATTTTTTTTAAACCTCCGCCGAACAATCTTAAGTAAATTATATACAATCAAGCACTCCTCCCTAAAACACCCTCTAAGAGCCTCACAATATTCTCTCTATTTTTGGGATTGCTACTAGACTCCCAATATTTCTGGAGCCAAAATCGCTCCATATTTTTTTTGAACCCCCCACCCGACAACTTTAAGAAAATTATATACAATCGAGTATTCCACCCAAAAACACCTTCAAAGAGCAAAGCCATTGCCTCCCAAAAACACTCTAAAATGATAAGTAAATTATATATAAATCAAGTACACCTCCCTAAAACACCCTCTAAGAGTCTCAAAATATACCTTTCTATTTTTCGGATTGCTACTTGACTCCCTATATTTAGATAGCCAAAATCGCTCTATATTTTTTTTAACGCCCACCCGACAACCATAAGTAAATTATATACAATCAAGTATTTCTCCCAAAAACACCTTATATGAGCCTCGTCATTGCCTCCTTATTTTTTGGATTGCTACTAAACTCCTTATATTTGGGGAGCCAAAATCGCTCCCAATTTCTTAATGCTCCTACTCGATAATCATAACTAAATTATATACAATCGAGCACTCCTTTCTAAAAAACTTTCTAAGAGCCTCGTAATATGCTCTCTTTTTTTGGGATTCCTACTAGTCTCCTTATATTTAGGGAGCCAAAACCGCTCCATATTTTTTTGAACCCCCACTCGATAATATTTAGTAAATTATATATAATCCATTATTCCTCCCAAAAATACCCTCTTAGAGCCTCGCCATTGCCTCCCATAAACACCCTAAACTTATAAGTAAATTTTATATAAATCAAGCACTCCTTCCTAAAATACCCTCTAAGAGCCTCGTAATATGCCTCTCTATTTTTGGGATTGCTACTAGACTCCCTATATTTAAGGTGCCAAAACCGTTTCATATTTTTTTTGAACCCCCACCCGACAACCTTAAGTAAATTAGATACAAACGGGCACTTCTCCCAAAAACAGCATCTAATAGCCTCATAATATGCTCTCTATTTTTTGGATTGCTGCTAGATTCCCTATATATAAGGAACCAAAATAGCCTCATATTTTTTTTGAACCCCCATCAGATAACCATAAGTAAATTATATACAATCGAGCTTTCCTCCCTAAAATACCCTCTAAGAACCTCACAATATGCTCTCCATATTTAGATTTGCTACTTGACTCCTTATATTTTGGAAGCCAAAACTGCTTCATATTTTCTTTGAACCCACACCAGACAACCTTAAGTAAATTATATACAATAGAGCACTTCTCCCTAAAACACCCTCTAAGAGACTCATAATATGCTCTCTATTTTTTGGATTGCAATTAGACTCCCTATATTTATGGAGCCAAAATCACTACATATTTTTTTTGAACCCCTACCTGACAACTTTAAATATATTATATACAATCAAGCATTCCTCCCAAAATATCCTCTAAAAGCCTCGTCATTGCCTCCAAAAAACACCCTAAAATCATAAGTAAATTATATATAAATCAAGCACACCTCCCTAAAACACCCTCTATGAGCCTCGCAATATGCCTTTCTATTTTTGGGATTGCAACTAGACTCCCTATATTTAGGTAGTCAAATTCACTCTATATTTTTTTTGAAAGCCCACCCAACAACCTTAAATAAATTATATACAATCAAGCACTCCTCCCTAAACACCCTCTAAGAGCTTCACAATATGCTCTCTCTTTTTGAGATTGCTACTAGATTCCCTATATTTAGGGAGCCAAAACTGCTCCATATTTTTTTTGAACCCCCACCCGTCAACCTTAAGTAAATTATATATAGTTGAGTATTCCTCCCAAAAACACCTTATATGAGCCTTGATATTGCCTCCTTATTTTTGGGATCGCTACTAGACTCTCTATATTTGGGAAGCCAAAATCGCTCCTAATTTCTCAAGGCTCCTACCCAATAATAATAACTAAATTATATACAATCGGGCAGTACTTCCTAAAACACTTTCTAAGAGCTTCGCAATATGTTCTTTATTTTTTGGATTGCTACTAGTCTCCCTATACTTAGAGAGCCAAAACCGCTCGATATTTATTTTGAACCACCACCCAACATCCTATAGTAAATTATATATAATCAAGCATTACTTCTAAAAATACCCTCTAAGAGTCTCGCCATTGCCTCCCAAAAACACCCTAAAATCATAAGTAAATTATATATAAATCAAACACTCCTCCTTAAAATACCAACTAAGAGCCTCGCAATATGCCTCTCTATTTTTGAGATTGCTACTAGACACCCTATATTTAAGGAGCCAAAACCGATCCATATTTTTTTTGAACACCCACCAGACAATATAAAGTAAATTATATACAAACGAGCACTCCTCTCTAAAATACTCTCTAAGAGCCTCATAATATGCTATTTATTTTTTTAGATAGCTAATAGACTGCCTATATTTAGGGAGCAAAAACAATTTTATGTTTTGTTTCAACCCCCACCCGATAACCATAAGTAAATTATACACAATCGAGCATTACTCCCAAAAACACCCTCTAAGAGCCACGCCATTACCTCCTAAAACATCCTTAAATGATAAGTAAATTATATAAAAATCAAGCACTCCTTCTTAAAACACCCTCTAAGAGCCTCGCAATATGCCTTACTATTTTTGTGATTTCTACTAGACTCCCTATATTTATAGAGCCAAAATCGCTCCATAATTTTTTAAAAGCCCCACCCGATAACCTAAAGTAAATTATATACAATCGAGCACTCCTCTCTAAAACACACTCTAAGAGCCTAATATGCTATCTATTTTTGGGATTGCTACTAGACTCCCTATATTTAGGAAGCCAAAACTGCTCCATATTTTTTTTGAATCCCCACCCGACAACCTTAAGTAAATTATATACAATCAAGCATTCCTCCCAAAAATACCCTATAAAATCCTCAAAATATGCTCTCTATTTTTGGGATTGCAACTAGACTCCATATATTTAGGAAGCCAAAACCGCTCCATATTTTTTTTGACCCCCTACCCAACAACCTTAAGTAAATTATATGCAATCAAGCACTCCTCCCTAAAACACCCTCTAAGAGCCTCGCAATATGCTCTCTATTTTTTGGGATAGCTACTAGATTCCCTATATTTAGGGAGCCAAAATTGCTATTTTTTGTTTGAACCCCCACCTAACAACCTTAAGTAAATTATACACAATCAAGCATTCCTCCCAAAAATACCCTCATAAGAGCCTCGCCATTACCTCCTAAAAAACACCCTAAAAACATAAGTAAATTATATATAAATCAAGCACTCTCCCTAAAAAACCCACAAATAGCCTCACAACATGCCTCTCTATTTTTGGGATTGCTACTACACTCCCTATATTTAGGGAACCAAAATTGCTCCATATTCTTTTTGAACCCCCAACCGACAACCTTAAGTAAATTATATACAATCGACCACTCCTTCCTAAACCACCCTCTAAGAGCCTAATATGCTCTCTATTTTTAGGATTGCTACTAGACTTCCTATATTTAGGGAGCCAAAACAGTTGCATATTTTTTTTGAACCCTCACCCGATAACCTAATGTAATTTATATACAATTGAGCATTACTTCTAAAAACACCCTCTAATAGCCTCGCAATATGCTCTCTATTTTTTGGGATTGCTACTAGACTCCCTATATTTAGGAAGTCAAAATTTTTCCATATTTTTTTTGAACCCCCACCCGACAACCTTAAGTAAATTATATACAATCGAGCACTCCTCCCTAATACACCTTCTAAGAGCCTCGCAATATGCTCTCAATTTTTAGGATTGCTACTAGACTCCCTATATTTAGGGACCCAAAATCACTCCATATTTTTTTTGAACCCCCACCCGACAACCTTAGGTAAATTATATACAATCGAGCACTCCTCTCTAAATCACCCTCTAAGAAACTCAAAATATGCTCTCTATTTTTGGAATTACTACTATACTCCCTATGTTTAGGGAGCCAAAATCGCTCCATATTTTCTTTGAACCCACACCCGACAACCTTAAGTAAATTATATATAATCGAGTATTCCTCTAAAAAATACCCTCTAAGAGCCTCGCCATTGCCTCCCAAAAATACCCTAAAATTATAAGTAATTCATATATTAATCAAGCACTCCTCCCTAAAACACCCTATAAGAGACTTACAATATACCTTTCTATTTTTGTGATTACTACTAGACTCGCTATATTTAGGGAGCCAAAACCACTCCATATTTTTTTTTAACACCCACCCGACAACCATAAGTAAAATATATACAATCAAGCACTCCTTCCTAAAACACCCTCTAAGAGCCTGGTAATATAATCTCTATTTTTGAGATTACAACTAGACTCCCTATAGTCAATCAAGCACTCTTCCCTAAACCACCCTCTAAGAGCCTCGTAATATGCTCTATATTTTTGGGATTGCTACTAGACTCCCTATATTTAGGGAGCCATAACCGCTCCATATTTTTTTTGAACCCCAACACATCAACCTTAAGTAAATTATATACAATCGAGCATTCCTCTCAAAAACACCATATATGAGACTCGTCATTGCCTCCTTATTTTTGGGATCGCTATTAGA